>OX459003.1:19011006-19717506 GCA_949774965.1 Diarsia brunnea
CGGGGATAGTCATGCTCGTGAACGGGTGCTGTCAGTTGTGACTGGTCACCTCTTAGCAGCCACGGCTTGTTTCAATTATTATTTTTATTTTTGAATCGTCGTTTTTGACTTCACTGTGGACACTGTAGCTTAGTTTATTTAGTATTTGTTCGACTATTCAAAAGTGCCTGTAACTGGCCTACTTGAAATAATTGAGTTGATTTTGAGTCTAGCTTCGTAACGGTGAATGAATTTTACAAATCGGTTGGATTAAGATACTGATGTCAAATGCTGTAGTACTATTTGACTCTTCAAATTCAAATATTTTTATTTGTAGAACATAGGTAAAACTAAAGTACAGATGTCAATATTATTAATGAACGCTATGTCCTGCCGTTAACGGCGTACAAATATTCTAATTATAGAGTCATATTAATAATTGGTAAAAATAGTCAAACATTCAAAATTACTAACTATAATAAAAATAACAATAGATTAATTAAACAGCAAAATATTATTTAATTTTTCAAATAAGTTCAAATCATACAATAAAATAAAATTACATAAGAAATGAAAAAAATAAAGCATTCAGTGATTCAATGTCATAAATGTATAATAAAATGTCATTAATATATTATTATAATAATATATCATTAAAATTAATCAATTTTTTTTTCTGTTAGAAATTCAGTTATAGTGTAATACGTTTTATCTATTAAAAAGTTACGTAGTCTGCTCTTAAATTGCACCGTATTTAAATCCTTCCAACTTCTTGGTAATTTATTGAAAATACTCTTAATGAATCTGTGTAATCTTAAAAGTAAATGCAAGTTGACTGGCTGTTTACCAAATACCTTGTTCGACTGTACAAAGGCTACAATTTAATCCTGCTCAAACTACATTGAATTAGACATGCTGAAGAATTTCTGTGTGAAGGCATGCACTTTGCAAGTAAGTTCTTATTTCACACGGAAAATGTGGCTCAGTAATATGACTTAATGTTACTCTGAGTCTAGGAGCTTTGTGCCATGCAGTTTGTATAACTCCTGATATATGAGATAATAGGGATCCTGTTAGTGCTAGCATCAGAACACACAGAAAACTACTTTTCTTTGCTTGAACACGAAAGGATGCGAGTATTTGCAACGCTGCATCGTGTTACCAATTTGCTTTGAATTAGAAAAACTTGAGTAAACCTAGTGCTTCTTCTTTGCGTGTTGACTTTACTCAAATGGTATCAGATCAGTCGGTGCCACCCGTACAGCGCTACCATCGGCTTCGTTTTAAAACCCCGGAAGGTGGTGCAAGATGGTAAGGAAAGGAGCTGGAGTTATAGCCTACAAAAAAGTTCCACAAGGGCATTGTGTTTGGGACGAATCGAGGATGTCCCATTTGGCCAGATTATTTCCACAGCGATGTTACCACAAAAGCGGAATGTAAAACCAGTTTTCGATATCTTCTTTATTAACTCATTATTTATTCCTAACTTAGCCCACATCACTGCCTAAAGGTTTCCTAAGGTCTCCCACGTGATCATAAAGGCTCGGGTCATCGAACCCTGTGATGTGGGCCCGAGAATGGCAATCGCTAAGCCACCTATAAGGCTAGTTTCCTGCACACAATGGAATAATTCGCGATGGCATGACCGTAATAGGAAGCTTCGTATATTTTTATATGAAAATAGCGGTTTGGTGATTAATATCTTTGTCATGGTCCTTGAAAACTCAGGTTTTTGTGTAGGTACCTACTGTTGTTGGGCGTATACATTAATATCGAAGATACCAATAATTTGACTGATCTGCGTGGCTGCCCAAAATAAGGCTTCTTCTTCTTATCGTATGGGCAGTAAGGTCTAACGACCCCACACACCCTAGTGTCCGCGTTTCTAAACCGCCTCAAGGGCCTCTGACATCCCGTCGGGGCTGCGGGTTGTTCGAAAGAGATACCGCGGCCTCGGCCCAAGGGCTAAGAAGGAACATGGGTGGTTTTCAGTCAGTAGAAGTCTGACACTCCCTTTCACTCTGCCCAAGAGCGGGAGGTTATTTGATGATTTTCCACCAGCCAAAAAAAAAAGGGCCTCTGACATGATTTGACGATCGCCATTAGGCAGCCGGGACCACCGGTCTTCCGAAGCACGGAATCATTTTTTTATCACACAATCAGGTGATTCAATCCTGCTATGTCCTAGACAAACTTACTGGAGATGGCAACGCTCGAAATATCATCTCACACGAGTGCCTCTCTGGAAAAAACTGCAAGTGTCCTTCACTGGAACGCGTGCAGACAGTGAAATATCTAGGAGTTAGCATAGACAGCAATCTCAATTTTAAAGTACATGTTAGGCTGCTATGCGGAAGAATACGAAAGCTCATATACCTATATTTTTAAAAACCTAAGGCACATTGCGGACTTTAAGTTGCTAAAGCAGATATACTTTGCTCTCTGTCAATCACTTCTAACATATTGTCTATCGTCCTGGGGAGGCACATCAAAGACAACTCTGAAGTCTATCGAGGTCGCCCAGCGAGCAATACTGAAAGTTGCGACGTTCAAGCCTATCCGTTTCTCTACCACAGCATTATACGAAGAATGGGTGGTCATGACCGTGAGACAATTATACATACTAAGCGTTGTCCTCCTACAGCACAGTAAACTATCCTACAACCCACTTCTCCTCCAAAAACGGAGAAAAGACATAGTGTGCGAAAGAACTCAGCTGTTTAAGACTAAATTTAGTCAACGTTTTGCCCACTCCATTGGTCCATTACTTTATAATAGGTTGAACAGAATCTTAAACATATACCAGTTAACAAAAACGCAATGCAAGAAGACGCTTACTGAATATCTTAAAAGTCTAACTTAAGAACAGACTGAACTTCTTTTGTACATCGCGTCCTGATAAACCGTCGTAATACCATACGTATTATTATGAATTATATCTTTTATAGTTATAACATACACACAAACGTGCGCACACTCACTCACACCACAACACTCCACAACACACAACACACAACACGCACCTCCCACACATCCTCTTACACATCAGTCACGTACATTCCCATCTCACACAGATAAGAGGTCACTCAATGCAAACTCTACACAAACTGTTTTTCTTTTACAATTAAAAGTAAGTAAATATAGGTATTATAAATTGTTTTAAAATTATTTTAATCAAAATATTTATATCTTTCATTTATAAATGAAATGTTAATGGCGCTTTGATCTTGTCTAATTCTCGAGGGGTTTGGCGCTGATAGCCGAAATACAGGCTCTGCCTAGTTCGGCTACAGATGACTGCACCACTTATACTGTTTTAAACTAGCCTGTTGAAATATTTTGTAAGTTATGTCTAAGTTTCTTTAAATAAAACATTATTATTATTATTTATTATTATTATTAAACTGGAAACAACTTTACAAAGTATGGTTCCCGTGGAAATCGAACCCTTAACCACTCGACCACGGAGGCAGTTATGGCTAAAGAATGATGACTATTAATGGCTCTTGATTCGCAGCATCTCTTATGTCCGCAGAACCGTCATTCTATGTTTGTCTACATTGTTTAAAACCGTATATCATTATGCAGAGGAAAACAGTGATGCAAGTTCTCTAGGATATTTTTATGCTAACGTTTTTAAAGTCTTCAATTAATTTCACAAAATCAGTTTCTTTGGAGCGGCGCAAAAGCTTGGTAATAGCAATTCTACCTTTTGGGTGGTCCACTTCCATGTTTGGTAGTTGTACGTTTAGCTACTGTACGTACGTTTAGTACTGATGTTTACAGCTTTGACGGTAATTTTGGAAACTAAAAGTGGACACAGTTAAACGTCCTATACTTAGTTCTCCAGTACTTATAAATTTTATTGCTGTCTCGCTATAATACGACTTTTTAACCTCCTTGTTCGCCGACTTTTTGTTGCTCGTTTTGGTCTTCAGGGTGGACGTTTTGAGCACCTTGTTTGAGCATTCGTTTTGTGGTTAACAACAGGTTAATAACTGGGTGGACAGTATTACAATAGGTGAGAATTTTACGAGCGCTAGTTTCTAACAAAGAAGACTAAACTTCATCTCTGTATGTGGCGACAACTGACATAGGCATATCTCAAATGGTGAACTCTAGAGCATGGCAATATTTGTTTGTTGCCACTAGATGCCACAAGGGTATATTAAACATTAGATCTGCGCTTATTCATTTAGGAATTAGACGACCAACGGAAACAAATTTATGGTACGTGCAGAAAATTAATAATTTCAGAGTAAGATCTATTTTACAACAGCAAAAATGATGTCAACGAAATTAACAGTCCATTGTTACTGTAAAAAAGTTTCTCACAGCCCGAAGCTCTAGTAACCCACTAAAACAAAAGCAAGAGTTCCTTCCAGTACAAATTTCAAGAGCCCCAGACACCCTATTAAATCTTGAACACAGACTCGGTGTAATCCGACGAAATTAGTTATTCAAAAGTAATTTACATGCAGTGTCCGTTGTCCCGTATTAATAGTAATGTTTGTTAGAGAACTGGTTTACTGTTAAATTGTAGGTCAGATTGTATTTTGAGGATTTATGCTATGTTATTATTCATGCCTCTTCGGGTTCGTCCTTTGAAGAATTAGGTGTAAGGGTTTTTGTTTTAAGTGGGATTATTTTGTTGGCTGTTTTAGCAGCCTAAGCAGCCTACTTATACTTATAAGCTTGTTACCTACGAGTATCTAATATGACTAATAAGTGGAATGCTTGAAACATTCACACAATGTACTTTTGCCAAAAGGGCCTGGTTAAGCAAAAACCAAGTCAAAGTCTATTAGGAAGCAGATTTTTCAGGCAAAATACTTAAAAAAGAAAGGTTAAAGACAACCAATCAGCAGCCGGTAAAACAAGAACACCTTCAATTCGCACCATTCAAGAGCTAGTAAAATCGAACTCAACAGAACCACGGCTCAACGGAAGCAAGTGCTGGCATTAAGCAAGTTAGATGGATCCGGTGCAAACGTCTACCAACACGGATGTGCCGGGATTGCTCCGTGCAGCGCATTGTTGACACTCTATGGTAAGCGGAGAGTTTGCTAACTTTGTTCTGGAATAAACGGTTCACACGGAAGTGTTGTGTGCTGAACAACACCTACATACATATACTACAGCATCTCCACTTGTAGCGTATGTAGACAGTAGGTGTTGTTGTTTCACAATATACTCTTGCTATCGTTTCGTCAGGAAGTTTTCATTTTTGTGTATTGTATAACGTGTATCCCGTGTTTGGACACAAGACAGAAGACATTGATCGTCGTGGGTGACTTCGAAAAATACGGGAATTCAGCGATCGGTTAAACTGAGAGCCGAAACAACTAAGTTACGAAAAAGCTAGCAGAGGGTAATGACACAATGTTTACTCCTTGTTGTGTAATAAGGAGAGTGTGTTCTTATAGGGAAAGATAATAAACCACATTGGTAAACAAAACCCGGGCATTTTTTGCAGCCCACCATTATATGAATTAACACACTAAAAACAATAAACAAAACTTTCAGTAAGCTCCAAATCAGCTACCAAATTCATTTAATGCGAGAGCCGGTCCATTGGCTTAATAGCCACACAATTAGCAGCGCCATCAACAAATCAAACAGATGATAATACGATCGCGACCATTACAGGCTGATTACTGCGATCAGGGTAATTGTGCAGTCGTAACGTCTGAACACGGCTTAATGTACGGACATTTGTTAGGCTGTTTGTCATAAGCTGCGGGTTTCAAATGGATTGGGTGACTGAGTTTGGGTGTTGTTGTATTGACAGCTATTTGTCAATGCTTTTTAGGCAGTAGCTGAACCTGTGAAGGCCTAAATAAGGGCCAATCTTTTTTAATGTGTTTCGTATTCTTACTAGGACTTTCAACAGGATTAATATTCGGTAGCTTACGCCCAAAAGAAACTGGAGAGTCAAGACTCAAAAATGCCAATTTCGAAGAGACCTACTCGTAGCATTGGGTGGTCGAAGGCTGAAGAAAGAAGAGAGAGGGAGATTATTCCCTGTGCTTTGGTACGCGTGTATGTTCTAGCTTGTGTCCTGTGTAAAATCCTATACATTTTAGAATTTTGTATAATAAATTTCACCGATACAATTTCACTTTGTTTAAAAACCAGCACAGAGGATTCTGAACAGGTGGAGTTTATAGAATCAATTTATTCAAATAACTTACTTCGATGTAGACCCCAAAAACACTATTTAAGTACTTAATACGCTGATACATATCAGGGACAACTTTAAAGTGGCGCAAAAAGGTTTCCAATGACAAAACTTATCAGTTTATAATATGACCTTGTGTTGTGTATTCTGGTAGGTATATAATGAGGTTGATTCGACGGTCACTTCACTAGACTATCACTTCAACATGAATTGTTGATTTGTCTATGGCTATTCGTCGCCTGAACTCTCATTTAACACAACATGGACAAAACTTAATTACCCATCGAAAATTCATGGTGGATCGACACGAGTCATTACCATAATTACCATTACCATAATTACGAACGAGAATCGGTATCGGCTGGAATCGATTATATAATCGGATGGGGCGATGACCGTAACCCTACCGCGGTCATTCGACCTTATCATCGCATCTCATGGTGAATGATCGTAATGGGGTGTAAGTACAATTTATGGGCTCGCCATGGGTTTGGCTTCAATGACATGGGGGTCGTAGTACTCGAAGTGTTCATTGATGAAAGGTGAATTATTGATTAGAGGTAAGAGCAGAGACTACCAACCCGCACTAGGACCGCGTGGTGGATTAAGCCTCTGTCCCAGCAGTGGGAACATTATTGGCTGACTATGCTATGCTATGCTTAAGAGCAGATTGAGTTTTGGCTAATCCTTTATGAGAGATTTTAGATAGCCAATCATAATCATGGTTAAATTTTGCCTTGATTCAGAAACTGTTCCAAAATCACAATCGATTCTTGCTGAGGTGGAGATATATAAATGACTCTGCACTGGAGTGTAAATGTGGTGCTGTTCCTCAAACAATGGGGCACTTAATATCGTGCCCTGCGTATCCTGCTGGTTGTTCACTACAGGAACTGATGGACGCTACCGAAAGCGCCAAACTAGTAGCCCAATTCTGGGCCGACACAATTTAGATTGTCATCGACACGTTAAGAACAAGAACCGATTCTTCACCATCACAAGAGTTATCCTCATCTTAATTTGACCCCTATCAAGAAAAATCCCCTGATAAATGACCGAAATAAAAACGCCAGTTTCGTTTAGTAGTACATACAATTCTTGGGATCCTTCATCATTCGCCTGATCTTATTGTTTGAAATCCGATAATCCATTGCATTTATGTAGACTCAGCTTCGTAAAATTTAGACAGAATTTGAGAAACATAATTTTTAAGCTCTTATGTTTTATTGATTATGAGAGTAATCTGACTATGTACATTAATTAAAAACTAATAAATAAATAAACTAACAAGAAACTATAAAAAGGCATAAAAAAACTGCTCCTCAACGCTGTCAGCCGGCAATGTGCCCAAAAGCTCTTATTCGATCTGACTCGTTGACTGCCACGTTGGTCTAGTGGACGCAAGAGCTACTGCTGAATATGAGGTTCTGTGTTCGATTCCCGAGTCAGGCAAACTGTTTTTTGAGCTTTTCTGTATGGAATTTTCCAGTAATAGACACAGAGTCTGGTTTTATGCCGGCAATAGGCTCGTCCCTTATTTCATAGGACTTAAACATAACTGGCGAAATGTGGGTGTACTAGGTTCACCTCTGCCTAAGCCTTCGGGGATTATAGGCGTGATGTTATTTTTTCTTAATAACGCACAAAACCATACCATGATTAATGAAAAATAAGGAACCTCAAACCCGAGGTTCATCATATTTAAAGCCGTTATTAGATCATACTCTCCTGGTCCCGTGGTAAGCGTGCCTATCATAATTTCATTACGCGCACATGAGACATGATTCGGTTACATAACACACTTGTTGCATCTCTCCGTACTCCGGACGCAGGGTATGCACGGGAAGCTAATCTACGCGTACTTTTTATGAGAAATTGTTAAGGGTCCTCTCTCGAAAAAGCTTAAAAACAGCGTGCAGATGAAGCGGTTTTTCACCGGCACTTACAGAGAAATTACATCTGAGAATTTTTTTTAGTAATCTACATAATATGACACGTAATTTGGTTTAGCCACAATTTTTGTATCGGTATCACATAATAAGAAAAAAAATCCACAAAATCACCTCCAAATCGTTGAATGGAACCATTTTACTCCTTCATTTTTTAACAAAATAATATAAAAAAAATATCTACTGCTTTGAAATACAAAGGAAAATAATTTGGTTTTGTTACTTTTTAAAAATATGTATTATTTTAATTATAATAAATGAAAAACGCGTCCGTTTAGAGTCCGTATCTACGACCGAGAGAGGTAGTTTGTATGCACAAGGTCATTGGCGTGAATACAAGCCTTAAGAGTAACAGGTCTAAAACTTCACGCTTGTAATTGTCGAAGAGTTAGGTAGAGGACTGTCTTGTTGGTGTAGTGGTCTCAAGCGCGACTGCTGAATATGAGGTCCTGGGTTCGATTCAGTGTCATTGAGTTTTTCCATCAGGAATTTGTGGGTAACAGCCACGGAGTCTAGCTTGAGGCCTGATTGATGGTAATAGCCCCCCCCCCCCATTATGCATGGGACTTATACGTATAACTGTCGAAATGTGGGTGTACTATAGATACATCATTTTTGAAAAATAAAATTGGTACATCTCTACCTAACCGTTCGAGGATTAGAGGTGGCGTACTTTCCATACACAGTTCATGATTAATTCCATGCGGCCTAGGTCTAAAAATAGTTATACAAAAAGGTCGTGCCGTTATACACAAAAATTGAGAGCTGAAGGAACAGCTGCTTATACAGGCGTTAGGTGATAAAGGTTCCAGGACACGAAGGCCTTTTAAAAGGCGCTTTAGTTCGTCAATATTTAGTTGTGTTTTTGACACTACTTGAGACTAGGTAAGTTAAGTTCCGGAATTGCTCTAAGTAATCACTGACAGTCCTCAGTGCAGAGCATGCATGGAGGCGGACAAAACGGTGGCGCATGTGCTCCTTGAGTGCACAGGCGTTACCAAGATCCGTGAGGATACCCTAGGAACACCAAGATCCCTTGCAGATGCCCTGAGGAGAGCGGGAAGTCTGATCTGCTTCTGGAGGCAGGTAGGCTGGTTGGAGTAATCGGCCAACATGGCTCACGCACAATGGTCCACTTCAAGGACTAAGTGCGGAAACCCAAACCCCATGAATGAATGAATGCTCTAAGTAAACGCAAATAAATTTTGTAAATGCCTGTCCTGGGATTCGAAACAATTCATTTTCCGGACGACTCGTCGAATTCAACGTCATTATATTTTATTTTTAACCGATTTCCAAAAAGGAGGAGGTTCTCAATTCGTCTGCATGTTTTTTTCTTTTCTGTCAAGTACTTCTAGACCACTAACAAGTGCTGGAAAATACCATTAGAAGTCTTTAGTGTGAATTAGGATGTCTGTTACAGTAGAGAAAGCCAAAGCAACGATGGATTGACTGTGTGAAAGGCGATACAACTAGAAAGGAGTTCAGTGTTGAGATGACAATCAAAAGAGAAGCATATAAGAACACGAGTTAATGTGCTGGCCCTAAATAAATAGGGAAAAGGACAGGATATTGGTGATTAACGCTGTTTCGAATCAGTAAGAATTTCTTGTATTTATATCATGGGTAATTAGTGATCATACGTCCCGTTTTAACCGGGACTGTCCCTTTTCTCGGTCACCTGTCCCGTTGTCCCCAAACAAAGCTCTGGGACACAATAATACACAATGGGCAATAGTCCCGTTTTCCGAAACTGCGTGAAATTTTAAAAACTATACCTAGAACTCGTCAGACGCAAGCCGTGCGACACCACGTCGCAAGGGCCGACGCCTGTCGGGGCTGCGGGTTGTTCAAAAGAGATACCGTGGCCTCGCACATAAAGGGCTAAGAAGGAACATGGTGGTTTTTAGTCATTAGAAGTCTGACACTCCTTACCGCTCCGCCCAGACCGGGAGGAGTTTTATGATTTCTTACATTCCAAGTTTGTCTCAAGTAGACATAATCGTCTACAACTTTGAGTGTAGAGTCCCAATCTTGAGAGGAGAGGGTGTAATATAGGCATTCAACGTGACCTTGGTTTTTGCTAAAACTATCATATTATATAAATCCATGTCCCGTTCTGAGTTAAAAAAATAATGGTCAGTTTGACAACAAACTTCCAACAGATAATATTTTCGTATTAAATATCGATATTGTTCCGAGCATTGACCGCGTAACCCGATCGTGTCGATCAGCGGACCTTATCATCGATTCTCACGCTCTTCGCCTCTGGACTGACGCGCGGTGTGCTATTTATACAGAGCTGCTGTTTATGTAGGGCGATCAAGGGTAGTGTGACGTCATTTATAGAATTTAGCCCCTAAAATACAACAATCCCTTTCTATGGTTTTCAAGTTTCTGGAAGATTCGTACCCAATCTATTTGTACTCCACCACAATGCTGTTCTACATGAGCCTGTGAGCCAAAGGCTGACTAGTGAAGAATCCCTAAAATCCCTATAAATTCGATTAGAGGGGAAACATGTTCAAATATGTGATGTAATGACGGTAGTCTTTTCAATTTAACTTAGAATTTTTGAGTAGGTTTTTCTCCAAACAGTTGCAAAATTAAACAAGAGCGCAAGCCTAAGGTTATGCCTAAAGCAAAACACTTAAATAAGGAACGTAACAAAAATATTAAAAGAAACTTTTTCTGAATCCGGATCCCGGATCCAATTAAATTCGCAAAATTGTTCAAAAGGAAGTAAATAAAAATCGTTTAGAGCACGCACGAATCCCTTTTTCGACAAATCCTACTAAATCCCTACTAACGTATAGGCGTCGCCTTAATATTTCATGAGTGTTTTTAATGTTCAAATCCTTTGGGGATTAAATGAGAATAAACAACATCCCCTTTGAAGCTTAACATCTTAAATTTGTTAAGGCGATGCTCATAAATAAATATGAATACGGTGCACGGCGAGAGAAAAGTAAAATGTAAGGAGTATGCAACTATTCAACCCAGAGGTAAAGGAACCTGTGGATAGTGAGTAAGCCAATAATGGCACTGTATTTTTCGTGACTGGTATACAGGGTGGTAGGGATCGACACTTCAAACGATATGGTACCTACCATGCACACAAAACAGAGTCAAAATTTAGTCAACAGTTCTTTAAAAAAACGTAACGTATTCCACTGCTGATTTTCTTCAATGACCGTCCAAAAAATTGGCTGGGTGGTCTAGATTCATGTGCTGAATTTATGGTGACTGTTTGTTCGTTCATCCCTGTATATATTTTCTTTTTTTTTTTATTTAGCCCGTATTGTCCCACTCCTGAGCAAAGGCCTCCCCCCGTTCCTTCCACTTCTTACGATGGTGTGCTTCTTCTCGCCAGTTGTTGAGGCATCCAAGGCGTCCCGCCATCTTTTCCTCGGTCTACCGCGACCCCGTCTAGCTGTGTCAGGGCTCCAATTGCAATTATAAACTGCCATTGTCACTCAGAACAGCATTCCATCATTAGGGCATACTAATATACGAAAAACTTCGAGAGGTATTCCTTGTCAACCACACGAATCATGCGCAAAGTTGCTTTATAAGCAAACTGTCGCAAAACAAACACATGTAAAGTTAAAAGGAAGCAAGGCTTGTTATGAAGCTTATTACCGAAGTTGACGTTACCTTGCAACTAATATGACGTGACGTCAACTTCTGTCTTTGTAAAGTTGTCTAATATGTAGGAGGTGAAGTTATAAAATGGTGGAGTGGCGTTGCCGTTGTGGGAAGATGGTTTACTTTACTGCCTGAAGTTAGTAATCATAAAACGCTAGGGGCACAAAGCTCGCTAAAAATTACAGCTAGATCATGACTAATTTTATATACATACTGCTAGCTAGTTGGTGTGTTTTCTCCCTCAAGATAAATACGCTCAAAACAGCAAGCCTGTTAATACTATAAAGGTCATAAATGCTATTTTTGGAAGGAGATCCTGCGAGATTTTTTGAATGTGCTCCTTCCAAGTAGGGGATGCCAATGAGCCGTAACTGCCATAAGCTTAGTTCCTTCCTACGCACTAGTTGCCTGCAAAGGTTGAACAAAATAAGTATATAAAAAAAATGTACCATGGGTCAGCAGTAGATAGTCTAAAAACACGGTTTTAAGAACAAGGATAACCACACATGTATGTGGTTAAACTACAAAAGCACGTTCCCCTCTGCACTCCACGTAATCCTTTAATCCCTTACACCTTAGGGAGAACTGGGCCGATATTCCTAGCAAAAACAAACAACCCATTTGCACAACTGCATAATTAAGCAGCTACTCCCAAAAACGTAATACCGTGATCACTACCAATGACAACACAAACGTAGCCAAACTGGTACATTATTAATCACGTAAGTAGCCTAACTAACAGTTCCGTTGCGCAAACAATTAGGGACAAAAGGTTTACTGGGAACGAGGCGAAGTCTGAAGAGAGGAGAAGTAATTGACTGCAGTGGATGCAATAAACACTTTTTCTTTCTTTCTTTTAATGATACATTCAAAATGAAAGGATTTGACTCGGTACACACTACTGCACAAATAAGGTACCTATACATTACACCATTGACCAATGGACATACAAGCTTCAATCAAGAGGTCTCAACAAAAAAAATAATAATATGGCAGTTTTAAAAAATGATAACAATATTGAAACCAAAAACGGGAATATCAACTCAGGTATCAAAGAATGTAGTACCTATATTGTTATTTTTAATGCATTATGGAGTTGCATAACACACTTAATAATTATAACAGTAGTGATACGTTATAACACTATCCTATCACATTTTCAACCTTATCATATTCTTGTATACCTTCTGTTCATCCATCGATTGTTTGTGTAGTACTCGCAGTACATCTACCGGTCTCCGAAACTTCGCTCCAAGCAATGTGTCTAACGTTAACAAAAGCTTAGCTTCACAGTTTGATGCTCTGTTCTTGAGTAAAGTTATAATGACTTGGGTATTACTACACACTTAATAGTCTGGTAATCCTTGAGAGAGAGAAGTACCAGATGGTTTGTTTAGTCACTCTTTACCAGAATGTGAAAGTTTGGATGGATTGTTTGTAAGCAGACCACATGCGACTTGTTGGAGCGGAATGAAGGTGGAATCTGTATAGCAGAATAATCTATTTAAAATAATTATGTTGTTGTTCCAGGAATCTGGTTTTTCAATCATTGTATTGAATAACATGCATGAAAAAGTTTGTGTGTTAATAAATGATAATATAAATACTCAAATATGTTGTAGTCAGAATTTTCGATATTATTTCGGACTAAAAACGCGAAATAATGATTGCTGTTGCAGACATTTTTTCGCACAAAACCTGAATATTATGAACGAACTAAAATACAATAGGTAAAATTACTAATAATTTTGTAATGGATCGAATATTTCTAGCAGCGGCTTTTCGGAAAACCGAAATAAATCCGTACAAACCGGAATCTCTACAGTATAAATTCTATACACACATTTTATCAAATAACGAATATATTCCTACAAAAGCTATTGACCACACCTCTCATTAGACAAGTAATAGAAATAACATTAACTATAGACTACATACCATAACAGACGGTCCACAGAGTAACTAATTTCCCAAGTTGGACATTGTTGCACAGGTCGATACGGAAACTAAACGCGTTAATTAATATCATAGATGGGTTATGTCCTAGACGGCAAACTTGTTCTAGTGTATTATAGCTTTGGCGATATGTTTCGAAGTGGATAGATAACTTGGACTGGCTGTATTTGCTGTGTAGTTAGTTGGTTTATTCAATCTTAATGAAATGTCTGAATGTATAATGGTGAAACTGTTTTAGCTTATATTCTACTACCAGGGTTGTGTTGTTATGTTATATGCGTCGTCCTATTGTCTTAGTCTTACAGAACAAACAGTGGTATATATTATTTTGTAGGTGTTTTCTTTGTTGTTAGCAATGTTTACCTAAGGTTCAGTATATTGGACTATTGTACACAGTATATGTAGACACAATACTAGCCTACACGGATGTTTTGTTCAACATCTATCTCTATTAACAAGACAATTTTATTTTATCAAATATTTTATCAATCAATATAAGATATCAAAGGTAAGGTTGCTTTTTTGAAATGTTTATGGAGGGTTGCAATTCACTTCTTTCCTTTGTCCTTTGTAGCTTGCACTATAAGATATTACTGGCGGGCCCGACCTGTTATGAGTTATGAATTTTTCATGCTTGAATCGCTAGTCCAATACTCCTGTCTAGCCAATGTACTATCTTCTATCTTTAGGAAATGTTGAAATAAATATATAAATAAGGGTACTATTATTATACGTGGTGATTCTACAAATAAAATACAGCAGAGAGAAAAACAAATACAGCCAAACATAATTATATATCCCTACAACATCCAATACAATCCACGTAATCCCCCAAAAATCATTAAAGAAAACAAAACAAAAATATTCCCTTCATTTTCGACGTCCCTTCACCTGTAACTGACAACAAAAGGGGAGAGGTCATCAAAGAAACAATAATAGACTTACCGATAAAGAACAGTCGAAACATACCCTTATTACCTTTCACGGGAAACGAAAACGTCCAAAGGATAGGGATGGCGAATGTTTCTATTCGTGACATCCCGGCGTTTGAGCCCCGGGAAATATGCGGGGAAATTATCCCGAAATTTGATACGGATAATGGAGACCATAGCAACGACTTTACTGTGTTACAATAATATGTCCGTTTCCATAAATGCTGATGTTGATTTTCAATCGGTTGTGGATGAAATGGAATATTGTTGTTGTGAAATAAACGATGGTTTGTGTTTGCATTCAGCGGTTATTTCGTAATTGAGTGGAGAGCTTTTCATTTGCTTTGCTTTGCGGTTTACAGGCTGGCATAAATGGATGTGTTTAACTTTATAAATGTCATGGGTGGGTACTTTTAATTGCCTTTTTGCAAAGGATACCATTCTGAAGAAATCTCTTTTAGTATTGTCTGCAACTGTAATAGATGATGACAATCAATCGCGGTTTTTGTTCTAAATAAGACTTGTTGCGTCGTTGGTCTAGTGGTCGCAAGTGCAACTGCTGAGCATGAGGTCCTGGGTTAAATTCCCAGGATATATTGGGGTTTTCCATCAGAAAATCTTAATAGCAGCCACGAAGTCTGGATTTGTGCCCGGTTGATGGCGACAGGTTGGCCCCCTATTACATGGCATGATTTAAACACATAACTGGCAAAATGTGGGTATAATACTAATACACCTTTTTTATTTTGGGTGGTGTGAAATCATCAAATAACCCCTCCCGCTCTTGGGCAGAGCGGAAGGGAGTGTCAGTCTTCTACTGACTAAAAACCACTCATGTTCCTTCTTAGCCCTTGTGCCGAGGCTGCGGTATCTCTTTCGAACAACCCGCAGAACCGACCGGGTACTAATACACTTTTGTCTTACATTTCGGGGATTAATTATAAGGCTACAAAACGAAAATTATCTTAAGGATGAATACTTTCGCAACCGAATCCCAAATTGTAACATCACTACTACGACCTAGTGATGGGTATAATCCTTAGTTATTTCAGAAAACGACGGGGGGGAGGTGGGGCTTATCCAATGCGAGCTATGCATAGCCATGAAATACTTTGATGAATATTTGATCCGGGACCGAACGCGTTAATAATTGAACACGTTATTATATAGAATTAGCACGTGATGATTAGAAATGGTACAAAGATGGCCGCGATAATTATGAAGGGAAATTCTTACCTTTGTGTTAGACAATTTCTTGGAAGATGTTAATTAGCTTGCAAGGCTTTTGGATTGCTTACTTTTTATATTAAACTGTAAATATATTATCTCTTTTCATAGAAATTGTGAAAAAAAAGCGGAATTCCATACAGAGCACTTTTTTGTTCTGCATGGAATTTCGTGCACAAGAATCTCTTTGAAAAGTATGGCTTCATCTTCTCGTGTTGTCTAATCTCGTGTCAGAGTTTTTATGCCGCGTATGGGCCTCCGACTTGGGTATAAATGCTGTCGAGAAATATCTCGTAGGCATACTGGTTTCCCGTCGGGGCTGCGGGTTGTTTGCAAGAGATACCGCGGCCTCGGCATAAAGGGCTAAGAAGGAACATGAGTGGTTTTTAGTCAGTAGAAGTCTGACACTCCCTATTGCTCAGCCCAAGAGCGGGAGGGGGGTTATTTGATGATTTTCCACCCGAAAAAAAAAGCGGATCATGGATAAAACCTTACGATATCCCGTTTTAAGTGTTAACGATGATAGTGTCAGTAAACATTTTAGTTCAAAAATGTTTTAATTAATATAACCTAAACTAGATGCCTAAAACATAACCAACAAGTAACAATCTTCCCACAGTAATTATAGATAGATATCTGTGGATCTTCCACTTATGAGAGTAAATAGTAAATTCATTCTTTGAACCTCCTGTAACTAGGTTACCTTCCCATATCCCACCCGTTTTATTTCAAACTAGTTAAATATTACTCAAGTTAATTTAAGTTAACGTCGAGAGCATACTGCCAACATAATAACAGTGTAAGTTTATTTATTAAACTATTATAATGTTGGTGTTTTACGCGTGCACCTTGCCGGGTCCAAAATTATGCCGTAAACAGGAAATTGCAAGCTAGACTCGATATTGTAGAGGAATATTAACTAGTTAATGGTATGGAGAAACAGTTAATTGAGCTGATTATGTATTTAGTATGGATTAGTTTGAGTAGGACGCTATCGGGGTAAACCTTGTTCATAAAGATAACATTGTAAAATACACTAAGCTACTGCAATCTGTTAATTTATGTAATAGATTGTCAGCTTTATCGCTAAAGCTTTAGGTTCAAAGTTGATTGGGAAAATTTGTTAGTATCAGATAGCTTGATTTGCTGGCGCCTGTACATAAGTGAACTAGTCTCGATATTGAAATCAGCAAGTATTTTTCGTAGAAGGAACTAATGGAACACAGGGAATCACAAATACCGTGAAGTGGGTGAAGCTTGAACACTAACAAACGAGGCATCATGATATGGACAATATCATAACATGAACACTGAAAACGTGATATTTACAGGATGTTTATCCGTGCTTGCAAATAGTGCTGAAATATCGGACACTCAAAACAAACAGTAAACCTTGTAAATAGGGGTGTTCAGTGTTAATGAGGCATGCTTGCCTGTCAAATAAGTAAATGCTTTGAAGGTTTTGCCCTGCAGTTAGTAGGAGTAATAATTTATTATTACTACTAGGCTTTAGCCTGAGATTAGCAAAGATTGGGGAATATTTCCCTCGTAAGGCGAAACCTTTAAGTAGCACTAGTTTCAGAGCCGTCTTTACTCAAATTGAAGACTTGTATTATCATAATTATTCATCATCATCATCAGCCTATAACGTCCCCGCTGCAAGGACTCAGGCCTCCTCTCTAGTAGACCGCGTGACGCGTGACCAGTGCGGGTTGGTAGATCATGAAAGACCAGCATTATTATCACTGCTTGGTATACGCCTCCCCTTTTTTCTTCAAACTTCCCGGTTCTATGTGTCCACCAGGTGTTTCCCGCGACGTTGAAGATATCGTCGACCCAACGAGCTTTATTTGCATTACCTTAAAGTTTATTTTAAACTATCAAAATATGCATAAATAACATATCCTCGTCAACAAATTAAACAGCATGATGTCCCACGTACAAAGTACCAAAATTACGTTCAGCGATAAACGGGAAATTCAGTAGAACAGGATATTGCAGGGTGCCCAATATTCTGCGGGATACTAAACTTATATTAAAGCTGTGTTTGCACGGGGACACTCGTTAACCAGGTTATTAATGTGGGTTGTGCTGTGGTCGCGTATGCTCCATTTAAATTGTTTAGGTGTTAAAATATAGATATTAGTGTTGTTTTCTCTGGGAAAGGATAGACAGCTGAGGTTTATAAAGGTGATGGTGGAATTGGTAGTCTATTATGCAGCACTGTTCTTTATGCAAATAAATTATGTGCTTTTCCTGGTGCGAATAAAAGTATTTTCTTTCCGAAAGATGCTATTGGCATTCAGTTGCATCTGGTTGGACTGGAAGCCGACCCTAACATAAAATAATAAAGGTTTTTTCGTGCGGTTAGTGCTTGTCCTGGTGTCTGAGTGGAATCATCTGCCTAGCCTTTTCCCAACTATGTTGGGGTCGGCTTCCAGTCTAACCGGATGCAGCTGAATATCAGTATTTTACATGGAGCGACTGCCTATCTGACCTCCACAACCCAGTTAATACCAGGTAATACGATACTCTTTGGTAAGACTGGATGTCAGAATTTCAGGTCACTGACTACCTGTAACGACTGCCAAAGATCTATATATGGCAGCCGGGACCAACAGCTTTACGTGCTTTCCGAGGCACGGAGGAAACTCGTTATGTCGGGCGGTCACCCATCCACAGACCGACCTAGGCAAGCACAGTACCTAAAGATCGACCCGAGTGGCAGTTCTTATTAAGCCACGAGCTCCTCAGGTGTCTGAGTGGAATATAATATTAAATTATGACTATGTAAGGTGTGACCATGATTCCGTCGGGGCTGCGGGTTGGTCGAAAGAGATACCGCGGCCTCGGCACAAAGGGCTAAGAAGGAACATGGGTGGTTTTTAGTCAGTAGAAGTCTGACACCGCTCTGCCTAGAGCGGGAGGAGTCATTTAAAGACTTCGCACCCCCCCAAAAAAAAAAGGTGTGACCATGATCTGTGTCTTATATTGGCCGTTTCAAGAGTGTTATAATACCAGAAATAATTTACTTAAACACTCTGTCTTGTCGCCTAGACCCAAGCATTCCAGCTCATCAAATATTTAGTTAAACCAAACAACAAAATATGAAGTTGGCCGGAAGGCGGGAAACTTTGTCACCTCGCTAACACCAGGCTCTCAACGCTAGTGAAACAAAACAACAACTTTGCTAAACATTTGCCAAACAAAAACACCTGTAATTGTAAACTGGCTGAGTTTGTTTCAGAACTGCTCGCTAACGTCCTGTAAGGCCAGTTGCACGATGACTCTGAACAGGAATTTTGAGACTGAAGCTAGAATTTCCGATACATAATCAATTTATTTTTTAGAGTAAAAAGATGTACAATATTATGACATCCAAAATTCATGCTTTTGTGTAGGAATAATAAAAATATTAAATTAAATTCTTATCGAGGCAACCTAATCACATTCCGGTGTCAA
The DNA here is from genome assembly GCA_949774965.1 of Diarsia brunnea. Classification (NCBI taxonomy): domain Eukaryota; kingdom Metazoa; phylum Arthropoda; class Insecta; order Lepidoptera; family Noctuidae; genus Diarsia; species Diarsia brunnea. The sequence continues at coordinate 19,030,341 of OX459003.1, forward strand.
TACCAGTAGAGCATTCAAAATTGCAAGGGCACGACGAGTACTTCTAATATGACATATCCTCACTCCAGTAAGTCCCATGTAGTAGGGGGTGCACCCGTCAAAAGGGAAAACCGGAATGCACATTCTGGGCCACTAGTAAAAAGGACTTAAAGGAAATACCTGAAAAGACTTTGCCTATTCTGGTATGGACCCTTATCCACAGCAGTATCCTGTGCGACCAATCGACCCACGCTAACTGGAACTAGAATTCAAAAATTCTTGTTCCTATTTTTGTGTTGTTTTTTGGATACAAATCACTGCTATCATTCGTTTCGGATTCGCTAGCGTTGATTTATCTACACCTGGCGGAAGTTTCCACGTGACCATTCTCGTTCGTTCAGGAACTGCATGCGATAAACTTGCTGTATGTTCTTTTCGAAGAGTTGAACGATTTGCTGTGTAAAATGCACTTTTGGATCGTAGCAGGACACTTCACTGGTAACTCTACAACATTTTTCTCCCATCAAACATCAATACATCCAGTTAAATTTGAACAAAATATAGTATTTATTTTACAGACACACGAAAGCAGTGTTTACGAGATGCTAAAAGGACACAACGCTATACGACACCTGAGTGCGAAAAAGAGACCAAACATCAAACCCCGTCATAAGTGTCACCTTTAAATAATCTACTCAGAAACACCTTTAAAGGGTAAGACAATAAAATCACCCCTTTTTATCACCCGTCTGTAACCACCCGAAACACGGGGCTCCTAATGGTTGTTCGCTGTTTACCCCAGGACAAAAGCCGGAGCCACGCTAAATATTTTATAATATTTGCTTAATGTGCCCAGGGGCTATTTAAGGGAATCCCTACTTTATGTACCTCATTATAATATTAACTTTTGTTAGAACAAAGTTGCGGGCTCATACAGAATTCTTGAATATTAAAAAATTGCGGAAACAATATTAGGTAGTTACGTAAATTAAATATCTGCTTTAGGAAAATGTATTTTTGGCCTATATCTGGACCAACCGAACTAACTATACTATAAAAAGTCGTAAAACGATTAGGTTACGATGCAAGTGTAAACCTTAAGTGCATGGAATTACAGTTTCAAATCCCAAAGCAGCCTTAAACTTTACGTTTACTTGCTTAAAGGGTCTAAGAAAATAGGGGGTTCTTAACAGGGCTGTTAGGGAAGGTGCTCTTGTTGACGATATGGGGTTAAGAAAAGGTATTGCAGTAATAATGGCTTGTGTATTAATTAATTTTCATGACGATCCAAAATGGCGGTCTAGGAGCGTGCAGAAAATCACCATTGTACTAAGGTCAAATTATTTGATCTTACGTGTTAGAATTATATCATGTTTGCAGGTGAATCATATCGACTCTACCTCCGAGTTTGCAACCAAAAATAGATTCTTTACATCAACCGCTGAACAAAACAAAATAAGTGGAAGAATAGCCAATCTAGTGCACAGAAAAACCTATTGAAGTTTCATTACACACAGAACTTTGTATAAAATCATCTAGTAAGATGATTTTATATCCACAGTCAGAAAGAGTGGGGCTAGTTCTTTTTAAATAGCAGTCCCGAATCGGGATTTATGTCCTGTTGATAGCAATAGGCTCGCCCCCATAACATACATACCCATGACTTACACAACTAGCGAAATGAGGTTGCACAAACACCTCCGCATAACCTTTTCTTTTTGGCGGGTGGAAAATCATCAAATAACCTCTCCCGCTCTTGGGCAGAGCGAAAGGGAGTGTCAGACTTCTACGGACTAAAAATCACCCATGTTCCTTTTTAGCCCTTCATGTCGAGGCCGCGGTATCTCTTGCGAACTACCCGCAGCCCCGACGGGACCTCCGCATAACCTTACAGAAATACAGGCGTGATGTTCTGTGTTTCATTGGTAACAGCACGATCGAATTATCATGAAATTAGTCAACGTGCTTGTTATTACAACATGGAGTCTTTCTTACAATCACCCCTCTTGAAGGGGTGCAAAAATTCCCTTAATATTTTTTGTATGAAAACTGCTCCCTTTAATTATGTCCCTTAACTCCGAAGTTACCAGTTTACGTGAACTAATTAAAGGCAAAGTTTGTTTGTTTTATTAACAATAATTTTGGTAATTACGGTAATTTGTAGGTACGTAAGTCATGTCCTGTTATTTTATCTGAAAAAGTTGTCCACCTCATTTTATTTGAAAAATTAAAAAGGTAATTTTACCTGTCCTACCAAGGGTATCGTATTACCCAGAACTAACTGGTTTGTGGAGGTCAGATAGGCAGTCGCTTCGTGTAAAATACTGGTATGCCGTTCCATTCGGTTCGACTGGAAGCCGACCCTAACGTAGTTGCGAAAAGGCTAGGCAGATGATGGTAGTTTTCTCATAGCTTTTTGTTAAAACCCCTTGTTAATCCTTCAGTCTACATTTATGACAAAGGCTTCATTTCTTAGATTACGCAAAGTACTCCTATAATTAATAAGTATTTATGATCAGAGAGATAAGATTGCCATAAACAAGAGCAGTGAAGTTCATAAGTACTTTTGTGTTACATGAAGATAAAAATACAAATATCGACTACCTATATTATATTTTTTTGGGTTGGCAACACAATCTTCAAAGAAGAACAAGATCAACTAAACAAATGAAAATTTTCAAATCAAAGTACACTAGACAAGCTCTACAAATATTTATTTAGGTTCAACATTGAAATTACAAGTATTACAAACACCTACAATTTCAGCCACAAAACTCATTAGCCTCCCTCGTGTTTTATTAACAATCCGAAATCGCTCGTAAAATTAGTTTTAATGTTCGTATGCCGTAAAATTGCCATAAAGTAATTTATGGTGGATGACGTAGCTGGGACGGTGAGGTCTGTGGGTTTACTCAATCATAACACGGAGGGTGCTATTATTCATCGATGGTTTTCTACAAAACTGCTGTATCAGTTTTCGTGCAATTAGTGGCGAACTATTTTTCATGTATCATACGCGCTCGGGGAAAGCAAAATACGAACGATGAGGGTTCAATTTTGGAGGCTTATCGTAGGAAGGATGAATGGAGATGAAATCGTTCGAATTTTCGGATAGTTTGTGGCTCAAACATCGAAAAATATATCGTCTTTTTTACCTGCAGTCTAGAATTGTGCCTGGTCGATGGCAAGAAACTCACCTTCTACTACATAAGACTTAAATATAACCGGCGAAGTGTAAGTAACCATAGCCATACCTCTGCCTAACCATTCGGGAATTACAAATTCGACGTTTTTATTTTTTTTAAAATTGATTTGCATCACATTTTCACAAACAGGAGGTACAAAACAAGAAATGGAAATAAGTGAAAACCAAAACGTTAACAGTCACAGTTCGATTGAACACGAAAGGACATGTTTATTATCGGAACGCATCGAATCAATTGCCGTTCAGCGTCGCGGGAAAGATAATATTGGGGCTATGAAAGCAGCGATGGTTTCGACGAACATTGTTCTGTAAGATCGAAACACTGTTGGAAATATAAAATTGTACCGAAGTTGTGCACACGGCATTTATATTTAGGTATATATAACCCGATGCTTGAACTGTAGTGCAGGATGGGTCAAATGAAATTGATATCGTCAAACGTGGAAGCTTTGTTGCTGCACCCCGAAGGACCAGACAAAATGATATCCTATCAGCGATAATAATAATGGAAAGGTTATTCCTTAACCTTTCAATCGCGATTAATACTTTCAATTGAATTTAGGTTTAAAAGCCTCTGCTGAAAGAGCATATCCAGATTAGGCTTTATGTTTTTCTATAACGAGTTCTGTTTGAAATCTCTTCAAATGACATCCCAAGATTTAAAAGAAACCCGATGAAAATATTCAAGAAGATTATTGAATATTGCAAAAGGAGTTAATAGAAAAGTGGAAAATTTGTAAAGTCTATTACAGCAGGCGACGTGACCAGAATTTTGAATAATAATATGTAGTACATTATTTAGCCTGTAGTTTTAGTCTACACCAATGAGAAAAGGCGTAAGTACATGTATGTTTATGTAGCCTCACTATTAAACGGTTTCAGTCAGAGGTTGCAAACGCTTGTTTCCTGGCCCCATCTTGTCGTCAACACCACACCCTTCTGTCATCTTTCAATCGTGTCTATTCACGTTTGTACATTAAATAGATGTTCCAATAAGATTATATTATTTACCGAAGTAAACAGTGAGTTTGTAGATTTGTCCAATAGCCAAATTAGGTGGCTGAAAGCTAGAAATTCTTCTAAAATCTAATGTAATTATCTCCTCATTCTAGCGTACAAAATGTACTACAGATTAAAAAAAAACACGATACTCAGACCAAAATCCTGAAATCTATTCGATTTTTTTTAGTAGCTAATGCTCCTGACTTGCAAAGCAAAAGAAGTAACAAAGAATGAAGACTAAATACAGTGAAACTTAGTTTAGTGAATATTTTGAGTTATTCGAAAGGCCCAAGTTGCCCAACAGTAATTGTATAATGAACCTCCTTGTAACCGAAGCCTCCGCACAAACAAATCGTGTGAGACCCAGCAGCTGATTCAACACTGTTTTTCTCCCCACATGAAAAGAAAAACATGATAACCGAATCACGGCCCTTTACCATTAAAAATAGCAATGCGAAACACCGTGCGTTTCCAGTAGAGCGGGCACAAGGGTGCGTAGACATTGGCTTTGTTAGGTAAACGCACATATTGTGAGGAAAATCACGTTCCCTATACTGAATATCTGATATGGGTTCCCTCGACGTTTTTTTGCGTTTTCAAACCAGTTGCTAGCGCCAAATGATTTGAGGAGTGGCCTTGCGATTTTTTTTGGTGTTCCGTTAGAATTCCATCGTAAACGTGTATTTTGTGAAAGTGAATGTGTTAAAATAGCTTTAATAAGTCTTTAAAATTGATATTTTGAAAAGTTGTAACTAGCTGGTTGTCAAATACGAAATGTAGTGTTTTTTATATCTTTTTACTCTGGACGCTCTTAACTAGCACGTAGCACGTAATAAAGATTTTATAACAATAATTTTATTTAAAAGAACTGCCAAAGAACTCCATGGACACTTCCATGGAGTTTCTTGGCAGTTCTTCTCCGTGGAGCTCCTCGCTTTGGAATGGGCAACTACAGTACTTTAACAAGTTATTATGTTTTGTGTATGGGACTGTTCCTTGGCTGTAAATGCTTCGAGTTTAAAGATTTGTTCGTTTATGGCCACGCATTTGTCACGACGAAATATTTGTAATGTGGCAAAGGCCTTAAAGGCATAAGACCTTCTCCTAATTAATAAAAAACCAGCAAAAATAATAACGTCGAAATTAATCATAAAGTTCATAAACCTAAAGCAGACCTTAAAACTTCCAGAGCGATAGAGGGTCCAAAAAAACCTATAAAGCTTAAAAAACTTAAATCATTAGCGTGGCTACAACGCGAACGGCCAGACAGCAGGTTCTGTTAGCTTTCAAAACAATTTACATTGAGTTTCAGTTTCAAGTGGCCGGCGGAATATTTCGATGAGAAAAATGAACTGTTGCATAGTTTATGGGAAATATTAACTGGACATTTCTCGTTTTGTTGAGCGTTACTGTCAGATTAATGATATTGATACCTATTATTATATTTACTGGTAGAACAGTATACTAAGTAGAATACAGAACAGTGTAATTGGCGCCTAACATGATATTATGACAGTTGTTTGAATTCTTGCTTGTTGCTGGGGATTATTTTCCACCACATCTTCTTCCCAATTTTAACACTAAGAAGTGTCAAAGAGTGGGGAATTTGGGCGATTGTCTCTTGTAAACTGGATGGATGTTCAAAAAGTGCTGATTATCTGCAGCCCACTTTGAATAATTTATTTTTGTTTTGATTTGTTTCTATGGTAAATAAATAAATAGTAAATTACAATACTAAGAATTATGAAAGGTATTCATATTACCTGTGTGAGAAAGAGACCTATTAATGGATCTCATTCACACTCCAACCCTTCCACATCATAGAAACACCCCGCACTTCTAAATCCGGAAACACGGTAATTCTATAACGGAAAATTAAAAAAGGGACTTATATCCTGCGATACGAGAGGCACAGGATACAACCAGTTTTCAGCTGAAAAACATTTTTCATAATCTGAAAACGGCGGTAAGTACGAGCATTTCAGCACCGCATTACGAGAAGATATGAAAGGCGTATTATTTTTAATCCCGCCATTCAGTGGCCGATTCAGCTCAAAATATTTTTTAATGAAAGTTATTTTTGCAGTCTGTTATTTTAGAACAGATTTTTTTGAAGTTTTTGTTTTGTTTGAAGGACTACTGGGGCCCTTAACAACGTTCGTTACTAGCTATGGTTACTAGCCACAGAGTATTTATTGGCAATCATGTCGTGTGCTCCGAAATAAATTTCGGTATCTTTATCGAAATGAACAGTACTTTTTTTCGTTTTGTGCTTTTTCGGTCGGTAGGTCCATAGTACCATCGTTGTATCTGATATTTCCTCTCTGTAGAATTTTTGGAGGTCTTTACAATATTTGCTTTATAGGTATAGTGGTCGCGAGCACGACTGCTGAGCATGTCATATTACATGGGAGATAAACAATACAACTGGCAAAATGTCGGTGTACGTACAATACAACTCTGCCTAACCCTTCGGGGATTACAGGCGTGATGTTGTGTATGCTATGTTTAAAGTGATTTGTAAAAAATATATATAAATCCAGTTCGCTTGAACAAGGCCTCAGATTTTTTTCCGTGCGCACAATGCAATACAAAACAATAAATTAGTAGCACAATTAACAGGGGAGGTAACAAGAGCAGTAATCAACCGGCCGAAGGGAACCGCTATGAATGTTAAAACGCTTCGCTCGCTACAATTCCATCATCACTCTTTTATTTTCTTCGTAGTTTTAAAATTGGTGCTATTTGTCAACGTTTTTTGTGTTTAAAACAGTCATTTTGATTCGTAATGTCATTAGTGCGCCATTTTGTTGTTTTACTTGAAATAGGCAAAAATTACAAATTCAATTGGGAAACAATTTTTCAAAGTTGGCTCAAAATGTGATTAGAGCTACAGTTTAAAATGTCAGCAATTCGATTCATTTCATTGTTAAAAATTCTTTAAGTGGATAAACAAGTCAAATCGCTATTGTAATCAGCTTCACAACAAACAAAGCTCAGTAATGTGGCTTACATTTCCTTTGTACTCCTTGTCGAATATCCTCCTTTCTAATATTAAACCCCTTATCATTTTATTCCATAAAGCTTATAAAATATTCCTTACAAAATATTATTACCAGTTTATCGTCATCGTACAAGAGGAGTAAACATCTGAATATTGAATTACGAAGCTATTCCGACAAAACATCCTGCCGATGCAGCCGGGATAGACCTCAAAAGAGTATGAAAGGAAAATTCAGATTTTGCGGAACACATATTGACATTAAAACGCTTTGAACATAAGAATAATGCAAAACACGCCCGCTTCCAAGAACGTGGCAAAAGAGTATAAGTAATAGATGCAATGAATAGCTGTAGAAAATTTTTGTTCAGATTGCAATGTTGAGAATTTTTCGGATAATTTCATGTAACAATTTCTGCTGAGAGGCTTTTTAAATGAAAACGGGGAGAATGTTAAAATAGAAATAGCTAGCGAAGTACACACTTATTTAGGAGAATGTTTTAATATGTTGCCGCATATTTCCTGGGATATAAATGCAAGGTGCTTAGGTTACATGGCGTTTTATTTTGACATTACAACATGCTTAAAATACTGCTCTAAAGTGAAGGTATTTGTCATTAAGTTTTGAGATACACACGTAGTATGCTGTAGAAGCATCGTATGTCATCAAATACTGCTATTTTTCACCTACAAGCAACAAAGTTGCGCACAAATAAAATGCAAAACTACATACGTTTTGTTTGGTCTAGGAGTTAAATAAGTTAGAGCACAGAAAGGTCAATAGACATTTTGCGGCAGCTGTAAACAAAGATTTTATTATCGTAACGTCTTCCTTTCCTAATAAAGACAAGTGATCGCGGTCTTTGCATCTAAATAAGTCCTAACACACGATCTCATGAAAAATCGATAGTGGGTTAAGCCAGGAGCTAATAAAGCCGCGAATTCAAGATAGCAACAGTTTGGCAACACACCATACATAAATAAGCAACTTTTTACCGTGTTTCTAGAAGGCAACATCTCAAGGACTGAGAGGCCATATCTCCAACAAAATGACCTTACTTTATAAAATATTCAAAGGCTAGAAGGACGGAATTCTTAGAAATAATAATTATTACACAGTAAAGGCAAGATCGTAGTGAAACAGTACCGGGGGTAATGCCGAAATTTTTATTTCAATAAAATTTGTCATTGCCCAAGATCAAACAAAAAGAGAAAAAGCGTTGCTCCTTGAATTTGATAAGGAAAACCGTTTCAAAGGACTTTGGTTATTCATGAACCTTCGGAGGTTAACATAAATAATAACTTTCTGTACACTAATGTAGGAGAATGAAAGAAATTATTTCCCTTTAGACTATCGCTTTGGAATTTGGAGCAAATAACATGCATATAATTGAATAATATTGGTATTATGTAGAACGAACAAAATAAGCCTTTGTAAATCGTTCATCACATTGATTTGATTTTGATTCGTTTCCAAAGTTACCAAAAACCATGAAACTTTATAACCAACCAGTCTGAGTACATCATTGAATTCAACCATGCAAATAACGTAACCGTTTTAACCCTTTACAAAATATTGATATTGAGGGACTTTGTTAAATGTAAAATGGGCCTTTTGCTGTGCAATTTGGAATTTTAAACTCTGAACTGTAATGTTTACTTTGAACTGTCAACAGCCCCGTCGATCGCGGAACTTGTTTAATTTAGGCCTGACGCACCTTTGTGTGATAATAAAATAAAAAAAGTTTTTCCCTACATTTGCCCAATACCCGGCGATAGCGCGTCAAAGAGAATTTTTGATGGTGAATTTGATTAAAATGTGTACGGGAGAAAAATAAAGAGTTTTTCGCAGAAAAAGGGCAATATTTATTATTGATTGGGTCTTGGTTATGGATGCGTTCGTTATTGATGTACCGGATTTACGGAGGATGAACTTTAATTATTACATTATGAAAGCTTTGCTTTAAATTCGTGTTATTCAAACTATCTGTCAGGTGCTCGTTCAGAAACTTCACAGACACAGGCCTCAGTCAGTACTGATGTTTGCACATCGAAATTCAAACCTATAACATAATTAATCCTGAATATCGAATCAAATAGCATTGAAAATGGCTTTCGAAGGCCCGTCTCCTCTTGAGCCACTTACCAATGCTAATGCCGGCTTTTAGTTCCATTTGCAAATGTAAATTAGTTGACAGGGGCTCAATCTATGATAGTTTCGTTGACTGTCCCGACCGCATCAGTCTACCTTTATGCGATAATGCTGGGTGTCCCTCAAGGGTCTTTAATTGGTCCAGATTTCTTTGTAATGCATATTAATTGGTTTGATGTTTATGTATAAGGTGCAAATGTGATCGTGATATTTTTTCATGTTACGTGTTTGTTTTGTTAACGAGCCCCGCATAGTTCAGTAACCTAACCTAATAATGATCCGAAAAATAGGCAAGCGAAGTTTTTCAGTTACCTACTTAATGATACGTTATTTAGACATAGAATACGCTTTGCAGTTTTCCGCATTTCTCCAATCCTATTGCCTGTACCATCGCAGTCACTAAGCTTTTAAGCACTAGTACAGTGTGCACTGTGCAGCATCATTTATAAAACACAGTAACTACGAGTAACTAAGAACAAAACTAAACAGTGATAAATCTTCGTTTTGCACACAATTATTCTCGTCTGCTACACGACTTATGTTTCAATGTCTGCCTTCAGCTGGAGCTCGCACTTCATTTGTTCCTGTCGAAAACCCCTAGCTAGCTAAAGTGTTTGTTTTTAAAACGATCTGCAAGAGGGCTATTATTGTTCCTATATTTTCTATTTTATCTCTGGAAGATGGAGTTTCGTTTCGTGTAGAACTGTCTGGGAGTAAAACGAGCTTTATTAAGTGAACGCGAGAGGTTCAATGTATCGGTTGTGGTCTTTGACAGTTAGTTTAGTTGTGGTATCGGAACTTGGAAAGTTCATTATGATTGCGAATATGATCTTGGTGGAGATAAGTAACGTAGGTCCTCAAATATTTGTTATCTTATTACTCAACGTTAAATGCGTGCTCTAAATGTTCATTTGGAGCAAATAACTAACCTAACCACTGTCCCAAAATTCAACTACACCCAACCAGATTAATACAACACATGTTGTTTTGGTATTCAGTGGAATTTAAATTACCGAAATTGTTTGCTCGCAAAACAGAAATGCGATACAACAGCCGAATCCCAATCATTAGCTCCTAAATCGAGTAACTACGTTCACAGACAAAGCGTTACCCGTTTGATGGTAGACCACAATTTCACTCACGGACACATTGTAGGTAAGGCTTAAGGCACATTGTGGGGTTGTCACATTACGAAGGACCTCTTACTACCCCTCTTAGCGGTAATTAGTTTGCGACCTTACTTATTCAAAGGGATGAATGCAATGTTTTACATCAATAGTTTCTAGATTAAGTTAAGTTTGGGAGTAATTGAAAACATGAAATAAATCAAGTAGCGTTTGTCGTATTTGGCTAAAAAGAAAAATTTGTGAAAGTTTTGAGTGATGCGAAGTTTCTTAAGTAAATGGGTTTCCCTTCAGTTATTATTCAGTTAGTTGTTCATAATCTTCGCATTATTTACCGTTATGTTGATTTCATTATTTCGTGAATACTGCAAAATTACCTGAAAAAAGAGAAAATGGTTTTAGTACGTTGGTATTAGTGTGACAATATGACATGCATTAAAATTTATAGATAAACAACTTTTCGAAAAGAAAACTCGTTACTAACTTTTATTTGGTTTACCAATGGAAGGATTATGAATATAATAAGTTAACTTTATAAAAGTAAGTATTATTTTATTGGAGAAATGAGAAAAACGTCGCAAGGAACCTTTGGTGTTTGAAGGTTGATGATTTATAGCAGAGGTAGACCTAAGAAACAATGGATGGACTATGTGAAGGAAGAATGATATAGAAAGAAAAGAGATGTCTGATGAGATGACGAGTAATAGAGAAGTATGGAAGAAGACAGAATGCTGAGCCGAGCCCAAATAAATTGAGATAGGGGCAAGTGCATAACGATGATAGAAGTAGTTGAATCTTTAAAATAAATTAACATTCCAGGAAACAGCACACATCACGATATAAATACGATGACAGCAAAATCATAGCTACTCAAACCAGCCCAAAAACTACACCACCTTTATAAAAATATACTGGTGTGTTATACCACAGTATCTATTACAGTAATGGAAACCCATATTGCTTCAGCACGCCAATAAACCGTCCCGTGACACTAAACCTTATGAGCCGGGTCCCTGAATTATCTACGACAGCCGTAAACTTTGTTTCGTCATGCGCTGGGTATTGTCCTTTATTTTCTACTTTTCGTGGCCAGAGATAGTTTTTATTGAATTAAGTACAAGCACGCTACGATAAAGGCTCATTTTCAAGATTGGAGGATTCAGGACAGTGCCTTAAACATATGTTGAGGCTAGAATTTTATTCGATTTGGGGTTTAAATTATTCTTGGTCTGTCTAGTCTCTTTGAAATGAATTCTTTATACCTTTACTAAAATAAAAAGATACGACGGTACTCTTGTATTATATTTCTTTTCTGTTTCTGAGAAGAGACAAGAGTTTTTATTATTCCATACAGTTTTACTATAGTTTTGGGGTATTTTTTTACCCTATTTACAAAACTACAATTTACAGAACTAAAATTATAATAAAATATGTAATACAAGTGTCAAAAAGGGAGGAATTACAGGGCGCCAAAAAATTCGCCCACATCACCGTCAACAAAAAACGTGCCCAGATGGCTGGCAGAATTCCCACGTTGGATGGCAATGCTTTTTTTTGCTGCTTGGCAATTTACTGAAATATGAAGTAGGCACTCGGACCCCATGGTTCCAATGTTTCAACCCCAAACGGCTCAAACACATAACTACCAATTAAGTTACTGTATTTGCGCCATTTGAGGTTTTCAGCACCTGTTGAAAACAGTTTTACTTGGTTTTATTTATTTAATCTGTATAAGGCTTGACATTTACGTTCCCAGAAAAACCAGGCTTGTAGTATAAACCATTTCTACTCCAATACATTTCGGCGCAAACCAGTAATATCTGGTCGAATCCGCCGCAAATTGGATTGGACCGCAGTGGCGTACCGCGACTTTTGCATCGTAACGTCTATTTTATTTATTTTCTACTGTACACGTGGAGTACCATGATTTTTACATGCCGTCAGAATGTTGTAGAATATACAGCGTGTCTCCGAATTTGTGTAGTTTAATATAAAATTTAGTAAAGAACTTTAGATTTCGTTTTGGACCAGGTAACAGGAAGCGGGTTTTTAATATAATTTCCTGCAGTTGCAGTTTCTAACATTTTCTCAGTTTTCAACAAAATCAGTGCCCGAAGTCCCATGAAACTGTCATGGATGAGTCTATTGCTCATAAAACCGTGATGGACGCTACACATAAAACAAAGTGAAGCCATAGATCCCTTCGGCCGAGGCTGGCAGTTAGAGATACATACATAAATCCTTGAGACGTTACTGATGCATCTCAGAGTACATTTAAATTACCTCGGTATGCACTAATCTATCATGCTCCGGACTACGATTTAGAAATGGCACATGAGTTGAAACATCTCATGAGTAATAATATGTATATTGATATCACTACAGAGTTCTAAACGTAAGAGCCTTTGATTCCCTATTTAAACACACAAAATTGTGAAAATAATATATTTATATTTTTACCGGGTTGTCCAGTAGCATAGTTTTTAAACAGTTTACTCTTATGTTTTGCATACACTGAAAAGCTCCGAAATAACAATTTCCAGAATTACGCTTGCACAGAAATCCTCATTTCATTCACAAAAAAGAAAAAGCACGACAACTATAAGGATACAAAACTCGTGGCCGAGTAAAATTGTAGTCGCGGTTTCCTCTTTAACATCGCATCGTTTCCATTTTGTATCATTTTAAGATATTTTATTACCTTTCCCGTCTGCGTCAGTTCCACGTCACGTTTCCCGTAAAATTTAATTTGTCACAAATATGCGGTAACTTTATATGCTGACAAAGAGGTATGAAAGTTCCCGGTTAAAATTCAGGACCCCTTTTTTGCTGTCGTCGGGGTAAAGTGATCGGTCGCTTTTATTTTTGTTTGCAAGAATGGTAATATGTTTCCAGCCGTAATCAAATCTACAACGAAACGGTTTTAAAATTAATTTGCAATGCCGTCATTTCATGAAATAGGTATTTCGTAACGGTTCCTTTCTTTTGGGATTTTTGTGTTTTATGGGATAAAATTATTGAGCCCTCTAGGCTGAAAAAGCTACAACAGCGTTGTGTTGTGTATATGGCATTATGACACAAAAAGTAATTACATTTTAGTATTATTTGGCACAGAAAACATCATTTTCAGTTTCCCAAAAAGAAAAACCTCAAACATTCCCAAGTACGAAAACTAAGTTGACCGCTTTCTGTACCACTAACAAAACAATAAGTTATTTCAAATTATTTGCTGACAAAAACAGGACAATAGCATCAGATGAACTGCTAAGACTGTCCAGAATAGGTCAGCGTATTGTTCCCTTGCCCTTTGATAGGATTATTGTCAAACGCCTTTGTCTACCTTACCTTTGTGAAGTTTACGCCGTGAATGCCGCCATTGTTAATTAAGGTACGAAAGGTACGAATTTAGGCAGTTTTGATGGCAGAAGAGCCGAAACTGATGTTGGGAGACCTTTTTAAACGTGTTTTAAACAGCAAGGGATGATTCGGAAGCGTTGATGTTTCAAACGTAGTCCTTTGATGTTGTTCATTTGTTACAGAATTTCCGAAGGATTAAGAAAATGAATTAAACAATACAAGTTCTCAAATTGCTTTTTGACACCCCTGACGTCCGTCACTCAACTTTCGCTGAAAAAGCTTTCGGACGTAAAATAAAATTCGTGCAGAAAATGAGTGTGTATAATAAAATTACACGTAGGTACTGTTTTCAGTGTCAGGTTATTTTAACATAATCTGCTAGAGGACTGGAATTAAATTGAAATGGTCGCAGTGATACGTTTAACAGCACACGGTACCTACACATTAAAGAAAATGAAAATTGTGAACATCACATACACTAGCCACAATGGACAGGATTATAATCAGCTAGAAATATTATTACAAAGAGATAGAGAAGAAAGGAGAGACCATGCCTAAGCCTCAATGACAATGTTTTTCACACAGTATGATCACACACTCACACAGACAATAACTTTCGTCCATGATTGTCATTAGTATGTCGGTGATACATAGATGCACTTGGTTGGATGATCCTTGCAAGAAAACCATATAAGTGAATCGTATTGAGTGTATTTCATATAATCTTTGTTGTTGATGTATTATTCAGTCAAGATTAGAGAACAATGATTTAGAATGCGAAAAATGGGTATTTCCATAATGATGATGAAAGTTGCATAAGTTTTTGGTTTAAATATATGATATTGAATATTATATTTATAATAATAGTTATCTGCTTAATGTTTTATGTATTTTCTCTTTTCTTTTAAACACTATGTCCATATCCCTGTTTTTTTAGTATTTCCTTTCGCATGCTTAAGTATCACGTATGTTTCATTTTCTGCTCCTTTCTTCTTTCCGACAAAATCATAACCCTGCGTGGGTTATGATTTTAACTCGCTATGTACGTACCTATGTATGTTCATTGTCTATAGGGTGTAAAAGTACCCTTAACGCAAACTAAGGGCACTTGTTCTCCCCACCACTGCGATCATTTTTTTGTTGTAGACCATACCTGGGAACCCCCTAGTTACGGAGATATTGGAGGTCAAAGTTCCAAATTTGTCACAGCTGTTTTTAGAAATGTGATTTATGACCCCAAAAAAAAAATCGTTTCCCAGCAAAAATTTTTGCGTAGGGGTACTTAGTTTGATGTACAGAATGCTTGGTTGACGGCTGTGTGATGGTTTGATTTACACCCTGTATACTGATATTATATACATTGTAAAAAAGAAAATTGATTTTCAAGAGACTTTCCTTAAACTTTTAAATGTCAATCCAATACATGTTTTGTCTTTACTATCACCCTTACCGCTGATCGAATGTCACTATGTCTAGGCACATGTTATGTTTAGAATTCACTATAACAGATTGCTGTTTCCATGCAATTAAACTCCCTCCAGAATGTCAGGGAAAAGCAGTTTAGGGTGAGGTCACACAATTCAATGATATATTTCGGGCTATCGGGAATTGTATCAAATTCCGATGCTGATTACATTTCATATGTATGCGGCCAGCGTACATTGATCCGTGTTGGCAGTAGCGTTTAAAGCCAACCGTATTAACATGTCGTGGAATGTGCTATTGTAATCATTTAGATTGTAATTAGCTTTGTTGTGGGTTCGCGAATATGTTTAGCTTGAACGAGGAGTGCTGATGTGTATTTTGAAACAATATGTTATACTGTTGGTAATACGACAATTAATTACACGGTGAAGTATAATTGACGGTTTTTAAATTTTATTATTCAGGAATTTCTGTTATAACGAATGAAGTTTGACGCGTAGAGGAAATCACGTTAGTCCGTTGGTACCGCGCTTGATCTCTCTCCGGTTGTGTCAGATTGCTGTTTCATCGGACTATAGGAGTGACAGAAGAGTGAAAGCATCTCTGAATACTAGTCTAAACTGAAATTGGCCGCCATCACCGAAAATGATCAAGAGTACTAAAATTAATACAACAACGGGAAAAGATGTCGCAAACATAAATTTATTGATGAGGTCAGCACTCTCTTATTAGTCAGGCTCAGTTTCGATAGCCATGTTCCTACTGATTAATACATCCACTTCAGTATAAGCTATTCTGTTAAAGTTGGTTACCTAAATTGAAGAGGAATCAGTTATGATGCAAATATCATTGAAGACGATGATACAACCATGTAACGATAATGCTAAAGAATTGACGTTCAATACGTTCATCCACCTTAAATGCATGCTCAGGCTTAGATACTCGTTTGAAAGCGATGACTGCAATAAGGTCTTAGACTCCTATGGCCTACAAACTTGGCAAGTTCAAATAATGAAGTTAAATGACTTACCTGAATAAACCCCTAAACTAAATAAATTTCGTGCTAAAACGAATAACGTTACTAAGTTGCAAACAATTAACAATAACCACGATTACATCAGAGATAAGTTAAACACACAGATACGACACGCAACACTAAACAGTTAATTTAACGGAACCATATTTAACCTATCCCCATAATTAAGGTTTACTGGATTACGTGTTTCATTATGGTAATTATCAACTAACCGCGGGACAGGTTCCACGTAGACCATTATTTATTAACCTTCAGGTTTAAGCTATAAAATTATTTTAACGTTTGCTGTTCAAATTATATGAGTGCTAGTTTCAGTCTGTAATTTGTATGGTTGTGTAATAATTTTCTCGCGATTTTTTTGTGTTCTTATAATTAGCTGAAAATGAAATAATGAGCTGGCGTCTTTTAAGAAACTATTTATAAACTTTGAGGTGAATATCGCTAAGAAATAATTAGTATTTAATTGTCTGGATACTAAGAACCTCACCTACTAATTCTTAATACTTTTCACGACCTTGACGACGGCTTTCAATATGCCTCATGCCACAAAAGAAATAATTAACCATCAGATTTTACCTACGTCAACAGAATGGCTTCTTGGAAAAACGGCCAAAACAAATGACAGCTCCCTCACTTTTTAAAAGCTACCAAAAATAATGTCCAATACGCCACCACTCACTTTATTGTTTCAGTATTAGCCATTAACATGTCTGCAAAATTGTTGCCACCGTTAGCGTTAAAAGAAAAAAAAAAACATCTGTCAAACCGCCATACTTGCCCCGGCGTAAATTAAAAAGTTCACACTTTGCCGTTTCACTTGCGATGTCCGTATTCTGTTTACGTATGTGGAAAAAGTTGCAGGGCATAATAAATTATTTACGAATGTACGAGTTTGTTGCGAAAAGGGGGAAATATTGTAAACTGTATTGCTATATAACTGCGTATTTTCTTATTTACAATGTCGTATGAAGTGGCTTAGTCGATAAATGCCCAATTCTTAAAATACCACGTATTCTAAAAGTGCCTAATTCTTAAAATAGCCAATCCTTAAAAGGACTAAATCTGAACTTGCCTAATTTTTAAAAGGACTAATTCTTAAAATGCCCAATTTTCGAAAAGCCCAATTCTTAAAAGGACTAGGTACTTTGTTACTAACCGAATTGAACGGTGAAAACACACAATCATCATCACTTTATTTCACTCATAAATATAATTCCTGGAAGGTTAGGTAGAGGTGTAAATAGTACCTACACCTCTGCGACTACACTGCATTGGACTGTTTACTTTTCATTCATTTTCATAGAAGTTTAAACATTGAAATTTGAATTGATTGAATAGACCACATATTTGCTTTGAATGATTTAATAACTATTTGGTCGAATAACTCCACTATGCATTTCACAAATACACACAAAGTTTACAAATTATCAAACGCAATGTTTATTTCATAAACAAACATACACTACCTATTCACGTAATTAAATAAATATTTTGTTGGACCAGGATTTAGTAAACTATTTAATCAAGATAATGTGTAATATTGTGTTATTGATTTCAGCAAAATGATCTCATGTCACATATGAATAGAAAAAGACCACGAAAAGAAATAACCACAATGTTGTCCAATCCTGATTCCATGAAGATTGCCATCAACCATCATCATTTTCCTGCCCTTTTCCCATGTTATATGGGGTTCTCGCATCACGTTTTTTCTTCCGAACATCTCTGTCAACCGTCACACTATCTTTTTCTTTCATACCATTCCTCCTACAATCCACCCATCGTTTTCTAGGTCTTCCTCTCCCTCTCCATCCATGTTCATTAGACTTTTAGTCACATGCTATTCGTTCCTATTCATCACATGTCCTTAACAAGACAGTCCATTCCCTTTCTAGATATAGGAAACCATACACAAATAGGAAAACCCTTAGCCGTTTATAAAAAAAAGTCCCATAATCGTAACTCCATATTATATTGATTTCTCTGCCTTAATAAAACTTAAATTCAATACCATTTCATCAAGTGCCAAGCCCAATAAAACAGTATCTTAGCACTCAAAAGTACTTGAAACACAAACAAAACATTCGTACCACGCACCAGTCCATAAATTAAAAGCTCTTTATTCGCTCCCAATCGTATCAGATCCAACGTTCATATATTTTATCCGGATGCTGAGTGAATACTAAGCGACTTCGGAACTTGTCGGAGCTGATCGGAAGGCGCGAAAAGTGTTCAACAGTTTGGCAATGACGAAGTTCTTTTTAGTTTAGTTACTTCTATTTATTTCGTCAAATCGTAGCAATATTGTCTACATTTATAAATTCAATCAACCTAAAGTAACTAAATTAACAATCAAATAAAAAATGGCGTCAAAGACTTCTTCTCAACGCCGCTGTCAACTGGTAATGCCCCGAAGAGACTGGCGGTGTTGCCACCTTGTATAGCAACGCTAAGCCTCTGGCTAAGGTAAAGCCCAGCTTTTTTTACACGGGAAGTGTAATGTTAGCGTCTTGAAAAGCCTGTGAGCACTCGAACTATTTACTTCAGGGTTGCCAAAACTAGGTTCGGTATACAGTGGGACATAGGGATTTAGCTCTATAGTATCTCTAAAGTAACGTGTTATAAATCAAATCACCAATGAGTAGATACAATGTTTCGATGGCATGGCGGTCCGTACACGACCTTACTTACAAACGCGTTAATAACAAGGCCTGCCAATACTTCACCATCAGCCTACAGCAATCACCACTGGATGGACCTCTTTAATAGTACGCTACTCAGCTCAGTTCTCGGCAACTCCAGTTGCTACCAGCCACCCTGCGGAGCTCGTCGCTCTCCAAGCCTGTAGGCGTACCCAACTTACGGATGCCGATTCGCGGTCTCCACTCAAAAACAAGTCTACCTCAACAGTAATTATTCGGTCACGGCTAATGCGGATTCTGTCAGGGTAGAAACAACTTTTGGTTCATTAGTAAGATTAATCGAGTTTAGTGTCACTTAATAGAAGTGAAACAATGTGAGACAGAAAAACCTGTAATTTATAAACCGGAAAGAAACGTTAAAAGACGCCCTCGAAGTGGGCAATCATTTTTTTACTCCATTCTTCGGCCAGAATATTGTCAAAGTTATGACATATTCTTACATTTTATTTTTATGAGTTCGTCATAAAAATAAGCTTGTTTACCTGCGCGATGCCAAAACACTCCCACATTCTGTCGGCCGCTGAATTAGATAATGTGGCCAAGTATTTCTCAAAAGATTATTACAGTGTTAGGCTCTTAAGAAACCTTGCAGTCAGTATGTGTGCCAAAATTGTTGTACATTTGTTGAAACTAATTGAAAAAGCTATCAGGCGAAAATAGTAGCCAATGAGTCATATTATGAGTATACCAACGTATTTGTTAGCAATTTGCAAACTTTGTTTCACCTAATATAGATGTTTCAGCAATTAAAGCTTTTTCAATCATATTCAGCGATACGACTGTCCCCAAAAGTACTCCACTGCCCCAAAACTGCCTTGAAAATAAATCAAAACCAAATTGACCTTTATTACCTAGCAGGTGCATCACTCTGGCCATACTTTAAATGTTAATGTGTGACATTGAGGTGGGTCGTGATGGCATTCACAATTTCACACCTCATTTTATGGCTAATTTTATAAAAGTTTTATCGTTTATTGAACCCCGTCAATAAAGGCATAATATCTTAACACCAGATCGCTTTTAGAGTGCAAATTAAGATTGGCAGGTTCGATCTATCTGCTCTCACATTTGCCATGTCAATTTTCTTCAATTTGCAGTTGGAACATTCTTTTATATTTGGATTAGCTGACATTTTTCCATTGCAAAGAATTTAGATCTCGATACCAGTTTTTCGAGAATATGTTATAATATGAACAATATACATCTCACTTTTTTTAAGACAAGGTTGTGATTTATTAAATTGCAGTAACCTATGAAATACATAGAACTCGTAAGTCGTGGCCATTACTCCTTTTCTTTTCGGGAGAAACCTTGAATAGGCGACCTGTCTTTCGTGGGATTTTTACCGCACTAAGTTCACAATCAGCACGGTGTCCTCTTAATATATCTGTCAGGAGCTTCCTTTTTTTTTTGGGTTTGTTGGGTAGTCATCAAATAACCCCTCCCGCTCTTGGGCAGAGCGGAAGGGAGTGTCAGACTTCTACTGACTAAAAACCACCCATGTTCCTTCTTAGCCCTGGTGCCGTGGTCGCGGTATCTCTTTCAAACAACCCGCAGCCCCGACGGGGTCAGAAGCCTCCTCTGTGCTCTCCTCTCTCCTCCACTTCTATTAGGGCACATCCTTGGGAAAACTATTTAGAGATCTCTTCTGAGACTCGCTGTAGAAGTATGCACGGGCACTTCTAGTCTACCACTGGCACCACTGGCTCCTAGTCTAGCTTAGCCATCGTAACTATCATTATTTTTTAATTGACAATGAAAAAATACGTCTCGGTAACCTAACCGCTTCCCAAGGTAATAGTATATTATGCAACTAGTGAATAAAGGACTGATTTAAAGCGAGGGCCGTAGATGAGTCACGAGCAAGTGAAGGATTCTAATGATTGAATCACGAACGCAGCGAGTGATTCAACTGTTAGAATCCTGAACGACGCGAGTGATTCATGGCCCTCGATATAAATTCGTACTTTATTCAGGAGTTGCATACTATACTTTATATCATGACTACAAGAAAAAACATAATTTAAGCGAAAATAGAAATTTAATCAAGAAATAAGAATTGTTACATTAATTGAAATGGACATTAAAATTAGAGCAATGACTGAAATTAAGCGTAATTTTCTTATTATTATCATTAGGGTGGTCAACTTGTGAAACAATATTTATTAATCTAATGCCAAACTCCTTGTCGCAAATATCGACCAATCAAATCTCGAGAATTTATTTGCACCAAAGAGTTTTGAATTTCGAATCTTAGCGCAAGGAGTTTGTGTAAGCATTGAAATAGAGACCGGATATATTTTTGTGTTCCAAATTCAAACACCAAAATAGTGAGTAAAAACAAAACAGTGAATAAAAGGCCTTTTTATTCACTGTTTTGCGTGAATAAAATAAGCTTTTTAGAGTAGGTATGGTATAAAAGCTCTTTCATTGCGCCCATTAACCCCACAGTGGATATTTTTTCATTTAATCACTACAATGACTAAAACCTTTCAAACAATTTCTAAAACAAACTGATACAATCTGCAGCGGTACACGCACTCATTGTGTGATGACGTCACGTGCGCACGCGCGGCTTTCCCGGACGCAATTTGCGTGTGAAGCTCCCCCTATCTCACGCTCGAGCAAGTACACACGTGCCATCAGTTGCACAATATCAAGCGCTGGATCGTTTGTTTTGTAGCGATGCAGTGGCTTTATTGTATGTGTCATCCCATAATTGTATGGCTTGTGGTTCTCTGTTAATTTACAACTGAATTTATAACACTATATTCAGTACAAACGTATGTTGGTTTAAGCGCGAGGTGTAGTTCAAGTAAGTGTAGACTTAGGCAGAATCTACGTAGTGTCATATTTATGATCTTCAAATTCAGTGGAACTAAATCAGATGATGCTTTACATGAAAGGACAATACACTATATTTCTATTATTGCTTCAAGTCAAAGCACTAGTTGACATTTAAGTGTAATCGCAATAGATAAGCTCACTAATAAAATACAGGAGTCATTACGAACAGCTGTAGACGCATATGCCGCGTACGGTACACTGGTACAGCTGTTTTAAGTCACGATACACGATACCTACAACTGTTGAACATTATTATTATTATTATTTTGTAATTGGAAAAAGCCCGCCAACTATTCACAAAACACAGTAACTTCTGTAAGCCAGAATCAACAGTGGCGACCAGAAGAAAAACAATGAAGCCCGACAAAGTCCCAGAGAAACGATTTAACTGTCTTGGATCCCGCAAGGAAATAAATCAGAAAAGAATAGCGGAGTAGGATAAACATAATTTCCATTTCTCTCCATATCAGCAGGTTGAATTCGTGACAGTTAAACAACCTCTCTTCCCTTATCTATCACTGTTATCTATAAGCTATAACAACTTAAATACTGAATCCATAAATCACCGAACTCATGCACAACAATTAAGAGTTTCTTGAACGGCCATAAAAGCAAAATGATTTATGAACAGAGCACATTTTTATGAACATCCATCTAAGCCACTCACGTACAAAATCCTTGTATTAAGAACTGAACAAAACATCCATATTTCATTATTTAACGGATCTCTGTAAAACTCTGTTAAAGACTTTGCAAAAGTTTCTAAAGTCATCGATCAATTTTGGCCATTTCTCCCAAAACAAACATTTTAGAGGATCGATGTAGTAAACATTGAGCTGGGAAGTTTGTTGGTGTAGGTACTTGTCAATCGTGATTGATGTCAATATTTAGTGGGATTAGGTTTTACACTGTATTCCAAGTTATTTATAACATTAATTACCGTTCAACTTTTATGATCATCATCTGTCTAGCCTTTTTCGCATGTTGGGGTCGGCTTCCTTGCATTGATGCGATATGTGAAAAACTCAGTAAGTCTGCTTATGTTCTGTGGCGTATATCAAACCTAATAAACAGAGAAGCCACATTACAGGCTTATCATGCATATGTTGGTTCAATACTGCGTTATGGTATACTGGTGTGGGGAAACTCGGTGCATATCGGAAGAGCTTTCGTTGCACAAAAGAGGTGTGTACGTGCGATTTGTAATGTAGACCCACTTACATCCTGTAAACCACTATTTAAAAAACTTGGAATTCTTACAATAACAGGTATTTATATTGAAGAAGTATGTAAATTTACCAAATCTCACCCTGAGATGTTTGAAAAGCTGGGAGATAAATGTAATTTTAAAACGAGATATCCTAATAGACTAATTATTTCTGGAACGAAAACTGAACTGTATGCGCGGAGCTGCTATCCTATGTGTATTCAAATATATAATAATTAAGATTCCTAACCAAATTAAAGAACTTCCAATGGTCCGTTTCAGAAGGACCTTACACAGATGGTTGGTTGAGAATGCAAGAGTTTCTTGAGTTTAAATTTAAATGATTTGTTCCTATTCTAAAAACCTATTATTTGAATTCAATTCTATCAGCTCAATTATATCAGTTCAATTATATCAATTCAATTATATCAATTCAATTATATCAATTCAATTATATCAATTCAATTATATCAATTCAATTATATCAATTCAATTATATCAATTCAATTATATCAATTCAATTACTTATACCAATTTAACTATATAAAATCAATCCATTTCTATCAATTCAATTATATTTAAAAAATTTGCATGTCATTATATTATGATTGAGTATGTCAAGCTACCTACTACTACTGTAAGAACTTCTGTAACCATATTTATTTGCAAATAAATGTTTGACTTTGACTTTCCATTCTAACCGGACGCAGCTAAATACCAGTATTTTACATGGTGCCTATCTGACCTCCATTTATTAAACAGACTACAGAGAGGTCCACTGTGTTAGTAACAATATAACTTAGCCTATGTTAGTACTTAATACAATACAATTTAAATTCACATACAAAGATAAAATAAACTACAACCTCTTCTCCGGCACTGGTACAACGACATGCCTGTTGGAGCAATGCCAGAGGAAAGGACAGTCAGTCCTTTCCAAAATCATCGCAAGCACGGTGTTGGAGCTGGCTCGTATCCTGTGCAACAAGGAGGCGGTGCGCTTACGCATAGTCGCGTGAAAGCAATCGATGTGCGCTCCTGCAAACATACCCGTAGTGCTGGGTTATACGATACCATCTTACCATCCCTTGGTAAGACAGGTTGTCAGACTTTTGGGCCACTGACTACCAGTAGGGACTCTCAAAGATGTAGAGTTCAAGTTTTAAGATGCGTTTTATAAATTGGAACCATTCATGCGAATCCGCTTCGTTTAATTCGGTAACTTCCTACTTGCAAAAACGTGTAACCTTTAAAAATCACGACATTCTCATGACTTCATGTTTGAAACGCGGTATCACTAGTCAGGTCATCACAAACTTCTTAGAAACCAAAATGCATTCTGAAAATTTGCCAATTACCCTAAAGAAATACATTCCGCAGGTCCTAATACAAACTTTTATATCGCTCCAAAAATTCTAATCAAAATAAAACGGGCTGTTAAACTTTGCGATGAATAACTCTAATTCTTAAACATTTAAACGACAAACGTTTTACGATGGCCAAAACGATCGAAATCGGATTTATACAGTTTTACCCCTTCCAGAAAGTTCCTCGAACGATTTACAGCATTTTCAATCGTCATTATTTGTCGTTTATTGGGACATTAACTCGTAAAACTCATTTAGTGTTTATTACTGTCCCATAACATCAAAACTGATGGGTTTCTATGGAAAATCGTCAGCTGTTTGCATCGAGGGATAGTTATTTGGGTGAAATTATTGGGTGAGAAATTGGTATAGGGTCGGTACTAATCGATCACAAAAATTGGAAAAAAAATATTATTAAACTATTAATTATTTTTTTCCAAGCTGTTTCCTGTTTCAATTTCACCATGTCCATTTCTAAGCAGTCACCACGAAAGGCTAAGAACGGCATGGTTTTTTTCTATAATTGCTTTTATTACTAACACTTGTATCAATTAAAAGTAAGAAGAACTACTCCAATATATTAGTACGTGATGTCGCTACAAACACGTTCGTATGGCTCAACGAAAACAGACGCTCAACGGCGCAGTATGTTTTAATCCGAGCAAACTTGAATAAGACGATGATATCGGATTTTGGATCCTAAACTAACATTGCAGAAAGCTCCTTGATGCCGTAAGCGGGATTTATTTAATTATGTTAGTGTTAGCATATTTGACTGAGCAATTTGTGAATTGATTTTGGCTAGACAAAGGAATGATGAGGCATTTATATTACAATCAGCCGAAGTCATTAAACGAATGAGATTTTCTGAGGCGTATCCTTGTATCCATAAAGAACAGGGTGGAAGGATCCTTCATTGAAAAAGGGAGGACCAGATGGCTGATGTGTCTGGTAGGTTGTAAATTGACGGTTATTATCAGGTATCCGAACATACCTATTCTGATCGCGCGATGCAGGATCACAGGGACAGCCATAAAAGCGGAGAGGGAAAAAGAGGAGAGGGAGAGAAAGACCAAAGAAAGGATGGATGGATTGTGTGAGAAATGATATGAAAGAGAAAGGAGTAAATGATGCCGTGACGTCCAACAGGGAAGATTGGAAGAAGAAAACGTCCTGCGCCGTCCCCAAATAGAATAGGACAAGGGCAGGATGATGATGATGTGGCTTTGTAGATGCCACAACACAAAACTTATTGATTACAAAAGATACGGTTGCAGTTTCATTTATAATTGTATTTCGAAACCTTTAAGTCCTAACATTCACTTAAAGGTGAACAGAACTAAAACTCCTCAACAATTAAATGCGATGCGAACTAGCCAGAATCGGGTTAATAGACATGAAAGGTGAGCGGCTGACATTTTAGTCCAACGTTTGTTCGTGAAGGTCTTAAGGAATATCTCTACCATTTCGACGGCACGGAGAATCGAAGTTTATATCTAAAACCTTCAGACTTGCGTGGTTTTGGGTTTATTTGTTTCATGTATTCAGTTTTCGATGTTTGATCATAGCTACTGGTATTTGATAGTAGGCGAAGGCTGGCTCCAAAATAAAGTTTCAAGTTTCGAAATGTTCGATTAATTTGGCTTCCAATTTGGCTCTATAGTCTGAATGGAACGATCCACATGAGGTTTACAGAACTTCTCATGAAGAACAGCATAAAATAAAAATAATTGGGCTGTGAAATATCTACATATGCTATTAGAGCTCCATTTTGTCGTAGATGTGTCTACAGTCTCCATAGCAAACACACATAATAGTGTAAAACCAGTGGACTCCTACCCACACAATAGTAATTTTCTCCACGCATGCCTTGACCTACTTGAGGTGAACGAAGTCCCGTGGGAGGCCGCTACTTCGGAGGATGCCGTGAAGACGTGGGAGCCATCTATCTTACTATCCTTAATATATTCTTAAAGACTCTTTACGAAGTAACCGCTATTTTCTTTATCAAGCATTATTATTTATAAGCAATTGCAATGGTGGTCCAATAAGGCGGTTTGTATGAACATACTCTATCAACCGAAGTGGAAATTACCATACTTACCAAGCTTTAAATTACTGTCTACATGTTGCATTGATTTAGTTCCATAGGCTCTAACTCTCTGTCTATGAATAGGACCTAGACAAGCTAATATAATCAGTTAGATGGTGTCGTATTCCTACAATAACTTTCAGCAGGTTAATTTGAGACATTTCTAATTTTTTAACTACTTATATCGATGATGGAATGTCACTTTGTCTCTGTCTCTGGACACTAAGATCCGTTAATACCTTTATCCATACTAGCATTATATACCCAAATCACGTACACAAACATCCGTACTGTGAACGAACAAAATATTAGTATAATAATATCTTCGATCACAGCAAATATTCACACGACGACGGGCAATTGCACCCGGACGCCCGTCGGACATTCCGATATTATGGTGTCTCACTTATTAAGTGCACTTATTAAGTACTGCACAGCGCATTAAATGCGCTGTGCAGTACTTAGTACTTAAATGTCATCATTAGGGCCAGTGTGTTACTGTTGGTACCCGGCTTTAATCGACGTCCACAGACCGTTCCTCGTACTAATATCACTTAGGGTTCCGTTTACAGTTATGTATGCCATGAAACACAACGCTTTCGAAAATGATGCCTGTACTCGTAAAGCCAGATCAGTGTCTTTTTCGTTTACAATACCAGATGTTTATCTGATACAAGTATTTATTGTATTTTACAGTATTATTTTTTCGTAGGTACATGACAGTCAAGTTATCTGCTTGGCAGCATTTTGTAAATATTTTTAAAAACAACACATGCACACTCGTTTCATAACAGCTAATGAGTGTTGCGTATAACAGGTTGACGATTGCTAAAATAGCTAGCGCCAACAATTTCATGGACGATTTATTTTCAGAAACAAACAACATTTAAGCAAATTCTGAAGATTTTTCCAATAAGTAATATTATTGATCGTCCCTAAAATGCCTAAAATTCTGTGGAGGTGGAGAGAGCATGAAGCTTTAGGCTCTGCCCAAATAATAATTTCCTTTACCAATCAAGGCAATTAAAACTAGAGCTTAAGTAACACGGATGTACGTCATTCTGGTTCCCACCACACAGGAAGATCCAAACAAGCATTAACAAATGAACAAGATGTTATTGAACTTCGCACTAAAAATAATAACTCCACTCGTCAGAATTGGCGCTAAGAGTCCATTGGAACCATGCCAATGCCACCTTCAAGCATTACAGCGCTTCGCACATTTCACGCGACAAATCGAGTGTGAAACGATAGGAAGCTTTAAGCGGCTGTATTGTGTGTTTTTGTTTGAAAAGTTCTGTCACACGTTCAAGTGTTGCCCGTGACTTGGTTTTTTGGTCTTTGATAAGATGTTTGTAGTAGTTGAGGATTGTAATTTAGGACTTTACGAAGAATTGGAACGAAAATGGTGGAAAGGCCTGAAAAGATTTCACGAGGATCAGCTGGTGAAGATTAGTAGTTGTTGACAATGAAGAAGAAAAGTTGAAGAAAGTCATACTAACAGCGTAAGAAACCACTTTAACGACTACGTTAACGTTATCAAGACAGTCAACATAATTCAGTTGGTTCAAGGACCAATTTTTTCGACTTCCTTATTGCCATATAAAACGTGCAGTAACATAACGAATCAAATTTTATGACAGTAATAAGATCCACAAATAGTCATACTTTCATCACAGTAGTAAGTTTTCGAAGTCCTATTGAAGCCATACTCCAGCGAGTTTATGTTACTGAGAATATCGCAAGTTATTTTTGATCGCAAACGGAAAGATGAACTATCTGTTTATATCCTTGGGATATGGAATGAAATATTACTTCCTTGATAAAGATAAAATTATAGGAAAAGTACAATCTATACAAATGACAATTCTTTTATTTATTGATGTATTTCTTGAATAATTTTACTGTTGCAAAATATTAAGTAACTAGTATTTGTGCTAATCCATACTATGATTATAATGCCAAAGTTACCCTGTCTGTAACGTTATGGTGCCTTGACAGCTGAACAGATCTTGATTAAATTTGGCACATATGTAGATCATGACCAGGTTTATGACATTCGATTCATTTTATGAAGGCAATTTTGCCCCGTGGCATAATGTCCGACCTCAATTGGAGTAAAATAAGAACTAGTTAATTCTTAAACAAAATTGTTTCCAAGTTCCGGTTTAGGTCAAAACTCAGAAACATTAATCTTATAAAACAGTGCAAAGACTTTGCAAACCGTAATTACCATGCAAAGTGGTTTATCCGTTTCGGAGAAAAGATCTAAAAAAGGCGTGATCGCACTTTGGAGTTAATGATACGATCGTAGATCTTGTCGTGTTGATGGTACTGCTTAGAATTCAACTCATACAAAGCATTGTACTTAAAACTACGTAAGTCTCTTTGTTGCTTCTTTTGTCGTGCGACTTCAATTTCCTGTAATCCCTGCATGGTTAGACCTAGGTGTACCTAATAGTACACTCACATTTCGCCAGTTATGTTCAGTTGTATGAGTCTATTGCCATCAATCTGGCACAAATCTAAGCTCCGTGGCTGCTACTGACAAATTCGTGATGGTAAAACCCAATAACACTTCAATTTACGACTAGATATTATAGATTTCTTTCAGTAATATCTCAGTAATGGCACGGGATTTGTGCCTGGTTTTTTGGCAATAACTTCACCCCTATTACATGAAAATTAAATACAACTGTCAAAATGTGGGTGTAGAACTGTAGATACTCTAGCTTCTCGTAATACTTCGATCCCGTCAGATCAAAGATCTTTCTAATAACCGCAACAAGAAATGTTGAGTGGTTCCGAGCATTGAACCCCAAAACGATCATTACCAGAAATTGCTGCCATAAGATAACGCCGCCATTGGCAGACGGATTGGCAATGCATACTATGTTTATTGGCTGGCAAGAATATTCTACTTCTCAGTTGCTCACCCTTCTGGCGTAATCTTTGAGTTGCTTTTTATGTCTCTTATTAAAAGAATCAGTCTGTCTTTCAGACTTACTAACTGCCGCACTCAGAGAGCTTTAATGATTACTTAGGCCATCACTTAGTAAAGGTTTTGACAGTTTTGTCATACATTATTATGTCAAACCTTTACTTAGTAACGGCTTAAGTAATCATTAAATATCTCTGAGTACCGCAGTTAGTCTCTTATTTGTCTTCTTCTTGATTCGTATGTTCTATTAAGGTTGATGCTCCACCCGTCGGGGCTCCGGGTTGTTCGCAAGAGATACCGCGGCCTCGACATAAAGGGCTAAGAAGGAATATGGGTGGTTTTAAGTCGGTAGAAGTCTCACACTCCCTTTCGCTCTGCCCAAGAGCGGGAGATAAAAGAAAAAAAAAAGGTTGATGCTCCAAGGTAGCCCGCAAAATTCGAATTTTCTTACGTTTTTTGCAATTTGCCGGTCAGGTGTCAGGTTGTAATTTTGTTAAGTAAAATAGCATTCGCGACCGTAACAAAATATGTGACTTGACTGAGTAATAATGATTAAAATCACCAATACAACCGTCTCAGTTCATATAAGTCTCTTGAGTGACTATTTAAAAAAAAAAACGAATTTTGCGGGCTATAGGTAGTGTCGATGGGTTACTAGCTGATACCCGCGGCTTCACCAGCGTGGATTATATACCTACTTAAACCTTCATTGAGAACCACTCTATCCATTTATGAAAACAACGTAAAAATCGGTGCAGTAGTTTTTAAGTTTATCGCGAACAGACAGACAGACATACGCGATGGAGGACTTTGTTTTATAATATGTAATGATAGTGATGTGGTTCCTGAAATATTTGTTTATTGTTTTATCTTTCGGCGCAACCGAATTTGACTAAGAGACGATTAAGAGAGAATTAGATGACAAATCTCTTGCTGTAATACTGGTCATCCCTGTACCCAGATCTGAGTTCAGCTTTTAATTAGCATCTTCTTGCAACATCTACTAAAGAGTTTAGTTGTTAATATTAGCCTAACAAAACATGGCTCAGTGCCACAATAGATTAACTAGACTTACGCTAATTAGATTGTCACCACGGTCCTACCCTTTAGCCTCACGTTGGGGTCAGCTTAAGTCCAGAGGCTGAATATTTTCCAGCAGGCAAGCAAGTTAACAAGCTTAAACTACTTCAATAAAAAAGTGAAAAAAGTAGTTGTTTATTCGTTGTTTTAAACTAGAGTAAACATTCACAGCTAGTCAAGATAATATTTTTAAGCTCGTAAAGTTGAGTGCTCAAGGCGTGAATTAATTACCTCGAAGTCGTAACTATTTTAAAACTTGAAATCTTTTAATTAGTCGAACGGAACCCTCTTAGTGCAAGAAAGTAGTTAAACTGATCCATTTCCGTATTGCAGTGGGTTATTTTAGATCTGTAAGTGGAAACGGAAACTTGTGTTATTGGTTATGATAGTTTTGCCTTGATGGTCTTAACACCTTTTCTTGTCTTCCTTCTTTTTGCAACAAAAAGGTAATATTTTTTACTTCATCTTCAAATGATCAGAAGATTGGCGAAATGTGGATGTACTATAAGGTACACTTCTGATTAACCCTTCGGGGCATATTGGCGTGATGTTATGTTATCTCTGATTATTGTTTGGATCAGTTTCAATTGTTATCATTCTAATATTCAACGAGAAAACTTTTTCATTGCCTTTCGGACGAACATTATTATTATTACCTTGACACTTTACACAAAGTTGGCAATATTTGGGAGCCAGCTTATACCCCAATGAAAAAGCGTGAAGTTACGAGCCAACTTAGGCTATAAACACAGTCTCAATTGCAACAGTTTGGCAACACTTGATAAAATCGAGTGTTCTTTCGCCAAGTTTCCGTGTTAGTTTCTAAGACAAATATTAGTTTAGTGATTTCAGAAAGTAGTGTGAAGTGGAGTTACTTCTTTGTCTGAGTTTAAACTGGCATTGTAAAGATCCTGAGTTTAAAGTTAACTTCTTTATTTAGTGCCTCTTAATGTCTAGTGGGTGTCCTGGGTTCGATTTCTGGGTCGGGAAAAGTTTAATTGGATTTTCCACCAATTTATAATTAGCAGCCTGGTGGAGGTATAAGGCAGGTAAATGGTGATATACTAGTCATAACTTCGAGGATAAAATGTGTGATGTTATAATATATTTGATTTTAAAATCAATCCTTTCAGTTTTATCTGAATTGTGAAAACGTGTAGGTGCGTCTACGTGTGTGTAA
Source organism: Diarsia brunnea (assembly GCA_949774965.1). Classification (NCBI taxonomy): domain Eukaryota; kingdom Metazoa; phylum Arthropoda; class Insecta; order Lepidoptera; family Noctuidae; genus Diarsia; species Diarsia brunnea. Next base: position 19,062,038 of record OX459003.1, read on the forward strand.
GCCTGTTCCGACAAGTTGGTAGAAAATAAATAGATAACTAAGTACAGAAACTATTTCAACAAAACATCAACTTAAATTCCATTAATTAACCAACTCGCCCGTCACACAACGAACTCATCCATACATAATACATGAAAGTTTAGAACACGGAGCTTCAGCAGCAGCTATTGTAAAATTCCAGAGCTTGATACATAGATAGTTGGACAGTTGAGGGTTGTTGTGGTACAGAATATTAATAAATATCAGCCAACATGTCTACGGGCATTCGTTACGTATGACAACTTCTCGACACAACGGCATTTTAGTTTTGACGAAGGTTTAATTTCAGCCATGTTACCATTCCTAACAGTTTCTAGTTTTGGACCACCAACATCGTTGTTTAGGCAAAAGTTTGCGTGCATAAGCCGGGCACACAGAAGTACTTTCCAGCCAATATTATTTGTGAGTTATGTTTTAAACCGACCGACATTTTTCTACGTTTATGTCCACTTTATATTACGCTGAAGCTCCCCTTACGACACCCAGGGGAAGAGAGAGGATGACCTACTTTGAGCTAAGTGCTACACAGCGTCTGAAACTTATGCATCAGAAAATTTCCTATTCCTACCATGGACAATTTACATGCATTTGATATCGTCATCATCTGCCATAGCCCTGTTCGCTTCATTTAAAAGAGCGATGGTACGCTTTGAAACCGACTCAACTTGCACAGAGGTATTTAATTAAGCTTCCTCTAAATTTGGGGCAGCATTAACATGGCGCTCCCGGGCATGGGTTCTATCTTTTGTAGTCTTGTTAGCTTAGGTGAAGCAAATGTGTATTTTGGCCGTACAACTGAAAATTGTGCAGGTAGGAGGTTCAGCATGGAATTTGGTGTGATAACTCTTTTCAAAGAGAATTTAGGTTGTAGAGTATTCATTGTATCTATGTTGTTCGAAGGCGGAATATTTTGATGAAAGCTCTCACATTGGAATGCTTCGCGGAAATAATTAAAATTCTCGTTTGCATTTTATCAGCACGATAAAATATTTTGCGTTACAAGCTTTTTAATCAGGAATTTTACTATGCCAATATATAATTTATTGAAAATGTTGCAAACAGCTTCAATCTCGTGGTAGTTTTGAATAAGTACAATAACAATAATCGAAACAAAATATTTGTTTTGTGCCTAAGCTAAGAGAAAACAGAGCCAAAAGTAATTTCAAAACTTGTCAAATATTTCTGTAATATTTCAAAAATTCCAACTCAGAAAATATGATCACGCGAACAAGGCTTTTGACAGCAAAATGTTCCTATATTTAAGCCAAGAAAGCTCTTCATATTATTTTCTTGAATTCAGGGAATCCTCGTCAATCATATTCATCGTTTTATTTTCGTCTTCACCTAGGAATGAAAGGAATAGAAATTATAAGAGCTTTTTCAGAAATATCGGTTTGAGCTCCAGCAGGTAAAAATATGTACCTAAGGCCATCAAACGCTTCTTCTTCATTGTAGTAAGCGAAGAATGCCTGTGAATTGAAATGTTCAAAGAAAATGTTGCCATTTCGAAAATAAATATGAACTTATGGTTAAGCTTTTAGAGGAAAACCAAGCGGCCTTTGTCGGTCAAAAATAAAATTTAATAATTGTAAAATTCTGTTAGCACGTTCTTTGTAAATTTTATTATGTTCGTCTTGACATTATTAGGTCAACATTTTTCTGATTAGAACCCGTTCAATGGTTTCTGAAGCAGTTTTTCAAGGACAAATCTTGAGACATCACATGTGTGTAAATCGCGTCATGTGTTCGGTTCGCGACCTATTTTTCTAAAACTGAGTCAACGTCTAAGAATTCCGTTTCTTGTTCATATGTGACTGATCATCCTCTAATTGAAGTCCCGCCAATTTAGGGTTAAACGGGCAAATAGTGATGTCACCAGTGAAGTTACATGTGGTGCGTCTATTTTTAGGGACACTTCTCTATTAAATAGTTTTGCTAGTAGTCCTGTTCTTGATGTATAAATGTGGAGCATTCATTGTCGTTACAATGAGCTTGCTTAAAACTCTCACTTTAGATTGATTTACACTTTTTGATTTAAAATAGGTACTAACTACTAGTAGTTAGTCGTTTGTGGGGAATTTGTTGCCTCACGTCTTCGCACAACGCTAGAAAGTGGCGATGGTTGGGTGTTTCGATTTGCTTCCGAAATTTTATGTGTGTGTGTTTATAAGTTCTAATTTTCAGACATCAAAAAACGGTGTGCTGACAAGGCATTCTAAATTTAATTGATATTCAAGGAATAAAACCGTTTTCCAACCAAACTTCTCCGAAATTAACTAAAACAGTCTAGCAGATATAAATTGCAGGAAAAGCCTAATCTGTGACATTTTTTGTTTCAAAATAATTTTAATTCATACTCCTCCGGGGGTAGGTATCAAACGGGTGAGTCAAAAAGATAAGCCTTTTGAAATATGCAGTCGGAGATAAAGAGTTGAGTATTTTTCGCAATTTGTTTAACGTTTTTATCTTTTTCGCTATCAATCTTTTGAGCTAAGCTTTTGAATGCTAATTTTAGAATCATTTAAGGATTCTGTTCTTCTTTAACTTCGCGTTGCTCCAGTTTGCAGCTCATTGCATGAATTATGAGAGCAACTACGAGTTTTGGAACAATCCATCTCTTGCAGGCTTTTACAAGTTTCCGAGCTCCTCGGAAGTCTTGCTGGAGGTAGTTAGTTAATTATTTACAGTACGAAGAATAGCTTTATTTATGGCACTTTACTGGCTTAGCGGAATATCTTGGTTTAAAGGTTTCTCACTGCCATCACATTGTGGCTAACTGTCCTCACAGCATGGCTTTATCAATGAATCTTAACTTTCAGTCCCTTAAGTTCTTCAGAAAGAGACTTATCAGATAGATTTTTAAACCGCCCTTTTAAATTTTCAGTAGGTATTTTATGACCGGATCCTTGGCCTACATGCTCTAAAACATTATTTTTTTGTTTCCACATTCCTTTGCCCGACCTACCAGCAAGTAACATTATTAATACATTAACATTCTAAAGTCGAGTATTTTATCGATCTACCCACATGAGGTCAATGGCCGTAGATAAGTCTGAACGAGTTAATCTGAGCTCGTAAATCACCTCTATTAGGTAAACATGAGATAAGAAAAGCTAAACAAACACAATAAGCTTGTGAAATAGATCTTATGTAACAGATATTATGTGGTTTTATTACTTGTTGGTCCAGTTTTGAAGTTCTAGTCATCACAAGAGAGACTGTCCTACTATCGTGAAAGAGAAGACGCGAAGGAATCTCTTTCAAAGAAATTTTAGTCAAATCAAATCATTTATTTTTGCTGAATACACTGTTACAATGGTGTTATAAAATTTACATGTGTCAAGTGATTCTGCCGTAAGGCATGCACAATTTGTACAGTCATGGTTAATCATCAATTAACAAAATAGATACCTACTGTAATAAATAAAATTAGTTGAATTAAGCAAGATATGATTATAATAAGATTAGAGTCATTAATAGAGAATTAATTATTTATTAAATAATAATAATATTTAAGTTATTTCAATGTCATCCCTATAATTATTACAGTAGATACATTAACGGATTAGATATTTAAACATGCATAATTTATATAATAATTGATTTTACTTGATGTCACTGTGAGGTTTTCAGTTTGTCAAAATTATCGTTTAGGAAGTCATTCAAGTAATAGTAACATTTGTTAACCAAAAATCTTTTTAGACTTTTTTTTTAAATGAGGCCGTATTCATTGCCCTCATTTCTTTAGGTAGTTTACCTGTACCAAAATTCAACAGGACTGACAGGAGCTTCTTCGGTCAACACCTTCTTTTCAACTGTTTTGGTGTTCGTCATCGTTTTCATTGCCAGAATGTCACTTTGTCTACGTAAGTACTCTAGATAGGTATGGCGATTATATCTCTATTCTACCAAGAATAGACAAAGCTTTTTCCATACAATTTGACACGAAATTTTGCTACAATCTGTCATTTTGTCGATTCTTCCGTCGACAAAACCCGTTTCTACGGTGGTCATACTAAGCGTGCTGCAAAGTAACTGCTAAAGAGTGGATTTCTCAGTAGCAGTTCGGAGGCAGGATGTGAACCAGAATGAGGAAATAGACCCTCTTCCTGACGGCTTTTGAACAGTCGTAGCTGACGAAATGTAGGTGTATCAAACAGTTCTAGCTAACCCCTCAGAGAATACAGGCTTGGTGTTGTGAGTAGTGGGTAAGTTTGTAAGCTTGCTTGAGTCTACGTAATTACTAGACCACACTGAAGCTTAGGTGCAGGGTTAGTGGCCACTGAGAAATTATACTTAGTTAGTTTAATTTAGTTACAAGCGTTGTGGTGTTAATTAATATCTTAGCTAGATCAAGTTTCAAGGTTTTTAGTGTGTGTTTTGTGTTGAAACTAGCATGTTCTAAAACTAAAAATTCTATTTTGTAGTGATGTGTCATTAACAAAAGGTATTTACAAGGCAGATGTGAGTGGTAATGCCGCGAGGGGACGCCCTAGAAAGACATACACTGATCTTATTGGTGCCGTTCTTCTGAAAGGACAGGTGCGTAGTACTCGTAACCGGCGTGCGTGTATGACCAGATGTATGAATGTGGACGAGGCAAAAGGAGTATGTAAGGATCGTAGCAAGTGGCGTTCTGTGGTTTCTGCCTACCCCCATGGGAAAAGGGCGTGAGTTTATGTATGTGTATGTGACATTCGACTGTGTGAGTGATCTCATGGCTAGAAAGGAGGTGACTGTTCAGATGACAAGTAATACAGAAGTATGGATGAAAAAAACATGCTGTGCCGACAGCAAATCGTGACAAGGGCAGGTGAATTATGATGATGTGGTGATTTGACATCCACCTACAAACCCGACTGGCTTGCGTTGTAGATTATGGCCCACTCCTCTCAGATAGGGGGGCCTAGAACCCAGCAGTGGGAACGTCAATCGGCCTCTTATGTAGGTTTCTTTATAGTTTTATAGAAACACAAACTTCGAGTTTATTCTAAAATCACCGACCTGTCTTTCAGATCGCGAATTCTATTATTCCCCGAGGACAGTATTCATTCTCTAATCTTCATATTCTTAATGACTTTTAAATAGCTTCCACCATTTAGTGTCGACCCAAATACTTGGTCTACATTATAAATTGTGAACGCCATTAATAACACTAGTTGTCCGTTATAAATATCAACAAAATTTCGCTATCAAAATGTCTCATTAACTAAAGATAATTATGTTTTTTTTCTCTGCTTTTTAATAGAATAGCAGGTCTTTAACGTATTGCCGACCTTTTTTGCTTGGGGATTTTAATTTATTATACGTTTGCAGCCTTTCCCAAGTGGGGGTCAACGTTAAGTCTAAATAGGTCTTTAGATAATAAATTGGCTTATATCAGAGTTTAATTCAATTACCAAAGAACAATATTCAATGATTTGAGTAATTTTCGACATGTTCCTTTTCAAGGGTTGAAGATACCCCGTCGGGGCTGCAGGTCCCGTTGGGGCTGCGGGTCCCGTCGGGGCTGCGGGTCCCGTTGGGGCTGCGGGTCCCGTCGGGGCTGCGGGTTGTTCGCAAGAGATACCGCGGCCTCAACATAAAGGGCTAAGAAGGAACATAGGTGATTTTTAATCAGTAGAAGTCTGACACTCTGCCCAAGAGCGAAAGGGAGAAATTAAATTATTTGATGATTTCCCACCCCCCAAAAAAAAAAAACCTTTGAAGATATTGCGATGAGTAATGAAAGGCTTCCAATCATTTATAACCTAGTACTCAGTGATAGCGAGTAATATTACTATACTCCAAACAAATTTAAACAGCGATAACATTTGCAATATTTACTCTAGAACAGAGGCAGCATCGCAAGTCAAGAGAATGACTCTCAACAAACGTACCAAAGTGCAAAGACCACTGCGCCAATTCACACTGTAAAGGTAGCTAGGGGCTGCGCTAGGGGTAGTTTAGTAAGCACTTAGCACTTAGAATTTACTTACTGTGCTAACTACCTTGATTTTACTCTTGCTTCTATAAACATTGTGTTAAGCGAGTGCTGGCAGATAGAATAAACAGGTGCTAATACGAGTAAGAGTCTTGTGTCCTGTGTTGTGAGAAAAATGTTGAGTATTAATGTAGATGGCTATAAGAGTAGAGGAAGATCAAAGAAACGATGGATGGACTGTGTGAAGGATGACATGGCTAGAAAGGAGGTGACTGCTGACATGACGAGAAATAGAGAAGTATGGAAGAAGAAGACATGTTGCGCCGACCCCAAATAAATTGGGATAAGGGCAGGAGAATGATGAACAGGAGTCCTGTCGTCTGTTCTATCCTGTGATAGAATACGTTAGGAAATTGATTGATAAAGTGTTATTTCAGAGATAACGATGAAGAATAAGTCAAAAATGTATTCTCTCTATATTGTGGTTAGTGCCTAGTTCTTATGCGGCCAATAGACTTGGCTTTAAACTATAACATAACATAATATCACGCCTGTAATCCCCGAAGGGTTAGGCAGAGGTGTACCTAATAGTACACCCACATTTCGCATGTAAAATAGGGGGCGAGCCTATTGCCATCAACCGGGCACAAATCCAGACTCCGTGGCTGTTACTGATAAAATTCTTGATGGAAAAAGCCAATAACACTTTGCCCGACCCGGGAATCGAACCCAGGACCTCATGCTCAGTAGTCGCGCTTGCGACCACTAGACCAACGAGGCAGTCAATATCTCAGGCATGCTGTTTATACCCCGTCGGGGCTGCGGGTTGTTCGCAAGAGGTACCGCGGCCTCGACATAAAGGGCTACGAAGGAACATGGGTGGTTTTTAGTCAGTAGTAGTCTGACACTCCCTTTCGCTCTGCCCAAGAGCGAGAGGGGTTATTTGATGATTTCCCAAACCCCAAAAAAAAGGCATTCTGGTTAAAAATATATTACATTGTCTTCATAATCTACCTAGCCTTTTTCCAACTATGACCAGAACTAAATTGGGAAAAGGTTTGCAAGCGTCCCAGCCGGAGGCAGCTGAATACCAGTATTTTACACAGAGCGACTGCCAGACTAACTGACGACATGGCCGGCGTAGTGGCTGAGCGATTGGCTGCTGCTCGGTTTGCCGAAGCGGGTTCGAATCCCACACGGAATAAATATTGGTAGTTGTTCCGTCCGGGTCTGTCTGCTGGTGTGTGGAAGTGGCATTTATCATCTAACCTCCAGAATCTTAACTGGGTTCGATATTCCTTAGTAAATCAGGTTGGAGTCGTAATAATTATATTGAAAAATACGATTTTTTTTGTTAGCGGTGGCTACTTATGTAGTCAGCCTGGGCATTCCCATTTCCTAGACGGTCATCTCAGATATTATTTGAAGTTTAACAGGCTCAACTTCTTTTTACCATGACGCACGCAACATGAACTTGTTAATGTCACGACATAACAAGAAAGGACGGCATAAATATAAAATATAGCTTGTCTATTATTAAACTTTTGCCCTTCTTATGTATAACAGGGCTATGTAGCACAGATGTGCAGTAAGCCCAACAACTCCCATCATAGCAGGGCAATCTCGGAACAAGAAGCGGAAATACAGTAAATTATAAAAATCGCTGCTTTGGCATCTGCAGCCGATGGAGTTTTCACTTTGGTACAAAGAATTATTTAGGCTGATCCAATTTTAAAGCTCTTTATTGCATGTGACAGCCGAAATAAAAGAGAAAAGCGAAATGATAATAAACTTGAATTTAATAACGCAAAAATGCTTTCATAAACCATGAACACACATCAGAGATAATTTCTGTATTCAGACGGCCCATATCACTAAAAAACAATAGTCCGCCAACAATGAGAATAAAAGTAACATAAAATATGATTTGTTCACATTCAAATGGAGCCGCGGACAGAAATTAGTTATAAAAAAGTAAACACCAACAAACACGAGTTCAGTATTCCACATTTTATTGTTCCAAAGAGAAATATTAGAACAATGAAATCTGTGGAGAAGTTTCACACAATAACAAAAACATTTTAATTGTTCGTAATATTGCTCTTAACATTGAGAATAATAACAATAGGAAATGCGGTCAGTATTGAAAGCGACAGTACCAGAAGACGTGAAAATGAGAGTCCTGTGAAAAAACACACAATATACACTTATTTAGTGAAAGTGGTTAATAATTAGCGGGTAGGTGAAGATTTTGCGGTCAAACATTGTTCACACAGGGCTTTATCTCGGCGATCTGCGAGGTAAAAAGCACTAGAGCCGCAGTGTTAGAAGTATAATATTATACAGCATTATTCCGCGATTTTAGATAGTACTGTGTGACAGTTTTAGTGGAGTCGCGATTTACTATAGTGCGTTTATAGAAAGCTGCGTGCAAACGCGTTTTATGCGAGTGCGGTATAAATACCGCATATACCGGTATAAATACCTACGCTGCGCTTGCGTCTATTGTTCATTTTGTCAATGAAATACCGTTACGTTACGGTTTATGGACAGGCGAAGGATAAAGCAAACGTAGTTATCAATGAATCTACTTATTTACCTGTCCTGCTCGAGATTGTCTGCTAGTATACATACGCATGAGTGCTCATGCTTGCTTCACGAGATTTTCGGTCATCTGGAAACAGCAGGAAACATCTCAAACTACATTTTCTGAGAATCAACCTCTCTCGTAACACAGAGAACGCTAGCGGTAAAGTTGCTAGTAAAACTTTTAAACTGATTAAAACATGAAGCAGCAGTAGCAATCTGTGTTACTAAAACAATTAAGTTACCTAAACTGATTACTTTGGTTAAATTAGTATTTAACCAACGCATAGAAAGGAACAGATTATTATACAACAGTACAGTTCCTCTTAATCCAATGGTATATAATATATATATCCGGACTAAATACAAGCAGAACCAAAGTTAATTTTATCAAAGACAAAGAATTTTCGTTTATTCTGTCATTTTAAGACGTAAATGTACTTAAGGAGATTCTGATCCACATTTAAAAGATTTGTTCATACAAAGGGATTTCTTGATAATTCAAAGGGCCATTTTCTCTTTGTTGTCAAAGGATAGGAATTCAGAATCAGCAAAGCCAGAGTATACTGTGCTTACACGTTAAATTTCACGGATGTCTTAGCCCTGATTCTTTGTTTTTGGTAATTTGGTGGTCCAAAAATAGTCCTTCTATGTTGTGGAATTTCGACGCAATGATCTAAAGCCCAGATTTGATACCTATTAACAATTCATTATGTCGATTCGCATTTGGAGAAACGAAATATTTTCGCGCATAATTTGCGTTTTCCATAAATTCCCAAAAACATTGTGATTATGACAAGTCTTGACTTAGTTAAGATTCACAAAAATAACAAGTAAGTTATCTAAATTCATCTAACTCTGTTACCTAACACCATTGTTCCAAATGCCTTCACAATTTTCCACTTTACCACCATCAAATGTTTGAACAGAACCGTTTTCCACCAGCTGGCACCGTGTCATAAATCCCGAAACGCAATTCTTCAAATGCAACACACACAAAACACCGTGCCTTACCATCTGTTATGATCTTACCTCAGTGGTCTGCCAAGTGTGAAATGGCGGTGTACCGTTGCGGCAGCAGATGTAACGGTGATAAACGATTAAATAAAAGAACTCTAAATAACACTATCGCACATCGGTATTACGGTATAGCGAATTTATGAATTTGCTCGCGTTTAGGCTGAGGGCACACTGAGGGTGATTCTAGGAGAATTCGAAGTTATTTGATTATAAGAGATACAGATGATATTGTTGAAGCAAATTAACACGTATCCATGCCAAACAATAGTTTGTATTGGCCACACACTTCTCTTACTTGAAATTGTTGATTACTGTCATTGCTATAACGTTTTCTTTTAACTTATTCTGTTTAATTCCAACAGATACTAGGAGAGAAGGCATCGAACTCCGATGCAAAATAAATATCCCATCTGTATCATACAATACATCCAAGACATACTTCACAGTACTACAATGAGAGTCAAAAAACAACAAAATCCTCTCCAGACTTAGCATAATAATATGAGTTTACAAAACCACCATTGTTTAATATCATCGTAAAATTCAACGATATTTTGTAAACATTTTCCGTAGCGCAAGTAATACTGGCATAAAATACGCCGATATAGTTGAAAACTGTGTGCTGCAACATATTGGGTGTTGCAAAGGTAATGGTGCATAAGTAAAGCGCGCTTGGAAATCAGCTCGTTCCGTTACTGCAGATACTTTTAACTAAGTTTGCTGTACTCTCGCTAAGGATTTATGTTGACTAGCAGAATCATACTTCGCGAGATACTTTGTTTAATTTATACACGATTTTAAGGACTTTGTCATATAGTATACTGAAACAAAGGTCTGCGGAACCCCTGCCGGGGTTGCGGGTTGTTCGAAAGGGATATCGCGGCCCCGGACATAAAGGGCTAAGAAGGAACATGGGTGGTTTTTAGTCAGTAGAAGTCTTTTCCCAGAGCGGAATGAGTCGGAGCCAGGCTTCAAACCGATAGTAAAACCGGTTTGTACGGGTTCTGCTATGGGACCGAAACCGGGTTTCACATGCCCTAGCTGAAATATCTGATAAAGTCGTGTCTGCAGCATAACCTCTGTCAGATCCGCTTGGTTTAACCGCACCTTGAGAAGTAGGTGTTCTATTTAATAATTTGGCGGTTAAAAAGAACTTCTCTTTATCTGTCATTTCTATGGTTTTAGGCAGGCAATTAAAAAATCTTTTGATAGTCTAACAAAAGCAGTATGACGTCTTTGTACAGTGATTATGACGTGGAGTGAAATTACGGGCGGCTGTAATTTCCAAACCATATAACTTTAGCCTGCTGTTATTACTGAACAATATTTTCTTGTTGAGTAATAAGTAAGTGTTATGGCGATTTAAAATAAGCTGCTGTATTATTATGAGCATCAGCTAAGTTTACATATTTTGACGTCGAATTACATTTACTTACTTTTTGCTTCTTTTGTAACCGAGATTCTATTCAAAAAATCTGTTAACACTTCTTGTTTTGTTTTTTTAACTGTTTTATATATTTTAAAGGTTTGGCTGTCTTTGACACGTCACTTTTATTGTACTGTTTCAAAATAATATCTAAATTCTTTACTCTCCTCACCTAAATCTCAATAGCTTGTTTTCTTCTTTGCTGAGTGCGAAGGAACTCTACAAGGTAAACATACAATCTTAGTAGTAGTAACTTACGAAGTCCTTTAGTATTTTTTTGTTGTTGTTGTTTCTTCCATACTTCAAAATAAATAATTCAAGTCATGAAGGCCGCCTGATCTACCCACACTAGTTACAAAAGTCAACTAAGATGGGTCAACGACGTGCCCCGTAGGTGTTCAGCAAATTATAAACGCGTGCGTAGTGTTGAGGTTTTAAGATTCACTCATTAATAGTTATACTACTCAAGGTCATGGACACTAACTGCTCAATATGGGCGTAACCCATAAACAGTTTGTGTTACCGCTAGTAGAGATACTGCCTTTAGCTTAACATGGAAGCACTAATTTTAATAATGATGTTACGATTTCGAATTTGTTTAAATAAACATATTAATGACGATGACAAGGTCTGCGATATTAACCCATTAGCAATTGAAAACAATCTTTCTTTGTAAGGAGATAGTACTAATAATTAAAAACAGATCGTTATTTTAAGACAAATGAATAACGTACTAATGATAACTGGGAAAATATTTGCACGACTTCGAAATAATAATTATTTATTGCAGAATTTTACTAATCTGTACTGACCAAGCGTGGTGGTTTATAGCTTATTCCCTCTCATAGAGGAGGGCCGAGTCAAATCAATGGGAAACTGGGAACATTATAGGCTGATTAATGGTTATGCTTATGCTATGCAAAATTCATTCAAATAGTCAATAAAGATGAACCAGCTGTCCCCCTAATTAGTTTTTAAACTTCAAACAAAACCACGATTTTTTGAAGATTACAAACCAGAACATAGTTTGCAATCTTGTGCTAAAAACGGCTCAAAATAACAAACTATATTTGGACTTGTGTGGTCGACCGTACCTACCGCAAAATGTGAAAACACGTGGGAAGGACCGGAATCATGTCCTTTAGTTCCAGCGTAATACAGTGTTGGTTCAAGTCCGGGTTTTTTGCCAAGTAGCAATGAACCTTGGTCCACACATGAATAAGGTTTAAGGTGTTGTGCACTTTACTAGTGTTTATTAATAGTAGGGTATGTTTTCTGGAATTATGGATGAGTAGAAGAGCACGTAAGTTAGTACCTAAGTAGTAAAGTTTTGTGATGCAAACAATGACGAGGTTTTAATTCGGTTGGTACACTTATTGCGAACAGTTCAGTTATCTAACGTGGTTTAGGAACACGTGTACCACATAAAGTATTATAAAGACTGCCTCGTTGGCTTAGTCGTAGCAAGCGCGATTGCTGAGCATGAGCTCCTGGGTTCAATTCCCGGGTCGGGCAGTGTTATTGGGTTTTTCATTACGAATTTCTCAGTAGCAGCCGGAGTCTGGATTTGTGTGTGTTGACAGCAATAGGCTCTCCCCTATTACATGGGACTTAAACATAACTGGCGAAATGTGGTGTACTATTAGGTACACCGCTACCTCCTTTAGGGATTACATGGAGTGATGTTATATTATGTTTAAAATGTGTATTATAAGGAAAATATGTAACAAAATATAATTTTTACTCAAGGATATTATGTTAGTGTAAATACATGCATCATAGTTCTTAGAAATAGAATTGACAGGTAAAATTGATTAATCAGACGAACTTACCTTAAGTGAAGTCCGATTACAATTTCATGAAGAAAGAAAGAAAGAAAAAATATTTATTTGGGACAAGCACAGGAACTACAAAAATAATTAAAAAAAATAATCTAAAACTAAATAATAAAAAGAAGACCTGTGCGAGGCCAAAAAGGCTCCTATCTCAGCATCGTGCTGCGATAGATGAGAAACAAATACCGCAGCGCTAGTATTCTGAATGAAGGATGAACTGAAATATAATTACCCACCTAGCCCATTTTTTTTAGGATTAGGCCCTTGTCGAATGGGCCAATAGAGCAACGCTATCTCTAAAGAGTGTCAAATCAGGGTTGCCAATTCATAAAGATAAAGTTTTATTTTATTTTCTCTAAAAGCGACGACACGGTTGGCGCAGTGGGTGAGCGATTGGACTGCAGCGCTACGTGTTGCGGGTTCGATCCCCGCGCGAAACAAATATTTGTATGGCCTACAGGTAGTTGTTCTGGGTCTGGGTATTTGTGTATGTGAGTTTAAATGTTTGTAAACGCACCCACGACACAGGAGAAATTCCTAGTGTAGGCCAACGTTTTTTTTTAAAAAAAAATCTAGTGAATTGGGAACTACTGTGTAATCAATTATGTTTCAGTTCATCATGAAATGAAATGTCTAAATATCAGACACAATACGTTTACAGATTCACTAATATAAACGGGCTCGCAGTTTCATTTCAATTCCATTGTTACCCACCGTGTATAATTCCTAATAAACAAAAACTTTACCTCGTACTTATGGTAACACAAACCAGCTGTTTACTGGTAAACCCTATTCTGTAAACCAAGTTTACATACATAAAACAATCAACTGCCTAGCCTTTTCGCAACTGTGTTGGGGCCGGCTTCCAGTCTAACCGGATGCAGCTGAATACCAGTATTTTACATAGAGCGACTGCCTATCTGAACCAAGTTTACATACTAAAACAACTTGTTAATCATCATCTGCCTAGCGTTTTCGCAACAATGTTGTGGTCGGCTTCCAGTCTAACCGGATGCAGCTGAATACCAGTATTTTACATAAAGCGACTGCCTATCTGAACCAAGTTTACATACTAAAACAACTTGTTAATCATCATCTGCCTAGCGTTTTCGCAACAATGTTGTGGTCGGCTTCCAGTCTAACCGGATGCAGCTGAATACCAGTATTTTACATAAAGCGACTGCCTATCTGAACCAAGTTTACATACTAAAACAACTTGTTAATCATCATCTGCCTAGCGTTTTCGCAACAATGTTGTGGTCGGCTTCCAGTCTAACCGAATGCAGCTGAATACCAGTATTTTACATAGAGCGACTGCCTATCTGAACCAAGTTTACATACTAAAACAACTTGTTAATCATCATCTGCCTAGCGTTTTCGCAACAATGTTGTGGTCGGCTTCCAGTCTAACCGAATGCAGCTGAATACCAGTATTTTACATAGAGCGACTGCCTATCTGACCTCCAGGGCAGTACCCAGTTAGTACCGATAATACGATACCCCTTCGTAAGACTGGTTTTCAAACTTTCAGAGATCTACGAAAAAATAAAAAAAAATAGAAATAAATTAAGTAATTATTTTACCTTTATTATATTTTATAGAATTAAACTATATCTTGTAGTATCAAAAACTATTGTGCATTTACTAAAAATATATAATTTGAATTTATAATTCTTCAGAGATCTACGAATGATAGCCGGTACAACCAACGACTTGGCGTTTTATTTCCGAGACACGGAGGAAACGTGTTTGTAATGGGTGGTCACCCATCCATAGACCAACCTAGACAAGCGCGGCTTAACCTGATCCGAGTTGGTGTTATTATCTAGTCATAAATTACTCAACAACTAAACCACGTGTTAAAGATATAATTAGTAAGCGATAGTGTGGTTTGCCTCTCGTGTCCAAATGTGGATATAACATGGTTAGCGATAAAACACGTGTTTCTATTGTAGATAGTCAAGGAAAACTTGTAACATCTGTCCGTAGAATAACATAATTATGTCATAACATCACGCCTGCAATCCCCAAACGGTTAGGCAGAGGTGTACTCAATAGTGAGTACTCCCATATTTCGACAGTTATGTTTAACTCCCATGTAATAAGGGGGAGCCTATTGCCATCAACCGGACACAAATCCAGTGGCTGCTATTGACGGCGAAAAACCCAATAAAACTTGCCCGACCTGGTAATTGAACCCAGGACCTAATGCACAGCAGTCGTGCTTGCGACTACTAGACCTACGAGACAGGCAGTAAGAGATTCGGGTCTGCGGGACTGTTCGAAAGAGATACCGCGGCCTCGACACAAAGGGCTAAGAAGGAACATGGGTGGTTTTTAGTCAGTAGAAGTCAGACACTCCCTACCGCTCTGCCAAGCGGGAGGAGTCATTTGATGATTTCTCAACCTCCACAAAAGATTTTTTTTTTTTTTGATGATTTCCCATTCACAAAAAAAAAGGAAGCAAGATATTGTGCAGTTTGCCTCTCGCGTCTAAATGTGGAGTTATCATGTTTAGTAATAAAACACGTGTTTCTATTGTAGATAGTCAACAAAAACTTCCAACATGTGTTCGTAGAAACGATAATAATTGGCGTCACAAACATGTTTGGAAAACTAGTGTGAAGAACGGACATGTGCAAGAAATTGCGATTTTTATGGGAGTCACGAAATTGGTCATTGGAACTGGTTTGGGTAAAAGTTTTTGTTTTGGTGCAGCTATTGACTTGGAGTTTATTGTCTTTGTTGAGTTTGTGGAAGACTGTTGTTTATTGCATAGCGTTTTATCGTCTTAAAAAGTCATCATCAGCATATTATAATGTTCCCACAGCTGGGACTCAGCTTTGCTGGGGAGTTTGTTCCGCCACTTCTCCTTTCCAGCAAAAACACTAGGAAGTGTCGAAGGGTGGCCGTTTTGGGGGACTGTCACTTGTAAATAAGTAAAGTACATTTTGACGTTCGAGAAGTGCTGATTTTCAGCCTAGTTTGAATAAATGACTTTTGATTTTCAGGCCTCTCTCTAGGAGCACGCAGGCCCAGTGCGTGTTGGTGGTTGGTCTTAAAAAGTAACAACGACTAACTCGTCTAGTGGTCTAGTGGTCGCAAGCGCGACTGCTGAGCATGATTTCCTAGGTTCGATTCCCGGGTCTGGCAAAATGTTATTGAGGATAAGGTTTATTCATCAGGATTTTTTCAGTAGCAGTCACGGAGTCTGAATTTGTGCCCGGTTGATGGCAATAGGCTCGCCCCCAGTTGCATGGCTCTTAAACATAACTAGCGAAATGTGGGCGAATTAGGTAGGTACGTACACCTCTGCCTAACCCTTCGGGGATTACAGGCGTGATGTAAGTTTTTTTTAAGCAATCCATGACAAAATATTTACGTATTAACTTGTTCAGTAATTAAGTACGGTCAGGTACTCTTTTCCAACTCGGTAAGAATTCATTTCTGATTTTAATTGCCTTTCCGATACAACGCCGGATTCCTCTTAACATCTTGTAGCAAGTGCCAGTAATAGCCGTCTCTTAAATTCTTATAGTCTCTTGCTTGAAAACGTTTCAGATCTGAACTAATCAGCTTTTAAGGTGCAATTCACAATTTTCTATAGACACGTTAGCACAGCTTGAAGTTTTTTTACTATGAGGAACTGTGATGATGTAATCTAGACTTAATTTGCTAAATGGATCGCACAGTGTGCTGGAATGGTGGAATTTGGACTGTACACCATTCATACTGAAGATAGTGAGTATAGTGGAAGTACTTAAATAACCAGATTATTTTCCACTTTCAAAGGTAGCAAACTTATTGACGCCTACTCAGCTTACTGTCTTGTGCCAAATCTACCAATTTATATCTGGCATAGCTTCCGCCTAGTCTAATCTAGTTAAATATTCCTAGTACTTAGGAGTTACTTTAAACAATGTAAATGTTTTCAGAGGAGAATTCTTAAAACAGTACTTTGATTCAGTGCTTATTAATCGGTGATCAAAACATATTAGGGTAGTTAACAAAATAAAAAAAATAATTCGTCCGTCAGATAGATTTTCAAAAAATATTGGGGACATATTTTTTCTTTTTTCACGTAAACAAACAATGCAGCTGATACAGTGCTTTGAAAACTCGTGTGACGTCATATTCTAGGACATTATTATGACATTTCTTATCGGTGAGTGACGTCACAACCCCCCCTCAAATCTTTGACGTGTTTCATCTTCGTCAATTTTTATTGGTTTGATAAAACAAAAAATAGGTATCCAATATTTTTCGATAATCTAACAGACGGACTAATTAGAATCATATTATTATTTATTTTAGTCAGTAGACATCTCTATTCCATCGACTGTTCCCACGATTTAAATCGTTGTGTTTACAGACAGCTCCAACATACTACATTGATGAATTACCGTAATAAGTAATCCAAAGCAATACCACAAGAAAATGACAGTAAATTCCTTGGACAGCGAGTCTTAATCCAGCTTAGTCATACAACCAATGAAAAAACGTAAGTTTTCTAAACATCTCATCATAATTAACACTTCACATGATGCGTGAACGTGTAAACTGTAATTTAGTTCATCTCGTTCCAGTAAAAAACAGAACGTGTACATGTACTGTGTGTATAACAGTCAATCAGTGGAAGCAAAAAGTACAAATTGGTTAATAATTCATCGCGAAGAGTTCGTTACACCGAATGGTGGAGGCTCCAGCTTCACTGCGAACGTAATGGTGTGAGGCTTGAAGGATTCCGCGTTATATTGGATTTTATTATTTAACGCCAATCGCAATCCAACGTTTTTAGAACTTTTTAAATATTTATTACAGTTTTACAGTTGATTACTAAACGCGCTATTGAGTATGTGGAGAAGTTAGAGTAGAGGAAGACCAAAGCAACAGTGGATGGACTGTGAGGATGATATGGCAAAAAAGGAGGGCTGATGAGATGACGAGTAATAGAGAAGTATGGAAGAAGACATGCTGCGTCGACCCCGAATAAGGGTAAAAGAATGATACTGATGATACTAACCGCGCAACCTAAGCTATAATCCGGCCGACTGTAGTGTACGCTTGCTTGATTTAGAATTATAACTTAGCAATTTTATTACAACAGTGACGATTGAAATTGTATGCGTTTTCACAGAAAAGAAGCAAAATAAAAACCAAAGTAAAATAAGGAAAACGATTGTTAATATTGAAAATTGGTTCGGAAAAACCAATCGATGCCATTTCCATAACTTTAAATACGGATAAGAAAGAATGGCATAATATTGAAATTGCTATGCAAATAGTAAACAAGATTGCAGCTATTGCTAATAGGTTTATGTAAATACTGTTTAAAATAAAAGCACCCAAAGCTCACGTTAGGTTGGAGATTACTCTGGAAGATAGCGCAGATACCAGTAAGTTTGACCTACATATTAGTGTAACAATAGCCTATATATTCTAATTAGCTGCTACAAAGTAACAACTTAATCGTTTATTACTAAATGCAAACAATGCAGCATTCATTATACTCGTACAATGCAGTATGATTGCAGAGCTAATAGCTCTCATTGCTTTGATGAAAAGAAAAGGCGGTTTTATAGACCGAGTAGTAGCTAGACGATTATCTAACAATTTGTTAATGTTGATTGAATCCTAGAACACGATGTGTGGTGCAGTTATGATGCTAGAAAGCAGGACTTGTTTCCTCATTTCTAGTGTGTTACTAAATTTATCTGTGCAAGAACTGTCAACCACCTTGTGAGACGCCAATTAAAACGCATTAAATCTTATAAATTGGTGTTTTAATAAATAATAATACTTAGATACCACGATACTGACATGAATCAGACTACACAAAAGCCCTGAAGGGCAAGCCCAATGCATTATCTATTTGTATACGTAACTCACTTCGATGTTTGTATTACTGTATGCCATTATTCTAGTAGGTCCCATGTGATAGGGGAGAATGTATCGTCATTTATCGGACACGGTTCCAATCACGAGCGTACAGGTATCTTTATTTTGTATCGATTTATTACATTTGGGGTGAAATTTGTTTCGGCAGAGGACGTTTTGCTTCTACTTGTGTCTGCTGTTACTGTCAATAACTGTATTGATGTAGCAAATATTTTGAAAACAAACGTTGATGAGAGCGTGAACGATGCTGCTCCACGAAAAAATGATGGGTCCACTGCAAAATGAACCAAAGCAAACATTTCAACACCCAATTTCACGGAACCCTTCATCTACAGGCGTTGCTATTTTTATTATTTTCCACACCGACAATCGTATCGAACACGGCTATGAAAACATATTGTGCATTATTGATTCGTTGATATCAGCCGTTGAAACGGGGACTTTTTAATCAGTCACACAATCTAAAAATCCCTCTGCAATAAAATTCCATGCTTTGATCTACATTGTGGATGTCCACTCTTGGTTTTTGATATATTTTGCTCCGTGTTTGTCCAATAGAGATAAAAAAATGTTTGCGATGCTCTGTGAGCGTTATTAACTTGCCTTTATTGTTGTTTCAAATAAAAGCAAAACAAGCTCACACGTGGACGTGGGCAGAGAGGATTTTTGCTTGTAGTCTTAGATGCAAATTTATTATGATTATGTTAATATATTTTCAATGAAAATGTTACTAAACCTCTTGTTTGAACGAGGCGGCGTTGGCGCCTGCTCAATAACCATTGTTCAGGCTACAAGCTTTTATTAAAATACCTAGTTAGCCTGCAGTGAAGTGTTTGACAGTGTACGGACGTGCTCCTTTGTTAGTCAGTGCGGCTAGATCAAAAAAATGTTTTACTTTATCTTTTCATTCTTCGATCGATCACGATTATGCAAATTTTTTCTTCCTAACCAAACAATAAATAATATCTTCTAGCGTATCGTTTTGACTTAGCGTATCGTTTTTAGCATTACATTTAGGAAAAAATATATTATGTCTTACAAAAACCTAAATTCAATTACATTTCAGGTCTCGTTCTAAAATTGCTATACTAATCAAAATCCAATATTAAAGTTACATTTAGTTTGAGTACAATGACAGTAACGTTGAGTAATGTTGGCCGTGATGCGGCCTTGAAATAATTGGTCTGTACATGTGCTTAACATTGTATTACAAACCGGTTTGCGTCGCTGCTGTTATAGTAACCAGTATGTGTTTTAATTAATATGTAATTGTATGTGCTCTGATCTAATTAATGTATGACAGGTTGATTATAATATTGATGAGGAAAACATAAGCATAATTCGCCTATAAACATTCCGTATGTTGGTAAAGCCGTCCTCGCTGCTACATGTTTGGGTCGTACGTAATCCACCATGCGGTGACGAAACTAGTTGATAAAATGCTTCTCCCGTGTTTAGGGGTTCATAATTGTGGTTTTGGTGAGAATAGTGTGGTTCAAGCAAATAACTGGACTAGGGGAATATGTACATTGTACAGTAAGTATATTTAAATATGTCATCAACGTCATATTTTGGGTTCCTTACCCGAAGGGTAACCAAAGGGACCGGGACCCTATTACTACGCCACCACTGTCCGTCTGTCCTTACGTCTGTCAGCGGGTAACTAATGATTCGTAATAGGTAGACAGTTGAAACTTGCACAGAATGTGTATTTCTGATGCCGCTATAACAACAAGTAAAGTATCCTGATTTTAAACTATAGAACATGTAACAATAGTCTGGATAGATATTACCTATCGTTTAAAATCTGAAAAGTTGCTACCTCATAAACTGTATTCTAATTTAATTATCACGAAAATACGTTCGTACTATTCCCAGTCGACACTTACTATACATAATTGGTCCCCGGATTTATGCATGTGAGCGAAATATTACACATTACAGTCGCATTGGAATGTCTTTGAATGTTATAGCTTTCTGAGCTCAAAGCTTGGATTATGAGAATTTGCTCAAAGGTACCAATATTCACATATGCCGGATACATTCAATTCAACATTCATGCATCGATACTTGGTGCAATATGTGGAACTTGCTATACGACTGTCATATGTACTCGCGAGGTGTTTATGTGGAGTGAGGCAGGATTTTTAAAGCTTTCAGTTCATGACTGTGTTTAGGATTTTATTGCGATGCATAAAGTGTCTGTTGTAGATATTTGACATTCGTTAAGTAGTCAGTGGGCCCCAAAATCCGACATTCAGTCTAACTTACCCAGTACTTGGTTGTGGAGGTCAGATAGGCAGTCGCTCACTGAAGCCTACCCCACATTAGGTTAGGCAGATGATGATGATGATGATTCAGTTTCTTTCTAGAATCTTACCTGTTGTAGTTTGTAGGTTTTCTTTTATCTGTTGTGATCTAGGCCGAGATAAAAGTAAGAATTCGTTCTAAATCATTTCCTTTGGAATTAAGCATTCGCCTAAACTAATTAGCACCTTTAAAGATACGCTAGAACAACCGTTTCTTAGAGTAAGTAATTAAATCCCAGATAATCACTGGATCCCTCGGAAAATTATTTTGTATTGAAAGTTAAATTAGGCGAGTAAGCAAACCATTTAAAACTTGAATGAAAGAACTTTAACTGACGTGCAAACGTCAAACAAGAATCTAAATAGCTTCAAAGGTACCTTGAAGGGAGTTTACTGAAATGTTTGGAAATTAATTTCCTTTCAGATTCATTCTTGTCTAATTTTGACGAATTTTACTATTGAGGCAGCTAAGACAGATTCAGCACTTGTTTGAACTGTCTAGACGTGTTTTGCCATGTCGAAATTCCGTGAAACGTCTTACACGATGTTCTATAGAATAGAATAATAATTTCAATCAACATCATTCATCATCATCATCCTTTGCGCGAATACCCTCAGCATGCTGGCCCGGACCCTGAGGACTACGGATGTGTACCGCTTCAGCAATGTCGTGTAGGAACACTGAATGCGACTCCATCCATCTTTAGGTGCTACATCTCTGCCCTTCTTTTCGGGCATTATAGGCTTGTCCAAGGGTATGGTGAAGTAGAACGGGACGTAACGCAACGATCAACTCAGGATGGATGAAATGGCGACAGGTCACTGGAACAAGTTGCGACTCCCGGATGCCCCTCAAGTTAAAGGGGAAAATATACAAGTCCGTGATTAGACCTGTCGTACTGTATGGATCAGAGTGCTGGGCTCTAAAAAAGATGGATAAAAACGATTGCATGTAGCGGAGATGAGAATGTTGAGATGGATGTGCGGAGTGGCAAGAATGGATAAAGTAAGGAATGAGTATATTAGAGGAAGTTTGAAAGTGGCACCTGTTACTGAAAAATTGAAAGGAAGTCGTTTATCTTGGTATGGTCATGTAATGAGGAGGGATGAAACGCATGTGACTAAAAAAGTGATGGATATAAATATTGATGGATGGAGAGGGAGAGGAAGGCCAAAGAAAAGATGGATGGATTGTGTGAGGAATGATATGAATGAGAAAGGAATAAATGCCACCTTGACGTGTAACAGGGAAGAATGGAAGAAGAAAACGTGTTGCGCCGACCCCAAATAGAATGGGATAAGGGCAGGAAGATGATGATAGGCGTCTTGTTATGTTCAACACCAACTACCATACTGCAGAATTGAAACCAGACTATGGTCAATGTGTCTTTGTCTATTCTTCATTCTATAGACAAAGTGCCATAACGTAACTCGAGAGTTGCAAATAAGGCAAATGTTGGGGTCCGTGGCTTAGGCCCCCAGTGGTTGACGCACCTGTGGCCGACGCCCCCGATACGATTAATTTAATATCTTTTTTTTTGTGCTTTTTCACTTAGTACAGTAAATGAGAAAAATGTTTCACCCTAATAATAAAGTATTTATCCTTGCTAAACAAAAGTTATCTATCAAATAGCAGAGAGAATAGATCGCCACTTAACCAAATCCTTACACACCTTTTTCCCCATTAGAAGCATATTTATTATGTACAAACATCAAAAACACTTCATATAAAATGTTAGTGAATGTTTATAATATACATTTATAATAAATTACCTTATGGAAATTTTATCTTTCAACTTCAACCAACTCGTCAACTAACTGAGCCAAACCAGTTATTGGTAAGAATAAAAAGTCTAATTATTATTTAAGACTGATTATTTTGTTGTGTTATTGCTATTGAAACTGACTGATATAATAAGGTAAAATTAGATTCAGAATCAGATTTCTTGTCGAGATATATAAATGAATAATAAAAATAACTAAGACTTTAATTTTTCAAAACATACCTCTAATATAAAAGCATTTCTATGTTATAAATATAATTACGATTTAATGTTATGCATATATTTACAATCAATATAAGTACATTTAATATTTTTGTAAAACAATTTTTGTGCCTGACAGTACATTTGATCAAAAATTACTTTGAATTAAATTAATCGTATCGGGGGCGTCGGCCACAGGTGCGTCGACCACTGGGGGCCTAAGCCACGGACCCAAATGTTGTACTATGTTTACCGTACGAATCAACATTCTGCGGTTTCTCATTTTCTTACTCGCCTCTTCAACCAAGAGCTTTTCTTTATTCGTCGACACACATCATTCAAAAACGAAGCCTTGTATTTAATTAAAATTAATTGCTACAGCCAAAACATAATTAGATTCCAACTTTATTGTTAGCTGTGACATTTGACATTAATTAGTTATTTGCACGTCAGCCACTGGGGAGGGTAGAATCGTATTCACCTTCGCTCAGGAGATTAATGATGCAGTGGAATGTTCAATATTAAATCAAAATTCAATGGGGTGAATTCGGCTGGTTCTGGCTCTTATAATAACTGAGAGAAATTGGGAAGCTACCGAAATATCAAGGCGGTTTGGTCGTTTGTTCAGGGCAAAGATCTTGTTTCTAATATGAAAGCTAGTATTTTTGGGAAGCGTGTTCCTCGAACTCGTAACAATTAGTCAACGGATCTATAAAATCAAAACAGGAGTTTCATTGAATCGAATCATAATATTATGTTTAGCTCTAAGGATTGATGTCTCGGTAGTGATTAATATTTCCTCTTCACTTATTTTGACCTCCTTCCTTATTTATATTTCATTTTTTTTCTTTACCCTCGCTGATGCGAAGAAGAAAGATTACAGAGCACACAAAAGAAATTAAATCTAAACAGATAAAAATAAATATTGAAATAAATGCTATCCTATTATTTTCTCTAAAATTTAAACTAGGCCCCAAGTTTCTGATTCAAAGCACTATTTCATTCCCCACTCCAAGGTTCCCAATAATATATTCCAAACTATAGCCAAAAAACACAACTGCTATTGGAAAAATGGTATCTTGTTAAAATTTTAAAACGGGTCTCGTGCAAAAATTACCTTACTTACATGACCTACTTTTGTATCCAAGTTTTCGAAGTGAATTCCCTGCTGGCTCTCAGCCAAGCGTTTATTTAATTAAAAAAATCTGTTTCGTATGGAAGTGTTGGTGTAAAACTGTAAAGTAGCCATCTAATGGCAACCCGTGAGGTACTTTCGACATACGTTGGATTTTTAGAGGAAAACTTTAATACAATGTTAAGAATAAAAGCAAATAGAAGGTGAAATATGTATAATCCTACTAATAATTATATAATACCAACGTTTGGATGGATGTTACTCTTTCACACAAAAACTACTAACCAGAATTGCATAAAATTGGGCAGACAGATAGTTTATAACTGGACTAACACATAGGACACTCTTTATCCCGGGTAGTACGATCCCGTGGCACAATTACCGAGCTCCACACGAGCAAAGCCGTGAGCATAAGCCGGGTTACATAAATGATAAGTTAATAAAAACAACTTCTATATTTTCGGAAGTAGCTGGTTTCCTAGTTATCTTGGAGAAATCGGTCTACATAATTAAACAAAAGATCGCTCCTAATGATAACCTCTTCCATTCTGGGAGACCGCAGAATTCAAAAAAGAAAAACAGTTCTAGATGCCGAATTCTGTCTATGAAATCTCTTGAAGTATATCGGACTGCGACTTTCAAATCCAGTGCGGGTATGTCCGGATTCAACAAATCGAGAAGTGTTGAAGTGTTCGACGAAAAATGCGAGGCATTTACTGGCTGTCGCATATCTACTACTGGCTTGTGTGGAAAGAAAATATTTTCCGGATTCGAACGCTTTAGTGAATGTGCTTTCATTTTATTCGCCGACTTACTATTCATAATATTATATAACTGAAAATCTTGAATAGGTAACTACTTAGGTACATGAACGCCTGTAATCCTTGAAGGTTAGGCAGAGGTGTACCTACTTAATTATAATAGTACACCCACATTTCACCAGTTATGTTTAAGCACATTGCCAATCGACCGGGCACAGATCCAGACCACGTGGCTGCTACTGAGAAATTCCTGATTAAAAACCCCAATAACACTTTGCCCGACCCAGGAATCGAACCAAGGCCTTCTGGCTCGCTGATGATATGCTGGTGCTGGCACAGTTGGGGTCGCATGAGGCGGCGGCCGACAATATGACACGCGGGTCAATATCTAGCTGGGTCTCGAGGTGGCACTTCACAAGTCCGAGGCCATGTGCTTCTATGGGCGTGAGAATGTGCCACCGCAGCTAACGGTGGGAGGGGTTCCAATCGGCGTCGAGTCGACTTTGAAGTAAAAAAGGACTCAGTTTCCGACGTTTGGCTCCCAGACTGGAGCGGCCCGGGGCTGCCTTCAGGTGGCTCTGGCCCACTCTGGAGGGGGGGGCAAACGCCTGCACGCCACGATAGTGGCGGTAAGTCCCCTTTTTGAGGAGTGGCTGGAGAGGCGCCACGACGCGTCGGCGCCCTCACCTGCCGTCTGACGCAGGTCCTCACCGGACACGGTTGTATCGGGAGGTACCTGCACCAAATCAGGCGGGAGGAAACGCCCGGATGCTACCATTGCGAGGATCGGCCGGAGGACACGGTGGAGCACACCGTGGAGGCCTGTCCCGCTTGGGCGGAGCCCCGCCGTATTCTCGTAACGGCGATCGGCGGCGGCGACCATGGTCATGGCCATGGTCCCGGGCGAGAGGGAATGGTACGCCGTTGCCTCCTTCTGCGAAGCAGTGATGCTACCGAAGGAGGTGGCGGAACGTGACAGGGAGAGAACCTCTCGTCCCAGCCGCTGCGCGAGACGCTCCGGGCGTCGGGGGCCACGTGATGGCTTCCGGCCACCGTAGACGCGGGCCTGTGGACGGTGAGTAATGGGCTAGCTCGCCGTCCGTCCGTCTTATGACGACGTTCGTGTTCCACGCACGCGTTAAAGAGCTGTCAGCAACATGGAAGGGGCCCGCAA
The DNA here is from genome assembly GCA_949774965.1 of Diarsia brunnea. Lineage (NCBI taxonomy): Eukaryota > Metazoa > Arthropoda > Insecta > Lepidoptera > Noctuidae > Diarsia > Diarsia brunnea. Next base: position 19,088,129 of record OX459003.1, read on the forward strand.
GGGCCGACGCCCGTCGGGGCTGCGGATTGTTGGAAAGAGATACCGCGGCCTCGACACAGGGCTAATAAGAAACATGGGTGGTTTTTAGTCAGTAGAAGTTTGACACGTCCTTCCGCTCTGCCCAGAGCGGGAGGAGTCATTTGACCAACAACCCAAAAAAAGGCCTTATGGCTCAGCAGTGTGCTATTACCAATATTAAGGCATTAAAATCAATTTATTTACATGCAGATTTTCCTGTATCACGTTCACAGAGTCAAACAGACTTTTACTAGGTAGAGATACAATGTCATAGCTTTCATCTAACCGGGCCTTTTGATCTCCTCTCAGTCGATTGCCTGCCTCGCAACATCAATGCACTCAGATGCTCGTCGAGATCAACTCGACGACGTCAGCTTATTGACTCCAAAGGCCACTTGTTGAAAACTTCCCGATTACGTCGAACAATCGAGATATTTTCGAACTGGAGTACTCAATAAATTGTTTCAGTGAAAGGATTGATTTTAAGAGGATTAGTAATTAATTATTATTAAAATTACACAGGTCTGATTTATTATGAAGTTTGGGTCTTTACATTGAGGATTATTATAATTTCCTGTTGTTTATTTATTTAGTTACTTTATTTTACTTAAATTAGTCCCCGTTTTCTGTTATTTCGTTTTTATTATGTTAAAAGTTTGCTATTTTTAATTTTATCAATTATCCTTATCTACACTAATATTATAAAGAGGAAAGATTTGTTTGTTTGTTTGTAACGAATAGGCCCCGAAACTACTGAACCGATTTCAAAAATTTTTTCACCATTGGGAAGCTACACTATCCGCGGGTGACATAGGCTACTTTTTATCCCTGTAATACCACGGGAACGGGAACTACGCGGGTGAAACCGCGTGACGTCTGCTAGTCATTAATAAGTTAATAAACTAAACGAATAACAGTCACATGTAGAAGGATAATAAGAAACTTTTAAAAACAAGGACAGTTTTGCAAAATATGATAATACCATCAAACAACTTCACATTTCTATTGCGATTTACTCCAAAGCTACTTGTAACAAGCTAGACATTTTAATCAAAAGAGAAGTATTCCACCTTGTTATGACAATGATAGGGTACTTTTGTTCCAGGCCAGTCTATTTGTGAGTGCTCCCGCAGCCATGATGCACTCTAACGCTAAATGTCAAGATTGTGGTCAATAAAATATTGTGGGACAGTAACGCTGTTCTATTGTGGTCAGTAAAATATTGTGGGACAGTAACGCTGTTCTATTGTGGTCAATAAAATATTGTGGGACAGTAACGCTGTTCTATTTTTTTTTATTTGAAAAGTACAAGGCGGATATTATGAAGTATTAGGAAACATCGTAATCATCATTCTCCTGCCTATTACCAATTTATTTGGGGTCGGTGGAGCATGTCTTCTTCTTCGTCAGCATATCTTCTTCTTCCATACTTCTCTATTACTAGTCATCTCAGTAGTCAACTCCTTTCCAGCCATATCATCCTCCACACAGTCCATCCATCATTTCTTTGGTCTTCCTATACTCATGTACCCACACAACTGACTATATTGTATTGTTCTGATTTGATCGCAAAGAGTATTTAACTCCACGATTTGTGGTCTACCCTGGGCAGGCTGTCACTCTACCACCTACCACTTACTTATCGTATTTTAACAACGGCAAAAAAGAAAGTTACTTCATATAAGCTTGTACTGATTTAACAGACAAGCATTCATGAAGTAGAATTTGGCAACCGAATACCCAGTGCAAGAAATAAGATGAAAAATTGAATCAAAATTAATTATAGTCATATTGAATTGACTTTAGCTTTTTAACAATGAAAAAGCTATCGCAAAAACTGAATCGTTTCCCTTTGAATCATAATACTGAGAGGAAATGGGTGGATAAGCGTGCCGACGATAAGCGAATTTGTTTGAATAATTTCATTTAATTAGCTGCCATTGATACGGATATTTGTACTTATTTGTTTATTGTTAGCATTGAACGTTTGTACTAGGAAATACTTCATCCGATTATATGTGATTATTTCTACGAAGCAATTATTTATTTGCTAATATAAAAATAACATTGATTCCATCCAATCAAAGAAAATCTAAGAATTCTGAGTTCTCGCGTAATTGCCTGCTCTAGAAAATAGGTTACTGAACTAATTACGTTCACGATAGAACGGACTTAATTGAAGGAGTTCTGCTTAGTATCAATCAATCAGTCAAAGACTCGACGTCCTAGAAATAAACTTTATTCCGACTCATTGTTATAGAAAATGACGAGAAACAGAGAAGTATGGAAGAGGAAGACATGCTGCGCCGACCCCAAATGAATTGGGATAAGGGCAAGAGAAGGATGATGATGATGTTATAGAAAATCTTTTGGCACTAGTCGGGGCAAAATAATTAGTAAAGGACAAAAATAAACTAAAAACTACTTGTCCCGAAAGCAAAGAATCAGGGTAGCATAAGCCACTAAGCATAATTGGCCCATCGTCAACGTCGAGTGCATTATTCAGATTTTTCAAGGGTGCGCTGGCACGCTGCCGACAAGCCGACACTTATCGGACGATGCCTACTTACTACCGACTCCCGACTCCTGTAGTCCCGACATAACACCGCCGGAACGAAACGCACTTGCCAAGCCAAATGTCAAGATCGTGATAGCCAGAATTTTTCGAGGCCAAGCTGTCTGTGTCTGCAGATAAAATTGTAAATGTTACGCTTATTGTTTCGTAGATTCGTTTCCGTACATATTTGCTAATCGTTTTAGAAACCAATGGTGGAGATACTTCTGTCTGATTGTCTATTCAAACAGTTACTCAGTATTTTTAGAGGGCTTATAGAAGTCCCGGTATTCCATCCATATTATAATAGGGGATTTAGTCCGTGAACTAGGAAACAAGGGCTTAAAGTTTAAACGCATACCTTGGGTTTTAACTCCACATATTGGTATAATCTCCGAAGATTATCTCTGGAATTGAAAATGTTCGAGCGCTTTTTCACCTGAAACAAATTTACATGCAGTTTGTACTGCAGTAGCTGTAAATATCCACTTTCAACGTTAGTTCGGGCTTCTACATAATTTACAAAATAATAAGACTTCGTATCTAAGAGTGCTGCAGTGACCCATTTCGCGAGTTGCTCCTTAGTTATAACTGTGCAGAAATAAGCAACTGATTCATTTCAGATTTCTCCCAGTCCCAGGTGAGCAAATAGCTTCATCTATTTTATATTGTTGAGCACTGATTGCATTTTCTGACCTACATTTCGCTGGTTGCAGACGCAGTGCTTGAGGCGTTCAATTGTAGCACTTGATGAAGGAAATGGATAAGGACCGAATATACACCAGGGAAGAAAATTTACAAGGAAAGCCTTTTGTGCAGTCTCGGTTGAGAATTTAGAGCGCAGATATTGAGGTGAAAATTGCCAGAGTTTATACTAGGATCTATATTATAGGTCGAGGATTTCAAAGGCGTAATGAGATGCTGTAGTTTCCGTTATTCAAAATGTAAGCACTGATTCAGAAATAAATCAGGCTTCATTAGGGAATCTTGTCCGCGTAGTAACATCTGCTAGTGCTAACAAAAGACTTGAAGTTGCTCAATAGCCAGACGAGTTAATTCCAGAAATAGTCATTAGAATAATTCTAATTACTTTTGGAGTTTGTACAATGTACAATAATACTTTTACATCAACTGTTCTAGCTTGACAAGTTGATAACTGTTTTACTTTCATTTCAGAATTACATAGAATATTCTAAAGGCCTTTAATAAAACGTAAATATACTTTAATTAGTTTCTTGTCTCAAGTAATCCCGGACAAGCGCCCGTCGTATTCCAAGAGCATTATTTAGATCATATTTGTAATAGTTGGCATAACTCCATGTTATGCCAGATATTAAACTATGCTGTATAATAACAGAATTCCTTTGATTACCAGTGCGCAGTTTTGACCTTAATTTGCTTTAGAATATCTTGTAAATGTTATGCATTTTGCGAATGTAGTACAGCAAAGTTAACGTAGGGATGCGCAAGTTAGCATTAAGTGGGAAGACTTAGGAGGAAAACGGACCCTGGCAGAGGGCCAGGAAAGCGTTAGGAAGACGAGGTTTAAGTAGAGCAAAAGTGATGGACAGCGTCAGACAGACTTGAGATAATTAATTACGATCTTTAAGCGATTTAATTCGTGATCAGCATACGGAAGGATAGATTTAAATTAGGTATAGTTCAGACCACTATCATGTCCCGGATAATAAAGAGTACTATTCTATCACATCGTGAGGGAAACCTGTCACAATTAGGGCAAAGTTTGACAAACGAATTACAGAATAATTCCTGATAAGGACGAAATCTGTATTACTATAGAGTTTCTGTGCTCCTGTCATTCAATTCAGATTGCTGCTCCACGAATGCAAAATACTCGGTTTATTACCTCGACAATCATCTTATTTACTCGCCATATCTCACATTACCACATAAAACTTAACACCAATAAGGGAATAAATCACGTAAACATCTCTCTAATTGCCACTTTATTGATTTCAAATCAGCGTTTCTAAAAATAACCGGTCGTTACTGACAGGTCGGTTTGCTCTGCTCGTAAATCGTTAACCTAGAAATAAACAGTCTAGCTTCGATAGCTAGGTCTCTCGGTCACCTATACGGTTAACTGTTGGTTGTTAATGATATGTAATGGCATCTATCAGTCTTCGCATTAGTTATAACATTCTAGATTAAATACATTTCTCATGTTGATTGAATTAACTTCTTGTTCTTATAGAAGCAATTAGTTGGTTGTTTGTTTGCGTACAGTTGCCCTTTTGGTAAATGGTACCTAGTTTATTTCTTGTCAAGAGAGACAAGACTAGTATTGTAGATTTGTGGGGAATCTGCTTCTGCTTCATTTGTCTTTCGCTCAATTCCTTCAACATGGCGGTGTAAGATTTTTTAAAGGTGGATATATGCTCTTATTCTTCACAACTTGCTTAACCTTATCAATGTCTTTAGGTTTAACCACAGAAGGAGGTTTGAGTCGAAGTTTTTACAATGATTTCATATCAATGTTTCATTCATTAATCGATGCAAGAAAGAATACAAATTAGTAATTGCAGAGTCGTATTATTAAGTAGTCTGTGGCACAATCTGAAGTTGAACTTGAACCTACCGGTTCCCACTACCTGCTTACTTAAGACTGGTCTAAAAGGTCTTTACTAAAATCACCACGCTCCGTAGTGTTGTTCCTTGTAGACATGAGGACGCCATTGTCTTTTATTTAGGCACTTTTGTCCACTTTTTACCGCTATAAGTGGAGAGTAGGAGTGGCCATTTTTTTCCGGGAAACCCCAATAGTGAAACAACGCATTCGGTAGGTTATAAACTTTTTATATATTAAACAAATAATGCAATACCTCTAGCCTACACATACCTACTTCAACTAATAAAAAGACAACTCTACAGACTTCTATTATTATGAACTACTCACAATACAATAGATACCGGTTTACTTTAAGTACATACAATAACTAGTAAAGAACTTCACCTGGAAACCTTGACATTGACACGAAGTCGCCAAGTTTCTCGGAGAATTAACACGAGGAAATCCGCTTTATAAAAACTGGATACTATCAATTAAGAACCGGGTTCGCGTCGATGTCGTAAAAACCGGAGAAAGTATAGCATTCTTATAGTAACATATATACACACTTACCTACATAGTTATATTGGTATCTTTGAATGCTTATTGAAGGTGTTGGATTGTTTTCAAATTGTGTTTCTTTCACAGTCATTTTGATTTGTGAGTTGTTATTCATTGCGACGTGCAATGTTGCCGGTACCTTCTAGTTTAACGGGATTCCCAGCCTGGGCCTGTCGAGTAATACAGGTAGGAATATTAGGCAGGTAAACGGGTATTGACGCAAAGTGATTCTTTATTGTGATGGTTTTAGGTTGTCATTTGTTTTAGCGTCACGCAAACAACCGGCTAGCGGTAATCCTCATATTCCAAATTCAAATTATACATTGTGATTCAACGTACCTACTTAGTGAATAAATTTTACTGAGTAACAGCTTGTGTACCTAGCGTGCTTCACTCGTGCTAGTCGTAAACACAAGCTGCGCATTATTAGGTTATCCAATGTGATTTATCTAAGTATAAACAACTCAGTCGCCCGTAGAAACCGCACGGGAACATGTAAACATTCAACCAGTACTAACCTTCTATGGCCACGACGTGGTCCCTTATCTGCTGGGCCAGCAATGGATCAGGTACCAACTCCACTAGGTCGTAAAGAGCATAGATAGAAGGATGCACGCTTTCAAATCTCTGTATCTCCTGTCGTATGGACAGGGAAGTGTTGAGACACGCCTGGGTATGCTGCCGGGTACACATCGTGCCTCTGTAGCCCAACATTGGGACGGTAAACTTCGACTTCACAACACTACACTGGACGATGCATTCTACCAACGCTTGCAGAGCGATCCGTCGCTCATCGCTTTCAAAACTTTATCAAAAATCACTTTTACGCATACAAACGTGCATTCAACAAGCGTAGTACACAATAAACACTTTCCACTGTGATTGTATTGGTTATGATTGTGATGTAAATAAAGTAAACAACCAATCAACGCATGTCGCTATGACAGCGGCGCGAGTCAACCACCCCGGTGGCGGCCATTACCGAACTGTAGCGTTCCGCGTGTGGCCGAGGGGAGAATTGTCAAAATATACGCTAACATTGTACACCGCCATCTGTTGCCCAATACCCACAACCGTTTCATAGGAGTGAAGGGATAGTAGTATTCTGTGTTCATGATAGATGGCGCTTTTCTATATATTTTATTTATTTCCAGTTTATTTACTTTGTTTACATTGTTTCTGTTTTAAATATAAATAACAATAATCATTAAAACATGTGATGACGTGATGGGTATTTACTAGTGTTCACTAGCAGTATGTGATGCAGTCAAAAAACCGTTTGTCAGACAACGTCATAGCTATTAAATATTGTTTGACCGATCATTGCAGCGGTCAATGGGACATTGGGAGGCATGCATTATGTATAAATTACTAATATTCGGTTCCTAGTCAATGGGCCAACAGTCTGACAAACAGTCTTACCACGGGGTATCATAGTTGCCTACCCAGCTCAGGTTGTAAATATTGATATTCAGTTGCATCGGGTTAGAATGGAAGGTGACTCCTCACACAAGCTGGTGATTTTATAAAACACAACTTCCGTAGCCTTATTAAAAAATTATTACCTATGTACCAACTCAAAGATTATATAAAAGCAATGAGATCGTAAAATAAGAGAAAACGATTTATTCATCTACACGTACCATTATTTGTTTAGTGCTAACTGCTAATCAATTTAGTAGAGTTCATTATTCTTCTAATATTATAAATGCGAAAGTTTGTGAGTATGTTTAGTCGCTGGAAAGACATGGATATACAGGGTGTAAACGAACCCTTCGCGCATCCGTCAACCAAGCATTCTGTACATCAAACTAAGTACCCTTACGCAAAAATTTTTGCTAGGAAATAAAACTTCTTTTTGTGGGGTCAAAAATCACATTTTACGGTAAAACTCAATGTAGCACTCTTAAAACATTGTGCTAGTGGATGCTTTGAATAGTAAACGGGTCATGGAGGTAATTTATGTAAAGTTAAAACTACTATAAACTGAAATACTAGTATTTACAAAAACAGCTGTGAAAAATTTGGAACTTTGACCCCCAATATCTCCGTAACTAGGAGGTTCCCAGGTATGGTCTAGAACAAAAAAATTATCGCAGTGGTATGGAGAACAAATGCCTTTCGTTTGCGTTAAGGGTACTTTTACACCCTATATACGCACAGAACCGGGAAGTGTGGCGGAAAAAAGGGGAGGCCTATACTCAGCAGTGGTTGATTCCGGGCTGATACGAGATACGTATGATGATGATGATGATGTATGGATGTATGGATGGATGTTTGTTACTCTTTCACGCAAGAACTATTGAACGGATTTGGATAAAATTTAGAACACAGATAGTTTATAACCTGGATTGACACATAGGATATTTCTTTTCCCGGTAGTATGATCCCGTGGGACAATTATCGAATTCCACGCGAGCGAAGCCGCTGGCACAACCTAGTATTATCGTAATCAAATAATGCTTAGCTATAACTAAAGGAGTCTGCTCACTACACCGTACCTTACCATGAGTACCATTCAATGAATCTGGCACGTAATTCAAAAAAAATATGCTTTTGAAACGTTCATAGCACGGCCAAGACATGGTACAGTGTAGTGAGTACTCATAAGTGATTTTCTCTTAGAGTTACAGTTTATAATTTGAACTAAGACCTATTTCTTAATAATGAAAACGTTTATCAATACAGTAAGAGTACCTACTTAACATTTAAATAAGTTGGTTTATGCATATAAGCGTCCGTCTATGCTCGTATAACTGAAGCTGAGATCAGTCTCAGCTTCAGGAGCTGTAGGATAGCTCCTAACAGAATCCTTGTGAAGATCACAGTTTCATCCTTTGTTTTACGTTCCCGTTGCAAAAAAACCTTATACATATAATTAAAACAGTATAATGTTATATTGTGTAATTATCGATCACACCTGTGAATGTGGACGAATATTCCATTACCATAATGACCTGTTTCAATAAATTGTTAAACTTTTCGCATACGAACATAACTCGATTATTTTGGTGACTTTGGCTACTCAACCTTCACTTTATTCAACCAAAAATTCGACCAAAAAACAGTTGTAATGAAAATTAAATTAAAACAAGTTAATTCGGTTAATTGATTAAACAAATCGATGTGTATGTTTAAAGACTTGCATGTATACCAACTTTACTTGATAAGCAAAATATTGACTGCAGGTTACCGAATTTTAAATTCTCTCAGTATTGGTAGGTTTCCGTAGTGTGGTAGGTACCTATTAGTAAGTCCGTCCTAACTAGCTGATGCCCGCGGCTTCGTCCGCCTGGATTTTAATAATTTTCCCGAGGGTATATACTACCCTTGGGATGGAAAGTCTCTTATGTTATAACGCAGGTTTAAAAGTACTGTACCTATCTGTGTGCTAAGTTTCCTCCAATTAAGTTAAGTAGTTTTTGCGTGAAAGAGTAAAAAACATCCAGACATCCTACATCTTCACAAACTTCCGTATTTATAATAATTAAGTAGGATATTTATTTGGAAAAGAGAGAGTGGAAAATAAGGACGTGTTGCGCCGACCCCAAATAGAATGGAATAAGGGCAGGAGGATGATGAAGTAGGTAATTTGCACTAACTATGCATAAAAAAATATATTTTTCGTATTTAATTTTGGAAACTGGCTCCTGTTTTTCTACATACCATAAAGTTTTATAATCATCACACACACCTATGCTACTAGCTGTTGACCAAATATGGACCGTTTCTAGTTTGACTAGTTACAGGTTATATCAGGTTACACTACTTTTGAGGGAACGGGGACAAATCCAAGGGAAATTGCGAAACACGTAAGAAAACTTGAATTTCGAGGGTTACCCTGATGCTTCTCCTTTCAAACGTTCTTCTAGTTTATTATGAACCTGTGTCTGCTACAAAGAAACCACTTCAGCAAGTGGCAGTAACTCAATACCTGCACACCTGTAACATAATACACGAATTAGCCAGGTATGCTGGCATGCCCTAAAAACGTTAATTTGTTCCATTTATCAAGAATGTCGCTGCATCCTCATTTGCAGGATGTTTTGTTCAAATTATAACACCTACACGAACGTTGATTGTCGGGTCACGTCGATTAGCGAATGTATTCAATTAATGAACATCTTAATATAACGACCACTTTATGATCTTTAAGACGATGCTCTCCCTTCTCCGTTAAAAGAACTAACGATTAGGCAGCACCATCAACCGTAATTCATCAGCTGGAACACATGACTTCGCTTTCACTTTATCACAATCAACCACAGGCCCCAGAGTTCTGGTAGAATAGATGTCTAATGTCTTCAAAGACACTTCGATTTTTGGTTCCAGAGCATGCAAGTTTCCCCACTGTTTTGAGAACCTCTTCCGGAACATTCCATCGATTATATTAATCGAGGGAAGGGAAAGCATTTAATCGATTGTAACCCAAGCAGACACTGCAAACACAATTTAGTTACGAGAGATAATCGATCATTCCCACACCCACTTTTAAGTGCGGTGTTCATAATCAGACCATGACCCACAATCGATGAGACACTTAGTATCGTGTTCTTTGCTTGCACATCACAGAAGCTGATAGACACAAATGAAAGTACCAAACTCGTCGTCAAATAGGCTGTCTTCATTTAAATTTTCATCGACACGCTTATAAGAATTACTTTACGGTTACAAACGATCCCTTCAACAATTTAGTATTTACTACACATTAACTACTATGCTAGCCAACTAAGAATAGGATCGCGCTTGCTGCCAACTTCACACGGTAGCACTTATCGGTGGTAGTACTTATCTGTCAGATAAGTACTACCAGCAAAAAAGGAAATGCGAATAAGAAATGTTATTTTTTTTTTAATAATAAATATTATTTCTTGAATTCCAAAAATAAATTTTCAACTCAATTTGAGTTCAAAGAGAGGTGCGGTGCTCCATCTTAGAGCACGAGAAATCGTTTTAATATGCACAAGTACACACTTTGAAAGTGAGAAAAATCGTGTAATATTTTTATTAACATGGTTTTTTCATATCCTACTCATGTATAACTAATTTGACGTAAAATTGATTAGAAATACCAAAAAAGTGAACATTAAATAATTAAACTGAGTATAATTTCTTCATTGATTTTTCTGCACACCGTAATTTGGTAATGAAGTTCGCGAGTTTTGCTGAACAAAATGGCGTCTTGACAGTGCTATTCTTAGTTGGATCGCATAGTACATTATAAATAAGATACAGAACGTCTGTTTAAGTAACGCCTTCCTCTTGTTTGTGAAATGATTGTAGTCGCACGTCTCAAGGTTTAACTGCATTAACTTACCGCACAGTTATCTCAGCTAATTGACTTAAATAATAAAAATACTGGTACAATCTACATATTCCGTTTCCGGTGTTTAGGATGACACCTGAGATTTATTATTGGTTTCCGTACCTACAAGTGTGTGTTCATCATCTGCGTCATCTTTTCCCGACTGTTTTGGGCCTTCCAGTCTAATCGGATGCAGCTGAATACCAGTATTTTTAATGGAGCAACTGCCTATCTGGCCTCCACAACTCAGTTAGTACTGGGTAATACGATACCCCTTGGGAAGACTGGTAGGCAGTCTTTCGGTCTTTTCGGTCTGCTGCGCTGCGTGTCGCGGGTTCGATTCCCGCACGGAACAAATATTTGTATGACCTACAGATAGTTGTTTCGGGTCTGGGTATTTGTGTATGTGAGTTTAAATGTTTGTAAACGCACCCACGATACAGGAGAAATTCCTAGTGTGGGGCAACGTTTTTTTAAAAAAACAAAACAAACAAGTGACTGCCGGGACCAAGGACTTTACGTTATGTAATAATTACGTTATGTAGCTTATTACTTCATTAGTCAAAGTGTGTTATTAATTTCAAAATATATTCCTCCTAGACATTTCATAGAAGTTTTACGTTGACATTTTCCTATTCTAATTAATTTACTGCAAACTTATTGACATTTTTACTATTATTATTATTAATGCTGAAACCGGGACATTTACCATGTTTACTTTAGTTTCCAGTTCCCGATATTTCGGCGCTGTTTAAAAACTTACATTATTTTTACTATTGACATATCACTATTGTATTGACATTCTTAATTTTAAAACATGCCAATATTATCATGTTTACTTCTAATGTACTGCCGTCCACTAACTAAAAGGCCGTTAAGCCACAGTTGGACGTTTTTCACTTTGTAATGTAGTCTTATACAACTTTCGATGCTCTATCTTTTGCTGTAAGAATCATTTTTCTATGATTTATAGTTTTAGAGATACAGAACATTGCTGAGCAGTTAAACCACATAAATTTCGTTACTCCCTTAATTAAAAAGCGGCTAAGCCACAATACTTCTCTAGAAAGACGTTAACATATTTAAACGGCAAATTGATGTATCATTTTTTTCTAAATTTACTTAACTAAAAGTACGTTATGTAGTCATGCTTGACTAAAAAGCAGCTAAGCGTCTTTAACTACCTTCATGTATTAAGTCATACAAATAACCATCTGAAAAACTACACTAGAAAGCAGTTATACGCCAATAGCGGCTTTTAAGTTATGTATTGAAATTAGTATTAGCTAAACATCAATCGCTAGAGAGCAGCTAAACGACAATACTAGACTAAAAAGCAGTTAAACGCTCGTGATTTGCATTTGCGTTTGACCAGCTCAGGCTATAATATAATATATTTAGAAGTAATTATACGGTAGCAGTTCCTAAGAGAAAATATGTTCAGGAGCCTAAGAGAAATGCAAAAAGAGCTTTTACTTTACAAAAGAGTGATGGAGTTTTAATGAAGGTATGCAAAGTATTTTTCTTAACTACTTTAGGTTACTGCAAAAAAAATGATAAAATATTGCTTAATTCTCTTAATCCTGACAAAGATATTGATAAACGGGGCATGCACGTAAAGACTCCAGCTCTTAATAGAGATATTATTACGGAACATATTGAATCTTTCAATCCAGCTGCACCGCACTCATCGTCGTTATTTGCCCAGTGAAATTAATATTACGTTTTTGTATTCTGACTTTTGTTCAAAATATCCAGAATACAAAGTGGGCTATGAGCTATACTGATCACATCTAAAGAGTCTAAACATATCGTTCGCTCGACTAGGAAATGAGAAATGCGAAATATGCGAATCTTACAGATTGCATAGTCTTGATACAAACCATAATGTTCGCACGCAAGCTATACCTGATTGTAATGCATGTTCGACATGGGCAAAACACCATGACAAGTATAAAAAGGCAAGATAATTATATAATTTACACAAAACTTTGGAACAGAATACTCAACAGATATATTTTAGTAGCGACTTAGAAAAAGTAATTATGTTACCACGACTAGATACGTTTAAATCCGTAATTTTTTGAATACCAGACATTCGCACCAGTAGGAAAAATCACAAGGGATGTGAAACCTTTAGCTGCCATATGGCATGATGGTATAGTAGGCCGTAAACAGGATGATATCATGAGTGCTTATTACAGCTTTTTACTTAAATTTCGAGAAATCCAATAAATCAATTTGTGGCTTAATAATTGTACATCTCAAAATAAAAACTGGTTATTGTTTTCTACGCTAATCGACCTCATCAATAGTGACTTAATAGCCACAAAAACTATCACTCTATTTTATTTCGAACCGGGTCACACATTTATGAGCTGTGATCAATTTCACCGTCAAGTCGAATTATAGATGAAGCGGAAAAAGACCATATATGATTTCACAGACTTTGAAAATGCAGTGGCGTCAGCAAATAATGGTAAAGTTCTGGTTAAATCCATGCAGAGCGTATCTTAAAAATATGACTCAAGTGTGTTTAAAACGAGGAAGTTTTGATCTCCATTATAAGGAAGCTTTTGATGAGGAATCTGTGTCTATTAAATTTTTAAACGATAAATACTTGAAGAACCCGCATTTTGTTTTAACATTTCGTACGCAACCGAAAGGAATAGATGAGATGAGAAAGATTAATCTTTTAACAAAGTTATCGCCAATTATACCTAGATGTTATTTTAGCAAAATTTACCGATCATTGAAGGAAATATATCTGAATTGAACCAGAAGAAAAACAAAAGGAACGTAACTTTATAAACTAGGATATGTAGTAAACATAAAGACTGAAAAAGTGCCTTTAGAATAATGTTGTTTTTTATATTTTATTAAATATAATTATTATATTTAGTATAATTGCTTATTTAGTATAATTGCTTATTTACCTAATCTGATTTACTCATTTTGTTAAAGTTTTTAATTAGTATTTAAGTATAAAAAATGGCCGTATTTATATTTTTTATATAAAGTCTAATATTTAATTGATTATGACGTTATGTGTTACACACAATTATATTATTTCTACTTTGCAATTATTGATCTCTGATTGTGATATGTTTATTTCATATGCATAAGAATTTGAAACCAATGTGTGTCATGTGCCATAAAGCTTTCAAAAACGATACTTACATGTTTTGGGTATTTTTATAAAATAATTATAAAATAATTTTTCCTATGGTTTCGCGAATACTGATTATTATTAAAGATGTAATTGTGATCTCATTACTGAATAAGATTTGTAAAAGTTTGATTAAACTTGGTTTTTTTATTTTATATTGTTTAATTAATAAGCTATTTGTTAAGTTCCTACACAATTTAATTAGACGTACTGATTGTCTATTCTTTTTTATTAATAAATAAAGTTCTGATTTTCATAGAATAGTTTTTAACTTCTCAACTTTTTACCCGCAAGTGCTTATTTAAAAGGCAGTTAATTACGAGCGAGATGTCTTTAACTGCCTTCTAGTTAAGCAATAGGAGAACCAGTATAAAAATATGTTTTACAATACCGAGCTTAAAAGTGTTTAAAATCCCATAACTGCTTTCTAAGTCAGCAAAGTTAGTCTTCCAAGTGTTAGTTACTAGGCTATAAGTCTGTTAAAATCCTTTAACTGCTTTATAACTAAGTATATTTTGATAACTTTTACTATAAGTACAAGACGTGGCGGCTACAAGAAATTGCTTTACTATAAAGCAGTTAAGGTATGGTTAGCGGCCTTATAGTGCAGTATATTAAGTAAAAATGAAAAAAATTGCTTAGCTAAAAGTTAGAAAATGAATTTAAATAAAATGTGATTAATATAAATGAATGAAATATATCACATATTGTGCAAAAAGACTATGCCTACGTATATAACTTGCAACCTTGTTCCTAGGTAGCATACTTTTCAAGAGACATCAATTCCCACTTATTTTTGCGTTTTCTCGAAAACTACTTTTTGCGCTTAGCGGCCTTTTAGTTAGTGGACGGCAGTGTAGGTACCTATTATTTAATTTTGCATGCTAGTTTTAGCGAATTGTGTGAGCTTCTGTTACAAAACCTGACCATCAATATTGTACTACAATTCTAGCAAATAAAGCTCATTTCATTTTAGAGGAACAAAATGTATTACGCAAATACGATAACCACTCTGCGACACATTTCTGTTCTTTAGTACCTTTTTCTGTAGTACAGTCGTTTGCCGGTAGGAACCGAGAAATAAACAAAAGCCAGTACAGAGGTCAAATCGTCAAAGTCATCGAGCGCTGACATACCTTTAAGATTGACTCCGAGAAGCTGTTAAACAGAAAATATTAGGACCCAAGTGTAACAATCAGTAACCCAGCCAATCGCAGCCGAGTCGAGTGTGGAAACTGCGTGTCTGCAAGCGTGGCGTGGGTCGTGAACTCGCTCATTTTAAAATAATGGCTGGGTCAGATATGGAGTCGCAGTCCACGTCTGGACCGAGGATCTCTTCAGTACGGCCACAGGACCAGGGCCCCGAGTCTGCTATTCAATAGTGTCAGAATGGTCTATCAGTGATCTCATAATTGTTGATTTTGACAAGTTTGGTGTTGTCAAAATCAACAATTACCCATGGAATTCTTGCAACGAGCTGGGCCCCGAGTCTGCTATTCTATAGTGTCAGAATGGTCTATCAGTGATCTCATAATTGTTGATTTTGACAAGTTTGGTGTTGTCAAAATCAACAATTATGAGATCACTGATAGACCATTCTGACACTATTGAATAGCAGACTCGGGGCCCTGGTTCTCCACCTTCCTTATCCAGTCTTTCCCAGCTTCGTTTTTAAGGTCGCCCCATCTTGATAATATAAATCCTCCAGAAACGCAGTAACTCTGTAAACAAAATAAGTACATCGTTTTTTGCTAGAACTGTGTCAATCAATCATCATCATTCTATGGAGCGAACCCCTAAACCTTTATTGGTGGTTACGAGTTACGACCGTTTATTGTTGGGCACTTATTCATAACTCCACGTGACTTTTATCAGGTTATAGCTTTTGCCTGCGCCTTCGTCTGTGTCGAGGTCGTAAATTATCCTACGGGACTAGCTCCTAAGTATTTATCTCCTAATCTATTTTACACTAGGAATTTCTCCTGTATCGTGGGTGCGTTCATAAACATTTAAACTCACATACACAAATACCCAGACCCGAAACAACTATCTGTAGACCAAGCATTTGTTTCGTGCGGGGATCAAACTCGCGATACGCAGCGCAGCAGTCAACTGCTTGAACCACTGCGCCAACCGTGCCGTCAAGTCGTCAATCTATGTCATATAGTCTATCCATTTGTCTTATTAAAGTCCGTAACAAAATAAAGGTGACAGACAAAATCACGGACAGACTTACATTCGCAATCGCAACCTGCCCCGGCTTTGCGCGGAGATCATAATATTATGCCAATTTTATTCTTGCTACTGTTTAACAGGCTCCTCTCTCGAAAAAGCTTAAAAACAGCGTGCAGATGAAGCAGTTTTTCACCGGCACTTACAGAGAAATTACATCTGAGAAAAATTGTTAGTAATCTACATGATATGACACGTAATTTGGTTTAGCCATAATTTTTGTATCGGTATCACATAATAAGAAAAAAAATCCACAAAATCACCTCCAAATCGTTGAATGGAACCATTTACTCCTTCATTTTTTTACAAAATAATATAAAAAAAATATCTACTGCTTTGAAATACAAAGGAAAATAATTTGGTTTTGTTCCTTTTTAAAAACATGTATTATTTTAATTATAATAAATGAAAAATGCGTCCGTTTAAAGTCCGTATCTACGACCGAGAGGGGTAGTTTGTATGCACAAGGTCATTGGCGTGAATACAAGCCTTAAACAGAAAATATTAGGACCCAAGTGTAACAATCAGTAACCCAGCCAATTGCAGTCGAGTCGAGTGTGGAAACTGCGTATCTGCAAGCGTGGCGTGGGTCGTGAACTCGTTCATTTTAAAACGATCGCTGGGTCAGATGCGGAAAGCAGATGACAGTCGCAGTCCACGGCTAGACCGAGGCTCTCTTCAGTACGGCCACAGGATCTGGTTCTCCACCTTCCTTATCCAGTCTTTCCCAGCTTCGTTTTTGATAATAAAACTCCTCCAGAAACGCAGTAACTCTGTAAACAAAATAAGTACATCGTTTTTGCTAGAACTGTGTCAATCAATCATCATCATTCTATGGAGCGAACCCCTAAACCTTTATTGGTGGTTACGAGTTACGACCGTTTATTGTTGGGCACTTATTCATAACTCCACGTGACTTTTATCAGGTTATAGCTTTTGCCTGCGCCTTCGTCTGTGTCGAGGTCATAAATTATCCTACGGGACTAGCTCCTAAGTATTTATCTCCTAATCTATTTTACACTAGGAATTTCTCCTCTATCGTGCGTGCGTTCTCAAACATTTAAACTCACATACACAAATGCCCAGACCCGAAACAACTATCTGTAGGCCAAACATTTGTTTCGTGCGGGGATCAAACGCGCGACACGCAGCGCAGCAGTCAACTGCTTGAGCCACTGCGCCAACCGTGCCGTCAAGTCGTTCATTTGTCCAATTAAAGTCCGTAACAAAATAAAGGTGACAGACAAAATCACGGACAGACTTACATTCGCAAACGCAACCTGCCCCGGCTTTGCGCGGAGATCATATGCCAATTTTATTCTTGCTCTGTTTAACAGATCTTATTAAGAGAAATAACTCCGCGAGAACATTGCTTTCAGTAAAGTATATTTCAGTGAAGAGCTGACCCGGTCGGGTATTGTCTTTAGTGTAGAGATGACACAGTCTGGATGATTTCATCATATTCCTGTTACCAGTGTTGGAGTGTCGAACTCCAGTTGTGAGGGTGGTGGTCTCTGCGGGTTGTTTGTAAGAGACCCGTCGGGGCTGCGGGTTGTTCGCAAGAGATACCGCGGCCTCGACATGAAGGGCTAAGAAGGAACATGGGTGGTTTTTAGTCAGTAAAAGTCTGACACTCCCTTTCGCTCTGCCCAAGAGCGGGAGGGGTTATTTGATGATTTTCCACCCGCCAAAACGCCAAAATGGTTGTATGTGCACGGTAGACGTGACATCGCTGTCACGTCTACCGTGCGAGCTTATTATGTACCTACATGTGTAATTTATTTACTCTAGGATAAACATAATCTGAGTATGTACGAGTACATTACATGGAATGAAAATCACACTCCACATTGACATGAAAACGACACAACCAGAAAAAATACACAGTTCCAGAAAATGTTTTTTCAATTTGATTTGTTTATTCACATTCAACCTACGGAACCTTGTGCTCCAACCTAAACACACTTCAGTCATGTCTTGATTATGAAAACAGCTCGTGCTTGTAAGGAATAAAAACATAAACATTGTAAGTCCTAGCATTTCCAGCCTTGGCCGAGTTCGTGTTGGTGTTAAGGGGTGCTACGTACTAGTTAAGGGCGGCACATTCGATTTGGTAGGATTTGTTGATCTACAATTCCGACCAACATAACTGTTCACAAGCCATCGAATCGAAACCGAACCGCATTCGTCGTATGTCTATCTTTTTTTGGCATTACGAGAGCGAGTGAGCTAATAGCTATGCTGCCCCTGCATAAATGCTTCGATTCGATTCGACAAGTCGTATTAATCGATCTATACGATCATTGACAAATGATTGCACTGTTTGTACAGCTCCCCTAAAAGCTGTGTGTGTTCTTCAAGAGACCATCGCGGACACTAATCTGTATGTCCTCATATGACTTGACTCATCATCATTTCAGCCTGGAATCACCCACTGCTGGGTATAGGCCTCCCCTTTTCTCTGCCACTCCTTTCTGATCTGTGCGTCCCTCATCCATCCGCTTTCCGCGCTCCTGAAAATATCGTCGACCCAACGCGCTTTTGGACGGCCCTGGTTTCTCTATGGCCTAACCTTGGCCACCATTCGGTCAGGATCTTACTCCATCTCCGCGTCTACCCAGATGATCTGCCCAACTCCACTTTAGGTGTATCGCCCTGTCCCCGACGTCGAACACATTCGTACGACGACGGATAGTATTGCGCACTCGGTCTAGAGGGTTATGCCGAGCATAGCTCATTCCATGGCCCTTTGTGCAACTCATGACTTGACTAATGGCCTTAAAAGAGACAGTGACCTCTGACTTTGTTTCGACTGTTTCATCTCAGAATAGTCAGGTACGAAACACCAGCTTCATCTAGTTCTAAAACAATCATGATGTAACGTGGAAAAGTGTTTTCTAAAACCAATTTACAGAAATTAATATGTCCAACTTTTTTGGAATTACGAAAGTGAGCGAGATAGACGTACGACTATCCGGATCAAAATCGAATCACAGCGTTTGTGCATTCGGGAACTGGAGCAATTACTACACATGTCATGTTCGACTGTCATGCTTGTGGCGGTCGGAAAACTTTAATATCACTGGGCCATGTTTGGGTGCCCGTAGCATAAATTGAGGTATGCCGAACGGTTTTTCCTCGAACGTATAAGTATAATTATTGCTTACAATTTTTAAGTTTGTCTATGTTATGTTGGCTTGCTGCACGCGTTGTTGCAAACTTTAAGTGCAACAAGTATCTGTTAAAATAAATACTAAATTTTATTTTACAGAGACGAATCACACAGCTGACACAAATATGTGAGAGGTACCCCTAATGTACTAGTCTAGGTCCTCCCGCTTACGTCTCAGGGTTTAGTCCTAGATCTCTGAAGCCTTGGAAGGATCAACTTTTACCGATATATGTTTAGAGGCGTAGTTTCTAGAGCACATGTTTTTACGAAGGATTGTTGTCCCTGTTAGGCACTGTCTCGCCTTCGTTTTCTGAATTGATGGAAAAATCTATTCATGAAACTGCAGTTTTACGCCCCTTATAAACGTAATGTTGATTTGTTCACTTTTAGTATTATAAAAAAATATATTTAATAATACTTGACTAACTTAATCTTTTCGAGTTGTTTCCGGAAGAGGACTCTAAATTGTTTCCAAAGAACTCAAGAATCAGGCTTTACTTTTCTGGCAGTCAATGACGAAACTGCTTTAAAATAGGTGCAAACACAAAATATTATTCCACATGAATTTCTGAATAAGAGAGGTATGCTAGCAACAACTTTAATATCGTCATCATCTCGTTATCATCCCGCGCATATAAAATTCAATGGAGGGAAATAGGTTGTAATATACTGCTAGTGGGCGATGAACTACTATGCTGTTATTATGTAATCTAGAAACACGTTTCTTTATTGTATGGCTCAGAAATGAAAATGTGCGGAGGAAATACTTGATAAGAAAGTTTTTAGTGTTTGGTTTATGGATCTTACTGGCCGAAAACGAAAAAAAAAGAAATAAGTAACGCCGTTTCTTATTTCAAAATTCAGCCGGTATCAATTTAAATCTATCAACACCGGCCAGCATCAATTCGACTGTCTCTCAACTCCCGAATTCGTTCGTTCGTTCCATAATCAAATACCTATTACAGCGCCTATTGAATGCAATACCAACACGTTTATTTTCTAAATAGCAAAACTTCATGTCTATTTCCCAACGTTACACTAACATTGTATATTTTTTTAATCGCATGTCACTTATTGGAACTTTCGTTCTCGATCAGACAACAGTGACAATCCGACTGTCGCGTCGAGCGGTCGCTCCGCCCGCGAATCAAGTGCTGTGATACACATGTAATTGGTTACAACTAACAAGTCGTCATGTCAAAACTCAAGGTAATATTGATAGTAAGCGTGCGAAACTCGCAAAAAAACTTGATGATAACAACCTTGGAATTTTATCTCGGGTAGATGCATTTTTAATCGTGGTTTTAAAGTTAATCAAAATGGTACAGCTGTTCTTATTATGTTTCAATGAGGTTTTATTTCACGGCCAGGATTTGTTCCTTTTGTTACGGTGTGTTGGCAACATGTAAATAAATATGTGTTTCTGAAACGTTTAAGAGATAATTTCAGTTTTTCTCGTTAAAGTTTTCATTGCGCTGTGCATGATTAACATTGTTTGGTGCTGGCAGGTAAAGTGGGTCGAGTATTTTTTATTTTGTTGGCGTGTAAATATGGTAGTAAAATAATTGCTAATCAAATTACGATGAAAATTTGCATGTATGCAAAACAACAGATGATTACTTCTTATCAGACATGTAAATACATTTCCGTTTCTTTCTGTTTTCGACTCTATCTTTAATTACTACCTTTTAGATAAATATTATAACTATGCAATAATACCGGTTTTAAATGCACCGAGGATATTAAACGCGATGCTGCATAAAAACTAAAACGATTTAAATGCTAAACAAAAACGTAACAACGTTACATAAGTAACATAATCGTACACAAACAAAACAAGAATTCTATGACAAAACATAAAATAAACGAACATTTAGATATGAAATACACATTTTAAATTCAACGTTTAAGCGATTGACGTACAGTAGCAATTCATTGGGAGAGTAGACGTTTATGTGCCTGATGGATAACGTTTAGGATACAGATGACGTCCATATAACAAACTCTATCACTTAAGATGCTGTCAAACTCAGTGGACTTGGTACGGACACAAACACAGACGTTGACAGATCCCGTCGGGGCTGCGGGTTGTTCGCAAGAGATACCGCGGCCTCGACATGAAGGGCTAAGAAGGAACATGGGTGGTTTTTAATCAGTAGAAGTCTGACACTCCCTTTCGCTCTGCCCAAGAGCGGGAGGGGTTATTTGAGGATTTCCCACCCCAAAAAAAAAGACGTTGACAGATCAGATATTTTTTTTTTTTTTTTTATCAAAGAGGAACAACAAACAGCTACATTATGGAATATTATAACATGATAATAAATAACTTAAATAATAATGTAGCGCACAGCGCTGTTCACAAATTACCATTATTGACTAAACCTTAATTGCTAGGAAAGAAGCTGTTCATGCATGACAGTTAAAACAAAAATTACAAAAAGAAAAAATAAATGACTAAAACATAAAAAAGAAAAAATAAATAAATGACGAAAATGCTAAATTATTTGTATATAAATACTAGCTGATGCCCGCGACTTCGTTCTCGGTAACTTTGATGGGTGACTAAAAAAATGTTTGGTGTGGACAACCCTTAATACTTAGGGGTATGAAAAATAGATGTTGGCCGATTCTCATAGATACCGGATAAGCACAAAAAAATTCATCAAAATCGGTCAAGCCGTTTCGGAGGAGTATGGCAACGAAAACTGTGACACGAGAATTTTATATATTAGATTAATCAATCAATCAGTACTTACGTTATATTATGTCCATCAGATGCACCTTTATAGTCTCCTAATCATTGCTGCTAGTGTCAGTCGCTGTTGGTGAATGTTTATGGTTACTGTACCGTAGAGATTCCATATTATGAAATACCTCATAGATTATGTTGTGGGATCACGAAATGTTGTACGCTTCTGAAAGCGCCAAAATAGTAGCTTAATTCTAGGCCGATGAAGATAGAAGACGATGTGATACCTAGCAGGAACATGGTAACATGGGTTTTGAATCGGAAATACGATGACGGCACATTTAGTATCCAAAGATAAGTATAAATAAAATCTTTAAAGTGAGCAACTTGTTCTGTTACTTACGTGTCAATGAAGAAATTTCAATTTTAAATTCGTTAGAATTTGCGTTTTGCTTACTCCACGCGTTTACGCAAGGCCTATAGAACTGAAGAGACTCGATTAGGGGCTTAAGAGGATGTACAAAGGCGTTTTGAATGGCCGACACAGTTACCATATAGCCATAGTGAAACAGTGACAAATTAATTTCTTAATTTTTCCTTATTATGCATTTATGCATGACCTATTCCAAGTTTATTTTTGGAGTCGGCTTGATAATAAAATTGGCATTAGTATTAAAAATACTTGTATATTCCATTTTGCGTTATGAGGAATGTTCTTTATAATAACGTTGTATCTAATCATCAGCACATTTTGACTTAGAGATTGAAGTATTAATTAAATTATACGTTAACGAACAGGCTGTAACATACCTTAGGTATTGTTATCCCCCTAACGTTACCTAATATCCTTTGACTTCACAAACAAACTGTTTTCCTCCTCATTTTACCTATCCTTTGACCTCACAAAATAATTAAATAGTGTAGGTTTTAAAAACAAATATGGTGGCTAACTCTACAAAATTATGCTCGTACATAACCAGTTTGAAGTTCAGTTAAATGGAAAGTGATTTCCAGCTCCATTTTTTTTGGAAGGTGTAAAATCTTCTAATGACTCGTCTTGTGAGAGCGGTAGGGAGTGTCAGACTCCTACTGACTAAAATCCACCCATGTTCCTTCTGAGCCCTTTGTGTCCGAGGACGCGGTATTTCTTTCGAACAGCCTGCAGCTGTGATCATCATCTCAGTCGACCAGTATAGGATTTTCCCAAGAATTGCATCGGCTCATCTACGGGTCCTGCGGTAAGATTCAGCAGTATCATTAACTCGACTCGAACGAGACCTACGGAGGTTTTTTCTTCTCAAAGTAGTTCGGCAGGAGGCACCATCAGCCTCAACTAGGTGTAAAGAATAAGTGCTCATGTAGGATTATTTAAAACTAGCGGATGTCACGCAGTTTCACCCGCGTAGTTCCCGTTCCCGTGGGAATACAGAGATAAAAAGTAGCCTATGTCACTCGGGGATAGTGTAGCTTCCCAACGGTGAAAGAATTTTTGAAATCGGTCCAGTAGTTTCGAAGCCTATTCGTTACAAACAAACAAACAAATCTTTCCTCTTTATAATATTAGTGTAGACAAAGTCATTTCCTCTCGTCTCGTCTCCGTTTCGGTAGATTCCGGCACTGATTCTGTCTTTCCCGTCCCACTGTGTTTAGGCCCAAAATATTTTGTTTATGGACCGTTAAAATATAATCTGATAATATTTAGGAATAGCTCTATTTTCTGATAGCTTAACAAAATGTCTACCAATGTTAGACACTGATAATGCTGTGATGCGACAGACCACTGTTTTGCGTCGTTTAGTGGGCTAACCGGTTTGCATAATGTTATTATAGTAGATTAAGTTGTTATAATTATATAGTATAATTGTAGCAGAGATACTGCTTGTTTCGAGTTTTCGCTCGTGATATTGCATTGTGCTTTGGTTGGAGGATGGAAAAATTATGCATTGGTTGTTCTGTTCTATTTATCTTATCATCACTATAGTATAAAACAAAGTCGCTTTCTCTGTCCTTATATCCCTATGTATGCTTAAATCTTTAAAACTACGCAACGGATTTTAATGCGGTTTTTTTAATAGACAGAGTGATTGAAGAGAAAGGTTTATATGTATAATAACATCCATTTTGCACCCGTGCGAACCCGGGGCGGGTCGCTAGGATATTTATAAATAGGATAACAAACAGTTATTACAGATAAACAACATTTTTTTTTTTTTTTTTTAAACTTTGCCCCACACTAGGAATTTCTCCTGTATCGTGGGTGCGTTCACAAACATATAAAGTCACATACACAAATACCCAGACCCGAAACAACTGTCTGCAAGCCATACAAATATTTGTTCCGTGCGTGGATCGAACCCGCGACACGCAGCGCAGCAGTCCAATCGCCACTACGCCAACCGTGCCGTCAAATTTATTGTATACTAGCTGTTCCCGGCATGCGTTGCAATGCCCTTTTTCCTACCTACTACCTGCCTGTGTACCAACTACCTACCTACCTACTACCTCCTACCCTACCTACCTACTACCCTACCTACCTACCTACTACCCTACCTATATACTACCCGACCTACCTACTACCCTACCTACTTACTACCCTACCTACTACCCTACCTACTTACTACCCTACCTACTACTCTACCGACTACCCTACCTACTCTACTATCCTACTTACTACCCTACCTACTACTCTACCTATTACTCTACTATTACCCTGCCTACCTACCTACCACTTTCTCACCTTCTAAACCTTCCCTGGACTTCCACGAATAATTCAACACTATAATTAGCCAAATCGGTCCAGCCGTTCTCGAGTTTTAGCGCGACTAACTAACAGCAATTAATTTTTATTATACGCAAACACCATTTGAAAAATCGTATTTCTATTGGGAAAGAAACAGTAATTATTTGTGATTATTGTGATAATGTCGTATGGTCTGTTTGAAGTTGTCATTCGTTGACTGAACAACTGAACGTCACTCAATTGTTTTGCCTTCCCGGAACCTCTCCACTAACACTTGTACTTTATAGTACGGTATTAAAGCTTAAATTGATTTGACGTTTTAGTTAGAAAACGTTTGTATGGGAAAAAGAAAAGGGCTGTTTTTAGGGCTTTTCCGGCCATTATTCGAATTTTTCTCGCCGTAAAAACCATCCTTGAACTTCAACGAACATTTAAAAAAAAAAATCAGCCAAATCGGTCAAGCCGTTTTCATGCCAAGTCGTGACAACGAAAAACGGGTTTCATTTTTATATATATAGATAGATGTAAAACACAGTCAATTGCAGGTTCTCACAAGTAACAACAGTAAAGTGGTAGAAATCTTAGGATCACTTACAAGCACGTTAAAAAATAGAAATCATCATCATCGTCGCGGAATAAAAGGAAATAAAATAAGATACAAAAAGCACTAAATACACTCTTTTTTTTTTGGGTGGGAAATCATCAAATAACCCCCTACCGCTCTGCCCAGAGCGGAAAAAGGAAGAAGAAGTTCAGTTAGATGGAAAGTGAATTCCGTCTCCTTTTTTTTTGAGGGTGGGACTCGTCTCGCTCTGGGCAGTGCGGTAGGGGGAGTGTTAGACTTCTACTGAGTAAAAACCACCCATGTTCTCTCTTAGCCCTTGAGGCCGCGGTATCTGGCGGAACGTGAGAGGGAGAGAACCTCTCGTCCCAGCCGCCGCAGGAGGCGCTCCGGGCGTCGGGGGCCACGTGATGGCTTCCGGCCACCGTAGACGCGGGCCTGTGGATGGTGAGTGATGGGCTAGCTCGCCGTCCGTCCGTCTTATGAGGATGACAGGCCGTGTCGACGGCGCGTTCGTGTTTCACGCGCGCCTCAAAGAGATGTCAGCAACATGGAAGGGGCCCGAGAGGGCCGACGCCCGTCGGAGCTGCGGATAGTTCGCAAGAGATACCGCAGCCTCGACATAAAGGGCTAAGAAGGAACATGGGTGGTTTTAGTCAGTAGAAGTCTGACACTCCCTTTCGCTCTGCCCAAGAGCGGGAGGGGTTATTCGATGATTTTCCACCCGCAAAAAAAAACAGGGTCAGCTATCATCATCATTATCTTCCTGCCAATGTCCCATTCTTCTTGCGGTCGGCAACACGTTTTCTTCTTCCATTTTCCGCTAGTAGACGTCACTGCATCATACTCGTTTCTCTTTCATATCATTTCTCACATAATCCATCCATCTTTTCTTTAGCATTCCTCAGCCTCTCCATCCAACATCATAAATATAAGTAGGTACATCACTTTTTTAGTCACATTCCTCTCATTCCTTTTCATTACATGTCCATGTTTCGGGTCTGGGTCGGGTGTGTTTATGTATGTGAGTTTAAATGGTTGTAAACGCACCCACGATACAGGAGAAATTCCTAGTGTGGAGCAAGTATTTACAAAAAAAAAAAAATCCAAAACAGACGATTTCCTACTACCCTACCTATATACTACCCGACCTACCTACTACCCTACCTACTTACTACCCTACCTACTACCCTACCTACCTACTACCCTACCTACTTACTACCCTACCTACTACCCTACCTACTTACTACCCTACCTACTACTCTACCGACTACCCTACCTACTCTACTATCCTACTTACTACCCTACCTACTACTCTACCTATTACTCTACTATTACCCTGCCTACCTACCTACCACTTTCTCACCTTCTAAACCTTCCCTGGACTTCCACGAATAATTCAACACTATAATTAGCCAAATCGGTCCAGCCGTTCTCGAGTTTTAGCGCGACTAACTAACAGCAATTAATTTTTATTATACGCAAACACCATTTGAAAAATCGTATTTCTATTGGGAAAGAAACAGTAATTATTTGTGATTATTGAGATAATGTCGTATGGTCTGTTTGAAGTTGTCATTCGTTGACTGAACAACTGAACGTCACTCAATTGTTTTGCCTTCCCGGAACCTCTCCACTAACACTTGTACTTTATAGTACGGTATTAAAGCTCAAATTGATTTGACGTTTTAGTTAGAAAACGTTTGTATGGGAAAAAGAAAAGGGCTGTTTTTAGGGCTTTTCCGGCCATTATTCGAATTTTTCTCGCCGTAAAAACCATCCTTGAACTTCAACGAACATTTAAAAAAAAAAATCAGCCAAATCGGTCAAGCCGTTTTCATGCCAAGTCGTGACAACGAAAAACGGGTTTCATTTTTATATATTTTTATATATATAGATAGATGTAAAACACAGTCAATTGCAGGTTCTCACAAGTAACAACAGTAAAGTGGTAGAAATCTTAGGATCACTTACAAGCACGTTAAAAAATAGAAATCATCATCATCGTCGCGGAATAAAAGGAAATAAAATAAGATACAAAAAGCACTAAATACACTCTTTTTTTTTGGGGTGGGAAATCATCAAATAACCCCCTACCGCTCTGCCCAGAGCGGAAAAAGGAAGAAGAAGTTCAGTTAGATGGAAAGTGAATTCCGTCTCCTTTTTTTTTGAGGGTGGGACTCGTCTCGCTCTGGGCAGTGCGGTAGGAGGAGTGTTAGACTTCTACTGAGTAAAAACCACCCATGTTCTCTCTTAGCCCTTGAGGCCGCGGTATCTGGCGGAACGTGAGAGGGAGAGAACCTCTCGTCCCAGCCGCCGCAGGAGGCGCTCCGGGCGTCGGGGGCCACGTGATGGCTTCCGGCCACCGTAGACGCGGGCCTGTGGATGGTGAGTGATGGGCTAGCTCGCCGTCCGTCCGTCTTATGAGGATGACAGGCCGTGTCGACGGCGCGTTCGTGTTTCACGCGCGCCTCAAAGAGATGTCAGCAACATGGAAGGGGCCCGAGAGGGCCGACGCCCGTCGGAGCTGCGGATAGTTCGCAAGAGATACCGCAGCCTCGACATAAAGGGCTAAGAAGGAACATGGGTGGTTTTAGTCAGTAGAAGTCTGACACTCCCTTTCGCTCTGCCCAAGAGCGGGAGGGGTTATTCGATGATTTTCCACCCGCAAAAAAAAACAGGATCAGCTATCATCATCATTATCTTCCTGCCAATGTCCCATTCTTCTTGCGGTCGGCAACACGTTTTCTTCTTCCATTTTCCGCTAGTAGACGTCACTGCATCATACTCGTTTCTCTTTCATATCATTTCTCACATAATCCATCCATCTTTTCTTTAGCATTCCTCAGCCTCTCCATCCAACATCATAAATATAAGTAGGTACATCACTTTTTTAGTCACATTCCTCTCATTCCTTTTCATAACATGTCCATGTTTCGGGTCTGGGTCGGGTGTGTTTATGTATGTGAGTTTAAATGGTTGTAAACGCACCCACGATACAGGAGAAATTCCTAGTGTGGAGCAAGTATTTACAAAAAAAAAAAAATCCAAAACAGACGATTTCCTTTAAATTTTTCTGTAACAGGCGCCCCTTTCTTGTGGGTCAATTATATTTAGATACAATTCTAATTACACTGCTACTGATTTCTCTTTACCCAACTCTGATATAAATTCCAAGACCACACGTTCCGTAACCACAATAGCCTTACACTTTCAATCTAGACAATTCCGAACAGATACGTGCCCAAAACGAAACATAATTATTATCTTGTCATTGTTGAGGTCGGATCCACGTGTAACCTACTTTAATTTAAATCAAAATTGACAGAGAGGACCCTTATCTCCTTAACAAAGGCCAATAGGTACTTTACAACCCGGTAAATTGTCGAACTTTATCTACATGCGGGCAAACCTGTGGGCAAAACTGCGGGCAAACCTGCGGGCAAAGCTAGTCAACTAATAGTTACCCCGTAATTGAGTCTATTCAGTATGCAGAGGTTCGCAAAATCCCTCTTGTTCCCTTTAAAGTTTGAGCTGAAAGTTTGTATTGAAAGTGGAGAACTTTCACGGAACCAGCATTGGCTTTCAGGCTGATATAACTTTTGTAAGGTTTCACTTCAGGGTTGGAATATATTTTTATGCCCGTAGTTTACGATGATGATTTGAAAGTCTTCTTCACTATGGGCTGGATTGAATCTTTGAAGATCCCTTGTTTTAAAAAAGTATGACCTAAGTTTATCATTGGTAAGGAAAGTTCGCTTGTACCTGTATTGATAACTTACCATCACGCCTGAAATCTCCGAATGGTTAGACAGAGGGGTACCCATAAGTACACTTCGCCAGTAATGTTTAAGTCCCATATAATAGGGGGCGAGCCTATTGCCATCCATCGGGCACAAATCCGAACTCCGTGGCTGCTACTGAGAAAAGTCTGATGAATAAACCCAATAGCACTTTTTGCCCGACCCGGGAAATGAACCCAGGACCTCATGCAAAGCCGTCGCGCTTTTGGCCATTAGACCAACGAGGCAGTACCTATTTTTTTTTTTTTTTTTTTTTTTTCTTTATTTATTTCGGGACATTTATAATCGCAATGCGTATGTCAGTCCCATCGTACCCTAAATATACATTATTACATCATATGTGGGCCATGAACCTAAACAGACTCTTCGCATCATCACCATTTGGTTGAGCCAGGATTTTGTGGAATGTCCCTACTTCAAGTCTGTTCAACCTCAATACCCTAAACAGTTCATTCCTCTCAGACTCATATCGGACACAGTCCATCAATAAGTGGTGTAAGTCTTCAACAACTCCACACTCCACACAATTAGGTGAGTTCGTTTTTTTCATTAGATGCGCAAACTTATTACATGGAATGTGTCCAGATCTGAGTCTATGAGCCGTAACAACTAATTTTCTACTTAAATTACTGTTAAACCAGGGCACACGAAAAGGCTGACCCTGCATGGTTTTATACCAGATTCCTTTATCTAATGAGCGCTTGTCAAAATATTCCTTCCAATCATCATAACACTTCTTTTTAAATTTAGGTAAGAATTCTGAGTAATCCAAAATAACATTTGTTCCTTTTCCATATTTAGCTGCATATTTTGCCAGCATGTCAGCCCTTTCATTGCCCTGTATTCCAATATGCGATGGAATCCATTGCAATCTCAGTGTAACACCTTTTAGCACTAATTCATCTATCTTAGATAGAATAACATAAGCTAGCGATACACCTCTGTGACCAGAGGCGCATCGAGCTAAATGTTGTAAGGAACTTTTGCTGTCTGTGCAAATAACAATTTCTCTATGTTGGCTACTATTACTAAACGTAAGTGCTTCAGAGATAGCAATAAGCTCCAACGTCATTATGGACGCATTCTTGTCTAGTTTAAAGCAATTACTTTGGCAATTCAATGGTTCACTAGGCACATAAAAGGCTGCTCCATGACCTTCTACACTCTTCGACCCATCTGTAAATATGCTAAGCCATTCATTGTACTTCAAATCTAACTCTCTAATAACTTCAAATTTTAATAAATCACTATTATAGCTATGTTTAGATAATTTCACTACATCTAAATCCCATATAATTATTTCATGAATATTAATGTTGGTCATCCACGTCCTCAGAGTAAACATCAGCAAGGGGTGTGATGATGCTATTTCTTCGCTTTTCACTTCATAAGATAAGGAAATCAATGAAGGAATCTTTTTATTTTTCCAATAACTATTCTGTCGAAGAGTGTGAAGCTGCCCTAACAAATCATTAGTACTATTATTTTCTACGGATTTAGATTTTAAACAGAACTTATAGCCTAAATATTTTCTCCGTAAATACAGCGGAACTACACAGAGCTCACTTTCCATAACGTGGATAGGTGTAGTCTTGATAAAACCTCCTATTATTCTCAAAGCCTGGTTTTGAATCTTGTTTAATTTGTCTAGGTGGCACTTTGCACTCACATCATATAAAAAGCTGCAGTAGTCTATGCGACTTCTAATCAAAGCTATATAAATATGTCTCAAATGTTTAGGGTGGAGGCCCCATGCAGTGCCAGCCAAGACTTTGAGTAGATTTAGATTCCTCTGTACTTTTTCGGCTATCATATTGATATGTTTACTCCAACGCAATGAACTGTCTAACCACACTCCCAAATACTTGTAATTGTGTACTAACTGCAAATTATCCCCATTTATATTTAAATCTATTTCTAATTTTCTGAACCCCCTAGTAAACATACATACTTTAGACTTAGTTGCCGATAATTCTAATCCCATGTCATCCAAAATTTTACAAAATGAATTTAGTGCTACCTGTAATTCATGTTTACCTTCATTAAGATTTCTAAAAGAACAATATAAAACAAAATCATCCGCGTATTGACACATACTCACATTTTTGATTTTATGGAAGCAAGTCATTGTGACCACATTAAAAAGAAGGGGGGAAATCGGGTCTCCTTGTGCTAGACCTCTATTAGTATACCTAATAAAATAATTCTGCTGATCAGTCTCATCCTTCATCATAAGGTGCCTTTCGCTTAGAAAGCCACTCAGATATTGACATATTTTTTGTCCAACTCCTATTTCATCTAAAGTATTAATCAGTACGTCTACTAATACATTATTATAAGCGTTCGAAATATCTAAAAAACAAGCTATAGTTGGAGCATTATGCGAAAATCCAATATAAATCTGGCTTACCAACTTAGCCAAACAATCCTGACAAGACTGCCCTCTTCTAAATCCGGAAGTGTACGGAGATAGCAACTTATTTTTTTCTATGTACCATTCTAATCGTTTCGTCAGCATTGAGTGGAAAATTTTGCACACACAAGATATTAATGAAATTGGTCGCAGCTTAGGACGATTATTAGGGCAATTTTTAGGAATGGGTGTCACCAGTATATCGCGCCATTGGGTTGGAATATCCCCCGTATAAAAGATATCATTATATAATTTTAATAAGTACAGCCTACTTATTGGTGAAAGATGGAAGATTAACGAATATGTTATACCGTCGTTGCCAGGCGCTGTGTCTTTTCGCTTAAAGCAATGAGTCATTTCTTGTACAGAGAAACTGTGATCTAATTCTGCATTATTTGATTTAAAACTGTAAAAGGGCTGCCGACTCGTATAATCAGGAGTAAGACTGTGAAGCAGTTCGAGTTTTTGCTCATTCGAAATATATGATCGTGAGGAATGGATACCCTTAACCCAGCCCATACGTTTCCACATATCGGAGCTGGATGTTCGCTCATCAATACTACTACAATAAGTTTGCCAATCACTTGTTCTAGCTCTCTGAATGGTCGTTGTTGTAGTTTCTGCTATCCGTTCAAGGTCAGTTAGGTTATTGGGTGTAGGGTTGCTTCTAAATTTTTTTAAGGCTAGTCTTCGTTGTGCAACAGAATGAGAGAGCTCAGGGGTCCAATAGGACTTAGGTCGAAATTCGTTACATGGTTTATCACATGCCTTTATCAGGGGTATGAATTGATCTGCAGCTCTCTCCACCTGCTTAATAAAGTGGTCATACATGGATTGTACAGTCACAGTCTCCACAGGTTGAAGCAAACAATTCTCTAAACATTTTGTATACTCTGACCATTTCGCTAACTTAAAATTCCGTTTTTTGGTATTATAAACAGAGTGTGCGTTACTACTGTATTTATACGAGATCATCAAAAACAAATGATCGCTCCCTAAACATTCATTCATAACATTCCAATTTAACAAATGCGACAAGTCGGTAGAAACAAATGTCACATCGGGCGAACTTCGTTGAATAATATTATCAACAGAACTAATTCTTGTAACACTACCGTCATTAAGAGAAATGAAGCCGTTATCTAACGCCGAGTCATAGATTTGTTTACCTCGCGCGTCAGTCTTACACGACCAAGTAGTGTGATGGCCGTTAAAATCTCCTGCTACAATACATTTGCGAGAAACTAATGAAAATACTTGTTCCCAATCGGATATACTTGTACGTACCGATGATGGGCAGTATATTAGTACGATATTTTCAATTTTGTTACAGTTCAATAGTTTAATTGACATTTTTTCTATTCCCGAATTATTAATACTGACAAAATTTTGTTGCACTTTAATCGACTTATGTGATATTATAGCTATTCCCCCGTATCCGTCAATCCTGTCATTTCTAAAGATATTATAGCCACTTATATTTATATGCGATTCCGGTTCTAACCATGTTTCGGATATTAACGCAATATGTACTTTATTTTGTTGCAATAAAAGTTCGAATTCAGTACGTTTAGGTCGCAAGCTTCGTGCATTCCACTGTATTAAATTGAGTAAAACTATATCACTAGATTTCTTAGCCATTATTAAACATAGACACAACATTTTTCCATAGACTATCTCCACTCAAAACCTTAAAAAACCACTGACCACATATTTCTATAAAATATTTAGCTAGTTTTTTAAATTTAGCGAACCAATTACCGTCTGATAAACATACTTCTCGGATTCTGTTAAAAATATCGTATATACTAAATGTTTTTTTTAATTCCTCAGAACCTGGGTCCTTTTCCTTATGTAGATTTGGTGTTTGATTACTATTGCGACTGTCTTCCAGATTATTTCTTTGTTGGCGTGGATGTTGTGTTGACATGTTTACCTCTTGAGACATTCTTTCTTGATCTTTATTTTGATATACCCTCTTTGTCTGAGTATGTTTTTGTTGACAGTCTTCTACCTCCATCTGATGTACCTCTTTTTCCTTATGAACAAGGGCTTCGGTGATGAGCACATTTCTATACGATGTCTGAGGGGAGGTATGAAGGATATCTTGCGTTGAGTCATCTTGCGATTCGATTGCCGAATGCTGAGTATTTTCTTCAATATTGTGATATGTTTTATCGTTAAATTTTTGTGATTCTTTGTGTTTTATAGTAGTTAAGTATATTTCAAGGCCTTTCCGATAGTTGCAGTTATTTTCTGTCATAATGTTCCTAATATCCTTTTCTTTTAAGAAAACGGGGCATTTTTTAAACAAGGCCATATGTGGTCCTTTACAATTCACACAAATGTATTTTTCTGTCTCACAATTTGGGTGATTATTACCACACTTGGGACATATTTGCTTCTTACTTGGACACGACTTTGACAGATGACCGAATCTCCAACATACTGAACATTGGGACACCGGGAAAGTATATGGTTCCACTTTAAACCTACAACCGTAACTATATACGTACGGCGGTAAAGTGTTACCCTTAAAGCAAATTCTGATTGTTTCTGAATCTACCCACTCCCCTTTATCGGATTGTCTTCTTAGTCTTCTTATTGATATGACGTCATACTCACATGTAACGTTCTCTAAAATTTCTTTTTCTTCCATTTCTAAATCTACTTGTTTAAGGATTCCGTAACATAGGTTAGCCTGGTCTGTCATCTGCACTCTGTATCCTAGATCCGTTAGCTTAACACAACTGAGTAACTTCGATGCATCATCCTTGTTATTAAAGTAAATCATTACTTTAAACGCATTTTTATACACGATTCTCGTTACATTTTCAATATTTAGTGAACGTAATAGTTTTGCCATCCCAAATTGTTTCGGTAATATTTCTTTTCCTGTCATTGATACGATTACATAAGACTTTTCGGCCTCGTCGTTATTCTCGTTCCTTTTGTCACTATTTGAATTTTGTCGATTAGCCTTTTTATGTCCCCTTCTTACTGTGACAAATCCGTCTTCTTCTATTATCTCTTCATCATCCTGTCTACCTCTCTTCTCTGCAAGTCGTTGCTCACTGTTTTTGTTCTTATTCGTCGCTTCCTCGGAAGTTGTTTCAAGTTGTTGTTCTTTCGTTTTGTTCGTGCTCCTCGCATAATTAGCCAAAATGCTACAAAGTTGTTGTTCACAGTCAATTACTGATTCCTCCTCCACTATTACACCGCCTCTAGAGGCTCGCGAATTCAAATTATTATCTACTTCATCCATTTTTAAGTATCACAATGAACATTGTCTTGTATACGTATACGAAAACAACGCGATAGTAAAGAACGGTTTAAGCGTACGTGCATGCGCCTCAACTGCTCACGCGTCACGGAGGCAGTACCTATTGATGTGTCCAATGAGTCCATCATAATACAAGGTTTCAAGTTGTACATAAATTAGGAGGGACTAGCGTTGAAAAAAGCAGGAAAAATACGCGTTTCTTTCCAATCCAGTTGTTTTTTTTCAATGTTTAATTTTCAAGAAAATTGGCCAGTACATTTCAGTATATTTCATGAAATTTCAATTTTTTTCCCAAAAACAAAAGTAGATGTATGAATGTGGGCGAGGCAAAAGGAGTATGTAAGGATCGTAGCAAGTGGCGTTCAGTGGTTTCTGCCTAACCCCATGGAAAAAGGGCGTGAGTTTATGAATGTATGTATCTATAATGGTAACATCAGTTCCCAGAAACTGTGTCTATGATTTAAAAAAGAATCAAATTCATTTACTGGTGGAAACTTTATTCATTTCTGCAAAGATAGTTCCCTCGTAGTACTCTCTAAGCCATCGCATGTGTCTCCTTGAAAAATAGTAATAAACTAAAGCTTTCTTGGAAAAGTGATTCCACTGGGACTCGAAGAAGCTTTATTTCAATTTCTATAAAACCTTTTTAGCGGAAAAATAAATTGAGACCTACTTACTTTTAATGTTGATGATTTTATACTGCTTGGATACGGACGGACGGCTTTATAAAGTAAGGGTCTGTTTCATCACCTGCGATTAAGTTACTGTTAACTTACTTGGCGAATAATTTCATAGAAATTCTTTCCAATTTTTTAATTTATTCGATAAGTAGTGGCTATTCGAACATCGTCAACGTTTCTAAGTTTCAAAATTACCATGTGATCCAGAAAGAACACTTTTTCATAATTATCATGATATAATAACGTTGCCAGAATTAACTGTGACTGTGAGGTTTGTAGCCTGACATAATAAACAATCAAAAAATGCAATTCATATTAACAACTTCTACTGAATTACTACACGTGTCATAAATATCCATACTAATATTTACAAAACGATTGTAACTCCGTAGTCTGTGTGTTATCCTTTGACGCCTAAACGGCTGAACGAATTTTGACGAAATATAGCAAACAGCTAGACCATGACCTGGGTTGGGACATCGGATACTTTTCATCCTACAAGCCCAACTTCCGAGCGATATAATTTTCGCCTTCTACGCTAGTGAAGCCGCGTGTTATATCTTGTATTGTCGTTGTTGCAGGTGGGTTACAAAGGTGGCAAATAAATTAAAAAGCTTTAATTCAATTTCAAATAATTCAGCGACATATCTATTTGAATTCGTTTTACATAGAATACAAGACATTGAACTTGAAAAAATTGAAAGGAAGTCGTTTATCTTGGTATGGTCATGTAATGAGGAGGGATGAAACGCATGTGACTAAAAAAGTGACGGATATAAATATTGATGGATGGAGAGGGAGAGGAAGGCCAAAGAAAAGATGGATGGATTGTGTGAGGAATGATATGAATGAGAAAGGAATAAATGCCACCTTGACGTGTAACAGGGAAGAATGGAAGAAGAAAACGTGTTGCGCCGACCCCAAATAGAATGGGATAAGGGCAGGAAGATGATGATGATGACAAGACATTGAACTTATTACGATTAGGATTTATTACTAAACTAGCTTCCACCCGCTTTGCTTATAAATATATGCAATAATACCACCTAGACAATAAAAAGTATTCTATGTCTACTCGGGTCATGGTCTACCTGTTCGATATTCCATCAGAATCTGTTCAGCTGTTAAAAGATAACAAAAAGTCGGACAGTTATATTCGCATTTAAATAAATAATCTCAGACTCTACGCAAATGGGTGATCTCATCAATTTGATCAATTTCTCCCGAATTTGAAACTAGCAGGAAATCCCCAACTAAATAAATCCGTAAACAGGTAAACGACTAAGGGTCATTAGTATTATGTTCGTGAATTACAATTAAACTAGATTGAAGTGTGCAAATGACAGCTGTCAACTTTATGACAGGAGTAATTTGCACGCTTCATACAAACCCAGTTATTATGTTTCAGTCCCATGTCATGTTGTAGGGGACCCTATAATCATTGGCCAAAATGAACACAAGATTCGTTAGGCCATCAGTATTGTTCTTCTTCTTAGCGTGTCAATGGCAATCTTAATTGAGTCGAAATGTAATCACTATCAGTTCTGGCTACTTTTAAATCTCCGTTTCACAAGTTTATTGGCCTTTGTGCTACTAATAAAGAATTTTAATTCAAAATCTTACACGCAAGTCAGTTTGTAAGTAACTAAATCAATGAAATACCACGAATAACTAGACGTTTGCCATGTTAGTGTAGAATGCTGTTACCTCAATTGTATTTCACATAATAACATTCGGAACTGCGGAACCGTAATCAAGTACTATTTATTTGTATGGAGTTAGTCAAACAAACTTATCTTTACATACCATGGCGGCGCTGCTTGTTTGAGAAAACGTCAAAAACCTGTCAAATCCAGTACATTCCAGTTTAGTTCCCTTTTTCGCCACACGTACGTATGTCGTTTGTAGAATAGTATGTATAGATGTAATCTGCATGTAAATACATGTGTGACTATTTGATGTCTCTATTTAAGTCTGTGTACAATGCAGATTCACAATGTAGTGGGATGGGTACGTACCTTAATGTTGAACTATTGTGAGTAACAGCCATAGACAACTGTAATCTGAAGGTTAGGAGGCCAATAGACATATTTTTTGTTGTAATTTACGAGATTTACAAAACGACATAATTATCAAAACTGCTAAGTTGTGATAAATATAATAATAATAAATCCAATATTTTTCATCCTGCAAATGACTACATTTGCAGGATGAAAAATATTGAAGGAAATGTCTGACGCGGAAAAATTGACGCTACTATTGATAGTCTCACGGATGTCATTCATTATTGTTTGACATAAATTACCACAATTAATTAGTCACCTCATCAATCAGCTGTGAACTTGGGATGTCCACAAATGTGCCAAGAATCTCATTGTTCACAAATGAGATTCTAATCAGCCACTTGTCATTCTGTACCTGGTTTGATGATTTCGAGGAAAATCGTTTGTCGCTGTCCTTTAATGATGGGCTATCGACCTACTTGTACTACGTTGTCACTTACAAAGGCCATATGACAAAGTATGGGCCGTCGTAGATTGCTAAATTTACATTAATTAGCACGCCCGTAATCCCTGAACGGTTAGGTAGAGGTGTATACCCAATAGGGATGTTTACTGACTAAAAGAAATATGATTCTAATTAGTCCGTCTGTTAAATTATCGAAAAATATTGGACACGTATTTTTTGTTTCATCAAATCAATAAACATTGACGAAGATAAAACGCGTCAAAGATTTGAGTGGGGGGTCGTGACGTCACTCACCGGTAAAAAATGTCATACAAATGTCTTAGAATAT
Source organism: Diarsia brunnea (assembly GCA_949774965.1). NCBI lineage: Eukaryota > Metazoa > Arthropoda > Insecta > Lepidoptera > Noctuidae > Diarsia > Diarsia brunnea. The sequence goes on from OX459003.1 coordinate 19,126,676, forward strand.
GACGTCACACGAGTTTTCAAATCACTTTATCGTCTTCATTGTTTGTTTACGTGAAAAAAGAAAAAAATACGTGTCCAATATTTTTTGGAAATCTATCTGACGGACTAATTAGATTTTTTTAGTTAACTACCCTATTAGTACACCCACATTTGGCCAGCTATACATAGCGTCCCATGTAATAGGAGCGAGCCTATTGCCATCAACCGGGCACAAATCCAGACTCCTTGGCTGCTACTGAGAAATTCCTGATAGTAAAATCCAATAACACTTTGCCCGAACTGGTTCGAACCCAGAACCTCATGCTCACCGGTCGCGCTTGCAACCATTAGACCAACGAGACAGTACACTGTTGACACAGAGGTGCGCATGCGAATAGATATTACTACTAGACGTCTCGCGGTTTCACTCGTGTAGTTCCCGTTTCCGTGGGAATACAGGGATAAAATGTAGACCATGTCATCCGGGTATAGTGTAGCTTCCCAACGGTGAAAGAATTTTTCTAGTTTTTAGGTTTATTCGTTACATATATCCATTAGTATAGAACACACTAACTGCCGTACTCAGAGATATTTAAAATGATTACTTAAGCTTAGTAAAGATTTGACATACAAAACCTTTTTTTTTTAAGATTGTTGTATTCGGAAGACGTAACCTTACGGCATTCTTACTATGTACTTCTATATCTATGCACCTGATTTGCAGTGTTTTAGCAATTTATTGTACTAACTGCGGTACTCAGAGATATTTAATGATTACTTATGCCGTCATTTAGTAAAGATTTGACATAGGTAGGTACTTTGATTTGACATACGTACAAAGTTCTCTGAGTGCAGCAGTGGGACTAACTAACTAAAACTGTTGAACTAAATTCACTCAAACGGAGGGATTCAAGCAAATAAGCAAACCCACAAAGGTATTATATTTTTTTTACTTCTGCTTACGTTTTTGACAGATCAGTCAAAGAGGAAATATACAAGAATTATCGAAAAAGGAAATAAAAATACGCTACACATAATTATGTAGGTAGAGCCTGCGGCATATTAACAACACAACCAGTAAAAATCGTTTATCTCAAGAATTGAGACGAAAAAATATTAAGAAGTATAAAAATAACACAATATACAGTAAAAAGGGCCCAAAATATGAACGTTTACCAAGTAACAATGTTTAAAGCCTTTTAGACCGTTCTTGGGCACGACCGAACGCGACCACGAACCCTGAAAGGCGATTAGGCGCCGCTTAATGTTAGAAATACACAATTAAAGGCTATAACATAGACTAGTTTATTATTGCTGTGAGCTGCCTTCGTTTCTTTGTTGACTTCGTCATGAAAATGGAGTGAAGTCAGGGTATGTTTAGTTTATTGGCGATAAGACTGCTAACGGCTTGTAAAATAAACAAACTGATTTTTTATTTTTTATTTTAGACGGCACGAAAACTGTCAGGATAAGAAATAAAAGCTAATTTGTGGTAATTCCTCTAAAGGCTGACCCTTTTTTTTATTTTTGGCGGGTGGAAAATCATCAAATAACCCCTCCCGCTCTTGGGGAGAGCGAAAGGGAGTGTCAGATTTCTACTGACTAAAAACATGTTCCGCAAAAATTTTTGCTGGGAAATTACTTTTTTTTTTGGGGTCAAAAATCACATTTTACGGTAAAACTCAATGTAGCACTCTTAAAACATTGTGCTAGTGGATGCTTTGATTAGTAAACGGGTCATGGAGGTAATTTAAGTAAAGTTAAAACCTGAAATACTAGTATTTACAAAAAACAGCTGTGAAAAATTTGGAACTTTGACCCCCAATATCTCCGTAACTAGGAGGTTCCCAGGTATAGTCTAGAACAAAAAAATGATCGCAGTGGTGAAACGAAGGGCACTTGTTCTCCACAAGTGCCCTTCGTTTGCGTTAAGTGTACTTTTACACCCTATATTATGGCAGCCGGGACCGCTTAACGTGCTTTCCGAGTCACGGAGGAAACTCGGCATGTAATGGGTGGTCACCTATCCACAGACGAACCTAGGCAAGCGCGGCTTAACCTAAAGATCGACCCGAATGGCAGTTATTATTAAGCCACGACCTCAATCAATTAATCATAAGAGTACTTAATAATAATTTTGGTTTAGAATTAACTACAAATACAACACTTTTTTTTTAATAAACTTTGCCCCACACTAGGAATTTCTCCGGTATAGTATGGTGCATTCCCAACTATATAAACTAACATACACAAATACCCGGACCCGAAACAATTATCTGCAGGCCATACAAATATTTGTTCCGAGCAGGGATCGAACCCGCGACAGCAGCGCAGCAGTCCAATCGCTCAGCCACTGCGTCAACCGTGTCGTCTTTCAGTGATAACAACGATTGTTATTCAACGCCATAACAACAACAAAATTCCTCACAATAAAACGGTGGGCCAGTTCGCTATTCGCTATCCACAAAAACTAATACATGGCCGTTACAAAAAACACTGCGTCGAGATCAACTGTATTAATTGTCACAATCAACGGACGACGCACAATTTTTGAATCGCTCCTACATATCCAAACTCACACTTGGATAGGAGGTTATATATTTATGACTGAGAACCTATGTTGCACGACTGCTGTGCGAGATTCGATTCCCAAACAAAAGTGTTATAGGGTTTTTCAGAGCGAAAGGGCGTGTCAGTCTTCTACTGACTAAAAACCACCCATGTTCCTTCTTGGTCCTTTATGTCGATACCGCGGTATCTCTTGCGAACCCCGAAAGCCCCGGATTATGGGTACACCTCACCTAACACTTCGGGTATTACAGGCGTGATGTTATGTAAACTATGTAGGTGCAGTACCATAAGGATCGTTCGGCATTCGAATGAGTTGAGACTTTGAGAGTGCTGCCCTGTTAAGGAATATTTGTGAAAATGAGGTTTTGACAAAGCATGATGGATGAATGTATGTTCCGAAGTTTGCCACTATCAGCCTTTCTTTTTGCGGTGTTGGAAATCATTAACTAAATCCTCCCGCTCTGGGCGGAGTGGAAGGGAGTGTCAGACTTCTACTGACTAAAAACCAGACATGTTTTTTCTTATTTCTTTGTGTTCCAGAGCCGCGGTATCTTTTATGAACAACCGCAATTTAATATTATCTACTAGCACTTCGCCCGCGACTTCGTTCGCGTGTATTATATACTAAAACCTTCCTCAAAAATCACTCTATCCATTGGTGAAAACAACATGAAAATCGGTGCAGTAGTTTTTGACACAGATACAGATAACAGACAGATAGACGCGGCAGAGGACTTACCCCACGCCACACGACTTGGGCTTGGTTTTATGATGGTGATTTAAGTAAGGTTACTAATACGAGTACATTATAATGACTCTTCATTAGACCTAAAAATCAAAAACGTCAACAGGCTTGCGATTCAGTACCTATGTCACCTCCTACCGCATTTTTTAGTCCGAGTTCAATTCAATCAGTCGCGAATAAGACGTTTGCGATTGATGACTCGTTACGACTTTACGACCGATTCAACAATTGAACTCCACATTTATATAATTTGGACTGTTAAAGAATTGCTGGCGAACAAATTGGTGTGAAACAGTTTAGAAGAATAGACGAAAACTCAGTTTTACTTGACGACGCTAAAAATAAAGGTTATTGTGTCATGTTGTGGGAACTTAAGTTTGTTTGTTTCGTAAAATGATGAATTTATGTTGATAAAGTGTTAAAAGGAGTGTGAGAATAATGTTTACTAAGGTGCAAGTTTAATTACTAATGTTAATTGCTTATTTAGATTCGTTGAAAGCATTATTAGGGCTCGCTTGCACCACAAGTCATTAAGTAATTACGTAAATGCTACACGTTCAAATATGTTTTTGTCCTTTTCAAACAATTGACTACAATAATTGCACAGCAATCCTTGAAAGGTTACGTAAAGGCGTGTTTTATAGAACACCCACTATTCACTAGTTATGTTTAAGTCCCATGTAATGGAACGTAATGGAAGCGGGTCTATTGTCATGAATCGGGTACAAAACCATATTCCATGGCTGCTTCTAAAACCAATATACCCCACCTGGGAATCGAACTCAGGAACTTATGCTCAGCAGTGAAACTTTAGGTACTAGAGTTTTTCATTGAGTTATGCTGCAAACAGGAGAGGATTAGTTATTTATTCAGTTCATGCCACTTAAGTTCCATTTAGACATAACAAATGACATTGGAACTTTGAATAACGATCTCAAGATTACAAAGGAAACCGTAGCTCCAAATTAATTATACAAACCGTAACCTTTAGGCTAAAGAAAATTGATCCAATTAGGTGTAAGTGGCCCCGCCCATCCCTAATGGTCGCTGGTGAAAAACTAAGGCTACGTCGATAATAGACCCTTCTGAGAGACTTATAGCGATTAATATGTCTTTTGCTAGAATATCGAACATCTAGGCTACAAATACCTATTGTATAGGTAACTATGCTGAATATGCAAACGCGTGTTATTATGATGACTCCGGCGTGTAACACACATGCAGTCTGATTCGGCACTATTCACCATATCTAGCCGGAAAAATATGTTCGGTCATATGTACAGATATGTTCGGTCTGTCCTAACAGGGTGACTTCTGTGTAAGAAACCCTACATTTTTTTAACTCTGAGGTAGCAGCAACTTTGAAATTGGTAAGTAGTTGTACAAATTCGCCAGTCGGCAGACACAGTCACACAAAATCAATTAAAAATTTTCAAACATTTTCTCACGCGATTTGATATGGTTGCTTAGTTAGCCTGTAGCCAATACTATACCTATATTTACTGCCAAACACCACAGTATTTATTGATGTATAAGACACCCCTTAAGCTGATCTGTTGGTATTAGAATTGTTAGGTTTGGCATGAGACTGCCCGCAAGCAATAGTCGACCTATCATGAAGTTCGATTTATGTCCCGCCTAGTTTGAAAAGATCAAACTAAACCTTTGAAACACCGTTCAAAATTATCGGTACTTTAAATAAATCAGGACCACAATTGCATAGCACACCTTATTCATAGCAATATTAAATTCATAAAGGTAATTAATATTTTATTCTTCCATAAGTTTCAAGAAGTCTTCTGCTAGACAAAAATCACGCAATGAAGTTTTGTCAATATCATTCGTGATCGCAAAACCCCGCTAGTTAAAAAAATTAATTGTCTTACGACACGGACTTCCACTTGCATTTGCATTCATTATGAGATCGTCAGTCGTTGGTATTATCAATTAGTGCAAATCCTGGGACCCAAACTATCGTGATAACGATAACGAGAAACGAGAACGAACAACGAGAAAATATGCCAATAACGAAGAACGGTAAGTTCAAAGGTCTGATACAATGACCAATCGCTAGAGCATCCGCCAATTTGCCATAAAAAGAATCCCTAGGAATACATATGTGAAACATTAAGAGCAGTGACGTTTTTTCCACTATCACTAAACACCAGAAACCTAACAACAGTTAAAAGCATGTCGTCGTAATGCCCAACTGTCTGCCACGAGCCATTAGTGGTACAATTATGACCGCCGAGGATAAGACAAACAAATCGTTTATGAGCAGCATTAATCTTTACGCTTCAATGAAAGATATCATCGTAATCACTTGCTTAATGGGCTGTAAAGAGAGGAGGTTTATTAGCGTGGGTGACGAAGATGAATAGAGTGAAGTTTGTAACTTCTTCAATGTAAACAGCAGAGGTGTTAATGGTGAAGAGTTTATTAGCAGCAGATCTTTGCACCTACTTGAAAGGGTGTGACCAGGCTGGTTGTGGGGGATAAGATCATAGGATGTTTTGATGGCAGGCTGAGCTATTATTATATTCAGAACTCTGAAAGCCTGCAATAGGATGATGATTTTCAAAACAATCAAATACTCTGACTCTATTAGGAAACTCTTGTAAGTGTTTACCTAGGGACTATTTATCACCGTTTTTATTTTTGCAAGCGAGTGAGAGTCCTCTAGAAGGTAGTGTGGTTCTCATAATCTTCAATTTATTCTTTCGTTTCAATGTCTCCGAATCATTATTACTGTTGGTGTTATGAGAATAATTATGATTTAAAGAACTTTTGTTATAATTATGCTCATTAATTGATTTGTTGAAATTTAAAGAGCTTTAAAATTTTCATCTGCGTTCACAGTTGCAATCACACGTTCATCATCATCACCATTCAAAGCCCGACTTCACACACTGCTGATTATTTCTATGCTATTTGCTTCTGCAGCTCTTCACTTTTGTGTCTGCCTCATCCAGGTTATTCTCGTAATGGTGACAATGTCGTCTGCCCATCTCGCTCGACGTTCACACGTTAGTTCCATTCACTTTCGATTTCCATCTTCAACCAACCTCTCAAATTCTTTCGGTCCAGATTTTTAACAATACAGTCTCTCGCCCAATCAGAATCCTAATACAAAACAGAACACAGGAGCGGTAGAGGATATAGACGATCGCGCGTGTCGCAAGCGCACTCCGTAACTCCGTAGGGCCGGGTGACGGGTGCTGTATCGAATTAGGCTCAATTAGGCTAGCACGCGAGCTCTCGGTAATCTGTATGCGGTGCCCTAAAATGACGCTTTAGGAGTTTTCGTAACGTAGATCTAAATCCTTGAAAACTTTTTTCAACCGCATTAAAAAAAAAAGTACCTAAACTAAAAAATAAAAAACAAGTCAAACGAATTCAGCGATGAATGGGAGCAAGGTCCCGTAAATGTATTCGAAAATGGAAAACTGAAAACTAAAACTTTTATTGCAGTCGGGGGACAGTTCGGTGGAACAATTCTTTACAGGTCCCCCGACTGCAATAAAAGTTTTAGTTTTCAGTTTTCCATTTTCGAATACATTTACGGGACCTTGCTCCCATTCATCGCTGAATTCGTTTGACTTGTTTTTTATTTTTTAGTTTAGGTACTTTTTGTCATGGCAGGCGTGTTTTTTAAATTTTTTAATTATTTATTTTTTATTTCATATCTTTTAGTGATATATCGGTATTTTGACCTATAACCAATCATTTAAGCCATAAGACGCCATAAATTGATTCACGCATACTGACTTTTCATACAAACTTAAAAACCATTTAGGTGCCGTCGTAGATGGATTTGGGAGTTGTAACCTAGCCAGTTTTATTTCTTTCATTACAGAGAATCTATTGATATGTAGCTTATTCGTATCGGATCCCGGGTTTAAAATGTCACTATATCATTTGTTGAGTAGTATTACTAGTAAACAATAGATATTGAATACTACTGTGGTATATTTTTGTAATCTACTTAATAAGTTCTAGACGATGATTATATTTTTCATTGAAATTTCAATAAAAAAAAATTAAAGGTTCTTTTTTTTTCTAAACCATGGCCACCCTATTATGTTTTTTGATATTTTATCTAGCCTATGTTACCCGGGGTGACGCAATGAATCTAACGATACCACATACATCAAAATCGGTTCAGGCGTTTAGAAGTTATGGTGGAATAAAGAAACTCACAAACAAACATACATACATACATACATACATACATACATACATGAACGTTAAAAACATAACACTCTTTTTTTTGGGGCAGTCGTGTAAAAAAAAACTACAATACAAAATTGCAGAGTTTTGGATTTAAACACATGTGCATAGTGCTCGCAACCGGCGTGTGTGTATGACCAGATGTATGAATGTGGACGAGGCAAAGGCGTATATTGTAAGGATCATAGCAGGTGGCGTTCTGTGGTCGCTGCCTACCGCCATGGAAAAAGGGCGTGAGTTAGTATGTAGTTCGGCTTTTCTTTTATTTTCGACAAATAATATCTAAAAGGCGTGGCATCGCATTATGTGTCAGCGACTCAGCGAGCCCGACTCCATTAATTTGTCTTCAGACTGTCGCTCGCTTTTATCGTTTGTCGCAATATAGACGTGCTAAAAATGTAACAACTGGTTTTAGCAATCTTGGAATATTTAAATAAGCAATTAAACCATACGTTGGGGTGACATTTAAAGCTGATTTCGCAATATAGGCTAAATTATAAATTTTTGTTACTTTTGATGGCAATCTTTACTCATAAAGTTTATCACTTCTTAAGCCTGAGTCATCTTGTATTAAAACTGTTGCTGTATTGTATGCAATCTTATAATATTCTTTAAATATAGATCTCTGTCGAATTATGAGGAAATATAGCTTACAGTCGAAGTGAAGAAGAATCGATTACGGCTCGTAAACATCCATGACCCTTATTGCGTAGGTATACCATAAGATTATCTCGACAGAACGTCAGTATGTACTTAGACTGGGAAGGGAAACCATTGAAATGACCAAATATAGAAACTATCCGGGAGGACGGGTATCAACTTCAAGAGGTTCAACTGTGTAAAAACCAGTAAATTGCGGAAAAAGATCGCGAGCGGACACAGTGAGTTTCGTGTGTAGGGAATCGAGTTGTGAGTGACAGTGGTAGCGGTACAGAGCGCAAAAAAACGAACAATAAAGAGGGTAGACCGATTTGTCTGCTCATAAACATCTACCCGTAATAACTTCAGTTTATCCGTGATCATGGTGCTTGCAATAGCGCCAAATATCGGTAACTTCAAAAAATATTTGAATGTCTTCGGGTAACTCAAAACAAATAGTAAACATGGTAAATATCCCGTTACATAAACATGATTATTTTTTCACTCGAGGAGCCTACAATTAGATTATTTTGAATTGTTTAAGGATAATGTGGTTTTAATTTGGTTATCGAACTATAAATTTACATAAATTTCGATCAATGACGTTAACAGAAGCCAGTTGTAAACGTTGAAATGCTTTATTTAAGTTGAAAGGGTTCAGTGTAATCGTTGATGTAAGTTACCTCACACAAACACACAAGTCACATCAAGCTACTGCGATTTGTCGCTTTTTACTGATAGATTTTTAACTTTATCGCTAGAGTCTTAGGTTCAAGGTTGACTGAAATCTTTTTACAGTTTTGAATAGCTTGATGTGTTGGCATCTGTACCTAATCAACCTATATGATATACCAATTGTAAGGATACAGGCATCCTCTTTGTGAGAGAGAAAATTTCGTTTTTTTTTCTAGGGCTTTCAGCACTTCCTTAAGCACATCCGTGCTGTGATTTTTACTGGTTTGTATAGTCATGTGCGATTTAATCTGTCTTTCCCATTCTTCTTTTTATCACTACCATAAATTATTGTATCCATCCTTGGTAAACATTGCAGCATTTTAGCACTTTCTTGTACGTCATTCCGTGGGAAGAAACCCGCTGTTTAAACAAATGTAATGGGACGCGTAAACTGCTCAATCCACTGTGTAAACTACGTTCTAAATGTGTGTGCCAAATAGGTAAAGGGTTAACTAAAAATAGACATTGCAAAATTGTCAATAAGTTTTTCCAACAGGAATTTCTCAGTATCAGCCACGGAATCTGGATTTGTGCCCGGTTGATGGCAATACGAGGGACGAGCCTATTGCCATCAACCGGGCACAAACTCAATGTAGCACTCTTAAAACATTGTGCTAGCACAATGTGTTGAGAGTGCTACATTGAGTTTTATCGTAACATGTGATTTTTCACCAAAAAAAAATTCGTTTCTCAGCAAAAATTTTTGCGTAGAGGTACTTAGTTTGATGTACATTAAGCTTGGTTGACGACTTCGATACAGACTATTGTGAAACGTCTTGAAGTCATCTATTTAAACATTAAGGTTCGGTAAAGTAAAAGTGTGTTGGGTCTACTTAACGTCTGCAATAAATCTTCTGGCTGTACCATGCATACCCTCTACCGTCGCTCACCATCCGCCATCCACTTGCTAAGTATCTCCTGCACTAGGCCACTGGGCTTATGCCCTTATGCTTATGCAGTGGTAAAATTCCCTTTAATTGCCTATTTTCATTGTTTTGTTCTGTCTCCTGCTAATATGGAGAGAAAAGTGAAAGTTATGTTTTTCCTACGTACGAGTATGTAGGGTTTTTTTGTCGCTTTTCTGGTGGTTTCCACTGTTAATTCTAGCTTTCAAGAGTGCAGTGGTTTGAGAATTGTGTCGGTTTGTGTTTTTTTTTTTTTTTTTATGTATGTTACCTGATTTCTCCTCCATTTGTGAACCGATTCTCAAAATTCTTTTTTTATTTGAAAGAGTATACTCCTGAGGTGGTCCCATTTAAATTTGGTGAAGATCTGATCCTGATCTTCGGAGATATACAATAGAACTCTTCAAAAATAGACGGCAAATCTGTCGTGATTGCTGCAATCGCTTGGATGTTTATTGTTTACAACATCATGACGTAACATCACGCCTGTATGATCTGAGGGGGTACGCAGATGTGTACACCCAGATTTGGACAGTAAGATATTATGTAATGTTCCATTTATTGGGGATAAATAAAACCTATTATTTGTTTGGGAACAACTAAAAATGGAAAAATAAAAAACTTTTTTGCAAAAAATAAAACCGACTTCAAAAAGACAAAAAAGTGAAAAACACAAAAAAGTGAAAAATAAACTTCACAAGAAAAAGCAGCTTCTGAAGTCGGTGGCAAAGAAAACGAAATCAAACAAACAAAATGTCACCGACTTCAGAAGCTGCTTTGCAAAAATACATACACACGAACATATAACCTCCTCCTTTTTTGAAGTCGGTTAAAAAGCACTTTTAGAAGACTGGACTTAAAGAATACGATACTTATCAAGACCTTGTTCCATCTGTCGCTAAGCAGTAAGACATTAAAAATAATAACGGCAAAAAGTGTCTATTCTTTTAATAATGTTGCGTGCGTAGGCAACCAACACTAACGTCAGTTTTCTGATACATTGTATTGTATCGATACAAAAGATGGAGGCTATCTTCGCGGAAATGTCGTTTAAGAGGCAATTATAGGGCAGTGTATCAAGCGACGCTCGTAAACATTGACCGGATTTTATGTGTTCAGTAATAGCGATCCAGCTATGTACATATTTATAGATGTGTGTATTGGTAGCACGTGACTGACCAACAGGGGGTCTAAAATTGCCACTTTAGCAGATTATAACATGAATTGCGTTAAAAACTTAAAATTGACTTTTTATAACCTCCTCCTTTTCGGAAGTCGGTTAATAAAGGTAAGTGCATCTGTGACCATTTTACGAATTTTAACACAATTCATATTATTTTCCTATTATAATCTATTTTCCTAAATGTTCACAGCATTGCTAATGGCAACTAGCACCTGAATTCTGTATCAATGAGAACGCCATGAAGGAGCATCAGGTATCAGTGGCATGCGACTACGGCTGTCCTCTTTAATAATTTACTTATAATACATTAAATTAAAATATACAAATTATCTACTTACTAGACGATAATCAATTAATTGGATAAGACGTTGATAGATAAGAATATCAGACAAGAATTATATTCTTATTTTAGAGCCAAGCGTGCATTCTGAACGATATGGATGGAACACGTGAATTGTGAAGATTAAACTTAGAAATAACATTTAATAAGAGTAGAGGAGCGGGGAATCTGTAGCATAACAGGTCTTCATTTAATAGATTTTAAATTTTATAATAGTTTAAAACACAGGTTATTTTGTATTGGCAGATGAAGAGCGAAAATCAACCTAATTTATTGTTATAAAATAATGAGTTAGATTTTCTCAAAGAGATATTAATAAAACATCTTGTTATTTTCTGACCTTCGAGAACTCAATCCAAAGTAAAAGAAATCAATGCAAATAAACATTCTGAATGGTTCCACGTAGATGTTATGTCGCAAAACGGACAAAGAACATGTCTTGGTATCTTTCAACATAAATAATGAACGATTTTCTCTTCCATTTTGTTTTTATTTGTCGTCAAATTGTAGGACAGACACGTACTGAGCTTATGGAAATATTCGTTTCTAGTTAAGTAAATTATTGGTTTAGATAACAAGTACCTATGTGTGCTAAAATAATTTGCTGTTGGTTCAGCAAACTATCCTACTAATATTATAAATGCGAAAGTTTGTGAGTATGGATGGATGTTTGTTACTCTTTCACACAAAAACTAATGAACGGATGTGAATGAAATTTAGAACACAGATAGTTTAAAACCTGAATTAACACATAGGATACTTCTTATCCCGTTAGTATGATCCCGGGGGACAATTATCAAACTCCACGCGGGCGAAGCCGCTGGCAACAGCTAGTAATAAATACTGGATAAAAAAATCCATGTACGACTGGTAGATGAGACTGTTGACCTGGATGTGTGGAGTGACTAAAATGGATAAAGTAAGAAATAAGCATTTAAGAGGTAGTTTGAAAGAGTTGTTGTTACGGAAAAGATTGTAATTCATGTCTGTCATTCATTCATATGATGAGGAGGTATGAATATCGCACACGCCTGAAAGAGTGATGAATATGAGGGCCACTTTGTGAAAATGTGCTTAGGATTTAGTGAACATTCCCCAACAATGTCAAAGTTGGAATCAGATTTTTTGAAAGTCATATAATCGAGTTATTGACGGTAAAGTTGGGCCCTCAGTTCTCACATAGATGACTGAGGGCCCACCTTTACCTGGAAAACTATGTTCACAACAGAAAAAGTCTTTATGCCAAAATCTTTCTTAACTAATGCCAAACAAAATTTGTGAAAACAAGATATTATCGCAAAACACTGTCCTACTTTGTAAATCTTCGTTCAAAATGGGCTCTCAATTCTCATACACGTAAAAGTTTATCACGCAAATAAAAGGAATTCATTAACTTACAGCTACTGTTTAAAATCCTCTAAGCTACTAAATAAATTGTGAAGATTTGTGAAAGCAAAAAGAAGTCACCACTTCTTGTTGTTTGAAAATTATGACCCTGATAAAATTCGAGCCATAAAATGTATATTTATGGATAGAGAGGGAGAGGACGACCAAAAAAAGATAATAATAATAATATATTTATTGCCACAAGATTCAAGTACATTGCTATATACAGATTAAAGTTCTTTTTAGTTTAGGATTTAATAAATTAGGTAAATAAGAACAATAAGTTCAACCCTGTCCCCTAAACTAGGCTAGGCCTGTATCTTAGGGGGCAGAAATATGAATGTAAAAGAAAAAATAGTAAATGATAACGTGACGATTGACAGGAGAGAAGCAAAGAAAAAAACGGGTTCCACCGACCCCAAGTGACATGTGACAAGGGCACGAAGATGACGAGTGTTTATGACGATACTGCTTCTTAAGAAAGAAGAGATGTTATTTCTTAAAGAAAGTTAAACGTCATTTTAATTATAGAGGCAATTGTATCATCTTGAGAGGGAATGGGCAACGCGGGCCCAGTGCGAATTTGTAGATGCCACAAGTCTTCGATTTTTTGGTTCTAGGACATTTCCTTATGATGTGTTTCAGGTCGATTGTTTTCTGCCAAATACTGAATAAGTGACATTAAAAAGTGTTCTGACCGGAAAGTCAGAACACTCGGTCAAATGGAAATGCTTTCCAGCATAAAAAGGATTTCCATTTATTTTATTTGAAACTAACAAATGGCTTAGCCGATGCAGTCGGCCACTGAGTGAATTTGCTTGTACCCATCCGAAATGGGTACAGATGCCGCTTAGCCTAAGCCGAATTTAAAACTAGGGTATTATGTTAAAGCTGTGGCCTGTTCCCGGCAGAGAATGTAACTATGTACCCTGGACCGTCCAGAATTCTATGTTGTTAATAGTATGCAAGGACATAATGGCTGGGATTAATTAATGAGGACATCAACATCAACTCAGCTTGTGACCAGATTACTATTTAAGATAAGTGGAAGTTTAAGAGGAGAGACATCTTGCTAACGAAATGACATAAATAAGTTTATGAAAAAAGAAATTGATTTCATATTTAGGGTTAGGCAGAGGTTTACCTATTAGTACATTTTGCCAGTTATGTTTCAGTCCCATGCAATTGGGGGCGAGCCTATTGCCATCAACCGAGCACAAAACCAGACTCCGTGGCTGCTACTGATAAATTCCAGATGGAAAAACCCAATAATACTGCCCGACCTGAGAATCGAACCCAGTTCAACATGCTCGGCAGTTGCGCTTCCTACCACTAGACCAACGACGAACATTTCAGTTCGGAGCCAGATAATATTCTGACGGTAGTTAGAAAATTATGCAAAAAGAACTGGACCGTTAAGGGTTTGAGATTATCGACAGCTGATGAAGAGGCTTGTACTCATGTACGAGTATACTCAATCGAGCGAGCCAGTAAAGTCGAGACTTGGGTGCGCCGGCCAAACGGAAGTGTCGTCGATTTGTCACTCGATAGACACTCTTAATGGACCTCATGAATGACTAAAGCGAGGCTTTTTTCAGTGAAGATAGAACTTAGGGCACTGATTTGTAAAGTTAGATTATTATAGACTTCTAAAACTAAAGTTATTGAGCAAGTCGTGTTTTTTGGAAGTCGGCAGTTATTTCAATATTTGATGTCAAGAGAAAAGTTTTTAGTATGAATGTGCATATGTAAAATAACTAGAGGAAGACCAATCAAACGATAAATGGACTGTGTAAAAAATTGATAATTGTGACAAGAATGGTGATGTTTGATGAAACAAGTCATAGACAAGTATAGAAAAAGAAGAAATGCTGCACTGACCCTAAATTAATTGGGATACGGGCAAGATAATGATGATGATGACTTTTTACTTGATCATAAAATGTACACAACTAAAAATAGCTCTGTATTCGTAAAAACAGGAAAATAGATTTCGTGTACCTACACGAAATACCAATATTTCCGTCATTATTTCTACTTGAGGAACCACAGAAGTTATTCAACAAGATTTATGATCGCACATCCGCCTCTATAATCAACTAGTTAATTATTTCACCTGTTAATAATAAATTAAAATATTCCTTCAGTACTTGATATAAAGAAAATCGATTAAAATCTTTAATGTCTTTGCGTGCATGCGTGTCGACTCCAAATTATGAAGTTATTTCTAGTCCAGGCTTAACAATAGAGCTGTTTATTTTTTCTTCAGAAGAAAATACCTAGTTTTTCTTATCTTTTCATTGGGTTGGTGTTTATGTGTAAACGTGTTAGTTTATTTACTAAGTGGTTGTGGATGCAACTTTGTAAGTAGTACACAAGGCGACACAGTAAGCTACAGATTTGTACTAAAAAAATGGTTTCGTGTTGTATAGATTTCCCTTAAAATGACAAATCTGCATAAACTGGTACTGTGTACACCTACACAGTAGTGACACATATTATCACATTAGTGTAGCTATGATGATTCGTCGTGTCACGTGTGTATCAGCTGTTACTTACCGTTGTGTTACTGGAATTTTGCTGAATTATTGCTTAATTGCCGCAGCCGTGAGGCACACAGTATAATATTTAACGTTAAGATTAATTCGAAATATTGCAGTCGGAAGAGGCATAATTATCCCTCTTCCGACTGCAATATGTCGAACTTTGGCAGTCGTTGTAGGTAGTCAGCGGCTTGAAAGTCTAACAATCAGTCTTACCAAAGGGTATCGTATTACCCAGAGAGGTTAGATAGGCAGTCATTCCACATACACAGGTTTTTTTTCTGAAAACCTACATCAGGCACCAGTCTCTCACAAAGTTGGAATACAGTTTACCCATTTTCTTGTACTTATTAATATTAACTTTAGTCAACTTTGTGAAGAGAAAATAAATGATATAAATAAATGATATGAATGATATTCCATGTAAAATACTGGTACTCAGCTGCATTAGATTAGACTGTAAGCCAAAGAAAATGCTTGGCAGATGATGATTGCATGCTCTTGTGGCATGTGCCAAATAAACATTGTTTTCTTTCTTTACTTATTTAGTAGGAGTCAGTAGCACCTATGGGAAAATCTGAAACAACGATTACACGTGGATATTGCCTAAGGAAACATAAAATAGAGGGTCTTAACTCTTACCATATTCAAATTCAAATTCAAATTCGTTTATTTAGCTTACAACAGAAAACTGACAGGATTAACAGTGGGTCCCAAACTAGGCACAGCCTGTATCTTGGTGACCCAGACACTACACAGAGTTAGCATGCTCATAGTTCTGCTAGCGCAAGCGAAATATCTAACATTAATTAGGTTTTAGGAATAATAATAATAAAAAAACACATTGAAAATAACTTAAATTGACAAACAAAACGTATATCATTGCAGGCGGGCGGAGTATTAGTTCAAATATATATTAACTAGCTGATGCCCGCGGCTTCACCCGCGTGGATGTCGGTCAAATTGTATACTAAAACCTTCCTCTTGAATCACTCTATCTATTAAAAAAACCGCTTCAAAATCCGTTGCGCAGTTTTAAAGATTTAAGCATACATAGGGATATAGGGACAGAGAAAGCGACTTTGTTTTATACTATGTAGTGATACATCCCTACGTAAACTCATGCCTATCCCCGTGAGGGTAGGCTGAAACTACAAATCTCCACCTGTTATCTGCTACGCTCTTTACACATTCCTTTTGCTTTTGGGGATTATCTTAAGCGGATTAGTTTGAGGAACCCACTATTACGCAAGTACAGGTTGTAACGTTACATTTAACAGGGGGAGCCTGATAAATGTAAGGTCACAATCACGTGAGACGGCACGGTTGGCGCAGTGGCTGAGAGATTGGATTGCTGCGCTGCGTGTCGCGGGTTCGATCCCGGCACGGAACAAATATTTGTATGGCCTACAGATAGTTGTTTCGGGTCTGGGTGTGCTTGTGTATGTGAGTTTATATGTTTGTAAACGCACCCACGATACAGGAGAAATTCCTAGTGTGGGGCAACGTTTTTTTAAAAAGAAAAAAAAAAAAAAATAGCACTTTCCTACCTAGGAGGAGAGCGCAGTTTAAGAGAAAAAGGGAAAAGGTAAACAGTTATTTAATATAAGAAAATAAAATACAATTAAACCTAAAATACCTATGAAACCTATCAGGCCCTACCTACCGGATGCTGGAGAATTCTAACTAAAACACTGTACACAATCAGGGAAACCGGGGTGAAGGTCCATAAGTATGCAGAGTCTAGGGGTTTCTAAGGTGAAAAATCAATTTATAACGAGGTACAATATCAGGTAAATACTACCTACTCCTAACTCCAGCAGCGAATTAAAAATAAAAACCCATGTAGAAAAACACAAACATTACAAGGTAGGTATACTTCGTCTTCTCAAGTTCTTAAAATAATCTAAGTAGGTATAGTTTTCTACGGTGTCGAAAGAGGCGACTAAGGGACTTACCAGAGAATGGGCAGCAGCGTTCTCTGTGCCTTCGTAACAACCATACTACGATCGCCAACCCGCCTGCCAAGCGTGGCGATTATGGCAAATCCACCCCTTCTGGGGGAGGCCTATGTCCAACAGTGAACATTTTATGGCTGAAATGATGATGAACAGTTTTTATAGCTTCCTATTTGAAAAAGTTCAGTTACTGCAGTAGGTACCGACTTCCTATGTATTTAACACATAACAAAACAGTACGCCTGTAGTCCCCGAAGTGTTAGGCAGAAAGGTACCTTATAGACCACACACATGTTTATGTCCCATGTATCCCAGGTGATGAGCCTATTGCCATCAACCAGCCACAAATCCAGACGCCCATTTTTGATAAACGAATTTCCCAATATTTTTCCTATGTACCCAAATTTTACAAAATAAATGACTCTATTTATTAAACCAAAATTAGTAAAAAATTACACATAAACGCCCCACTTAACTATTGCTAACGTAAACAGTGAGAACAGCTCGGTCGATTGTTATTGGCACGTGTTGAGCACGTAGGTAGCCGTTTACCGGCCAGTTGCCATTTTCGCTGCCATTATGAGCGTGCCAGTGTCACCCACAATGGTGCGCCGGCGTTATTATTGCACAACAACGAGAATTATAATGGTTAGTCCATTAATGGACGCGGGTTGGCCTGGCGATTGTAATTTTAATGCTCCGTAGGTTTTATTTTTTATTCTTGTCTCTAGATTATTTTGAATCTGTCAAAATAACTGAAAAACAAGCTGAAATCTTTCCATCTCTATTAACTTTTTTAAATTACTTTCAAAGTTTTAATAAGAATTTGTTTTGTTTAATATGTTGTAAATTTTATTAAGCGCCATCTATACTGTGCTTACAACATTCATTATTGCTAGTGTAGCTACTCGACACTAGATGGCGCGGCTGGAAGGTATACTTTTAAGTTTCGTTTATCGTATTTGAATTACTTCTAACGACAAATATAAATAATTATTTGAAATCTTTATAAAATAATCACCGTATCCCCATTTTATAACCAGCCGTTCTTCAAATTATAATTATTCTATGAGCTTTAAATTCCTAGTACAAGCTCTTCACAATAGATGACGCTGAACTCAGAAAACAATAAACCTGTTACAGTTACAACAGTAGACTTTTGGTAATTAATTTTGTTGGTTAAATATCAACAAAATTAATTAACAGAAGAAAGATTAAATAAAACATTCGTTCGCGTATTGAAAAAACAAAGGTCTTCAAACACCATCGTTTCATCACTTTGTTTTCCGCTATGATAGCTTCAGTGAAACCGAAATTCTATCGTTCATTAATGTCCCATTTTAACCCATTAGCGGGTCCCACGCCCACCAATTAATCAAACGGTATAATTACTTTATTTACGTTATTAATAAAAGGTGCGACAGATTCTGGTGAGTCGACGAACTTTTGCGAGTCAATGACCTTTGCAACTGGGGTCCGAACTGTCTAAAGACTGCGCTGGGAGAAAATAAATGTTAATTTTTTATTATTTATAGATAATTATTCATTATAATATAAATCATAATTATAATGTGCAATTATTAATTAAGTCTTCGAGCGTCCTTATGATCACCCGGTGGATCATAAGACATTCAAGCAATGTTAGCGGACGTTCAAGAGGTTAATAAGTAGTTTTAATGATTAATTTTATGATTATAAAACTTGTTTGCTTTTTTCACCAACAGTAAGTGACACCTAAATAAGCGCCTAATAGAAATACACGATACACGATGCAGCTGTAATCTGAGTTTCGTTTTAAAGGTTCCGCCCTTAAGGGTAACCAACGGGACCCTAATAACTATAAGCCTCTGTTGTCCGTCCGTCCGTCTGTCTGTCAGCGGTCTTTTTTCATCGGGGTTCCCCTACCACAATGGAACTACTACTGGAACTTTTCGTGCGCGAGTTTGACTCGCATTTGGCCGGTTTATTAGAGTTAGTAGCCAAATAGCAAAACACGGATTCAAAATTGGTTGTGTGTAATATCAACAGCCTTGCTCAGACTTGCGTGGACAGTCACGACTTCACGAGCACTATTAAGTTTACACTTAGCAAAATTCACAAGCCATTGTCTCCTGAAATTACAGGTTTCTACTTTTACATGAAACCTATTTCGTAATGTATGGCTTTCAAAATACCATGTTCGTGGAAATGCAACATGTTCATCAATATGGAATGTGAAAATCACTTTTAAAAGTTGCTGCGTGTAAATGTATCTATTGGTTCCTGTGATTGTACTTTTGACACTTCAATGAAAAAACTGGGTACCTACATCTTCTGTATACAGGGTGTAAATCAACCCATCACACAGCCTAAACCAAGCATTCTGTACATCAAAGTAAGTACCCCTACGCAAAAATGTTTGCTGGGAAACGATTTTTTTTTTTGGGAGTAAAAATCACAAACATTTTACGGTAAAACTCAATGTAGCACTCTTAAAACATTGTGCTAGTGGATGCATTGAATAGTAAACGGGTCATGGAGGTAATTTAAGTAAAGTTAAAACCTGAAATACTAGTATTTACAAAAACAGCTGTGAAAAATTTGGAACTTTGACCCCCAATATCTCCGCAACTAAGAGGTTCCCAGGTATGGTCTGGAACAAAAAAATGATCACAGTGGTGGGGAGAACAATTGCCCTTCGTTTGCGTTAAGGGTACTTTTACACCCTTTATATAGTTCTACAAACAAATATTTGCGCTCGAATGACGTTGACACCGGACGCTGTTGGTTAACAATACGCGACATTGTTTTGTGAAATGAGATGGAAAAACAAGATGGCGGTGGTGTAAGTTTCGATTTTGACCTTCCATTAAAGACGCCTTGTCGAAGAAAAAGTATTTATTAGTCTCACACAGGACAAAACAAAAATAAAAATTAACAACAATAAAACTTATAAGATTAAAATAACACGTACATTATGTTAAAATTGGTCTTGTACGATTACAGGACCAAAAGACCGGCAGGACCGACATGACAATGGTGCTGTAACATTTAAGACAAATATCACAGCGCTGGTATTCTGTTTTCGTTGCTGACTGTTTGTACTTTCGTCTGCCACTAATACCTTCATCATCATAATTTCAGCCGAAAGACGTCCACTGCTGGACAAAGGCCTCCCCTAAGTCCCGTCAGGGTTGCGGGTTGTCCCGTCGGGGCTGCGGCTTGTTCAAAAGAGATACCGCGGCCTCGGCGCAAGGGCTAAGAAGGAACATGGGTGGTTTTCAGTCAGTAGAAGTCTGACACTCCCTTCCGCTCTGCCCAAGAGCGGGAGGGGTTATTTGATGATTTTCCACCCGCCAAAAAAAAAAGGCCTTCCTTAAGTGTCGCCACATTGACTGGTCCCGTGCTTCTCGTATCCAGCGGATCCTCTTAATTAATCGTTATCTATCTAGTTAGGTTATAACTGAAGGAACAATAAATAAAGAAGTGTGAAAATATTAACATAAACATCTTCTTTTAATTGCAGGTCAGCGCCGTTAATAATAGGTATTAATTTAACGCTGTGAAGTGTTTTATTGATTTAAACTTGAAACCCGACTAAATAAAAGGATCATTTACAGATGCCAGCGCCAACACATCAAGCTGACTGAAATGACTTGACCAGACCAGACTTGAGTCTAACAAAAATTTGCATTTTAAAGCTTAATATTTCTCAAACTAATCCCTTAATCAAAAAAGTGTTTGAGCAAACTCGCAATTTTTTAAAAGACCTATCCAACGACATCCCATACAACAGACTTTGCGAGAAAAAAAAGTCATCCCCACTTTAATGTGTACCTACTGGAGATACACAAAAAAAACTAAGTTTTATTTTAGCACTTTGTCGGCGTAACCCATTTGTATATTCATGCCAAATTACAGCTTTCTAGTTCAAAGAGTCTTTGAGATATAGTGCGGACGGACGGACGGACAGACAGATAGATAGAGGGACATGGTGAAACTATAGGGGTTCCATTTTGACTACGGAACCCTGTAAATATATTAAAGAAATGGACAGACTGCAGTAGCTTGATGGTTGCCTCTATAATAATAATAATACCCATTCCCTTCTAAGGAAGGTTGAAAACCCTTGTAAGCATGTCTACGACTGCATTGCATCGGCATTTACTTAACATTCAATATCACGATTCTTCGTGACAACAAACAGGTTTGACCTTCTTGCTATGCATTGATAGTTTTTGCTGATCGAAAACTTATACATATAGGTACTTGTCAGGGATTAAAGGAAACATGAGGTTTCGTCGAAATGCTGATGTTTAAAAAAAGACAGTCTGCTCCTGCCAATAGGCACACTTTTGTTTTTTGTAGGCTGGGAAATCATCAAATGACTCCTCCCGCTTTGGGCAGAGCGGTAGGGAGTGTCAGACTTCTACTGACTAAAAACCATCCATGTTCCTTCTTAACCCTTTGTGTCAAGGCCCCGGTATCTCTTCCGAACAACCTGCAGGCCCGACAGAACAACCCGCAGCCGCGACGGGACAAGCATACTTCAACGCAAAATTTTACAGATTCGTAGCTTGTGTATTTGCGTACCTATGTGTACGTAATTATCTCTCTATATGATCTTTTTTCTCAATGGCTGCTGGTAATTGTGGCTTCTACCGCACCAGCTGACGATGTTTTATATAACTTTTCAATCAATCATTTATTTTGTTTAACAGAGGTGTGGTTACAGGATCCCGTCGGGGCTGCGGGTTGTTCCCAAGAGATACCGCGGCCTCGACATGAAGGGCGAAGAAGGAACATGGGTGGTTTTTAGTCGGTAGAAGTCTGACACTCCCTTTCGCTCTGCCCAAGACCGGGAGGGGGTTATTTGATAATTTTCCACCCGCCAAAAAAAAAACGTATGTTTACAGGATAGTATATGGTCTAGAATAATTTATTATGTGCTCTATGTTTAGCCAATATTTGAAATGTAAAATTAAACATAAACAACCGATTACAATAACCATAAAGTGGCATGTCAATATAACTTAGTTCATAATTTCTAAAAAGGTTCTGAAAGTTAATGTAGTGTACTTAATTGATTCTTTCTGCATTGGCCGTTGATTTCGTGATTACTGGCAATCTTGCAGAACTAGAAGATTGATTTTCACTATAGATGCTGAGCTTATCTAAAATGAAAATAGAAAGACCACAATTTTAAAATAATAATGATTTTCCTTCATGGGTAAGTAAATTATTCCATTTTGTGGGTAAGTAAATTACATATATTATTTGTATCTGAACACGAATTTTTTCGAACAATCTTAAACGAACACGTTTTGTTTGAAAGCAATTAGTAAACTAAACATAAATACGGAAAAACAATAACTTTGTACACAATTAGCACCTGTGGTATATGTGTGTACTTACCATGGTACATAATACATTAGAACTTTACGAGTTATAAAAAGTATTTATACTAGGAAAGTACCTACATTGTTGCTTTGATAAAATTTGTACTTAATTAGGTACCTACGCAGTACGTACCTAATTAAGGCGTACCATCCACACTTGTCGAAATCCCGGCGAGTCGTACTCGGCGCTTCTACACGTTTATTATGAGCAAAGCCAAAGTGTGGAACTTTCTGCCAGCATCTGTGTTTCCTCCCACATTTAACCCGTCTGCCTTCAAAGCAAAAGTGAAGGTGGAGGAAGCGGAGGCATTTTCTGGGCACGTCACAGAACTCACCCATACCTTTCCATCAGGCGTGATCGAGGTCCAAGGTAGGCCTATTTTGTAATGAACAAAAAGAACAATCAGTGTTCCGCATAACCTAACCTCTCTTCTCCTTTGCAAGCGTCAGGTGATGCAGGACACTTACTACTATCAGTAATTTATTGAATAGTTGTTGCCAGAAAAGTAGATTTTTTCTGAAGTTATGTAAGCTTTCTTGTAACCCAGTGGTGGCGGCTCCAATTTAAAGACGAGTAGTAAGTCAAAGTCGTGGGTTCGAATCCAGGTAGGCGCATCATTTTACGTAGTTTATTTCATCACCACAGCTCTCAAAACGGAAAACATATTGAGGAAGCTGGCATGTCCTAGAACCAAAAATTCGAAGACATGTGACATTTACCAACTGATACTGGACCCGCGTGGCGGATTAGAGGGCTACAATCCACCACGCGGGTCCAGTTCGTGCCAACTCAGTGCCCTCCCTCTTAAAGAGAGTGACATGCGGTAAAATTATAATTGCACATTTTTTGTTCTTTACTGTTTTGTGCGTTCATGGAAATTTTGTTTTTTTCATGAACTATTTTTTTCTGACCATTCGTAAGTTTTATATTTTAATCAAAGCCTGTTCGAATTTACGCAACTTTAACTTCACGCTAGGGCCTCTGAAGTTGAATGGGTGAGAACGACCTGTACCTACAGATCAAGGAGATAAAATACAACGTTCACACATTCATCAACCGACATACAATTATGGACCATACCATGATTATCTTAACGGTTAAATAACGTGAATACATAATGTTCTCACACATAATGTATGTATATTTAAGTATTTGTATATCATTCATAACGTTTTGTGTAACTTCATAGTTTGTTTTTAACGGCAAAACCAGACGCGAGGTTTCTATTAGTTCCACTATTGGAGAAAAAATATTTTGCCAGATACCTAGTTAAACCTCTCTATGTGATTAGATTCGTTTTATACGAGGCTACCTTGTTGCCATTTGCCGAGTATGTATTTGTATAGTGCCTAACTACTTACCTAGAGCCTGAGAGCTCTAAAATATAACAATAGAGACAAAGCTCAACTAATTATTTAGGTACAACAAAAAACCTAGCATATCCACAGCATTCAAAAAGTAACTGTTGCTAGGTTCAGTTCCAGACAATCAAGTTCTATCTGTAAAAACTCCTTCGAGACATTAATACTCGTACTCACAGACGTTCATGGATGAATTGTGTGAAAGATGACATGGCTAGAGAGAGACAGAGCAACTGCTGCGATGATGAGTAATAGAGAAGTATGGAAGGAGAAGACATGCTGCGTCGACCCTCAATGAATTGGGATAAGGACAAGAGAATGACGATGCTGACTCACAGACGTTCATCGATTTCATGCATCGATGATAATTATGTGTACGGCAGTCAGGAAGCTAGAATTCTTGACTGATATAAGGGCGATAAATGATGAACCGTTTCAAGTGTCTGGTTTTTGATCACTATTATCATTACAGCAGTCCACTGCTATACCGAAGTCTCTCAACTCGCACGTCATTCAACTCAAATCAAATCAAATCAAATCCGTTTATTTGCCAGAATGTAGGTTTCAACAGAGTTTGGTCTTAAAACTATAGGTAATTGCTCCATTACATTCTACCATTACATATGGTGTGCAAATATCTAATTACATTATAAACAAAACATAAAAATAATAATCCGCAACAACAAAACACCAGATAAAGCAACTCAACGATTGATTTAGAGTAACCATGACGTGTCTTACCGGTTCTTCTCTATAGAAAACGACCAATTCGAACCGTGCGTGTACCTTTTTTGTCGACGTTTTATAAGTGCCCATGTGAAATAAAATATTTTGTTGTAGTAATCAGATAACCGTTAATGAGCATTCATTAGTGAGGATGTAAAGACATCAACTAACATTCAAGAGCCCCAGTTCATAAATTCCTCACATAAAAACTGACCGCTGCATTAATCAACGAACAAAACCAGTTGAACGCTTTGAATGGTCGCCTATTTTAATTTAATCTTGTATAGCGGGTAATGCGGCAGGTAGACATTTGCAAATTATAATGACGCGCGATGCGTGGGAATCATACGCTGCCAGTGTAGTACGTACGATTTGGACATGTGCGAGTTTACATCTACATAATTAGTCAAAAACATCCTGAAATACTTCTATTATTGAAATAAAATATTAAAGCGTCAAAAGGGAAAAATAATTACCGGGCATTTAAAATTTCGTCCACATCGCTGTCAATAGGATAAGTGCCTAGAACACTGGCAGCATTGTCATATTAGATTTTAGCCTTCTTCATATTAATGGATTTGCGCTTTAGAATGTGTGCATTTTACAGGTACATAATGAGGAGGATTATCAATCTATATTTCGTCTAAACGAATTATGCCCTTCACCATCATCCACTCTGTCCTTGTCACATTCTACTTGGACGCAATACGTTCTCTCCTTACATTCTCCCCTATCACGGTATCATTTACTTAGGGTGAGGCCAAACGAGCGTAATGTTGTGAGTTGTGAGTCGCAAAATTCTGGTCGCAGAAATTCTGCTGCATTAGGTTTCATAAAAAAGTCTTATTTGATTCACACGGCGACGCAAAATGAGTTCTTCTGCGCTCGTTTCGATCCCAGTAGAATTTCTGCCGGGCAGAATTTCTGCGACTCACGACTCACAAAATTACGTTCGTTTGGCCTCACTCTTATTTACATCACCTACTTGCCCTTATCCCGGTTTAATTGGGATTGGTCAACATTCGTCTTTATTCCCAGTGGAATCCAGGTTAAGCACTAACCACACGATAAAGAGAGGATAAATCCTCTCTTTATCGTGTGGTTAGTGCTTAACCTTGTGTCAGTTTTTTTATGCCACCCAAGACTTGGCTTTCCATGTGCAGAAAAATATCTCCGTATGTTTGGTCTAATCATCTGCCACACATTCCTCCATATCCTTCACCTATAACTGCTCTTCTCTTATTCGGATTATATCAGCTGTATTTACAAGAACTGTCACAACATTCCCACACTCACTGGCCACCAGTGTGTCACCAGTGGATTGTATAACATCCCCCACTTGCACGGTGACGGAGCGCACCGACTATCGCTTCCTCAAGCTAGTGCCGTGCGTTTTGTGCACAAAACTGGACGTGTATCAACATGGATGTGTAACTGTGCTAGTGTTTTGTTATGAAGTTGTTCGTGGAATAGCGCAGTAAGTTTTGTGTCCTTTATTTTGTCT
Organism: Diarsia brunnea; assembly: GCA_949774965.1. Classification (NCBI taxonomy): domain Eukaryota; kingdom Metazoa; phylum Arthropoda; class Insecta; order Lepidoptera; family Noctuidae; genus Diarsia; species Diarsia brunnea. The sequence goes on from OX459003.1 coordinate 19,152,859, forward strand.
CTTTCAGGGAGATAACTTCTCCAAAATGTCTCTGTTTATGACTATCTTTTGTCTCGGTTCGGTTACAAAGTTCTCGATTACTCAGTGTTTCGTGTTGTTATTGAGTGTTGTCGAAACGCTTAAATAAATGACAAGTTAAACCGTTAAGCGACCTCATGAGATACGATTAACAGTTCTTTCTTGATTTCACCTGTATCATAGTATCTGGTTTAAAAAATTCGCGAAATATGCCCTATTCCATTGAAGGCTTATGTGTGCAGCTTTGGTGAATGCACTTCGTATAAGAACTATGACATTTATTGCATTGCCTTGAAGAGAATTTCGTGGTGCAGTCTTTGATGTCATAACTCTTATGTGTGTCAGGTCACGTACGGCATTGGTATGTTTTTTCCTAAGGATACCCTCATTTTTTTGTTTGTTATTAAGGTACGCATGATCTCACACATTTTTCTTTAAGGCAGAACCTTCAGAACCCCTTCTATGATCCGTACATACTCCTTTTGCATCTGCATCTGGTCATACACGCAGGCCGGTTGCGAGTACTTCTCATTTGACCTTTCCATTCATCACCAATAAGGTACACTGATTAATATCCGTGACAACAATATAAAATGTTGTTTACTTTACCAAAAACACTAGTATTGTCATGTTTATTTAAAACTTTGGGCGTGCCGGTATCTCCGGTACTGACGGGTACGCTAAAAAAACAACAACAACAGTAAAGTACAGTCATCATTAATCAGATTTCGGCCGTGAATGTCCTTCTGTTTAGCTTGTCAGTGTGTACTGACGCGTTCAAAATGGATTTGTGACGCAACTGAAGATGGTCAATTGACCGCGACGTTTATAAAGCAAACCCTGACACTGATTTCTTACGAAGCTTCTTGAATATAAATAAGTACAATCGTAAACAATATGTACCTATCTGGCTTTTACTTTTCTAACAGTCCAAAATTGATAAAATAAGTCAATTTTTTTTCTCGACTTTTTTTTTTAACTTTGCACATACACAAATACCCAGACCCGGAACAACTATCTGTAGGCCATACAAATATTTGTTCCGTGCAGGGATCGAATCCGCGACACGCAGCGCAGCAGTCTTATCGCTCAGCCACTGCGCCATACGTGTCGTCAAACTAAAGCAACAAACTAACATAGTTGCTATCGGGGGAAAAACGACAAGGAAAAGGATGCTTAAGCAGCAGTGGGGTGAATTCAAGCTGTAGATAATAATGATGACAGCAGCTAACTTAAATGATTTATTAGCAATAGAGGATTGAGAGAAAGTAGATTTCTCCGTTGTCTGCAAATATCTCAAATTGTTTTGACTAACAAATTAGTGTCGGTTCCGCTTTGCGCAATGAAGGTCGGATTCCTGCACAGATAGGTATATTTTATTTTCTTTATTATGATTGACATGCATAAAAAAAATGTGACTACTAAGCTATTTGGCCCGTTTAAACAATTAGTACTTATTGTAGTGCCTTATGAGGAAAAAATATTTCGAAAAATTTCCCGAAAATATAAAACCCATTAGGTGCACCCATTGGTGTTTTTTATAATTTAATAGATTAAGGCTTGTATTCACGCCAATGACCTTGTGCATACAAACTACCTCTCTCGGTCGTAGATACGGACTCAAAACGGACGCGTTTTTCATTTATTATAATTAAAATAATACATGTTTTTAAAAAGTAACAAAACCAAATTATTTTCCTTTGTATTTCAAAGCAGTAGATATTTTTTTTATATTATTTTGTTAAAAAATGAAGGAGTAAAATGGTTCCATTCAACGATTTGGAGGTGATTTTGTGGATTTTTTTTCTTATTATGTGATACCGATACAAAAATTGTGGCTAAACCAAATTACGTGTCACATCATGTAGATTACTAAAAAAAATTCTCAGATGTAATTTCTCTGTAAGTGCCGGTGAAAAACCGCTTCATCTGCACGCTGTTTTTAAGCTTTTTCGAGAGAGGACCCTTAATACTATTCTATGGAAGAAGAAATCATGGTGCCGCCACAAATACATTGGGATTGGGATATGACCAGACGAAATTATGTTAACTATTTCGTATAATTAACATTTAAACTGTGGAGGTTCTTTTATATATTCATAGATAAATTTTGAACAAGGTCATAGTTGCTTAAAGAAACGTTAAAGAAAATGTAAGGGGTGCCCTGTTTGAATATGGGAAATCCCAAGCAAAGGAAGTATGAATCACTATGCAAAGTTAACATTATCATAATGAACATAAAACAAGCCGGTTTAGCAACTTTGAGACGCGAATATTTTTGTCATTGTGCAGACTTAAAGAGAATGTCGTTTCTGCACTATTATTATCTAGGTTGTAACGTAGACAGATTTTGTTTAATTAAATGTTATTACAATGACTAAGGTTCCGTGATCCGGCAATTAAACAAATTGATGCAATTAGGTTAGTGGCTGTAGGTATATGAATTTAGTCTAGCAGTCTGCGGTAGGAGATTTTTGTAGATTCTCAATTCGACTTGTTTTTTTTTTCTTGTGTCAGTATGTTATTTTTTTACAAAAACTTTTTCTGTTTTGAGATTCATTTTATTGACATGGAGTTCAACATTACTGAGATAGTGATGATGAAGATGAACACAAATAGTAACAGGGACCGAGGGAATATATAAATTATTAAAGTGCAACTGCTGATTGATTAATCATTACAGCAACAAGCAAAATCACTCTGAATACAGCTTAACAAGGAAATGTTTTTATTACTTAAATCTAAGGTTTCAGCTGTGATTTTAGGTTCTGAAAAGCCGTTCCCTTAATAAAGCCTTCCATCCGTGTCCTTTCATCGTTTTCTTTTTCAAATATTCAGCAGTGTAACCCACTTAAAACTTGGAAAGTAATAAACTATTGCAATATTGACATTTTTATTTATTGATTTATGTAAATTCGGTTTAACTGGTTAATGTTGTATGCTCTATAAAATTTAAAATGGTGCAGTTGCAACCGATCTTCTAAATGTTGTGTCTAGAATTTTAATTAGACTTCTAAACTTCGTACCGGTTACGAAAATTAGTGAGTTTATACGCAATTTCAATTTCATTCGCAATCATAATTACTTGGAGCTGATTTTCCTATTTTAAGACTTAAATACGGTGATTTCACATATTTTATACAATTGAAATAAAAGTTTTTGAATGACTGAAAAATCATCATTTTAAAAATATAATTATGAGCTTCGAACTCGTTTACTCCCAGACTATATTTGGCATATTTAATATATTTAAATAAAAAATAATTCGCTTTCAAAATAGCATTCCTTAATTATTTGCATTTCGACTTGGCTCGAACGTACTTACATGTACCGTTGTCTAGCTTTGTGTATGTAAACTGTGATGAGTCAACGGTAAACCGCGCGAACGTGCTTAGTGACTGTATTGGCGCGAAGAAAAGTCTTTTCAAAATTTACCAAAATGTATTTTTGCTACTTTTTTGCGTGTTTAATGGGATTAGTGAATCTACTGTTAGGAAGAGAGCTTAATTGAGAGCTTAGCTTCATTTTGATGTATTTTTTAGTTTTTATTTGGTTTAGTTTGTAATAATACATAATGCCAAGCTGCTATATATCTTTATTAATTCAATGTGTTTTCAATTATGCATGTACATAAATAAATACTAGTGACATTTATAATGACTGTGTTCACATAGAACTTAAATATAGACTGAATGTTCTTTGACCGATTTTTATAAAAACACATAAAAAATCGATGCATTATATAGTTAGCCAACAAAGCATTATGTAAAACTAGCTGATATTCTGTCATCATTCGGTAATTCATTCAACCAAAGAGGTGTTTACCTATGTCATTGTGTTTGCTTAGGTGTAAGCCAACCCACGCACTCTTTTATGAATCACATTAAACAATACAACACGTGTTGATCTCTTAACTGCCCAGTAATGTAAACCTATAATTATCAATAGGAACTGCTCATATATATAATTCACGGGTTGGAAAATCCAAGTTTACCCAGGGAAATACCGCCTGATTGTCCCTACTGGTCGAGCAAAAATATTTTCGAAGATGTCTTTAAACAGTCATTATCCTACCATAATATATTTATAAACAGCTTTTTACAGTACCTGCTTTGCATTATGTTTTCGGGTGACGAGATGAATTTATGCGTATTTTTATGGTAATATATTTTCTTCATATTTGAAACTACGTTTAAAAAAAACTTCTGTTTCAAAACTTAGGTTCATATAATAATTTGCAAGCTTGCACACAAGTAAATATGAGGCAAAGATAATTATTTAGATATGTAAAATATTATAAGAATTTTGATTAACTTTTAAATATTGAAAATAGCTAGGTTTACATACAAATTAATTGGTTAGGGTAATAATAAAGAATATCTGTTACCATAATTGAATGGATGGAATTCCGAAGTTTATTTGTTTTTTATTTAAAGTATTTGTACTATAATAAAACATTTTTTTTGTCATCATTTTGATTGTTGAAAATGGTAAAAAACTGGTTTACAAATAAATCACTATCTTTCCGACTGTACCGGCAATGACAGTCAAGCTTCCAAGCTGTCTCGTCACGAACTCACGACACTTATGTAAATAAGACGTAGTCAAAGACTATGAGAGCGTAGATGTTTAAATTCTGCAAATAAGAAAAAAAAAAAATATTGATATTGCCAAAACTTAATATTACCACTCGTGCCGGGGATTGTACCCACGGTGACAGTCAAGCTTGCAAGCTGTCTTGTCGCGGCACACAAGTAAATATGAGGCAAAGATTATTATGTAGATGTGTAAAATATAATAAAAATATGGATTTATTTTAAGATATTTAAAATAAGTGCAAATTAATTTGTTATTGGTTTTAAATTTTATAGGTATGACCTATAAAATTTTGAGCAATGGGCAAAGTAGTCAAGTAACTATGTACTTAGTTTATTAGGGCTGGCACTGTTTTTTTTCAATTGGCCAAATCAATTTTACTGACTGAAACTACATACAAACCTTGAATTTATAGTTTCAGTTAGCCAAAATTATTTAATAACTTTCTATAGGCTACTGTTAAGATAAAATAACAGAGCGTTAACGTGTTTAACTAGCAAAATCAAACCACCAGCATGCGCATTTACGTAACAGTAAGTACAGTCACATCTACAATCAATGACACTCAATAAAATCTATGGCCGAATCCGATATACCCTTTATCGTGTTGCGTATGCGCGTGTGTGGGTGGATACCGAGGCTGCGCGCGCAGAGCTCAGTCATCGGCCGGTCGGACGCGGCGAATGGCCGTTCTTCTTTCAAATTCGCCAACCGGTAACTCACACGTTTCGTTTTGAAATCCCGAAATTATTAATGACAGGGATTTTTAGACTGAAAACGTAAATAAAAAGAGGTATGTGTCTTTAGTTTTTTTTTTCTATTAAATTGTAATTTTGATAAATATTATGTTTTGTATATATTCGTTTATTGTTTTGCGATTTTTAATTCCAAAGAAATGGTTTATTTCTTATATTTGTACGTGTACTGTGGTATCATTTGGATGTTGAAACATGATTGGTTGCGGAATGATTTAAATTAATCAGTCGGTAATTGATTAGGGGGTCACTGCGTCTACCCAATTTATCAAGCTAATGAAAGTATAAAAGATTTCAAAATCTTTGGTACGGTTAGAACCTTATCTTAATATTTTCCACAGTTATGCATAACCTATATTAACCTATATTAATTAAAGGGGAGTAATTATGCGCTTTGGTGACTAAAATTTTGAAACAGTTTTCCTCAAAATTTCAGTTTTTATACAATCAAGAAAATATTTTAGATTTTGCGAATGAACTTTCAATTATGTAAATATCCTATGTCAAGGTTTATGGATACTGCGGTGATACATTTTTTCTGAATTAAAAACATCGTATTGTTGACATTCTTAAAACGATAAAGTTAATTTTTGCATTGTTTAAATTCATTTGTGCTACGAAATTATTTTACTGCAGTTTTTAATTTTTTAGTTACGAAATGAAAAATATAACAGGTTAGATTTTAATTAAAATATTTTTAAGATGTAACTAATTAAAAAACTGTTTTTTCAAATTTTAATGTTTTTAAACCAAGACATGCAACATGTGATATATAAATAATTAAGAAACTAACAACCAATAAATGACTTTTGTTCATGACTGTACGTCCTCGAATATTCACAAATGTTTCGTATTTAATTTATGCCTTAAAATAACGCAGCCCATATTTGTAACTTATTCTTCTGCCCTTATCTCAATTTATTTAGGTTCAGCGCAGCATACCTGCTTCATCGATACTACTTCGTTTTCTAGTTATATCATCTTCCACACAGTCTATCTATCGGTGACAACCGATAACCACAAACCACATAAATTTTCAGTCACCGGAACAGCTTTCAGATTTCCTCATATGCATTAATTTCTCATACTTATTATCCATTCGGCTTACACCACACTTACACTTAGCGTTCTCATCTCAGGCACTTGCTAATGCCTTGCATTCATTCATCCTCTTGTGGCGAATCTTTCTGATTCACAGTCATCAGGTCTAACCGGTGGTTTTATAAAATCCATAAGTAACATAATATGACTATTATTTATACTGAAAACGGGATATTTACCATGTTTACTGATTGTTTCGAGTTCCCGATATTTCGGCGGTTTTTTATCGGGAACTCGAAACAATCAGTAAACATGGTAAATATCCCGTTTTCAGTATAAATAATAGTGCTAGTGACCATGTCAGTTTAAAATCTTATAACATAATATGACTTATAAAATATCTAGTATTTTATATTTAGATTAGTTTTAATATAATTAAATGCTTAAAAAAATCCAAAACAAATTCTACAAATTTGTGGGAAAAACCGGATGATAATATAATTTACGTTAGCTAAAAAGAAAAATGTCTTCATACCACTTACGTACGAAAACATTTTTCTCTAAAACTAATTTGTTTTATTCACGATCCAAAGTAGCTTCGTTGGTTCAGTGGCTGCTAGAGCGGCTGCTGAGCATGAAGTCCCGGGTTCAATCCTCGTGGTGTTATTGGGTTTACCATAAGGAATTTCTCAGAAGCAGCTAGGATTTGTGCCCGGTAGTTGACAATCGTCTCGCCCCCTATTACATGGGACGAAGACATAACTGTTATAATAATATAAAGTTGGCCTTACTTATATACCTACTGGATATAAATTAGATGATGATGATGATGATCATGCTGTAATAATGATTTCCCAAAGAGTAAGGTATGCCTTACCCTACACGTATATTAGTAAACTCTCATTTCGCCAGTTATGTTTACGTTTCAAAGCTGTATTCATCCAGGTAAGAAAGCCTCGGCTTTCGACTTAATGACTCATGACCTTGACTCTTCCACGTGTTCTAGATGTGTCGCTTATTGAAGCACATCATTATGCACAATAATGCAGGTGGTGCATTCTCTAGGGATATTCATGTCTACCGTCATATATGTGTGGGTAAGGGAAGGACATGAGTTTGCTACGCAAGTAAATATACACAATTCTTGAGCGGTAGATTTTCAATATCGATGTTTAACACTAAAACACAACAAACAAAATTTAACATCGGAAACTGTAAAACTGTACCGTATTTATAGTCCATCTCAACACTTAATTTGACGAAAGTCTGTCTATTTAACGCATGTTATAATTCGCGAAAATCCGATTTATGTAGATAAATTTATTAGCATTTTGAGTTAAATGCTATTTTCAAATGAAAGATTACATACAATGTGCTGAATGTCAATGTATTTATTTACAGTTATCTGACAGATGTCGGCACATTCCATGTTTTTCACAGGCTTTCATTTTATATCTGCAATTCAATATGGCATATTAAAGATAATTATCATTAACAGGCATATGGCCACTCTCTGTTTACATGAATTGTACCTACCGACAGGTCTCAACATACCATAGCAACATACTCTAATACTACGAGACATGTAGGTTCACCTAGGTGTAAGTTCAGAGAAATTAAAGGGATCCTGTCTGCCTAAAGCAATATCTAAGATTTCCAAATGTCGAAATCCTAAATTTAATTCTGGAAGGTGTCTGTGTAGGATGGGCAAGAACCACCACACTGGGTTTTTGTTTTAGACGGGTCGATGACACCCCATTAGTCCAGATTTTTTCTACAACGGCCAACCTGGACCCGCAAACTGTTAAGAGATTTCCAGATTGGCCTGCCCTGTCCAGGAGGAAAATAATCTGATGGATTGATGAAGTGTAGGTGTCCTATTCGTTTCGTATTAGTTTATTCATTACGTCATACAAATGCATACATAGGTAGGTATGTCTTAGGTAATCGAATTACAGTTTCAAAAAAAAAAAAAAAATCAACCTAACGTCTAACCAATTTTAATTTCACAGCAACATCGATTTTTAATTCTTACAGTGTTCTTTAGATAATTTCCAGTCGTCGAAGTGATCAAGCGTAAAATGAATGCAAAAAGTTGCAGTTGTCCGATCCAGTCTAAGGACATTGCCTTCATGGCTTTATCTGATCACATTCCGTTACTTTTTTTTATTTAGAAATTATGCAAGGTATGGCGTGTCAGCGACCCTGGTGGTACCAGTTTTGAAGTCCCGTAGCAAAGGGTCCAATGTATTCAGAAGCATGCAGATGATTCGGTGTCTTGTTCTTAAAACGGGACGGGTTCTTTTCGTTTGGGCTTCTTTACCCTTTGGATGGGTATTCATAAGAGTTGGAATAAATAGAATATACTTGCTCCGATATCAACTTGTGCTTTCTGAATGCAACTTGTACAAAATTTACCCTCGATCATGCTTTTAATGCATCAACTAGCAAAAACATTAGTCTAACACATTCAGCTGAGGCAAGTATAGAAATTTGAAGATCTGATGCTACAGTAAAAATGAAAGAAAACGTTTAAGTAAAACATTCGTTACATTTCCAAAGAATAATAACTAAAGTAGTATTCGTGCCCACGTGAACCTAATCAACATATCCACAATCCTATTCTCATAAACCGAGTTATCCACGGTTGGTTCAGAAGACAATGCTGGTTGTCAAGATGGTTGACGGTTGAGTCAAGGACGGTTGCGGTCCGACGCACACCGTTGCCTCTGCATGGTGGAATGGCGGGTTGTATGAGCACGAAGCGACGTCGTTATGCATGAGAATTTCCTGCAGTTTTTGTGGTCGTCTCTGTTATTTAGTGGATCATAAACTGATGCATATTTTTGTTTGTCATCAGGTGTTTTTGTAATCTGGATTTTGTACAAAGTAATAGTTGAGTTCTGAAAGAAGGGTTGCGATGCGACTTATGATAACAATAGCTCAATGTTAGAGCACTTCCATTGGAGCCCTGACTCCTATTGCTTGCTCCTAAATGTATATGCGTTGACTAAGTGCGGAATATTATTTTTGTCACTGTCTATTACCGTTTGTAGTAAGTCGTTCAGAATTACAATAATAAGGTTTGATAACTGATGTTGTTCCTACAATCTCAGTTACATTACTCTAGGCTCTATTAAAAATAAATCAGTCGCGCACAAATCAGAGGATTTGACACTGACAGTTGTAAATCTGTGTAAGTATTCTACTCTTTGCTATATCTACTTCAAAGATTTTTGCGATAATTTTGTTTGTAATTATTTTAATGGTAACTTATTTCAGGAGTTCTTCATTTTACTTACGTTGTTTACCGTTCCAATTATATGTATTACTTTAATATTTACTTGTTTATTATACCTTTGTGGAGGCACATAGCACTTTAACTCTGCAAGGTAAATATTATTTTATTGTTTCCATAATATACTTTCCGTAAAGCTCAACATTGATCTAGTTACCAAGAGACATTCTGTTTGATCATACAAAATAAAGATTGTTAGGCATGAAAATGAAACACGACATGGTTCCATTATGGATTCAATTTATTATTATTCGATTACCGACGATTACGTCCCAAGATCAGAGAAAGTAGCACTATAATATAATAATAAACTTCCATAAATTCACGCCCAAATCTTCTTGTTTCGTAACGTTGTTTTAATTCTGAAAACATGCAACCTGCTAGAAACGCTATGGTATCGTGCTATATGCAGTAACCTGATTGTTTTGATATGAATGCTGCAAAAGTATATATTTATAATAGGGACAGTGTTCTGAAACTTCACTATTTGGAGAAACATAACTATGAGCCTGATGTGTACCACTGTGGGGTAAAGGCCTCCCTTCCCTCTGTCTTTGGCTGTCCAGCTCGTGACGCTTTCTCCCTTATAATATTATATTTTGAAATTCTTTACTATATTCTAAATACGAGATTTTGTTTTGGTTTTCAGCCAGCAAATTAAATTCTTTGTACGTGCGGTGCAAGAAACGTTTCTTGCGACACACGTGTCTCGAGAATAAATAAATCGTATTTTATTCATCCACATATTTATGCATTTTGAGGTTAAATACCGCATAGTTGAGCACATTTGCGTCACATAATGCGGCGTACGATTTACAAGCGTGGCATATTTTAAGACGCAATCAGAATCCTGCGGGTGCAAGTTTTATATTTTTAACACTATTCACGTGGTGGTGAAATGCAAAAAAAAACTAATATTTAAATATTATGAGATGAGATGCGCCTATGAGAGGTACAAGTAGCTTTTACAGTACAGTCGAAATTCTGTAGCATTTCCATCAGAAAAGTAGAACGGCACTCAAAAATCAAAAGTCATTTATTCAAACTAGGCTGATAATCAGCACTTTTCAAACGTCAAAATTTAATTTACTTATTTACAAGAGACAGTCCCCCAAAACGCCCACCCTTCGACTTTAACTACAATGTTACGTCTGATTCACCAGTATAGCCTTCGTACACATGACATTTAACCTATAATCCCTGAAGGGTTAGGCAGAGATGTACCTCATATTATTATCCTAGAAAAGTGTTCGTTAAGTTTTCCTTTCATTTACTTCTAGACGATGTTAAAAATCGGGGGAGGAGCCTTGCTGATCGCGGCCATTGTGGCGGTCTTCGTGGTCGCCACCCAGGGCCGGGATCCTGACCTGGAAGCCTTGGAACATGAGGGTCGGGAGTACATCTTCCAACTAGACAAGGCCATGGGCAAGAGGAAGAACAGGGCCAGTCTCTCCGAGTGGGATTACACGTCTAATATCACTAAAGAGAACGAGGAAAAATGGGTAAGTTAATGCATTGTTTTAGAAATCACTCAGTTCTTTATGCTATAAAATCTACAGAACTATTTTCAGTTCTGGTCAAATTCACTCCTAACAAAAAATATCGAGTAAAGCTGTGACTGAGAGGCGGAGGACGGGAAAGAGAAGCGTTGGCCCTCCGGCGGCGAGATGGGCAGACGATATTGCCATCGCGGGAGTATCCTGGATGAGGCTAGCACAAGACCATGGAACTTGGCACAATCAAAGAGAGGCCTATGCCCAGCAGTGGGTGAAGTCGGGCTGCGGATGATGATGATAAAAAAAAATGTGCAGACACCAAAGCAACACAAAACAAATATTCCTACTCCAAAGGCTTTTTCTTGTTCCAACAAATACTAGCATTTTCATACAAAGGTTTAGCCCCCTTGGAAAAACCCTTCATGTATTGAAGATTAGAATCTACTGCAGGTTAAAGAAAATACGAAAAATATTGACGGTGAAAGTGCGAGTTTGAAGTCAAACAATTCTGTCAGACCGAGCCTAAAATCCACGTGATTGAAGTACATACAGTAATCAATCAAGAATTAAAACCGTAACTGTAGTACATGCTGTAATTGCCATTTTATATTTACCGCTTTTATACTGAAATTGAATTAAAGTCGTAATGTTTTCTAACTTCATTACACACTCCGTCACTTATACAGTTATTAAGGCAAAATTACTTATTGAACCAATAAGCAATTCTTGCGCATTAACGAAACAACACCATTATTGCGAATGATTTATTCAAAATCAGAACATTTATTTCAAGTAGGCCAGTTACAGGCACTTTTGAATAGTCGAACAAATACTAAATAAACTAAGCTACAGTCCCAGTCACAAGGCATAATAACTGTGAGTGTACTGTAGTTGCCCATTCCACAGCGTTGATCTCATGAGAAGAAGGGCAAGAGTCTATAACTTGATGATGACAATGGTTTTAGAAAATTATACGTGTTCAAATAGTGCAAGCCACAGACACGGGACCGGGTGATGTGCCGTTGACGGACGGACGGATGCTAATGTCCAACAGTGGACGTATTTTAGATGATAATGATGATGATGACATAGAAAGATTACAAAAATAGCGAGATTAAGATACCTCTGTTTTATAACTCAAAACCACCATTTTTCTAAACAGTCTCTCACAAACTTTCCACAACTTCCAGATCCAAATTCGCCTAGAGCTGTCCCAACAAGAGAAGCGAGCTTGGGAAGAGACAAAAATGTACAGATGGCAGGACTTCCAAGACTTCACTCTTCGGAGGATGTTCAAGAAGTACAGCCAACTGGGCGTGTCAGCGCTGCCCGATGACAAGTACAAGCTGCTGATGCGGTCGGTTTCTGGAATGGAGTCCAACTACGCAACAGCCAAGATTTGTGACTTCAAAGATCCTGCCAAGTGTAATTTAGCTTTGGAACCAGGTAAAACTCGAATTCAATCGAATTTAATGGTATTTTTGGATCCACAATTGTTGAAGTAAGAAGTTAGGAAGTTGAAATGAGGAGTTGTAGGACAAGTTAATAGGGAACAGGTGGGTGCACATAAGGAAATAATTATTAGCTAGGATAAGAAAATGTGATACAAAAATGTCTCTTAGTAAAAGACTCTTGATCATAAAAGATATATTTTTAATGTTCAGTAAGAGGTCAAGTATAAATATATTACCATAAATATTTCGAAAATATTTTAAGTCTTACAAAAGGGTATCGTAGTAGGCCAATCCTACTACGATACCCTTGTGTGGTTGTTTTGGAGGTCAGATAGGCAGTCACTTAACGTAAACTACTAGTATTCAGCTGCATTCGGACTGGACTAGAAACCGACCACAACAATGATGGTAATGATATCAAAAAAGTTTTTTGCATTCATAAAACACTATTTTGTAACGTTTTCTATGATTTGTAATATTATGTCCATTTCAGATATCACGGAGCTGTTCGCAAAGAGTCAAGACCCCGACGAGCTGAGGCACCTCTGGGTGGAGTGGCACAAGGAAGCTGGTGCGAAGGCGCGGCACAACTTCACCGAGTACGTCACATTGTACAACGAAGCTGCAAAACTTAATGGTACAGTCTTTATTATAATAATGGAGATCTGAATAGTGGCGTTCTTCACTTTGAATTTGAGTTACTTTCTATGGAGACCGCAAAATTTGGAATGTCTTCGCCAAAAATCGTAGTAAATCTCTAAAGAGGTAAAGTTTGTATGCAGGGATTAATCTTCTAACTATTGATCTGATTTCTAAATTCTTTCACTAATAGGATGTAACATTATCTCCGAGTGTCCTAAGTTATATTAAAAACGTACCCGTAGGATGATTTCTGATTATAATGAAAACAAAGCCGCGTTTTAGTTTTAAGAGCTACGAGTATTGCCAAATGAGATTCATCTTGTTTTAAAGCAAATACTGCTCCTTTCAACGGCCTCACTTATGTCAGGCCGATGGTAATATCCTCATGTCATGTACATTCGTAGAAGAGAGTATAAAAAATAACTATGCAGTAATAATGTTGTAAAATATGTGACTGCCAATGACGCCACAAGCCATTTGATAACTTCGTAGAATTTTCTTTCGAATCTATTTCTTTACCACTATTTCCTCGTTTTCAATCGCAAACTGTTACTGTGGTTTTGAGTATATTATGTATATTTAATGCGGCTGTAAAATTAAGTATTGAGGAAAATTCATTTTTTTTTTACTATTCAACCATTTCTATAATTTTATGCATATTTATCAGGAGATCTTGTGATCCATGAATAATTAACATTTTTCAAAGATCCACTAATCAATCCGCGGTTAATTTCAAATTCTAAAAACCTGCCTGTTTTCAGATTTCAAAGATGTAGCAGATTGGTGGCAGTCAGAATACGAGGTGGATGACTTCGAGCAGCAGCTAGCCAAACTCTGGGAAGACGTGAAACCGCTGTACCAGCAGCTGCACGCGTACGTGAGGAAGAGGCTCCGAGACAAGTATGGAGACCACGTCGTGTCAGCCAAGGGACCCATTCCTGCGCATTTATTAGGTTAGTATTTCTACGTTACTTAGAGGTCGCAAGAGACTATCGCTGATCAAAAACTTCGGGCGAATATCACCAATGAAATTCGTCCTTAGCCCTATTTTCAGCTGCGGGTTGTTTGAAAGAGATGCCGTGGCCACAAAAGGCTAAGAAGGAACATGGGTGGTTTTTAGTCAATACAAGTTTAACACACCCTCCCACTCCACCCAGAGCTGGAGGAGTCATTTGATAATCATCAAATGACTCCTCTGATCCTCCTCTGAATGATCTTTTTTTGGAGGCTGGGTAATCACCCAGCCTCCAAAAAAAGCCCATGTTCAGAACGGCATAAAGGCAATTATTAATTACGAACTAGTGTGGCACGTCTGCTTCGTCTGTACTGAAAGTTGTTAGTGTGTGGAAGTATCAAAATAGACCTTTAGCTTAGTAGTGAGTACACCTATAAAACATTAAGATTCAAATTTCAGGTAACATGTGGGCACAAACCTGGAGCAACATCGAATCCTTCACCCGCCCATACCCCGACAAGAAAGAAATCGACATCACTCAAACAATGAAAGAACAGAACTTTACCGCAATCAAGATGTTCCAGATGTCTGATGAGTTCTTCAGGTCATTGAACCTGACAGCGATGCCGGAGAAGTTCTGGAAGAACTCCATCATTGAGAAGCCTAATGATAGGGAAATTGTTTGCCATGCATCCGCTTGGGACTTTTATGATGGAGAAGACTTTAGGTAAAAACGAATATTGACTAAAGGACTTTTGGTACTAGAAAGCAGTCTTAAAAAAAAACTGGATAGAGTTTACACTTTACAGTACCTACAGAATTTGAACAAGAATCTGTGAAATTAAAATAATACCATCCACCAAGATGATGAAATGGCTGAATCCATAGGCACTTCATCATGCAACAAAATCTTTGATATTTTACTTTTCGTGAGAAAAAATATTTATTTCCTTCTGGAATAACTTGAATTGTATTAGTAATCGCACTAGGGTCACTTTCGGAGTACTGCTTAGTATCTATCACCATCAATTTTTTTAATCATTCCTTTTCTTTACCTTTACCGCATTGTTTTCTGTGTACTTTACTGTTTTAAAATACTTCAGTTTGAAATATTTCACTAACAAAATGTTTCTATATTGACTAAAATTCGAAATTTCGACTAACATTCTTATTTGGCTTAATTTTAAAGGATCAAACAGTGCACATCAGTTGATAGAGAATACTTTGAAACCACACATCATGAAATGGGACATATTCAATACTTTCTTCAGTATAGACATCAACCATTTGTTTTCCGGGACGGAGCTAACCCAGGTAATTAATGTTTAATTTGTTATACCAGGATCAAAATGTGTACATCGATCAACAAAGAACATTTTAGAACGGTGCATCACGAAATGGGTCATGTCCAATATTACTTGCAGTATAAACATCAACCGTTCCAGTTTCGAGAGGGTGCCAATCCAGGTATTTAGAATTTGGGAACGAATTAACTTCATCATCTTTTGGGCCTGTATCTTCTTGAACTTCTTCATTAATTTGTTTGTACTGTGTTTGATGCCTTATTGCATAGTTATCTACATAATCAATCTTTCTTTTTTGTATGTCTTCAATGAATACTGTTGATTTAAAATATGGTTCTTCTGTCGTATCTGTATCGTCTTCATCATTAATATTGATTGATTACTTGGGTCATTGTGATAAATCTTTGATATTTACCTCATTATTGTCTTTCTATATTTATATTATTATCGTCTCTCAATAAACGGTATATTATAAATACAGTTTCGTGTGACAAAAACCAACTCTATCGCAAATCCTTCAGCAGCATTGTCATTCAACGTTTCTAGAGTAATGTCTAATCCTTCTGGCACATATTTTAGGATTCCATGAGGCTGTAGGAGACACGATTGCGTTATCGGTGTCCTCTCCTAAACATCTCCGTCGCGTTGGTCTGAGTACTGGCGACGCTGAAGATGAACAGACTGAAATCAATCAACTTTATAAAATGGTGAGCTTGTGTTTTGGATTAGTAAATTCTTAAGATCCTAAAAACGCTAACAGCAATTATAATTTTAACTTTCAAAACGACTTTTGAAGTATCATAACAGCTATAAAAGAATAACTAGCTTTCGACAAAATTTTTAAACAACGCTTTTTAAAATTCCCTCTTTACAAATTTTCCAGGGTATAGACAAGATAGTATTTCTGCCATTCGCCTACACCCTGGACATGTTCCGCTACGGTGTTTTCCGTGGGTCTACTCCTCCTGAAGACTACAACTGCCACTATTGGAGGCTCAGGGAAATGCTGCAAGGTGTGGAGCCACCGGTCAATAGGACTGAGGAGGACTTTGATGCCGCTGCCAAGTACCACGTGTCAGCTAATGTGGAGTATGCGAGGTGAGGATGATAAGCGATATAATTAACAGCAAACAAATAAAGACGTTAATAATCCAAAGCAATAATAACACTATAGCTCTTGAACGCAGCGTAAGTGGGTTGATCGCGTTCAGATTTGTACGGAAAATTAACCACGAATGTCCAGCACTGGACTGCTATAGATGCTTAATCTTCAATGGTCTTAATAAGGTCTACGAGGATAAAATACTTGGAAGAAGCAAAGTACGAACAAAATTACATACTGCACCAACCTACTCGGCAACTTTTTGCTCAAGGGAACGTTTTACTAAAATTGATTCTCTCTCTCTTTGACATTTCAGATACTACGTCTCGTTCATAGTGCAGTTCCAGTTCCACCGCGCACTCTGCCAGCTGGCTGGCGAGTACGTGCCCGAGGACCTCAACAAAAAGCTCGTGGACTGCGACATCTACCAGAGCGTTGCTGCTGGAAACGCATTGGCGTAAGTTATTGCTATTTTGACATTTTGATATTGTAGAGAATAGACGTGCTGTGAATAGATTCATGCCAGATTTGTCTTTGCCTAATCGATCTTTAAACTAGCTAATGTATTGTGAATTGGTTTTCGAGAGGACTGTCATCGGTATTTAATCACGTGTATCGGCCGTATTGTTCCACATCTAGCACCTACGTGAAGATTTAACTTACTGCGGTACTCAGAGATATTTAATGATTACTTAAGCCGTCACTTAGTAAAGATTTGACATACTTTTGTATGACAAAACTGTCAAAACCTTTACTTAGTGATGACCTACGTAATCATTAAAGCTCTCTGAGTGTTAGAGGTCGAATTCATAGTTGTGACGGTTGAAATAACGAGTAATAGAGAAGTATCGAAGAAGAAGACAATTTGCTGCGCCGCTCCCCAAGTAGTACATCAGGTAGAATTGAAATAAAAGCAGAAGAATGATGATCAGAAGTATTCATGAAAAAATAATGAAAATTTTCATAGACTTTTCACAAACACAATACCTACATAACCAAATAAATGTTTAAATTGTCATTCAATTGTGTCATACCCCACTTGTTACCCCAGTTGCAACAAAAAAATAAACTGTCTGAATGAATTTGTCTTAGTAGAATAATATTAAAATACCCTTTTTCCCTAGGAACATGCTCAAGATGGGTTCAGCGAAGCCATGGCCCGATGCGATGGAGGCCCTCACTGGGCAGCGACAAATGAAAGCTGACGGACTCTTGGAGTACTTCAGGCCTCTCCAAGAGTGGCTGACGGCAGAGAACCAACGCACCGGAGAACATATCGGATGGGAACCTAGCAGAGCACGTAAGTATTTTATTGGCTTTTTAAGTGTCGTTGGTAATAACTTCATTTGACTAAACATGAACAGCTATCAAACTGAACTTCATAGGCTGTGTTGTGAGTTGGAAGCCCGTACTTACACTTAAAGTTATCTAACTACTGTCAAAACTTTATATATTTGCCAGGAGCAAGAAGCTGACTTCTTGCTCCTGGCAAATATATAAAGTACCAAGTTATTTTAGCCAGTAATATTTAATATGCGTGGCTGTTATAACAACCTGTTTTAGAATGTGTAGTGAGTTCGTCGTTTTATTCATTCAGAAACAATCAGACACCACTCACCAGACGCTTTCGGGCTTGGTTGGTGAGAACTGTTCTATCTGGCATCATCTCAATTCTTTATTTCCATTCCAGACTACTGCACAGCGGAACAGCGAGCCGCCTTAAGCGCAAAGGAGGTGACAAAACCAGAGACACAAGAACCGGTGGCAGAGTCGTGACGCGTTGAGTACTTACTACACTAATAGTCTAATTTAGAGCAGACAAGCAAGACAGTATTCATAATAAATGATTTTTTTTTAATGATGTTATGGGGTTTCATTTAAGAGGATTTTTGTGTGGTGGAATCAGAAATGATGATATTTGTAGGACAACCTTTTTTAAGAATGGGAAATCATCAAATGACACTTCTGGGCGGAGCAGAAGGGAGTGTCAGACTTTTACTGACTAAAACCCATCCGTGTTCCTCCTAATTCCTAGTTCCACCCAAGAGGAATTGTGTTCTGGGGACGCGGTGATTCTTTCGAACAAATTCCGCAACCCTGGTAGATTTGTAGGGCAATCTATATATCCGAAATAAGTCAAAGCCTTGCTATAGTGTATCAGGGTTCTTTTGGGGTTTAACACTCACAAGATGCTCTTGGTAAACATTTGTGACAATTGTACGTCGAAAACAATATGGCGGCGATAGTTCCAACCACAGAGTACTTTTATTATATAATTCCAACTATGGGTACAGCCTGTACAACTGTGGGTACAATCATGCAGCAATGTAGCCTTAGTGGGAGTGATGGTCTGTTCAGTCCGAATGGAAATCTTCATGCAATTTACTATATGCATTGAAAATAGGACCGTAATACCATTGCTTAAAGTAGAAAATTGTATGCATGTCAATGTGGACGATCAACCAGTCGCCCACGCGCATGTTTGTGACTCGATAGCTCGATATTTTTAGACATTGGAAATGCGGTTCTGTTTTCAATACAGCCAGTAGTTGTTAGCATGTAACTGATGCATTTTTCATGCTGTCTAAACTCCTAAGTTGATCACAGGCTGAAAGATCATACTTCATAGCAAACTTAAAGCATTTATTTCAATTAGACCGTTACAGGCACTTTTTAATCTTAGAAAATCAAAAAAAACGAACCTACAGTCACAATCACAAGACATAATAAACTTGTGACATACTGCAGTTTCCCATTCCAAAGAGCAGATCTCTATGTACAGAAGAATGGGCCAGAAACACTATGGACACTCTTTTAAATCAAAATATTGTCATCGAATAGTGACAATGGTTCTAACGGCGTAGTAAAAGAAGGCGAGTTGGCGCCCCTTAAGGTAAGCCGCAGAATTAGAGAAAGTCTAGAACTAAAGTACTAGGAAGCACTTGTGGTTACGGTAATCCTTATAAGACACGAGGAACTCCAGCAGTGACCGCTCTTCGTTTGAAATGATAACAATGACGATTCCTTCTAGCCTGTAGATTACAATGATCTTCAGACAGTCGTGTATCGATCTTATATCTTTGTCTCCCATATTAAATACCTGTCTCTTACGTAATTTAACAATTTTGAAAACCGCTGGATCATTCGTTTGATAACTTTGATAGTAGAATAAGATGAAGATAAAATTATTATCTCTTATCAAATCATCAGATCGGGTGATACAGTAACACTAAGAGATGTTAAGTGGGTTCAAAGCCCGTGCTATGATAACAAAAATGACGGGAGGTGCAGTTTTTTTAGAGAATTGTATCAACTGTTATGCTTTGAAATAAGAAAACTCGATCAATGGTGTCTGAACTATAACCCTGTTGTCAATTTACGTGGTTAAGTAAGTTTCTGAATAGCCCTCATATTAACCATACATGCAGGACTCAGATGTGGGTCCGACTCTCCCAGACCATGCAAAGCGATGCTGGGTTTTTCCGGTATTCATTTCTCAGTAACACTTCCGCCCAAGAAGGCCAAACAAAAGATGGATGGATTTTGTGAGGAATTATATGAAAGAGAAAAGAGTTAATGATGTCTTGATTTCTGACAGGGGCAGAAGGCAGAAGTAAACGTGTTGCGCCGACCCCAAGTAGAATGGGGCAAGAGCAGGAAAATGACTTTTCAATAACAGCTATAGGTAACTCAAATCTGAATTTGTGCCCGGTTTATTAATAGGCTTGTCCCTATAACATGGAACTTAAAAATAATGCATTAAGTGTGGACGTACTAACAAGTATACCTCTACAAGTCCATCAGCGGTGTTATGTCATTAACTATGATGTTTACTTAACGTTTGAACTGGGACTGGTCGAAGCTAAAACCCATGGAAATTACAGAAACGGATTCAAACAAATAATTCAGTAATTACTATGGGGACGTCGATGTCTACAATAAAATCCTCGCATTGAAGCACCTTGACAATGACAGGATCAAGGACGCTAATGCAAGTAAAGTAAACAAATTTAAATCAATCAACATTTAGATTCCCCACACGTTAAGTTTTAAGGAAAATCCGAGAGAATGTATTTATGCAGCGCAAACACGTTTTGAACTGAGCCAATGACAAGTGCACGGGGGTCTAGTTGGACTTCAAACTAGTTTGATTATGCTGCGATGTTTATTGTTTAAAGTTGATATGGTTGGCAGCTTGTACGATAAAAAAATTTTTAAAACGAGTTTTGTTGAGGATACCAATATCTAGTTAGCAACATCCAGTCCTGGTGTTCAATATGGGATAAGGAAAAAGTATTCGTTTTAAAACGATTTAGTTTTTTTTTTGGGCCCGCAACAAACCAGAATATCTCGATTTTGACTTGAATACATTTCTTGTAATTTCAAATCGAAAGTTGGAACTCGTTTTGCAGGACCAGTGAAAAGGCTAACTTTAGGTTTTGATAAACAAACAAGATTGGTAATTTTTTTTATTAGTGGACTAGAATTGGGTTATTATAATGCAATAAGGCTGGTAGTTTCAGAGATTAGCACGTTCAGACAAACAAACAAACTGTTCAGCTTCATTATATAGATATCAATAATTCAACTGAGACAGATTATATTATCATTCATGGAGTGCCTAAGATAAATACGTATCGCATCCTGTCGCAAGCTGTAGTGTGGATTTGATAGCAGAAGGAAACAGGTGGTGAGTCTTGTTATTTTTTATTACTAAGGAAGTCTTAATCTTGTAGACAAGCATTATTTTTATTCGTTTGTTCTCTATGTATATGGTGGAAGAACAGACTGGATTCGGAAGACAGGGGACATGGTGTTGTGTGTGTGGAGAGGCCCATATCCAGTGGTGATCCTCGATGATGGGTGGGTTGAGTTTGCAAAAGCACAAAGTTTTTTTAAAGAACAAACTCATAGTTTTTTCTTAAAAAAAATCCTTAAGAACTTTACACCCTCCAAAATCTATACCATCCTTTAATATCATCCTTTAATATTATTGTATCGATTAGAATTATGAGCTGAACAAGAAAAAATTTCTTGATTTAAGATACCTACTTTATTTAAATGTTATTATCTGCTAGTATGGTTCTTCAAACACAGATAGTGTTGGACGTGGTCACATAGTATGTAAACACAATGGTTCGAACTTATTAGGTGCCAACATTGATTTATGGAAGAGGTCAGTAACAACAGGAACTTCCGATGTTTTGTTATAGGTCCATGAGTGATCACTACATACTCTGTTATTCATATTGTGGTAGGTAATTTTGTATAGCTTTTTATCATTTTCTTTTAAAATTGTCGTATCTTTCTTTTTACACGACTGCCCCAAAACAGAGTGTTACGTTTTTTATCGTATGGTTAGCGCCAAACCTGCTGTCAGAGTTTTATACTGCCCATAGCCCTGTGACTTGGCTTTACATGCCGTCGACAATAGCTCTCAGGCATGCTGGTTTCCTCACGATGTATGTACAACACAACGTACAACAACAACATTCTCACTACAAAGGCAGGAGTCACATGATTCCTAGACCAAGACATTACTTGACCACAATTTACAATGCATTGGATCGAACCCGTCGCATTCTTTAGCCTTACTCCCCACTGATGGAACAAGGGCTTTCGTCTCGGTGGGTCATTTCCCCAGGTGGCAGGATTCTGGTTGGATCAAACCTGTTTGCCTAAGTATTTTGTTATATAATCTCGGAATCTCCTTGATTCTGATCATGCATTGAAATTGCAATATTATTGGTATCTATTCAATTATCTGTTGGTAGTTTTGAACGAGGTAAATGCGAGACCTTGGCTAGCGTGTTAGAATTCTGGTGTTATTTTCTCAAAAACTCTGACAAAGCCATACTACAGGGCGTCGTTTTGAAGTTGAACGGAGCGTAATTCTGGCGAAAAGTACCAAGCCAGATCAAAAATGAAATGGATTGTTGCAAACTGGTGCTGCAAATTTAACTGAATTATGGCAGAACTTAGTCCAAATGGTCTGTCTGTCTGTCACCTAATCATGCCTTCGCGGCTTAACGGACTGACCGACGACAGACCTACCTGCAGGACGACAGGTTAAGATATAGATTTTCTTATCCCGTTAGTAATAACTTGTGGGTCAATTTCCAAAAAACTTACGGCTAGTTGGAAGAGAAACGGCATTGAAATCGGTGGAGTGAGGTTGACAAACCTTCCACGGCGGCAGAACTGGAGCTTATGTTGAACCAGCTCAGAGAGGCAACCCTTGAGGTTGGACTCGTGATGAATATTTCAAAGACCAAACTGATTTCAAACACCACTAAACACAAGATCCGAGTAAATGGTGAAAAATCGCAATATGCCCATGAATACTTGGGCCAGCTAGTCTCTTTCCAGTCAAGACAAGACAAAGAAATCATAAGACGAACCGACAATGCCTGGAAGAGCTACTGGTTCATGATAGGGCTTATGAAAGGAGCTCTTCCACTGTCACTCAAGAGAAAAATCATGGACATGTGCATTCTTCCCATTTTGACATAGGGATCTCAAACTTGGTCTTTGACAAACATTCTAAAGTCCAAGCTCAAGGTTTGCCAACGTGCAATGGAGCGAACTATCCTAGGCGTTAAACTAAATATACCGTATACGTAACACCACACTGCGCTCCAAAACACAAATCACTGACGTTGCTCAAAAGCCGCTAAGCTGAAGTGGGGCTGGGCTGGCCGTATGCCCAACGAGCTGTGGGCCAAACAACCAGGTTGTGGAACCCTGACACAGCCAGAAGGCGACGTGGTAGACCTCATAGGAGATGGCGGGACGAGCTGGACAGAACCAACGACCAGTGGTCCACATTGGCCCTGGATCGCAAAAGGAAATCAGGGGAGGCCTTTGCCCAGTAGTGGGATGACACAGGCTAACAGTAACAGTAACGCGAATAAAGCCATAGCCAAAGCTATTAAAAGTTATGTTCAGGTAAAATCACTATCGTGTCGGGTAAAAATAAACCGAGTGGAAACAAAGAAAAACCACATTTTCCTCATAATATTCAGCAATTAGTTGAAATTAAAAAGATTGCTGTTAACATCCTTATTATTGTGCCAAGTGTCATCAAAGTTGATCGTGGTTCAACATTCAGTTTAGAAAATGAATTTATTTATTAAATTCCTGTTTTCGTAATAAAGGATAATGTGCTTTGTGTTTTGTGTTATAAGAGACAGTTTAGAGTAAATGTGTTGGAGAGCTTAAAGTTTTTTGGATATTTTGGTGTCGTGGCATGATATTATCGCAAGACCAAAAGTGTTGTCTTGTAAGTATTGTATACTTTATTTTCGACTTCTGAGATTTGTTTACATAGACCAAATTGTCAATGTTTATGGCTTGTTGGCTAGTTTGGAGAGAAAGATCAAATAATGATGGATAGATTGTATGAGAAAGAGAAAAGAAGAAAAGGGAGTGAATGTGTTGTGCCGAACTTAAGTAACGTGGGTCAGAGCCAGAGGATGTGCAGAGGATGATAATATTTACACCGTTCGATTCTCACCTATATTTAGCAAATAAAGATCTTAGATGTTTAATTTGATTTGGACTTTTTGAGTTGAACTTTGCTAAGCAACTTTGCATTTGGAAGCGTAGACAAAGACCCGTTATATTTTTGATATGGCGTATTCCTAGAATTCTAATTTTACTGTAGCTATAATACAAAATTCCAAACAAATTAGGAAAATTACATAACACGATTGTAAGGCCTACTCCGTTATTCCTAAC
Source organism: Diarsia brunnea (assembly GCA_949774965.1). Classification (NCBI taxonomy): domain Eukaryota; kingdom Metazoa; phylum Arthropoda; class Insecta; order Lepidoptera; family Noctuidae; genus Diarsia; species Diarsia brunnea. The sequence continues at coordinate 19,177,260 of OX459003.1, forward strand.
GTCTCTTCCGTGAGTTCGCGTACTCTTCATGAGAAGACTACAAAAATATACAAATTGTATGAAATTGTCACAAATATTTGACTAACAATGTTTTGTAACGCATATGAATAGTGAACGAGAATTTTTTGTCGAGACTAATGATGACCACTTTATGTGGTAATGCACAAGCAATATATATATTGAGGTAGATATTGCCAAATTTAGAAAGAAAAGCCTTTTATTATTCCTAGCGTGTCGACGAAAATCCAAATTCGGGCCAGAAACTGAAGAAAGAACAGACGCTACTCAAACACCACACTCGAGATGAACTAAAATCAAACCTGTGGATTTGGAACTTTGACCTTCAATATCTTCGTAACTAGAAGACTAGTCTTTCCAAGGTATGGTCCAAAAAAAAAATGATTGCCATGACAGGGAGAACAAGTGCCTTTCGGTTTCGTTAAGTGTTTAATACGAAATGGGCCTAGTCTTGACCTCAATCTTGCCCTAAGGGCAGAGATACCCCGGCTTCGACATGAAGGGCTAAGAAGGAACATGGGTGGTTTTTAGTCAGTACAAGTCTGACACACGCTTTCGCTCTGCCCAAGAGCGGGAGGGGTTATTTCATGATTTTCCACCCGCCAAAATAAAAAAAAGGGCAGAGATGAGGTCGACAACGGATCGAGCTAACCCAGAAGAAGCCTATTTACTTGCGACTTAAATAGATTGTAGTGTATTTTTACACCCTTTATAAGAGAAACCATGCCTCTTAAGAAGTTGCCAAGAAACATGGAATGGAATGGAAGGATTGTTCTAGCAAAATTCTGTAGATCTATTTAATAAGCTGACGTCGAGCTAATTACAACTTCAACCTGATTATCTGTGTGAAATCGAGGAAAGAATGTCGATTTTCTTTGTTAAGTTTTTGCAGTAACTTTTAATAGGGCTGCTCTTAATTAAGTAGGCACTTCATTAACTATGTAATAGGCGCCTATAATAATGTCAGGTAATCTAGCGGTCTACCCGTCTAGTCATCTATTTTTAAATCGGAACAAATGCGCTCATCTCGTTCTATTTTAAATACTTTTTACTAAAACGTATACCAATGTTTACCAGTAGGGGGCGGTACTGAATTTTCCAAAAAAATTGTACTGTGGCAGTTAGTGACAGGTCCCCTATTCCTGTCTTCCTGTTTGCAGACGCAAAGGAGACGGGGAAAACATATTCTCTGTCTGGTGTCAGCCACCTTGTCAAAGAACAATCCGGTGTCAAAATCGAAAATGTTCGGGATCAAAATGTTTGTATGAAAATATTTTAAACCACTCAATTAATCTCCTTGGATTACCGTAATGGGTGTGTCCTTGTCGTATTATTTTAACATTTTAGAGACAGCGTGACGTCATTATAGCGTTAGTATGTTGATTTTAATTTCATTAAAATTAAATACCACCTATATGTTAGTTGTTGTTATAGAACCAGTTTGCAAATCTACAAGTTTGCAAACTAAATGCTAAACAAGTTTTTGTTCATATTTATGCTTTTCGCTTTGGTTTGCGTTGCTCATCCTTTACTCACCCGCCTTGAGGACCACCAGGTTATTCGTAGTTTAATCGTACAACTAGCTTAACATAGCGTGTTATTTCATGACGCCTGTGTTTCCCAAAAGGGTAAATAGTGGTGTATAATATGTATGTATAATGTACATTATTTTTTCTATCTTTGTAAGGCTGCTTCTCTTGCTGAAGGCGTATGCTCCTGGGTGCTACTTTAATATTCCTGGTCATGGAAGGTCCCAGTAATATTGCTCAACCTCCTTTAGCTGTGGTACCGGCCACTACATCAGCGACACTGTCGACAGGCGTTATCTTGGCTCTTTAGTCAACTGATCCCACTTAGGCGGGACCCGCGGGTCCATTCAACCTATTATATTTTATGTATTGGTCAACTGAACCCGTTGAAAAATTTTGTGATTTGTAGGTATTATAGTCAAGTAGAAAAGTTTTTTTGATAATATTTTAGTAAAGACCTCGTTCCAAGTGATCGTTGGATTTTATTTCACCAACTACCAGGAGACCAGAATTATGAAGAAGTATTTATTATCTTTTTCGTTTTCAATCTTGAAAAAAATACTTCAAAGTACACTGTACCATTTGTTTTAATGCTACATTCGGACTGAACCATCCATCCATCTCATTTGTCCTAACGAACAATCTTCTCGTCACACAAAACACTTGAAATCCTAAAAGCATAGCACGGTAGTAATTAATTTACATAATAATTAATGTTTTTGAACCACTCGTCTTAGTACACCGACAGTTTTTGGTGGTTCTGTGTGTTTTTTTGCAAAATCGTGGAAGTAAATTATTCTGATGCCGAAAATAAATAGAACCAAACAAGATAACAAGATGCCTTGTGGATATTGCAGTCATTCTGCTAAAAAGATTTTGTTTGTAAGTATGAACAATTCATGAAATTATATTTTTTAAATAAATTACTTGAATGTTTTAGAACCAAAAAAACCCGGATAAGTGCAAGTCGGACTCGAGCACAAAAGGTTCCGTACCACCAAAAAATTGTAACAATATTTTTAATGTTCATCCTAATGTCAATTAGAATGTAAACAAGTAAAACATTATTAGTTTTTCAGTAAATGTCAATCAAATACAAAGTTATAGCAATTTCTCGTAAAAGTCCTATATCTCAAAAACGAAACATGGAAACCAATTTTCATTACCAGTTCTTTTTACGTTCAATATAATAACATAATATTCCTCTTAATGCTTTAAAATTCAAGATTTACGGCTTTAGAAGCAAAAATCTCATCAACCATTGATTTAAGAAAATAAAGTAACTACCTGCTATATCAATTTTTTTAAGAGTTTTTCGATTTGACACCCCACGGAGTTATACATGGAGGCACAGACGCACGTTTACCACGTATTCGGTACATCATTCTGAAAAAAATGTGGGAGGAAGGGGCTAAGAAGGAACATGGGTGGTTTTTAGTCAGTAGAAGTCTGACACTCCCTTCCGCTCCGCCCAGAGTGGGAGGAGTCATTCGATGATTTCCAACACCCCACAAAAAAGGTACTTCCAGCCCTAACCCTGTGCGTTTTGCCTAGAACTTTTGGACAACAGACGTGATGTTATGTTACGTTTCTACCCGTAATACCAATCCGCACTGGTCACACGTGGTGGATGATAGCCAATCTCTCTCCTAGAGAAGAGGCCAGAGCCCCTGCAGTGGGAATATTATAGGCTAATGATGATTATGATGATGACTACCCGTAGTGATTAAATAGTGAAACAAGAACAAGTTCTTCTGCTTCTTTCAGTTCAATAAATGTTATTTAGTTCTTATTTTGTATCTGGTGTTTTGAAATACTTACGTGACAGATAACTCTTATATCTATCAGATAAGACAGATTACGATGATCCACTTAAACTATTAATACCATCGTGGCATTTAACTCTTGTGAATTCGTTTTATGTTTAACTTTTTCGAAATTTAGATATTGCATCGATTTTATTAGCAATCGGTTTCAACGACGCCTAACGTTATTTACATAGTTTATTTGTTTTAAGGCAAATATTGTATATTATTATGTTGTCAGTAACACACAAGTGCAGTACAAGTATTCTATGTTATTATGGTATCATATGTGAAGAAAATAGGCATAACATTTAACAAAAACTGTTTTAGTGTTTAAAATTAGACAAATGCTTAATTGGTTTTTAATTAATTACATGACTATTTTTGGCTAAAACTAGGATAGGCTTCATTAAGAATAATGAAAATACAAGTTGCACTAATTAGAAGCTAATTGTAATGGATTCATCTTAGATTAGAGGATTTCATGCACGAGTGCAATTCGAATGTCCTATGATGACCATTTGACCAAGAATCTACATAAGACTGCAACTCAATGAATTCATCAAATCGTTTCCGATTTAAGATACATGATCATAGTGAAATACTTTAATTTCCGAAGGTTAACATGGACGTGTTTATTATTATAAATTTAATTTAAAACCCCACAAATACAACCTTTACGGTTAAGGGTAGCGCCGTGACCCAAAATTCTGACCTGTCTTATCAAGGAGTTTGATGCTATCGAGTACTTGGTGGTCAGATAGGCAGTCGCTCCATTGAAATATTCAGTTGTAAATATTAAACTGGAAGCCGACCCTAACGTACTTGGAAAAAGCTAGGTTATACAATAAATAACAAGACGTGCAAGCTTAACCGAGGTTACCTACATCTTAATATTTTTTCCCATTTGTTCGGCCCAATTTGCCGCTAACAATATTGCTTGGATCATTCACCTCACTATCCTCCTTGACACGTTGTTTTATACAAGTTTTTAAACGAAGCCATCAGTATTTATTCATTGATATGAGTTTGTTTTCGTCATTGCCATTTGTGAAACCGTGTGATCTCGTAGGTTGGTCCGATTTGTTTTTTTCGTTTTGTTTTTCCTTGTTCTGTGTGAGCTATTTGGTAGTTGTGTAGTTTGGATTTGAATGGAGGAGTACGATTTCGTTTATCTTCTTCTTTTTATTTAACAGGATACTATTTAGTTTTTTGATTGAGAAAAAAGTTCTTTATTACTTTTTATTACTTAGTTGCAACTAAATTTTAGATGACCTAAAACGACCAGTCGATATTGATCGCCACAAACTTTGATCTTTGTTTTCGTTGTAAAGCAACATATACTTGACCAAGTACCCACATCTGTATGATATTGTGTTTCTTTAGAATTGTGTATTTTTAACTAAAATGTCCTTCTACCCGTCTTTTGCTATTCATGTAGAAAACTCCTGTGATAAACGCGAACCCGTGGTAATCAGTCCAATCAATAGAATTTTGTGTACCCTGATGTAGTTTGACTAAACCATTATCAACATTATTCCAGTTAGTAATGAAGATCATCGGTGAGTTAGCCCTGGTGGGCGCCATCGCCTCAGTCTTCATCGTGGCTGCCCGCGGCCGGGCGGTGGAGAGGGCTTCCGAAGAAGCAGCTGGCAGGGATTACATGAGGAACTTGGATGAGATCATGTCCAAGGCTAGGAATAAAAAGACGATCGCGGCGTGGGACTATGAGAGCAATATCACGAAACATAATGAAGACCGAATGGTAAGTTTTTTTGAGAGTGTCTTTGTTGTAAGTAATGTCTGATAGTCTTTCGGAAAATGGATGACACGTTGAATGTTGGTTTTACCGAACAAGACAACATAATTATTACAATAAAGTACATATAATTTTTTACTTTCAACGATTTCACTATTTCTACTCGAATGCGTCTTTATGTTATTAGTATTATTTGTCGGTTAACCTCCAAACATTGCCATAAATATTAATATAAACCAGTTTTCGTTTAGAAGTTTTAACCTACTAACCTACATTATCATTTGGACCTCGCGCCTCGGTCTGAATCATATTTTAATTTCCGAAAAACAATAGCATAATATAACATAACATTTATTTATTTTCAGACGTCTTTAGCCTTATAGACTAATAAACATAATAACCCACTAATAACCTCGACCCCACTTATTGATTAATAAACAGAATTTAAAGTAACAAAAAATACTTTCGATTCCAGCTCGCCGTTTCCTTGGAACTAGCTGAAGAAGAGAAAGAATACTGGAAAGACACGATGAGCTACCTCTGGCATGAGTACGAAGACCAAGACCTTAAGAGAATGTTCCAGAAGTACACCAAGCTTGGTACATCAGCTCTTCCAGAGGATCTGAACGAGAGACTGATCAATGCTGTCAGTAATATGCAGTCGACTTACGCTAAGGCCACAATTTGTGACTTTAAGGATAGGACCAAGTGTGATCTGCATGTGGAACCAGGTTAGTCGTCACGAATGTAATTTACTTGGTTAGATGGTAGTTAAGTTGTTGAAAAGGAGGCAACCACATTTTGGAAACTTCCCGATTAATGAATTCAATCAACATCTACTACAAGTGTTATTGTGAAAATATTTCGTTTGTAGTAACATGAGGCTTAAAAAAGCCGGATTCCTTTATCTAATACATTAGAAAAAATTAAAGCCTGATAAAATAAGGTCCCATTAAGTACGTCTAACCAAAGATATCCAAGTTAAAGAAACACTCATTAAAGTGATTTTATTTTGACCTAAAATGTTAGGAAAATTTCTTGTGTATTTTCGTTAGCTGATCTTTTCCTTGTAAGTTGGTATCTAATGTGTTTTTCTTGTAAATATCTAATGTGGTTTTCTTGTAAGTCTCTGATGTATATTTTTCCTTATTATTTTATTTGCCATTTACCTTATTTTGTTGGTCTGAATGACTTACTAAAAGTTTGTCCATCCATTTTAATGGGACCTTATGTATAAACTTAGCTGCACAGTTTTTTTAGATGGTTAGTTGAAACATTGTTAATACACAATCAAATCTCCTAATTCCAGAGGTGACAGATATCTTCGCGAACAGTAACGACCCTGAGGAGTTAAAGTACACGTGGCTGGAGTGGCACAGGGCCGCCGGCGCCGCCTCCAAGGGCAACTTTACGGAGTACGTCACTATGGACAACGAGGCTGCTAAATTGAACGGTAAGTTTTTTGCGTAATTCTTCTATTCTTTGCATCTTCTCAATGTTTCATTGGAAAGAGGCAGCATTAGTAAAAAATGTTTCACTTTTGTCATTATTTATTCATCGGAACAAATCCCTGAACGGTTTTGCAAAGAATTATCTTATCGTATTTCCATTTTTCATCAATTAATTTGAAGCCACCAACCGAGCACAAATCCAGACTCCCAATGACACTTTTCCTAACCCAGGAGTCGAACTCAAGACCTTATGGTCAGTAGTCACGCTTGCGACCTCGACTCGACCAATGAGGCAGTCTCACACATACATTATCATACTTTCCACGTAAACGAAGTCAGCAACAGCTTATATTAATTAAATCTCACGCATTTAACTGGGACAGTAAAGACATTTAAACGTGGTTTAAGAAATCTAGTTTTGTAGAAAGAAATCACCATAACTTTTGTTTACAAAACCAGATTTTATGATAATGATAAAATCTTTATCTGACTTTCAGAAAATTATAATTACATTCTCAACCAGAATCACGTATATCTCATTAAATCTTTTCCAGGTTACGACAGTGTAGCCGAGTGGTGGCTGAGTGAATACGAGTCAGATGACAGTGAAGACCAGTTCGCGTCCCTCTGGGCTCAGATCAAGCCTCTGTACCAACAGATCCACGCGTATGTGAGGAGGCATCTCAGACTGAAGTACGGAGAGCACGTGGTGTCGGCTAAGGGGCCTATCCCTGCGCATTTGTTGGGTAAGATGAAATTATAAGGAAATTATACTTTTATATGTCATCAAAACTATGACTGAATATTAGCTAATTACAGCTCCCTATGATGTTAGCTTTATGCAGGTATTTTTTTATTTCTGATAACGTAGCTAGATTATTTGCAAATTCACTTTTAATTGGTATCGGCAAGGCCCCCCGCTGTTTGTGTCGCCAAAGTGGTCGGGACGTATGAGTGGTTAGGTACCTTGTTTTGTAACTAACTGTAACTAACTAATAAGTCTAATAACAGAATCAGAGTGTCTGTAAGGGGTGTAAAACCCCTTTAACGGATCCGAAATCGTCGTTTATATAAAAAAAAACTTTACTTTTGAAACCTCCTCGACCCCTGAACTTTTGCATTCAGCAGCACAACAATTTTGTGAGTGCGCATTTTTTTAATTTTAATTTTTCTTTTTAAAAACGTTACCCCACACTAGGAATTTCTCCTGTGTCGTGGGTGCGTTTACAAACATTTAAACTCACATACACAAACATACCCACACCCAGACGTTACATTGCGTTTTACAGTAAAACGTGATTTTTTTACCCAAAAATCGAAGTTTTTTCCCAACAATAAAATAATAAGTACAGTACATGGTTGACGGCTTTGTGAAGGTTCTGTTAACATCTTGTATATAAAGTCAAACTTCTTTGCAGGTAACATTTGGGCTCAAAGTTGGAACAACGTGGAGAAATTCACCAGACCGTACCCTGATAAGCCTGAAATCGATGTGACTGCCGCTCTTCAAGCCCAGGTATCTAACCAGTCTTTCCAATATTCAAAATTATCTGAGATTATTTATAATTTATGTAAATAACGCATACTTTTTTGTCAGGTAATGTTTTTCACCATCCCGAAAAGGAATGTTCTTTTCGTGCATTTGTAATGTATGTGGTCTTTAAAACGGTGAAAACGTGAAAACGATGGCCTTAGCAAAGAAATGCATACATTTTTTTAAATAAATCCCTTTTTATTGAAAATTTATTTTTTTCCAGAACTACACAGCACTGAAGTTCTTCACGACTGCTGAGGAGTTCTTCACATCTCTGAACCTGAGTCCCATGCCGGAACTGTTCTGGGAGAAGTCCATCATCGAGAAGCCTAATGATGGCCGCGACATGATCTGCCATGCCTCGGCTTGGGACTTCTTTGACGCCGAAGATTTTAGGTAAGATGCTTAGAAATTAGGCAAATAAGTAAAGGTGTAGTTGAGGGCAGTTGGCAAGTTAGAGTGACATAGTTATTTTATCAGCCAATGGGGCGGTATTTCCAAACAACGTCATAAGTCATAAATCTGCAAATTTAATTTTATATTTTAAAATAGATTTACATATTCAAAGGGTCGGATCGGACCTAGCTATGGACACGTCATCTACAGTAAGTCTTACCAGCCATCTCTGTTAGTAAACCCTATTGATTAAATTTCACTTAATGATGATTATGTGAGTTAAAATAAAATTTAATTCTAAGAATCAGCATTCTTTACCAAACACTTATACTGTAATACCAATTTCTTCACCAGGATCAAGCAGTGCACCACAATCACGGATGCCTTCTTCAAGACCACTCACCACGAGATGGGGCATATCCAGTACTACCTGCAATATAAAGACCAGCCCGTCGTTTATAGGGCTGGTGCTAATCCTGGTATGTTGAATTTGGCTTATGTCAGCTATTAGAAATAAAATGTATAATTCCAAATATTTATTTGATAGCCTGTACTGTCCTACGGTTGAGCAAAGGCCTTCCCTATGCCTTTTCAGGAAATTTCATTTACTTGACTCCAAGAAACTACATATTAGGGACAGCATGGGCAGTGGCTGAGCAAATGGACTGCTGCGCTTCGTGTCTCGGGTTCGATCCCCGTATGGAACAAATATTTGTATGGCCTACGGATAGTTGTTCCGGGTCTGGGTGTTTGTGTATGCGAGTTTGAATGTTTGTAAACGCACCCACGATACAGGAGAAATTCCTAGGGTAAAGTTTTTCTAAAAAACATAAATATAAACCAAGACTTGAGTGATCAATAGATTGCCTGTAGTCAAAGAAACCAAGTCGTAACTAACTTGCTTTTGTTATTTTTTTTTCCAGGTTTTCACGAGGCTGTTGGTGACGTCATTTCTCTGTCGGTGGCCACACCAAAGCACTTGAGAGTTATGGGTCTTCTAGAAGAAGGGCCTAATGACATCGAGTCTAACATCAATCAGCTTTATAAAATGGTAGGTCCTCTTGGTTACATATTTGTGCCTTTTTCTTAAAATCTTTAAAGAACAACTATTTCTACTAGTAACTATGTATTTATCAAAACCAGAATACTTAAATTCACAGTAAATATGTTTATCAAAAAAGACTGTAATTGGTTTACAAGGTTCAAACCAAAACTGTATGAGATTACCTACCATCGCTAAAAATGATGGACTGGAATCTTTCCATAGGATTTTCAACTTTTTTCTTATCTGCTTTGTTAAGGAAGTCTTGTGAGAAAATTGGGTATATTATTGCAATTTTATTGGGTTGCCGTGCTTGTCAGTGAATATACAGGGTGTAAATTAACCCTTCACACAGCTGTCAACCAAGCATTCTGTACCTACATCAAAGTAAGTACCCCTACGCAAAAAAAATTGCTGGAAATCGACTTTTTTTTTTGGGGTCAAAAATCACATTTTACGGTATGTAGCACTCTTAAAAAATTGTGCTAGTGGATGCTTTGAATAGTAAACGGGTCCTGGAGGTAATTTAAGTAAAGTTATAATCTGAAAACCTAGTACATATTTACAAAAACAGCTGTGAAAAATTTGGAACTTTGACACCCAATATCTCCGTAACTAGGGGGTTTCCAGGTATGGTTTAGAATAAAAAAAATATCGCAGTGGTAGGGAGAACAAGTGCCCTTCGTATGCGTTAAGGGTACTTTTATACCCTTTATAAGTAATTTTTTCTGCTTTCATAATTTAATAATATTGTTTTATTCTCATTCCAGGGTTTGGAAAAAATAGTCTTCCTGCCTTTCGCCTACCTTCTGGACCTGTTCAGGTACGGTGTCTTCCGCGGCACCACCACCACTGAGGACTACAACTGTCACTACTGGCAACTGAGGGAGGCTCTCCAGGGCGTGGAGCCACCAGCGCCCAGGACTGAAGACGACTTCGATCCCACTGCCAAGTACCATATCTCTGCTGATGTGGAGTATATGAGGTGAGGAAGATTTTTTACGCTGTTTTATACAGCATACAGACATTTGAATTCACTTCGACATCCTGGGATTTGATACTCTAAAGAACAGATTTCACTAGTGTAACTGGAGCCGATCAGCTAAACGACGCTCAAGAGCTGTCATCACCAATACGCCACAGTAGTTATGACGCTAATAGCTCTTCAATGCGGTTTAATATGCTGATCCCGTTCTATTATATTTATGAAAGTCATCCTATGGTTCCAGCTGCAACCTCCTTTTATTTATTTAAAGACAAATAAATTTTTATGTACAGTTAGTCCATAAAAAATACTTTTCTTTACCTAACAAGGCTTTATGTGTACTGCTAGTAAAAATTACAGTTTTTAACTTGACGTTCCAGGTATTACATCTCATTCATCATTCAGTTCCAATTCCACCGCTCCCTGTGCCAGATAGCTGGCGAGTATGACTCCGGAGACCAGACCAAGTTACTCTCCAACTGTGACATCTATAAGAGCACCGAGGCTGGAGACGCTTTGGGGTAAGTAGATGAAAATACTAGGCTTCTTTTAACTGGATTAGTTTATACTTGAGGAAGTTAAATAAAATACCAGAACGATGAAGGACCATTCACGAATACGTGATGTTTTTAGTACTAAAAAATAATTTAGGTTTAAATTACAGCCGAGGGAAAACATTAATGACTAGTTAATTGATGGCTGTATTCTAGACTTCGATGGCACTCACATAGACGAGGAAAGACGAGGAAAACCAATGATACAAGAAAAGATCTGACCTTTACACAAAATTTGAAAGAAAGAAAGAAAATTGTGTTTATTTGGCATTATTCACAAAAACACCTTATTTTTTACAAAAGAAACAAGCTGATAATACCAAAAGGGCCTCAGCTCAGCATAAAGCCAGATGGCAACACAGTGTGTGTACCATCTGACGCTGATTTTCAGCTGCTGCCCACGGATGCCATACGCTCGAAAATATAAACCATTCCATTTGACCCCAAGGCTACCGACGATAATGATGATGATGATCTTTGCTTCAGTCCATCTTCTGGATATGGTCTTCATCATTTGGGGTCGGGGCAACACGTATACTTCTAGCCGGATAATTACGATCTTAACTATTGATGGCATCCACCAAAAGTTTATGACACAACTTTCTTAAATCACGTCTATGTTTTCCTTACAGCAAAATGCTCCAGCTTGGATCCTCCAGACCCTGGCCTGATGCGATGGAAGTGCTGACCGGTCAGCGCAACATGGACGCCAGTGGAGTCCTGGAGTACTTCGCACCCTTACACGACTGGTTAAAAGCAGAGAATGAGAGGACTGGAGAGTTTGTGGGCTGGGAACCTAGCGCTGTCCGTAAGTGATCGTCTTGATTATAGTTTTGTTTCCATGAACCTATCACCACATTGATTAATTTGTTTGATAAAGAGTTAAGTGCAGCTTTCATGATCCCAACTATGTTGGGGTCGGCTTTCAATCTAACCGCATGCAGCTGAATACCAGAAGTAATGATTCCGTGACGTCTAATAGGGCAGAATGGGAGAAATAGCGTGTTGCACCGACCACAAATATAATTGGACGAGGGCAGGAAGAAGAAGAATCTTATTTGCACTGTAAAAACTACATCATTGTTTAAATTTCTGCTATGTGTGTGTGTATCTGTATTTTCGATGATGAGTAATAGTATTTTCCCTGATTTTCCAAACCTGTTTGTAGCTAAAAATATATTTAATTGATCATTTATCTACGTGTGTTTGTGTCGTGGATTAGTATTCATGAGTGTTTTTTGTTTTTTCAGCATACTGCACGGGTGAACAGCGATCAGCGATGGAGTCATCTGGCTTCAACAGTAGACTGAAGAAATACGCTTCAATGTAAATGTTTATCGTATCGACTCGAAGTTATACTATTTATTGCATAATAATTATACTTTTAATTGCTAAGAGTACTTTATTTGGATAACCTATCAAAAGGTTTTCCCAAAAATCTTCATAGTTACTTGAACCAGAAAAACAATGATGAACTCTTTCCGATCGAGACACTATCCCATTTTTTTCAGAGGGTTGGAAATCATCAAATGACTAACAGTCTGACACTCCTTACCGCTCCGTCCAGAGCGGTAGGGAGTGTCAGACTTCTACTGACTATAAAGCACCCATGTTCCTTCTTAGACCTTTGTGTCGTGGTATCTCTTTTGAACAACCCGCAGCCACCGAGACACTATCCTCAGGCACAGATAATATAATACTTCGGTACTGCCTCAGGTGACATCGAGTGCGTGCATAATTATAATCATGCATTATGCATATATAAATGCCGCAAGAAATATTGCATCGAATCCATATTTTGTGTATAATTGCAGCCTTTGAATTGTATTGTTAATAAAGCAGATAAACACATAACATCACCCCCGTACACCCATATTTCACCAGTTATGTTTAAGTCCCATGTGATAGGGGACGAGCCTATTACCATCAAATTTTTTTTTTTTTTTTTTTTTTTTTTAATGAGTTCTGCAACTTGGCAATCTGTGTCAACACAATAAGCCATTCAGATGAGGTATCTTGATTCTTGTCTTGTCTTGTCAGCAGAAGGAATTCCTATGCATCCCTTTCATCTGGTGTCACCAAATCTCACGGTAAGTGTAGGGACACTATGCCGTTTCAGTCTGGAGTGTGTGATACTTCCTGTGCCCACTAATTTTGATGCCAGTTCATTGACGTGAGTTGATATTCTCGTCTGATAGCTTTCGCTGAATCTAGCGATCTCTTGTTTGACGGTGGCGATCTTTAGGTCCTCGTGTATATATTTGTTGCTTACATAGTAGGGTATATCTAGCATGGCTCTCAATGTTTTACTTTGAAATCTTTCGAGAATCTCTATGTTGCTATTGCTAGCAGTACCCCACAGCTGGATTCCATAAGTCCAGATTGGTTTAAGGATGGTCTTGTAAATAGCTATCTTGCTTTCATGTGAGAGGTTCGATTTGCGACCTATTAGCCAGTACATTGATCTGACTTTCATATCCAGCTGTTTACGCTTGGTCCAGATATGCTTTCTCCAGGTGAGTCTTCTATCAAGGTGCATACCCAAATATCTGGCATCTTCAGCCTGAGGAACTTCCTCATTAAAAAGAATTATTGGGGGACAAGTCTGCCTTCTCAGGGTGAAGGTCACATGGACAGATTTTGCTTGATTGACCCTAATGCGCCATTTATCCAGCCATTTTTCTACCCCATGGATGTGGGTTTGTATGTTGGCTGATGCCATGTCGGGATCCTCGTGAACCGACAGAAGGGCTGTATCATCTGCATAGGTGGCAGTTATGGTATCTGCATGTGTTGGAAGGTCCGCGGTATAAAGCAAGTACAGGGGTGGTCCCAATATACTCCCTTGTGGTACTCCTGAGTGTATTTCATTTAAGTGAGTTACTTCGCTATTAAATTTCACCTCAAAGCATCTACCGTATAGGTATGACTGAAGAATAGGAAAGAAGGAGTGAGGCAGCAGCTTTTTAAGTTTGAAGAGAAGTCCTTCATGCCACACTCTGTCGAAGGCCTGGCTGATATCCAGGAAGACAGCAGAGCAGAATTGTTTGCATTCTAGTGCACGACCTATAGTATCCGTAATATGGTGTATCTGCTCGATGGTTCCATGTTGCTCTCGGAAGCCAAACTGGTGAAGAGGAATAACTTCCGGTAGGTGGGGGCGCATCCTGTTCAGCAATATTTTTTCGAGGAGTTTACCCAGTACAGGGAGCAGGCTTATTGGTCTGTAGGAGCTTGCTTCGTGGAGGGGTTTTCCTGGTTTGGGTATCATTATAACCTGCGCAATTTTCCACTGAGCGGGGTAAATTGCTAGTCTTAGGCAGGCGTTAAAGATGGCCGCGATGTGGATTATGGTCTTTCTGGGCAGCTGCTTGAGTAGTTGTGCGTCGATTGAGTCGTAGATTATCAAAATGGCACAAATCCAGTCAACGTGGCTGCTACTGAAAATTCTTGATATAAAAACCCCATAACAATTTGCCTGACCTGGGAATCAAATCCAGAACCTCATGCTCAGCAGCCGTTATTGCGACTACTCGACCAATGAGTCAGTAACTCAAATAAAGTTAATTACAAAAACCTCCAATGAGATATTGAATTGTGTCGAAATATCGCCTGTGACAGTATTGGCAATATTTCAGGTCTATTCAATAAATAAAAGTCATGGTTCTAGACGAACTAAATTGTGTTCAATGGCAGGATGTCATACAATATTCAATAGTGGTGTAGTAACGATAAGGCCCTGACCTCGCGCTGACAAATTTCGCGCTACTTTAAATGGTTTGTGACATTACTCCGTTCCTTTTGGGGAGAGTGTAATTATCAGCTCGGTACTTCGTCGACCCTCGATCTTAATGGTCTAGTAATACACACGTATTCGTACATGACTTCAGGAAAATAATGCCACTGACAATAGAATTTGCAAAAGGTGTGTAGCTAGTTTTGGGGTGCAATGCGTCTCTGATCTCCGGCATCAAAAAGGCAGGGTAGGACAGGGTGACAGGGGGATATACAGGGTGTAAATCAACCCATCACACAGCCGTCAACCAAGCATTCTGTACATCAAACTAAGTATCCCTACGCAAAAATTTTTGCTGGGAAACGACTTTTTTTTTTGGTCAAAGAACAAAGTCTTTTTGGATGTCCGGTCTTTGGTGGTGTGCGTGCTGGGCGAGGCATATCAATGTCACATGTATAATATATTAATAATAATAATGATGATGAATAATGATAAATCGGACACCACCTGCTAGGTAGTATTTTGTCATTATTTAACGCTTCCTGCTTATGTAAGGCATACACAGAAACTTAATTTTAAGTGAGATAAAATTCTGAGATTGTCTAAAGAGCAGAACAAGTTATTTAATGTTTAGACTGGAAGCCGACCCCGACGTACCTTGGAAAAGCCATTAATTGGCTCGTTGGAAGGAAGCGGCACCTAAAACTGCCTACAATGACATAAAACTCATCATCATCTGCCTAGCCTTTTCCCAACTATGTTGGGGTCGGCTTCCAGTCTAACCGGATGCAGCTGAATACCAGTATTTTACATGGAGCGACTGCCTATCTGATCTCCACAACCCAGTTAATACTAGGTAATACGATACTCTTTGGTATTACTGGATGTCAGAATTTCAGGTCACGACTACCTGTAACGACTGCCAAAGATCTATAAATGGCAGGCGGGACCAACAGCTTTACGTGCTTTCCGAGGCACGGAGGAAACTCGGTATGTCGGGCGGTCACCCATCCACAGACCGACCTAGGCAAGCACAGCTTTACCTAAAGATCGACCCGAATGGCAGTTCTAATTAAGCCACGAGCTCCTCTGGCTGAATGACATAAAACTTCAATATAATAATTTATGACACAGTGATTTCGTGGTGACAACAAGAACTTTCTAGTATGAACAGAACTATACCTACTTCGTATCTAAGATTAATTTATGATTCTTAGAACTAATGTTTTACTCTATATCTCGTTTGGTTAAAACTCATTTATCCTTAAACATATAAAAAATATATCAAAAGACTTAACGTTGGCCGAAAGATTGATTGAATATTTAATCAGGAGGACAACAATAGATTTCAATTAAGTAGACGAAGTACAAAAAAATGTTGACATCGTTATAATAATAATAGATTTAATAATACTAAGAAACTATTAGATGTATTTGTAACAATAAGACGCGTTGATATTATTAGCGATAAAAAAGACAATATAGACCATGATAAGGCTTTAAAAATAGATCACACATCTCGTGGTTAATTTTGTACAAGTCGTGATGAGGATCGGATAAACTAAGTAGTTCAATAGCTTCTGTATCATTTAAGAAAGTAATTAAGAAGTAGAATAGAAACCAAAGCTTAAAAAGAATATCATTACCAATATTGTTGATCAAGTCCTCAAACAAAAAACCAACTCCTAATGGAGACGATAAAATTTAATATAATCCAACAAAAAAAGAACACCGTATTTTTTATCAAAAGGTTTTAGAGCTAAGTACATCTAGAATGTAGACGATATTTGATTTTAAGTTATACGGTGGCGATTTTCAAGACTTTATGGAAGAAGAAAACGTGATGTGCCTATCCCAATAGAATCGGTAAAAGACAAGAGCAGGAAGATAAATGGTGGGAAAATCCATAGTTAAAAATGTGCACACTTAAAAAAATTATATAATTTTTTAAAGACAAACAGATTGAAGTAACTTGTTGTGCTTTCGTCTCTACTTAGCTAATCTACAGAATCATGTTTTCCCCCATCATTTTCTAACCCTTCGCATTTAACAATCTGAATCTATATTCATTCATTGTTCCCACAATATATCACATTTTTTGTCAAAGTATATTTTTTTGCTTCATATTTTTCCGGTCCACTTGTCATTTTGTGACAAGGACTTGTATGAATGTAATGTTATTTATAATGTAAATATCTTTTGTTCATGGACTATTGTGACTGATATTATTATTCTGGGGCGTCACCATCAGTCATTAGTTAAGGTAATTAGGTATATTATTCATGGAAAATGATTCATGGAATCTTAGTTGTTCTAGATGATTTAATAAAGTGGTTTATACTCGTTAAATCGCCTTCCAGTCTAACTGGATGCTGTTCAATACCAGTATTTTACCTGGAGCTATCGGACCTTCACAATCCAGTACTGGGTAATATCCTCCTTGGTAAGACTAGTTGTCAGACTTTCAGGCCACAGATTACCTGTTACGTCTGTCAAAGTTCAACAAATGACAGCCGGGACCAACCAGTCACGGAGGAAAGTCGGTATGTAAAGGGTGGTCATCAGTAACCACTGTGACATCACCCATTCACAGGCGATCAGATCATCATCATCCTATAATGTTTCCACTGCAGGGACTCAGGCCTCCTCTCTAGGAGAGGGATGGGCTATAATCCTCCACGCGGGCCCAGTGCTGATTGGTAGATGTCACATGTCTTCGAATTTTTAGGTTCTAAGACATGCCGTTTTCCTTACGATGTTTTCCTTCACCGTTTTGAGAGCAGTGGTGATGAAATAAATTACACAAAGTAATTCGCCTGGCCAGGTTCGAAGCCACGACCACGTTCGTAAGTCGGGGCCGCTACCACTGAGCCACCTCTGCTCTCAGATCAGATTATTAATAGTTAATTCTTTTACCTTGGTTCTCTGTTTTATAATCTTCTTTTTATTCATATCTCTGGCCGATGGTATACCTACATCATATTATGCTGGCACAAAGTTTTTCTTCACGGCATTGATCGGTGATAGCGTAGAAGTTACTTTGATCACCAAAGTGTGTTTTTAAGTTCGCTCTTTCGATATAGGTTTGAAAGAGGAGGTCTCTCTCTTAATTATTGCTGGAAACTTTTTTAACTTTAAATCATCGTCATCCTTTAACTCCTGCCCCATACATAGGTTCCTTGTAAGTTTAGAGCACAAAAATATCTAGACAAAAAAGATAATCTGACACTAGGCACCAAAGATAATTTTAACGTGGTAGACCACAGTTGTAATTTCAGTGGCAAAAACTATCATAATCATGTCAAATGGTAATTTTTCAAAAAAATGTGCAAAATATAGGTTGCATTACTAACATATAAAAAAACAGTCCACCACATTTTGTCCCCAACCTTGTTCCACTCCGCAAGTCTTTGTTACTATGGTCATAAAGTTCATTATAACATGACTTATCTTAAGATTATCATTTCTGACCTTGCAAGCTGTCCGCGGTCAACCCAGACTCAGTCGTGCGCGTAATGAATATAAAACAATTTTACTATTATAAATAAATGTTTGTTTGAGTAATTTTACGGCAATTTGTGTCCAGACTAGTAAAAAGGTTTAAGGTGAATGCTCCAACCACCCCGCGAAATTCAAATATTCTTACGTTTAAGCCTCCAAGTTCATAAAGGTGCAGGAACTTGAAAAAGTCATTTTTGCACCTTTATGAACTTGGAGGCTTATATTGATGATTTTGATGATTATATTTCTGTAACTACATACGTCTTACAGCCGCAATTCATATTTTAATCAACATACAAACTAGCACTGGCCTGCAAATTGCAAAAAACGTAAGAAAATTTGAATTTCGCGGGCTAGTTGGAGCATTCACCTTAAGTTAGACTATGTTGTGTTTAGCGTAATGCAGACACTCCCTCAACATTGCACATCCACCAGATGGCGCCGGTTGTCAGCCTATGATCAATATTGATGGATGATGAGGAAGAGGAACACCAAAAAATAATGGATCGGTGGTGTGATGAATGATAGAAGCTCGTGGCCTAATGATAACTGCTACTCGGGTATAAGCCGCGCTTGCATAGGTTGGTCTGTGGTGAAAATATAGCAAGCGCTCGGGTCACTCTACAGGGCCCCGAGTCTGCTATTCAATAGTGTCAGAATGGTCTATAATTGATCTCATAATTGTTGATTTTGACAAGTTTGGTGTTGTCAAAATCAACAATTATGAGATCAATGATAGACCATTCTGACACTATTGAATAGCAGACTCGGGGCCCAGGTCGAGCCGTTCTTAACTGGGTTGGTCTGTGATTAATTACTAGCCGTTAAATAGCTAGGCAACTGGGCTTACCCCAGCTGTATACGTCCCTGTGTGCCTACTGGCCTTGTTCTGTTCTGTCTCCTGCTGATATGGAGGTAAGTGGAAATTATATTTTTCGTACTCCTCCGCTATTCTTTTCTGATTAATTTCGTTGCGGGATCCAAGACAGTTAAATCGTTTCTCTGGGACTTCGTCGAGCTTCATTGTCTCGGCGTTTTTCTTGTGGTCGCCACTGTTGATTCTGGCTAACAGGAGTTACAGTGGTTTGGGAATAGTGTGGCGGGCTTGTCCCAATAAAAAAAAAATACCCGTTACATACTGAGTTTCCTCCGTGTCGAAAGCAGTAGCAGTAGTCAGTGGCTCATAAGTCTGACATCTAGTACCAAACCAAGTAACTAAGAGGTACCGTATTATCCAGTACTAACTGGGATGAGGAGGTTAGATAGGCAGGCAGTCACTTCATCTACACTAATATTATAAAGAGGAAAGATTTGTTTGTTTGTTTGTAACGAATAGGCTCCGAAACTACTGGACCGATTTCAAAAATTCTTATACCGTTGGGAAGCTACACTATCCGCGGGTAACATAGGCTACTTTTTATCCCTGTATTCCCACGGGAACGGGTACTACGCGGGTGAAACCGCGTGACGTCCGCTAGTGTTAAATAATAGTATTCAGCTGCAAACGTTAGACTGTTGCAGCTGCTTCGGTTAGACTGAAGGCTATGCAGATGATAGAATACATGCAGCATGAATTACTATTATACGTAGATTCCTAGCACGTACGAACTGTTTCAAACCACCTCGTACAGGTGTTTTCACCTAAGTCAAGGGCATCTTTAACAACAATATTATGTTAAAAATTGTCCTTGCTTTACCATATTAGCACTTGCAGTAATGTGTCACTTAGTATGTGGCTATAGGCGTACATACTGAGGTATATGTCTAATGTACATACGCAGGTACAGAATTATTCCCACGGTAAAACTGGCACAATAGGAAAATTGCGTCGTCTATGTTGTATATTGCTAGAGATGTTAATACCAAAAAGTTTATGCGAAATTCCGTGCGGGGATCGAACCCGCGACACGCAGCGCAGCAATCCATTTGCTTGAGCCACTGCGCCAACCGTGCCAATTTATTTAAGAACCTATTGAATTTTTGTAGTAGGTAATGACTGAATGTGCTGCATTGTTTTCTGACACGTAACTGAATTTGACATTTCAACCTCTCTGTATAGTTCTCCATAATTTTCTTCCATACACGCTTAGAATTCCCCTTTGATTTGTGTAGAAAACGATGGCATCTTGTTGAAGATATTACGCATGTGCGTGCAATGTCTTAGTATTGTGTAATTGAAACTTACCAACCGAGTTCTAAGTATCTTCTTCGAACAATGAGTGGGTGAAAATTAAACAAATGTTTCAGTCACCTTGGCTTCGATGTTTTCCTAAATTTTGAGTTACTCACGGTCACGGCTTTAAAGTCTTATTGCACTTTTCGCCTGAAGCTGAAAAAAGAAAGAAGAATGCCATTAACATATACATGCATAGACTGATCAATTTCAAATACTGGTATTGGTACTCAACTCTTCTAACCAAACAGACAGATGTGTTGCTGGAGAGTTTGTTCCGCCACTTCTTCTTTCCAGCAAAAACACTAGGAAGTGTCGAAGGGTGGGCGTTTTGGGGGACTGTCACTTGTAAATAAGTAAAGTAAAGTAAATTTTGACGTTCGAAAAGTGCTGATTATCAGCCTAGTTTGAATAAATGACTTTTGATTTTGATTTTGATTTCAAGGTATTGGTAGTTCCCCGTCGGGGCTGCGGGTCCCGTCGGGGCTGCGGGTGTTCGCAAGAGATACCGCGACCTCGACATGAAGGGCTAAGAAGGAACATGGGTGGTTTTTAGTCAGTAGAAGTCTGACACTCCCTTTCGCTCTGCCCAAGAGCGGGAGGGGGTCATTTGATGATTTTCCACCCACCATAAAAAAAAAAGAAAGGTTTTGGTAGTTGGACTTAGTGGCTTTCGATCAAGTGGATTTTCGTGTTAACTATTTGTTAATCTTCCTATATGAACAGGTTACCGAAGGACCTATCTATAAAATAATAAAAACCATAGCCATAACTATCTATGACAATAAAACTCCTCATTAAGTATCACCAGGTCCTGGATTCGATTCCCGGGTCTGGCAAAGTGTTAATAGGTTTTTTTATCAGAAATTTTTCAGTAGCAACCACAGAGTCTAGAATCGTGCCCGGTTGATGTCAATAGGCTCGCTCCTATGACATAGGACTTAAACATAACTGGCGAAATGTGGATATACTATTAAGTACACCTCTGCCATACCCTTCGGTGATTACAGGCGTGATGTTATGTTATGTGTAAGACCAAGTACCAGGAGATAATAAGTACTCATTAGGTCACAACTTCCTCCGTTGCGTTATCTATCACTTTCGCTGTCACCGCTTTCTTTGTCATACTCCACACCTAGCTAATGAGGCCGTCGTATGAATGTTAAGTGCTTACTATGATCTAATTGTGTAGGGACAGAAAATGTCCCTAGACAATAGAAAATGTATTATAGGAAGAATCTCTTATTAAAGTTTCTACACAAACAATATATGGGCAAAGGATATGCATCGCAATGCTGAAAGAAAAGAAAAAATTGATGGAGTGTGTGAGGAATGATATGAAAGGAAAATTAATTACGGCGACAGTTAGCGCAGTGGCTGAGCGATTGGACTGCTGCGCTGCGTGTCGCGGGTTCGATCCCCTCACGGAACAAATATTTGGATGAACTACAGATAGTTGTTTCGGGTCTGGGTGTGTTTGTATATGTGAGTTTAAATGTTTGTAAACGCACCCACGATACAGGAGAAATTCCTATTGTGGGGCAATGTCTAAAAAAAAAATTTTGTAGCTTGACGATTGACAGGGAAAAATTTAAGAAAAAAACCATGGAATAAGCGCAGTAAGACGATGATGCTAAAAGTTTTTTTCTAAATGATTCGCTGCATGCCCTGACACCTGCACACTTGACGACCTTATGACTGCATCAGCGAGTGGAGTCCGCATAGCTGAATTTTGGGCCAAAACGATTTGATCGTATAGAAATTTGCCATCGACACGCTAAGAAGAAGAATGCTAAAAGTAATTCATACCAAAGATATTATAGCTGCCTACAAAGAATAAGAAACAGAAGTTTTGCTAGAAATATACCAAAGGATATTCTCATAACACTAGACTTGCATAGACTGCCTCGATGGTCGAGGGGTCGCAAGCGCAACTGTTGAGAAACGGCTCCTTTTTATGGAGGGTGGAAAATCATCAAATAACCCCTCCCGCTCTTGGGCAGAGCGAAAGGGAGTGTCAGACTTCTACTGACTAAAAACCACCCATGTTCCTTCTTAGCACTTCATGTCGAGGCCGTAGTATCTCTTGCGAATAACCCGCAGCCCGAGAAAGGGCTCCTGGGTTTGATTTCCAGTCAAGTAAAGTGTTATTGGGTTTTTTTCCATCAGTAATTTTTCAGTAACAGCCACAGAGTCCGAATTTGTGCCCGGTTAATGGTAATAGGCTCGCCCTTTATTACAAGGAACCTGTGCCTAACCCTACGGAAATTACAGGCGTGATTTTATAATATTCTAATCGCATGTTTTTTTTTCATTGGGTGCGCTATTGAAAGTACACGTCTGTTAATTATAGATGGAGGCCTATAAGCTACAGCAGAACTTATAAATAAAGGCTTTCTGAGGGACATTTATGTGCCAAATTATCTTAAAAACATAGCTGTCAACTGCTATTTTCATCACAGTTTTCCCCATGAACGATGTAGGTCACACAAATTCCATGAACGTAAAAAATATTTAAATTTCAAAGTTTCTTCGTAATCCTTAATTGTAAAACGTTGTAAGGTGCGTTACACTAAGTTACACTCCTAACGATTTACGCAACAAATAAGTGTAGCACCATGTTATATAACATGGAATTCATTATAACTGGGATTTTACGTCCTTTGGGTAATTTGTGGACGCACCTTAAGGTGTCGAAAATAGTGACGTAAAAGGAGTGTTGGATAGATGTTTTGGGTGTTGTGAAACTGTAAACTGGCCTAGTTAATAAGTAACGCTTTGGAAAACGTAGTTTCCAGTGGTACTTGACAAACAGTGCTTCGACAAAACCTGAGGCAAGTAATTCTGCCCGTCGGGGCTGCGGGTTGTTTGCAAGAGATACCGCGGCCTCGACATGAAGGGCTAAGAAGGAACATGGGTGGTTTTTAGTCAGTAGAAGTTTGACACTCCCTTTCGCTCTGCCCAAGAGCGGGAGGGGTTATTTGATGATTTTCCACCCGCCAAAACAAAGGCAAGTAATTCTTCAGTCAAATCTTTTTTTTATTGTGTAGTTAGTGCCTAACTTGGTGTCAGAGCTTTAATGTCACCCATTGACCTCTTCAGTCAAAAAAAAAAATCTATAATTGTTCTTCTAAAAAAAAAAGAAGAAAAGAGTGTGCTAAGGTGGTTCGGTCATGTGGAGAGGATGAATGAAAGTCGATTAACAAAAGGTATTTACAAGGCAGATGTGAGTGGTAACGCCGGGAGGGTCGTCCTAGAAAGACATACACTGATCTTATTGGTGCCGTTTTCAGAAAGGACAGGTACGTAGTACTCGTGCGTGTATGACCAGATGTATGAATGTGGACGAGGCAAAAGGAGTATGTAAGGATCGTAGCAAGTATCGTTCTGTGGTTTCTGTAAAGTCAGAAAATGTGTGTGTGATGTGTGTGTGTGTGTGTGGTAAATGAGATTTTTATCATTTAATTAACTAAGTGCATCATCGTAATTATTCACGTGTTAAATGGTTTCATTACAAGCAATTTGTTTTCAGTCTATTGTAATTAAATGGTGATTCTTAAAGTTATAATAACCATGTCATCGTCACGCCATATAGTCAACATCTATCACTAATTAATGTTACAGCATTGAAATTATTTATTAATGCTTTTCAGTCACTCTTTATAAACTTCATTATTTTTAGATAACGTTAAGGTTGAGAGTTAAATAGTCCAGTTTGTCATAATTTTGATTGTGGCATGCCAAATTTGTCGCGGTAGACCTTGCAGGAGATCAGAGGCAGTGGTCAACATTGGTGGATCGAAAGATTTGAAGGTCATGCGGAGAACCCTTTGCCCAGCAATGGGATGACACACGCTAACAGTAACAGTATCCCAAATTGAAGTATCAAATTATGTGTATGAATAATTACAAATTGATCGCTTTGCAATAGTTAAATATTCGATCAGAAGTACGAAACAACAAGAGCGCACTTAAGAATGTTTCTGCAACCCTCATTTGGAAAAGGCGACTGTTTATATGAATTGGAAAACTTCCTTTTCTGAAGAACTGTGCTGATTGACAACTTTATTAGTATTTATAACAGACATGACGTTTTTGCAGACTGCAGATACCTTTTTTTCATTTCCTACGTAAAACAATAGAAAAGAACTAAGATATTAGACTAGGCGCCAGTTTTGTTAAATCAATTTGATATAAGTAAAACCTACGTATAGTTTCCGTGGGATAATTGTAAAACTGAGTAATCCACGGACAGCAAGGAAAACCGCAGTCTAACCAGCATTTAATATAATTAGCATGTGAATTCTTAAGATCAACGTGGTCTTTATAAAACCTGCTTTTATCATTTTCATGAATGACATCAAATAAATAAATAAATAGATTTAATCCTAATTAGATCACCAACCGTCATAGCAGACTATTAATTTACAACACACAACACTGAATGAAATAATAAAATATCTTACTTGGAGCAATATTTGAGATTTAACTACAGCGATCATCCCCCAACCCTTACACCATCCCATGTAACCCCGTGCATCGACAATAAAGCGTAAGATGTGACGCATTATGACCTCAAGTCTATTAGGTACGCAGAAGTACAGACAGACAAAGCCGATTCACACGGCCCGAGTACAGAAGCCACCGCACCAACGGACAGTCGTAAACGCGATACCAAACAAGCACCACGCACCATTGGCTGCTAAGAACCTCGCGCAACTAGGTCAAACAGACCAACCTACCATGGACTACCTTCCAAACAAAAACCCCATAATGTGGTTCCAAGTTATTCTGGTGCTTCTATCGTACTCCTCCGCCGAGCCACAGTTGGATTTACCGCCAATTTCAAGCACACAGCGAAATTATGCCGGATATGGCTTCTCTAGCACACAGGGTTCTATAAATTCTCCTGGAAACCAGTACGATGTGAACAGGAATTTTCAGTATAGTTCTGCAAGACCTGTATCGTCTAGCCAATCTCCTGGAATATACCCTGTGTCTTCCACCCCCTACAGTATAAACCCCGATATAAGTAACAACGGTTACCCTAATAATTTTGGAAATAGTCGTAATCCAAGTTCTACGTCGAGGCCTTACGATGACAGGAATCGAGATGACTCGATAGACATAAATAATGATCCAAATTTCAGAAGGAATGATCCGAATTTCGTTCGCAATGATCCTAATTATGTTGGAGCAAATCCTTACGATTTCAACAGGGGTGTTGATGGAAACGGTATTGATGATAGACTGCAGCACGTGAATCTGCAGCAGATTCGGGATTTCTTGGCTCAGGCAGAAGATCAGGCGTCGAAGGAGTGTACAAACAATGTCGCAGCACAGTGGAATTTTGAGACTGATGTCAACGATGGTACTCAGCATGCAGCGGTAAGTGTTTAATTTTCGGTCTATTTTAATTAGGATGTTTCTGTCAGTTAACACTAACCGCAGCAAGTTACTTTTGTATTTATGTCTAGCCTGTATGTGTCTAACTGCTAGCCAGAACCTGTCGTAAAACGTTTTACGACTGCAGTTCAGTATTGTTTTATATTTCTTTTTCGACTTGCGGTTTTTCTTTATCTTCTGTTTCTAGTTCATGTATCTATTTGATAAGCACAAACGTGCTTTGGTTCAGATACTGTTTGTACACGCTGGTGGCATATTTTTTATTCAGAACATGTGCTTTAATTCATTCCGCCGAAGACAGCTTGCATACTGTGTTTTAATAGCAGCTGATGTGAAAACTCAAAAACTCTTGTGAATTTAAAGAATGCTGCTTTTCTCTTTATGATATTGCCTAAATACCTATTTCAAACGTTACATGTTGACTTTAATGCAATTTAATTGTGTACATTCATCCGGTTAGTGCATAAAAGATAGAAACAAGTACATAATATTTAAATGGTCGTCCGACCACACTGATTACTGGCAAATGACTCTACTATTTGAGATTGTTATCAAATAAACAATGTGGTACCTACTGCTGTGTTAAAATGACATGCAGCATTTTATAATACCTTGGGAACATGTTGTTTTGTTCTTAATAACAAAACAGAACCCCCCCCCTTTAGAACATATCTAAACTTAGTAATTGTCGGCGTCATTCAAAGCTTCAAAAATTATTTTGAATGGCGTCTTTTTCCGTCTTCGATATTTATGACTCTTTTAGACATATGGTCATCTCGCTTCATTACTGAACCAATGAAAGCGAGTTTCTCTGAGTTTTTCATGGCTCGTTGCAAATTCCAAAGTACCACGGATATATTTGCAGAGTAACTGATTAAAATGGATCTCTTTTCGACCCTTATAATATTGCGCCGAATATCACGTTTATCAATAAGCTAAATGATACTGATATTGGAAAGTCAACCATTGGATAGGGAATTGGGTTGGTCTAGGCGTGGCCTGGAATTTCGTCACAAATACCTGAAACAAACCTAAATTAACAAATTATTTTTATTTGTCTCGCAAGACAAAGGCAGGTTTAACGGTTTATTTCCGTGCCCTGGTGACCTCGACAGAAATAAATCTAATTTTCTAAAAATCCCAATTAAAGACGTAGAATTTCTTATTTCACACATTCCCATAGGCGTTTATCTGGTGGAAAGTTTCCGGGTAGCGGTTCCCATAGTTCAACAATGTATGTGAGATCTACAGCCACGTTTCTATGGTGTGTCTTCACGGCTTTTTGTATTAGAGAGTGCTGTATTGTCTCTGCGTTGGATGTTATTACGTGGTGGCTGTTTTGCTCCATGTTATGGCCAGGTTTCTAGATGTTATGATTGATTTTGATATTGTGTGTATTCATCAATTGTGCGATATGGAAATGGGTGAGACTTTGAAATCATAGTGCATTATGAGAATGTAGGAACTGAACTCATGGCTCAGTTCTGGGTCGACACGATATATCATATCGAACTGTAATCTATAGACAGCATGATTAAGAACAGGAATGAGATTGTATATATGTCGTCTATTATCTCCTATTTTGGTTGCAGAACAGCACTGTTTATATCACATTTCAGTTTTTTTAATAGGTATGTCCGTAACTGTCTTTGTCTTCCGAGTTTTTAGAACAAATGCAGACTATCTCATCAACATGGTCCCACGATGACGTCGTAAGATAGGAATCATTGATGACATTTTAATTTTCCATCATCTACTAAACCCCTCTTTTCAGTTGGTCATCTTGCAATTGTTATTGTAGGTGCTTCTCTAGAGTATAACATTGACGAGGATTTTTTTTTGACAAGACGTAATTTTGAAAATTTATCAGTTGCCACTTGTCTAGGTGTTATTATCAATAATTGGTTATCTATCGTCTGCGCCTTGCTGTAGTTACAGCCCTGCAAGTCGATACATTATTGTTATCTACTGTAGTATTATTGTCCGGAATGAAACTTCCAATAACTTTACACATATCCAGCTACCAAGCTACTTCCACAACAATGTCTTATGATCAAGATCTAATTATTATAGTATTTCTTATGGCACCTGTTCGTGGGAACTTTAAGTTATACATGTGGGTCGTGACTAGTTTCGATATGTACTTCTGTTTCGATGTCTTTTTTGCATATATGACCTTATTACCAACGACATAAGGATAATAGGGTGATGACTAGTGTTTGTAGCTTGACCAGCATTGTTGTTGTCTTTTGTTTTTTTAATGGCCTTGATAGTGCTTGATTGGTCCTGATACCTCGGTAAGAATGTGTTTAGATTCAATCTCAGTAGATACCTTTAATTTTTGATAATTAGTACTGAAATCCAATCATAAAGGTTTCTCATAATTAAATTATAAAGTTGTGGTAGATAGTGATCGCTACAGTTGGATCAACAAAGTTGTCACAGCTGACCAGCAATTATAAACTGAACAAAAGTTACAAATAACATCAAAATCAACAATCTGTCACATTCGACACCCATTGATTTTGGGCCAGTAATATCCGCTCAATCCGCTTTATTGTATCAAAACAATGAAGCTATGGTGTCACAGTGGTATCACCGATCATGGCCGCGTTTATTTGTTCTGTAATCTATTGAAATGTCATCCAAATTGTGAAAATGCACCGAAGATCCGCTGGCTTTAGAAATAGCTGGAATTATGTCACTGTCTATAAATTTAGTAATTGAAAACAAAAACCACACATAATCTGCCTAGCCTTTTCCAAACTATGTTGGGGTCGGCTTCCAGTCTTACCAGTATTTCACATAGAGCGACTACCCAGACCCAGACCCAGTCTGACCCAGTTAGTACTGTAGTTAGTAATATGATAATTCTATGTAATTATTTTACCATGTCATCATCTGCCTAGTCTTAACTTTGTTAGGCTCGACTTCCAATCTAACCGGATTAAGCAGGATGGTCACTGTGCGGGGTACCATATAATGTATCACTTAATTAACATGTGCCAACAATAATAATAACTATTCGCACGGAGCATAATCTGACCTTAGGAGGATAATTGATATTTGCCAATTATCTGTTCCCATTTAAAACTGCGTATCCCAAGGATAGGCACATTGTGAAAATCGCGGAGTTTTCTATGAAATCTGAGGAGGTGTTTACATTTATTAGGATTTTATTATAAACATTCAGACAAAAAAAATACATAATAAGTGGCTAAGAAGAAATTAATCATTGTTTAACTGTAAATAATATTTATAAAAAACACATTTGAGTGGATTAATCGAAATACGCTCTTCAGGCCAAAAACCAGTTGGAATCCAACGTGCATTTTAAGAAACATTTAAAGCCACGGTCACATCAGACAGTCCCAAAATTTTCCATCTTAGATTAGACCTAACGAAAAATCTTGACTATTCCATAACCTATAAAAGTATCTTGACCTAAAAGGCTCGTGATACCAGAACAATGAGATAATTCATTACTCCAAGGCTTCGTATTGTGTTTCAGCCATTATAATGATTAAATATAGCCAGAGGAAAAGCTTATGGTCGTTTGTAATGGGTTTGTGACCATAATAATTGCATTTGATGGCACTTGTGAGGTGGTTGCGAATGGGTTACAAGTATGTGATGGGTAACTTTGTGGTTCCGGTAGGTTAGTTTAGGATTTTTGTTTTGAGATTTCGTTTTAGACTGCTCTTATGTGATTTCTTTTAGATTTTTGAAATAACTTTGATGTTCAGAATTGGGCTCAGTTGTTTTCGGGAAAAGAAAACTTTAGTACACGATAATAGAGTAGGTAGGTACTTTTAGGATTATAATTGTGTATGGATAGTATATGCAGAGGTTCGGGCGAGAAATCTTTTTTTTTGACACGCTACAAGAGGATAATCATAATAATATAATCATCATCAATAGACCTCTGACAACTCATTGTCTCGGCGCTTTTCTTGTGGTCGCCACTGTTGACTCTGGCTAACAGGAGTTACAGTGGTTTGGGAATAGTGTGGCAGGCTTGTCCCAAAACAAAAGAAAAAAAGGGACCTCTGATAACGAGATATGACCAAACTTGGTCATTAACAAAAAAGATAATATTATTATTTCAAAGCCTAGATCTCATTAAAATGAGATTAAAATTCTAGTTCAGTTTTTTCATAATCAAACCCGATTCAGTCAGTCAACGACCAGCCTCTGAAAGACTAACAAAAAACACAACAATGGCTTCACTTTATTTTTTTGATAATTCAATAAATTCTCGAATTATAGTAATAAGGTTATCGATAAGAATTTCAGTGGAGCCTTGAAAGTTTTTCGTGTAAAAAAAACTCATTTTATTCACAATAGAAAAATTATAGGAAAAAAATGTTTTATTGTATTATATTGTAACTAATGTTGTGAAGCACGTATAAATTTACGGAAAGGTTTATCAATGCCATGAAGAAACAATCGGGACATGGACCAAAGTATGATAATCTGTTGAACATTTAGCCATGCTGCAAGTAATTATCCCGGAAAAACATGACGTCCACACCATATAATATACGGCGTGCCTTAGAACCAAAAAATCGAACCTACCTATCTACACTGTACTATTCTGCACTGACCCCTATAGGCGGATCTTATTTTACGTTGTTTATTCAGGGACAATAAACAGTTACAATATGTGTTGAAACAGAGTAAAGAAAACAGAATATTAACAATATTGCAGCACACTAAATTATGATTATGACCAGTTTCGTAAGCTCTCACAGTAAAACCCTGTATGCTAAATATCCACATTTTAAGAATGGGTCTTACTGAAGAGAAATTGAAGCTAGACACAACAACAGGAGTATAGGTCAAGCTACTAGTATCTACTGGTCTAAAATTTTCTAAAGAGACGAGACTAATATAGTAACCCTATCGAAGGACGGTATCAAGACTAGTAGTCAGTGCCACAAAGAATTTAGCCAACCTTGTAAAAATAAGTGCAAGTGAAAACTATGCCATTCCTGATTGAAGGTCTGATTCAATTAGCATAATGTGAATTGTAGTGACACATCCATTTTACAATACTATGTTAAATTGTTTAGCCTGTTAGCACTGGTATTGCAGAATTTTCATTCATACAGATTTTATCCCTACTTCCCTACTAATATTATAATGTGAATGTATGTTTGTTTGTTACGCTTTCACGCAAAAAAATACTTAACCGATCATTATGAAACTTTGTGCACATATTCTTGGAGGTATTAGAAGTAACATAGGATACTTTTTCATGAAAAAATTGTTTTTTAAAAAATCCACACAAACGAACGCCGCACTATTCCCAAACAACAGCTTGTCGTTTATAAATATAAATCAAAGTCAAAACACCGGGAGAGTTGAAAATGACTTGTAAATCAAAGATGGTTTGACAAAAGTTTACCCCAAGAAGCATAAAGTATTGTAGCATCCTTTATTGTGTGTTTGATGGCACAAACCACAACACCCATAAACCCTCAACTTCTTACTCAAGACTCATCTCAAATGAATCTTTTAAGATGTTTAACTTCACCAGCTCTGTATTTAAATAAATATTGAAGAATTGTGTTGAATGTCTCGTGAGATGACGAGAAACAGAGAGGTAAGAAAAAAAACATGCTGCGTCGACCCCAAATGAATTGGGCTAGGGGCAAGAGAATGATGATGATGATGATTGAAAAAATATCGAATAAAAAGGCAGAAATGCTTGGCCGGTATGAAACGAGACCAAAAATTCCCGGCCTGATACTTGCAAACGAAATAGCTAACCCAAAATATTTAAGAGCCATATCTATTAAACTTTGTTTTACTTTCTTGGAGGGTGGGAAATCATCGATCGTGTCAGACTTCTACTGACTAAAAACCACCCATGGTCTTTCGAACAACCCGCAGTCCCGACGGGCATATTTATCAAACCTTGCACTGCAATAATATCCACCTTCGTCTGCACTATTCGTTGCAGTGTTCGTGTTCGTTGTTCGTTCGTTGTAGTATTCGTTTGCACTCGAACCTCTATCGACACTTACCTATAACGTCCCCACAGCAAGCAAACAGCAACTAGCAAAGCCCTCATTTCTGTGACAAGGAATTAAAGCCATGATCGACTACGCAGGGATTATGGTCCTTAAGACTCAGTACTTCTAAAGCCTGGTATGAACAATTGAACATGTTCCAGTCTGGTACCTATAACTACCAAGTTCCTCCTTAATCAGTATATGGAACTCTTAAAAATCACTTAGAGGAAAAAGGACAAAAAGACAACATAATTTCATGAACAATATGTAGACTATTATTATGTTCTATTTATATATTGTTCTTCCGTATCTCGTGCTTAAATTTTGGTAAAAATAATGTCAAATTACATATTTCTGAAAGAATTTGATAACTATCTACCTTCACCTTGGCTTGGAATCAGCAGTGTTCATGGTCGAAAAGCTATGACGTCACAATACTCGGTTTTTTAAACAATAATCAGAATTTTGTATGACCACGACTGCGTTGTTATGCTCCATTGAACTAGGTACAGTTAAAACCAGAAATTTTATTGAATTTGATATTTTATCGGTCATATTTTGTAAGTAGGTAAAACGAAAATTAATGGTAATATAATACTTGGGGACTGTCTATTGTGATGGTAAGGGCCTATTCTCAGACCATTAAATATTACGTGAAATAAATTGCAAACAATCAAAAGTGATTGACTGTCAACAAATTATTCTGTTTCATTAATAGTTTCCCAATAATCACTATGTCTTTTAGAACTTCCTTTAGGTAAAACTTTGACTATTCTAAACAAGACAATGTGCAGATCTGCTCGCATACCAATAACTTTTCTATTTACCAGTACAACCATTTCACACAACCCACACACGTAGTTCGCTAATTGATGACAAAAGACGATCCTGACCTTAGAATCCTCAAAACCACTTTAGTAATTCACACCAAACAGTTTCATCTAAACCTTATTGGAACAGGTTTAGGTCCGTATTTCAGTTGAAGGAGTGTAAATCTAAGTTGGTGTTAAAGTGCAAATGGATTGCATAGTGTTGCTGTGCCAAATATTGAGGCAGCTTTGTGCGCGATAGTACATCTGTTTGTAAACTTGAACTAGTTTGGGTATGAATGAGTTTTTTTGTTGGTTTGGTCTCTTAGCTTTTGTTAGCTTCTATAACAGTTGCATTGATTTTGATGGATAGTCTGACCACTTCTTAAGATAACTTGTTTTGGTCCTTTGTCGTCTGACTCTATAGGAAATAATAAAGATTTTGAGTAGTTTGAATGCTGTCTTTATACATACATTGGAACCTAGTGATTCTGGAACTGACCCCTCCCTGACTGATCCTTCATATAAATTAATGGAACCAAGTTATTAAACTGGCTGTTTTTACCCTAGTAATCAGAAATGAAACTAAGGTGCTTGAATTAGAGACTACAGTAATACCTATTAATTATTACAAAATATAATTTCCGCCCATTGTTGCTCTTAGTAAAAAACCGTTCGGTGTAGGTACAGTTAGAATGTGGTCATTTGCTACGTTACCTTTACTAGCCCGTACTGTGCCACTGATGGGCAGAGGTTTCCATACCTTTCATCGGTTACTATTCAACAAATTTTCAAGAAGGTCTCTCGAAGTCGTCCAGCCATCTCCTTCGTGGGCTTTGAACAAGATCAATTTGCTTTTTCCAATTATTTTGGGGTTGTCAAATATTTACAAATGACAGCCGCGACCAAAGGCTCAACGAACTTCCCGAGGTACGGAGGAAACTCAGTATGTAATGTGTCAGTCATCCACAGACCAACCTAAGGAAGCGCGGCATAACCTGAGGATTGATCCGAGTGGCCACGAGCTCCTAAAATAATTAATTAACCCCGTTATATAACAGAAAATAAAACAAAGAAGCGATGAAGCTGAACAGCCGAAGATAAAGCTAAGACCTTACTGTAGCTACTTCAATGCCGGCACATAATGAGACGCCTATTAATTCTCACACAAGTTAACGTGTGTCCATTGTCAATGATAGAGGACATTCCCATACCGCGGCGTTTCGCAACCAAAACGTGACGATGACTTCTGGTGGTTTTCGTTGAGGGGAATTGAGGAAAAGGGTTGACGGAAATGGTTGTCATGACAGTTTGTTCAGTTTAGGTATAGATGCAGTTAAATCATCACCCAGTACTATAAACAAAGAATATTGATTGATACAAACTGGGTTGTGGCGGTCAGAAAGGCAATCGCTCCATGTAAAATAATGAAATTCAGCTGAATCCGGCAAGGCTGGAAGCCGACCCCAACATAGTTGGGAAGAGGCTTATAGAAGATTGAGATATTTCTAAACGGCATGTAAAGCTAAGTCAGAAATCCAGGAGTTTCATAAAAACTCTGACACCAGGTTAGGCAATAACAATACGATAAAGAAAATCTAAAGAAGATCTCCAAATTGTCGCCTACCGCAGTTTGTCTCGACATAACCCAAAAGGTTGGCTGATAGAAAATGCCGTTGGCATTAATTCCGCCACTGTAAATTTTGTGTACTTAAAGCATTAAATAAAAATAAATGTTGTTACAGTATTTTATATGGATTGACTGTCTGTCAGAACCCCACAACCCAGTTACTAGGTAAATTTACGACATCTAAAGGCAAAGTTAAATGTATTAGTCTAAATGCTAACATTTAACCCCTAAAAAAACCTCTAGCTATACTAATATAGCTAGAGGTTTTTTTAGGGCCTAGAGAAGTGACAATCGTGTTCAAAGCCATTTGTTGATCTACAAAGAATTGCAACATGTTATGCTATGACATAAGCTGCTTGATGAATGCTTGATGATGAACCACATATGTGACACAAACCTAGACTCCGGGCTGCGACTGAAAAATCCTGATTTTAAAACTCAATAGGTGGAGTAAATCAGAGTAGAGTAGCCCTAAAAAAATCACATGTCGAGAGGACCAGTGTTGAAATCTAAAAACAGAAACGTTACTAATTCGACGCTTCCAAGCAATAACCTGGTAATCGAAAAATAAAAGTTTTACAGGAGAAAAGATTTACTGATTGTGTCAATTCTTTTCAACGAGAGATACTATTGAAGTCATTGATGTATTAAATGAAAGCTTATTTTTTTTCGATATAAAACTGTGAAATTCCTTTTATTTAAAACCTTAACTTACCAAAATAAAATATAAATTGTTTTTTCGTATAGATCAGTACAAGGTTGTGACATGAACTCATGATATCATTGTAAATATCATTAAGAAAAATCTGAAAAAAATTGCCAAGGTGTAGCCCATAGATGCCGAATTTAACATAACAGCTTAAACCCCATAATAGCACATTACCAGAATGGTCTATCATTGATCTCATAATTGTTGATTTTGACAAGTTTGGTGTTGTCAAAATCAACAATTATGAGATCAATGATAGACCATTCTGACACTATTGAATAGCAGACTCGGGGCCCTGGTTATTGCTTGGGGCATCGCTATGTGTTCTTGTTAATGCACTACATGTAGTACAGACTTATCTATAGTACCTACGAGTACTTTAATACGATTAAGTTAAGATCGTGACAAGGCAAAATGTGCGATAATAGGAATGAATAATTAACACATAAACATAGTCTCAAGTTCAAAACCAGTTCCATACCGTGGGAAACTGAATTTTGTTATTACTGTAGGTAAGGTAATGAGTAGTTATTTGTTTGACTTGGCGAGTTTTCTCGTGGAATGATTGGAGTCAAGCTGTCAAGTTCAACCTTTTTAATTGCAGTAGTTTCTAATACCACCAGACCAGAAGGGCTATTGCGTATCGTTTTAAATGTCAGTGGCTATCATAGTGTCCATCGATTAACTGTCAAATGATTATGATTTGGTACAAAATGGAACCATTTGACAGTTAATTGATGGACACTATGATAGCCACTGACATTTAAAAAAATACGCAATAGCCCTGCTGATGTATGAATGTGGACGAGGTAAATGTGTTTTCTGCCTACCGCATGTATGTATAAGGACCTTCTATTGTAGGTAGTAAAGTTCTAAATGGAGGTGGAGATAGTACGCCTAAAATGTCTGTCTTGTCACATTGGTATTTAACTGCCGCACTCAGAGAGCTTTAGTGATTACTTAGGCCATCACTTAGTAAAGATTTTGACAGTTTTGTCATACAAAAGTATGTCAAATCTTTACTAAGTGACGGCTAAAGTAATCATTAAATATATCTCTGAGTACGGCAGTAAGACTTGACTATTAATTTTTGTGGCAGTACCTATTCGCCGTTTCGTGATGGGATTAGGAATTACCATTGACCCTACCTTTATTAGCAGTTAGAACAACATTTACTACAGTTTTTTGGGGACCTATTAATTTGTCCCGTAGATTTATTAAATGTTTAATTACTATAATATTACCCTGTGTTGTGAAGAAGTAAAAATGTTTGTCAAATTATTATTTTCTTTGATATTTGCAAAAGGACAGTAGCCTACCTCTTATGTATACCTAAACTTACCGACCAACGCGTAACGTGGGAATTAAAAACATTAAGTTAGCAATTAGTTTAATATAGCATTAAGGAATCGAAGTAAAACTAAGTTTTCTTCAAGTTTTGTCTTTCATCAAAAACCACAAGAGTATCATTTTGAAATTCGCAAAAAAGTCTATGTCATACTCATTGACTTATTATATTACTGCGTAAGGACTGGGCGGACCGCATGTTAAAATGATGACCCGAACTTGGTCCTAAAACGGTCTTTCTTAAGCCGAAGTGAACTAGTCCACGATCGGCTCTCTTCGGGTGCGGTCGTAAATTTTATTAAAAGCTTTATTTATGTTCTTTATACCTCGAAAATACCACGCCGCTTATACAAGGTTACGTTAACGAGCAGACTACACCGATTCTCTGTATGGCGAACGCGTCGAACAAATGTTCGGATGACCGTATCTTTAGTTTTTATATCAATGGTCATACTTTGATTATAATAATATTCATTATAATCAGCCTATAATGTTCCCGCTGTTAGGACACAGACCTCCTTTCTAAGAAAGAGAATGAGTTATATTCCACAATACGAGCCCAGTGCTGGTTAGTAGATGATGCTTTTCTAGTTCTAGGACATGCTGGTTTCCTCGCGAGCTTTTTCGTTCACCAAGAGAGAGCAAGGTGCAATAAATTACACAAACTTAATTCGCAGAAATGTCACATCTACCAACCCGCACTGGGCCCGCGTGGTGAATTATAGCGCATCCCTCTCCTAGAGTGGAGGCCAGGGTCCCAGCAGTGGCTGATGATGATGATGCGCCTGCTTAGGTTCGAACCCGCGACTTACTACTCGTAAGTCGGAGCCGCCAACCACTAGGCTGCCGCTGCTCTCGCATCTTATAACAGTTTTTCTTCTCAAGAGCTTACAAATTACGGCTTTCCTAATGACTAGTCGCTCAACCAAAAATAAACAATTACATTCAAACAAATTATTAAACCACCGAATAATTACCTACGATTACAAGCAGAATAAAACTTGAACTTGTCTATAATGCAGATAAGATCTCTAAGTAAATCAAGGTTATCTAATGAATCGCTTTGTTAAGGGACTCATGACACTTGTTCGTTGTACAATGAGTGCCTAGCCTTACCTGACCCCCACCACTTGCACTCTTGTTTTATAAACTAGGGGTCAGGTAATGCTGGGCACTCAATGTACTATGCTGTGGGCAAGGCCGCGGTATGAAACAGTGTTATTAGCACGCAAATTTGCGAAATTTGACTTCAGGTCATGAACTTGAGGGTCAACTGACTTATCTTTGCCCTAGTTCTTCTAATATGTCTTTGGGTCATGATTCATGACAGTATTTACATAATATTCTTAAACATGCTTACGCATTTCCTATTGACAACTATGCAGAAATTTAAACATCCTGGATTTTAACACTCCTACAAGATTTTCTTAGGGAGAGGTTCTATGCTTTGGAATGTTAAGTTATTTCCCCATTTTTAGTGTTTTTTGCAAATCGGTTTTATATTTTATTATTTTTTTTTTTACAAAAATGTCTTTATTGTGTGGTCAT
The DNA here is from genome assembly GCA_949774965.1 of Diarsia brunnea. Taxonomy (NCBI): domain Eukaryota; kingdom Metazoa; phylum Arthropoda; class Insecta; order Lepidoptera; family Noctuidae; genus Diarsia; species Diarsia brunnea. Next base: position 19,215,212 of record OX459003.1, read on the forward strand.
GATCGAAAGTTAGGTTAGGTTAGGTTATGCCTTTTTGCCCTATCTTCTTCCTGTCCAATTTTTCGTAACTTTTTGTACTTTTCTAGATTCATGCATTAAGGACTTATTTTATGTAGGCATGTAGTTACTTAAGTTACTTTATTTTTATACAATCAATCTCATGTACGGTCAGTACAAACCAAAAAAAGTGTGAACAAAACTTGAACCGCGGTTTTAATTACACGATTAATTCATAAAATTATTGTTAAATTGCTGTTCATCCGGCTTTTAAGTTATAATTATGATTATGAATTTTCTTACGAAATACGTTGACCTGAGATCATATTTTTGACCCGTGACGAGTGTTGTGAGGCCCGTACCCGAAACGTCGAGAAATCTCTTTGTGCAAATTCAATTTCTCACGTAATAAAGATGAATAAAACAAAACAAAAACTGTTTCAGGAATTGATAAAAAGGTCTTCGACCGTGTGTTCGTATAAGCGATCGACGCTAGTCGTCACAATCATTCGTCAAAATTTTTTTTCAAAATTCTTAAGGTGACTCTTAGCGGTATTTTGGTGCGACGAACAAAATGAACTACGATTATAAATATTGGCACAATACCTTCTGAATTATTCGATACTTTGATTATTCAATAGTTGGACGCGACGCGATAATAAAGGGTGTAAAAGTACCCTTAAAGCAAACGAAAGGCACTTGTTTTTTGTTCTAGACCATACCTAGTTTTTCAGGTTATAACTTTACTTAAATTACCTCAATGACCCGTTTACTATTCAAAGCACAATGTTTTAACAGTGCTACATTGAGTTTTAACGTAAAATGTGATTTTTGACCCAAAAAAAAAGTCGTTTCCCAGCAAAAATTTTTGCGTAGGGGTCCTTAGTTTGATGTACAGAATGCTTGGTTGACGGCTGTGTGATGGGTTGAGTTACACCCTGTATAGGCAATAATTATAACAGCCAGCCCAATCTTTAGGTTATGCCGTGTTGGTCTGTGGATCCAATCACATACGAGTACCAAGTTTCCTCCGTGTCTCCATAGCACGATAAGCTGTCGGCGCCGGCTGTCATTGGTCGATCTTAGACAGCCATAACAGGTACCAGTAGCCTGAATGATTGACAACTAGTCTTACCAAAGGGTATTACCCCGTGCTATCTGGGTTTTGGAGATCAGGTCCCCCCCAGGCGCCCCCGTCGGGTCTGCGGGTTGTTCGATAGAGACACCGCGGCTTCGACACAAAGGGCTAAGAAGGTATGTACATGGGTGGTTTTTAGTCAGTAGAAGTCGGACACTCCATCCATCCATCTGACAATTAATCATCAAATGACTCCTCCCGCTCTGGGCGGAGCGGTGGCCTTTGATGGTTTTCCACCAAAAAAAATATGCTCCATGTAAAATACTGGTATTCAGCTTCCTCCCGTTTGACTGGAGGCCGACCCAACATAGTTGGGACCAGGCTAGGCAGATCATGTTTGCAGTGACATAGTCAGGATAAAGATTCCATCATACACCATGACCGTCACGCCAATCATCTGAGAATCAAACTAGTCACCCGATAATGTTACCTTATAACAATAACCATCAATTATTATGATAGCGACATTACTATGAATCATAACCACATAACACAGTACCATCACGCTATGTCCACTGAGTCACCTGCTAAGTAATTGCTATAAAAAATAGGCTACACTTTATCATTGTTTTCTTGTAATCCGTCATTGTGGAATGACGTCAACTTTAATTGGGATTTTATAATTAACGTAGGTAATAAGAAGTTTGTCGGTTTTGGACAAACAAAAATGAAGTGTGTAATTATCTTCTAGAATGATTTTTATTTGGCAAGTCTATGTACAGACACATTAAGCTAGTGCAAACTATCAAATTTCTTTAAAGATTATCATTATTATCGGTAAAGCCTTAGGGTCGAAGTTGTTTTGGAAAATTTGACAGTTTCGGGGTTTGATTTGCTGCCAAAATCGCTACAATAAATAAATACAGACTGCATTCGGAGTAGTGCATACCAACATTAGCAGAGAAAATGTCAGAAGAAGGCAGAAAACTCTAATAACTCCTTACATGGATAAGAAATCATTCATCATCATCATCATCATCATCATTTCAGCCGAAAACCGTCCACTGCTGGACATAGCCTCACATTGGCCGGTTTCTTGTACCTGAAGACGTTGCGTTGGAAGACCTCTCACTAGGAGGGCCTAGTCATCACTAGGTGAAGGTTGTGGAGATCCGCTGGATGCGAGATGCACGGGATATGGAATAGAATACAATATTCGCTGTTTATATCATCTGAATCGGAATTTTGGATGATCTAAGATCCTAAAGGAATAAGTGATAAACGTAATTCCGGAATATCTAACTATGGTTGTTTCTGATGGTTAAGGCTGCTCTCTCGAAAAAGCTTAAAAATAGCGTGCAGATGAAGCAGCTTTTCACCGGCACTTAGAGAGAAATTACATCTGAGAAAAATTGTTAGTAATCTACACGTAATTTGGTTTGGCCATAATTTTTCTATCGGTATCACATAATAAGAAAAAAAATCTACAAAATCACCTCCAAATCGTTGAATTGAACCATTTTACTCCTTCATTTTTTAACAAAACAATATAAAAAAATATCTACTGCTTTGAAATACAAAGGAAAATAACTTGGTTTTGTTACTTTTCACAAATATGTATTATTTTAATTATAATAAATGAAAAATGCATCCGTTTAAAGTCCGTGTGTACGACCGAGAGGGGTAGTTAGCTATGCACAAGGTCATTGGCGTGAATACAAGCCTTAAGTTGTTTTTCACTTTGATACACCGTAAAAGGATGTCAGTAGTTCTCACGGCTACTTATTATTCCACCATCACTCTTTCATGACACCATACACATTATCTACTTGTTTTAAATTGAAATATATGTATGGTGTCACAATATTTTGGCAGGTTGTTATAATGAAATACAGTTCCATCAATTATGCAGATTTTCTCTCTTTAAATAGTGTCTCAAAGTAGGTAAATATAATACAAGGCCTGCAAATAATATAACAACTGAGCAAATACGAAGTGTTAGCGAAATTTCATGCATCATGTAATATGTATGATTGCATCCTATAGCGGCTTAGCTTCTAAATGTTCCGCACAAAGTTTTCAAGTTGGTATCTTGTATGGCTTCGCGGCTATTTATTATTATAGGTACTCGTTTTCATTTTGACAACTGTACTGTGTACTGTACTGTTTTGTATTAGAAAATTTGTAGTAGGTTGATGATTCGATATGGCACCTTAAGAAGATCTACACTAACGGAACTAAAAAAAAATACTCCAACTTTACATGCCGCCTGTAACCTCCGAGGGGTTAGGCAGAGCTGTCCCTAAAAGTACACCCACAATTTGCCAGTTATGTTTAAGTAGCATGTAAAAGGGGGGCGAGCCTTTTGCAACCAACCGAGCACAGATCAAGTCTCCGTGGCTGCTACTCAAAAATACCTGATGGAAAAACACAATTACACATTTCCCGACTTGGAAATCGAACCCAGGACCTCATGCAAAGCAGTCGCGCTTCGGTAGACTATCACCACCACCAAAAAGGCAGTCAAATGACTCCAAACTTTTTGATAAAAACTGCATGGCACCTTTTTTTTTTTTGGGGTGGGAAATCATCAAATAACCAATCCCACTCTCTCCACTCACTAACTAAAAACCACCCATGTTCCTTCTTAGCCCTTCATGTCGAGACCGCGGTATCTCTTGCGAACAACCCGCGCATGGTACCTTCATGCAGTTTTTCGACACTTGTCTGTCTGTGTGTCCAGTATATTATTCAATTGACATTATGCTGTCGTTTCTCTTCCAGTTGGATGCCCAGCAACGGTACACTCTCTTCCAACGAGGTCTGTGGGAGGCCGCTCAGCAGATACCACGCGGTGGTCTCCGGGACTTCGCCACGTTCAGGCAGTTGAGGCTGCTGTCCATCATTGGACCGGCTGCGTTGCCTCCTGATCAGCTTGATAGAGTAAGTATCATAAGTAATAATATAATAAGCGTTATCTTACTATTGATGTAAAGAAAAGATAATCGTGCCCAGTTAATAATACGCTTCGGTGAAGAAAAACATCATGAGCAAACCACCACGGCTTTTTTTTGACATGACTCCTCCCGCTCTGGGCATAGTGGAAGGGAGTGTCAGACTTGTACTCACTAAAAACCACCCATGTTCCTTCTTAGGCCTTTGTGTCTAGGGCCGTGGTATCTCGTAACCAGTACGCCTGGAAGATATTTCTTGTCAGCTTATAAGTAAAGTCCAGTTAGAGGCCCATGGGTGAAATAAAAATTCTGATACCAGATTAGACACGAACCAAACTAATAAGAAAAATCGATTATTTGGAACTTCCAGTTTACGCTGATCTCGCACTCTACGGAAATCCTATACAATGCGAGACCAGCTTATACTGGAAATATATAGCTTGATGTATAGCCGTGTGTACATGACAAAACATTAGTACAAGAATAAATTCAACCTACCCCATTCCCAGAAAACAGCTTCATCCTACTTCCTACTAATATTATAAATTCGAAAGTTTGTGAGGATGTATGCTTATTACTCTTTCATGCAAAAAACCCTGAACGGATGTGGATAAAATTTAGAACACAGATAGTCTATGACCTGGATTAACACATAGGATACTTCTTATCCCGTTAATATGATCCCGTGGGACAATTATCGAACTCCACGCGGGCAAAGCTAAAAATTAATATTTTTATATTTCCAGTACAACCGCATTATCAACGACATGCTAGCGGTCTACAACACGGCCGAGATCTGCGCGTACAACGAGCCCTTCAAGTGCGGTCTACACCTGCAGCCTGAGCTCCAGTTCATCATGTCTCACTCCAGGGACTGGGACGAGTTGCAGCATATCTGGACCGAGTGGAGGAGGAACACGGGCAGGAGGATCCGGGACCTGTATGAGCAGCTTGTGGATTTGACCAATCAGGCGGCGAGGCTGAATAGTAAGTCGGATTGAATGAGGTTTCAGTCTATGTCCATCAGACACGTTATTGAAATTATTTAATAGAGTCCACGTAAGACTGGTCAGTTTCCCTCACTCGTAAGTTTCCATAATTTGCCAGTTTCTTCGATTCGCCAGTAAGGAAAAATATTAATAAACATTAATGAATGTGATTAATTTAAACTGCTGTAAGGAACCCCTGTCCCAATTTAAATCAAACTACAAAACCAAATCAATTAATAAACATTTATGTGTGTAGGTGTACCTACGTGTATCTTATTGAGCATTGAAGAATAAGATATGTTGGCAGCTGGTAGTTGAAATACTGTAATGGTTGTCATATCTATTATCTACCTAGATGATGCTGTGTATTGATCTGTAGAAAATCTGATTAAATCAGTTATTTTGATTCAACTCCCCTAACGCCTGTTGTGTTAAAGATACCAAGCAATAGTCTGGTAATTTGCAGTTCAGCGAGGTGCTCTTAGAAAACTAAAAGGCGCTATTTTCGGTTAAGTGTAGCGTGTTGGAAAAACATAAAATTATTTAAGTCTTTCGTGATAGGAAATAGGAAGTTTTCGAAACATTCAAATTGATCGTCATCTAGTTGACTCGTTAAAGATGCCATTTTATAAATCCAGATCAGTACAATCGGTTTGGTCTTTATTCAGTCTCCATTCTTTTATTCAGCCTTCATTCTTTATGGTTATTTGTGTGTTTCAGATTTCACGGACGCCTCTGCTTACTGGATGTTCCCTTACGAGACGAATAACATGAGGCAAGAGGTTGATGAAGTTTGGGAACAGGTAACAGATCTCAATCTTATTTCTTGACTTCCCGTATTTCAAAAAGTAAATGACTCGTGGTATTAGTGTGAATAAGTTACTAGGTTTTAATTGTTATTTGTAATTGATACCTTTCTAAACCTATTTTGATCACCTACCTAAAACAGCTATGTGCTATATCAAAAGCAGCACTATTGATAGCAAGCATGAAGTGTTAATGTATTTTTAAAGAATTTCCAAGTACAAGCTTGGGTTATGAATTTCCTCGTGACTCTGGAGTCCAGATTGGTGTTTTATTAGTGCATGGCATGGAATTTTTTGACATCCCATTCTGCACTGATTATGGGCGTCATATTTTGCATACTAACATACGTCCTTATATCTCCAGATCAAGCCCCTCTACGAGCTCCTGCACGCGTACGTCCGCCGTCGTCTCCGCGAAGCCCACGGTCCCGAGCGCATCTCCCGTTCAGCCCCTCTTCCTGCCCACATCCTTGGTGACATGTGGGGACAGAGCTGGTCGGGCATCGTGCCCGTCACCCTGCCTTATCCGGGCAAGACCCTGGTGGATGTTACGCCGGAGATGGTGCAGCAGGTAAGATGGTAATTTAGGAGTGTCATGGAAACCGGGAAACTGTATTATGAGCATCATAACTATAGGTATAAAATTGTATACGATACCACAGATATTATAATACATTGGATTGACATAATATGTTTAGCGGTAGTTTATGGCTTTGCAAAAATTTGTTGTCCGTCATTAACCGCTAATGGAACGTCACTTTTTGTAGAATCTGAGGTCAGACAAAATAACAAGTATTTTTCTGTATTTGCTATTGTTTAAACAACAGCTATTCCTGCAAGCGTTGTGTTTGTGTTTGACGCGTTAATAACGAGAGTTATGAGTTATGACGCGTTGATAACGAGATTTTTTTTTTCGATTCAACAAATCAACGTATTTACACAATTTTAAAATACCTCATACACAAGGGACTGTTAAGGTACCTATATTCGTTTTCTCTCTTTAAATCAACCTTTTTTTCATTCCAGGGCTACAGTCCTCTCACAATCTTCCAATTGGCCGAAGAGTTCTTCGTGTCCATGAACATGTCAGCGATGCCGCAAGACTTCTGGGCTCTGAGCGCGCTGCAGCAGCCCACGGATAGACACATACACTGCCAGCCCTCGGCTTGGGACTTTTGTAACAGACACGATTACAGGTGAGACAGAACACCTTTTTGTAAAAAATGGAGAGCTGGGTGTAAGTATAAAGGTGTTCTGAATACTTAGTACCTGAATCGAAAAGTAATAGTAAATATCTGGATACCCGAGCATTGCTACATCGATTAATCGCCCTCGAAACCCCCAGCATACTAAATTTCATGAAAGTCATTGGAGCCGTTTCCGAGATTCAGATTATATATATACAAGAATTGCTCGTTTATATGTGCTAGATATATATATATATAACTTAACTTAACTATTAACAACTTAACTATTCTGTTACCTCTAATTTTTTTATTCACTTGCGTATTGTATAATAATCACTTGCTCCGATGTAGGAAGACAGCGTGAGGAAACCTGAATGCTTGAGAGATATTTCTCGACGCCATGTTGAGCCAAGTTAGAGGCCAGAGGGCAAAAACTTTGATACCGGGTAGGCATTAAACATATGATGAAGGAGAACCTATTCTGTCTCCCTACTGAGAAAAAATCTCACCCGTAGCACTCCACTTCTCCCTATGTCCGGTTCTCTACGTAAATTTCCCAAAGTCACCTCTCAGTCTTCACAGCACGCGTAGTATGGCGATTCTATCTCTATTCTACCAAGAATAGACAAAGCTTTTTCCATACAATTTGACATTAAATTTTGCTACAATCTGTCATTTTGTCGATTCTTCCGTCGACAAAACGCGTTTCTACGGTGGTCATGCTACGCGTGCAGGAGTGTTTTGGTCGCTAAAAGCTCGTTCGCTTTTTCTTGTAACTACTCGTAACGAATGTCAAAGATCTACAAAAAACAGCCGGGATCAACGACTTGGCGTGCATTCCGAGACACGAAGGAAACTCGGTGGCCAAGGGAGATCGACCCAAGCGGGTGTTATCATTAAGCCACAAAACCCTCTTCTACTTGCAACTAACTTAATAATATTTATATCTAAATAGCTAAAGAACTTCATTATCTGCCTAGCCTTTTCCCAACTATGTTAGGGTCGGCTTCTAGTCTAACTGGATGCAGCTGAATACCAGTATTTTACATGGAGCGACTGCCTATCTGACCTCCACAACCCCTATACTAGGTAATACGATACTCTTTGGTAAGACTGGATGTCAGAATTTCATGTCACTGACTACCTGTAACGACTGCCAAAGATCTATACTCGTACATGGCAGCCGGGACCAACAGCTTAACGTGCTTTCCGAGGCATGGAGGAAACTCGGTATGTCGGGCGGTCACCAATCCACAGACCGACCTAGGCAAGCACAGCTTTACCTGAAGATCGACCCGAGTGGCAGTTCTTATTAAGCCACTAGCTCCAATAGCTAAACAACTTCTTATTTTATATTGCAGGATCAAGATGTGCACTCACGTAGACATGAAGGACTTGGTTACTGCTCACCACGAGATGGCACACATCGAGTACTTCTTAGCCTACAAGAATCTGCCTAAGGTGTTCCGTGATGGTGCCAACCCAGGTTAGTGGACGATTTAAATGACCCGTCAACTTCTTAAACCACGGTACGGGGGTTATTCTGAAACACCGCCATTTTTTAACAACTTAATAAACAACGTATATTAATTATTGACCTGCACGCGTAGTATGGCGATTCTATCTCTATTCTACCAAGAATAGACAAAGCTTTTTCCATACAATTTGACATGAAATTTTGCTACAATCTGTCATTTTTTCGATTCTTCCGTCGACAAAACCCGTTTCTACGGTGGCATGCTACGCGTGCAGCTGATACTTGGTAGGTACCGTAATTTAAATTGATTAGAAATGCATTTTGTGACAACCTCCTGAAATTTGACGCAGATGCAAAACTGTAGGTACCTTGTATAAAATGGCGGAAATTAGCGTACTTATATGTGTATTTTCGCCTGAAATAAAACACTTTTTTTTTATACCTCACTTAAAATTCATAAAATCACGAATACATTTATCGCTCGGGATTTGGTCGGAAATTATTTCACGGGAACGTTTTAAATTTAACCCATGACACTTGGGGATAATAAAGCTTAAAGCTTCCTAGTAGTGAAAGAATTTTCAAAATCGGTTCAGTAAATTCAGAGATGACACCTAACAAACTTTACTTCATTATAATAATTATAGTATAGATAAACCACAAAAGTATTTATTACTCCATTATTAGTACATATTCTCCAGTCCCGAAGCTATTAGTTTATAGCACATGCCAATCAATATTTACGCTTACATTAATGTTAAGTATCAGGAAAACCAATGTGTTGTACATAGTGGCATGTGCCTGCTTTCTCTTGCTAATCTGGCAACATGTTCATAAAACATTAAGATTGCAACAAGTGAAAACAGATTACTGAACTGTTCTTGTTCTTCCGTAGTAAATAGTTCATCGAAACCGTGTTTTTGGTTTTCCATAAAGAATTTCTCAGTAGCAGCCACTGAGACTGAAATAAGGATGTTTACTGATTAAAAAAATATGATTCTAATTAGTCTGTCTGATAGAATATCGAAAAATATTGGATCCGTATTTTTTGTTTTATCAAATTAATAAAAATTGACGAAGATAAAACGCGTCAAAGATTTTTCGCGTGAAAGATTTGAGTTGGGGGTCGTGACGTCACTCACGGGTAAAAAATGTCATACTAATGTCTTAGAATATGACGTCACACGAGTTTTCAAAGCACTGTATCGTCTTCATTGTTTGTTTAAATGAAAAAAAGAAAAAATCGTGTCGAATATTTTTTTGGAATCTATCATAACAAAACGCCTGTAATTTCACAAGGGTTAGGAAGAGGTGTATACTTTACCAGCCCATTTTATCAGTTATGTTTAAGTCCCAAGTCCCCCTTATTGCCATCAACCGGGCACATGTCCATACTTCGTGGCTGCTGTGTAGAAATTCCTATTGGAAAAATTCAATAACACTTTTTCCGACCTGGATATAGATCTTAGAACTTTATGCTCAACAGCCTCGCTTGCAACCCAACGAGGCAGCTTTCTACTCCGTTTATTTACAAAATCCAACATCAATTAAAAACAAATGAAAACAACAACAATCTACCATCATTTAATACTCTCCAACAACACACTAACACCATACCACTAGAAACAAGAAAACACTCAGTAACGCCATCTGTGGGTAGATCCGCTCAACTCCGGAGTTGCAGAGATCCGTGTTGCATGTGCAATAGGTGACAAACACATCACCGTTGCCGGAGACACGCCGGCAGTGCGGCATATTCACACCGTCTTCAGCTAGGTAGCCACATTGGCGGACCACTCGGACCTTTCCATAGACTGAAAAATAATGTCTTATTTGTATTAAAAAAAAAAAAAATGTTTATTGAGTCTCAAAAGTTACATAATACGCATGAGTTGAGACAGCCCCAGTAAGTAATTCAAAATACTTGTGTTGGGGCTGACTCGCTACATTGCCTTTTTAACACAGTATTGAGACTAAATTATTACAAAAGAATACAAAATAAAACAAGATAAAACAAAACCCAGCCGATAAGCAACAAAGCTGGTGAAAATATGTGATTCCTAGATTCTATGAACTTATTCTATGCATGCGTGTTTGTGTGTGTGTGGGTGTGTGCGTGGGTGTTTGTGTGATTGAGTGTGTGTGTGTGATTGAGTGTGTGCTTGTTACTGAGTGTATAATTATTTGTGTATGTGTCATTAGCAAATTCTTACTAGAATGTTCTCAGTTTCCTCATACATGCATTACATGTATTAGGATGTCCTCGAAGCTTTAACCGAATGTTGGCTACGTACGAACCAGGGTCTTCAAAGTAACCTGTATTCACGGTACCAGGAAGTATGATGGAACAAGAGAGAGGCCTTTACCAAGCAGTGGATGAATCTGAGCAGAATTGATGATGATGTAGTGACCTTCTTCCTATATTTGTGTCGCTGGTCCCCTTTAATCAGCTGGGCCTAGTAAGTGGCATGCTTATAGCTGCATCGGAGGCGTACATTAAGTTCTAAAAAATTTTTTTACAAAAAATAAAACCGACTTCAACAAAAAATAAAACACAAAAAAGTGAAAAATTTTAGTAGTCGGTTAAAAAAAAAGATCCGACGAATTGATAACCTCCTCTTTTTTTAAGTCGGTTAAAAATGTGCAGTCGCACGGACACTTACAACAATTTAAGCAAAATTAAGGAAAGCTTTACTAGTAAGTACTGCTAGTGATACCATAAAAGTCAACTTTAGCTGGATTTATGCCATGCTCTAATTGACGCAGTATTGTTGTCGTCGAGCATTGACCTGCAGTACTGCAGGATACCATCAAATGTTGAAAATGTAAACACTATGTTATTGACATTAAATGATCTCATTACTGATAGGCGCCAAACGCTTAGCAACTGGCTGCCGATTTATTTGAATATAAATGGCAGCTCTGCCAAACGTGTCCCATTGAATGGATGCACAAGGAAGTGCAAAGTACTTAAATAAGTCGATACTCACTCTCCATTTTGATAGATCGACAGTAAGAAGGCTCAATAGGCTCCAAATGCTCCGGAGGGTCCCTCAAGGAGCAGTTGACGATGCCCAAACTAAAAGAGTCGAACTCCACTCCACAGCGAGGGTCAAACGCGCTGTTGCAGTCATAGCATAGGATTGAAGAGGCTGGAATTAAAGAAAGAGATTAATAGAACTCAAGTGATGCTGATGCAGTTCTCGTGGTCCATTTAACAAGGCGACAGTAGCTTCACGGCGTTGTTTTATAGTGGGTGTAAGCCCCACATAACCGCGTCATCTTCCCGGACGGTGCGGTATGCATTAGGCATTTTTCTCCGCCATACAAAAAAAAGGCTTAGGACGCCCAAAACGACACAAGCTTTCCACTACGGAACTTGGTTTTCCAGATACTACGCTATAATGCACGGTCATAAACTCTAAAACAGATGATGACAGCTGATGATGATAGATGATGATGATGTTATCACAGGTCATCACATAAAGAGTCCTTTTGCAACAATACGGTACTGAAGCAAGCACAATTTTTTTTATGTATAGATGTCGATGAAATTATATTAGGTTTGAAACCTAGGACATTGCATTCAGAAGTCACGCTGAAAATTTCATAATCAGGGAAATTTAAAGGGCTTTATCTGGTTTACGATATGAAAAATACTTTCTACTTTCTGTAGAATTTGAGTCAAGTTCAACCATTTGCGGTCAGTAATCCAATTTCAATGTACATTGTATGGTTTCACATGTCGGGTGACCGTTGTGCCCTACATAGCAATCAATGGATTTGGGACAACCCCATGCGAGGGTAAAACTGCTATATATATGTTTCCTAAATATATTTTTTGCCTAACCTAGACTTACTTCTTCTCCTAGACTAGATGTACTGCCAAATTAACAGGGAATAATGTTCAGATATGGAACAAGATATATTCCTTAGTTAAAGTTTCTTTGGTAAGTTGTCCACAATTAGTGAAATCTCAAGAGTCATCTAGATCAATCTATTGTAAAAAAAGTATCAGGATGACGCTGATGTGACCACATTATTGTGTTAAAACGTCAACACGACCTTCTTATATTACACTTTACAACTTAGTACACTTTTTTTTTTTTTGGGTGGTAGGAAATCATCAACTAACCCCTCCCGCTCTACCACCCATGTTCCTTCTTAGCCCTTTATGTCCAGGCCGCGGTATCTCTTGCGAACAACCCGCAGCCCAACTTTGTACCCTAACAACAAAATATCAGTAAAAGAACAGGAACCATCACGTATTACTGTGACAAGAGTATAAAACGCTAATGTCAAAACTTCACACCTGTCAAAGAAACCCGGGAGGTATCAGTAAGACATAGTTACAAAAAAGGATAATAGTGACTCACCATATTGAACACAATATGACAAACTGACTACTAAAGACACCACAGCAGTTTTCGACAAAGACTTCATCACTGAACCCTGTGAAAACCGAGCACTTGTAATGGTGGAAGGGAACTGAATTACATTTCTATGACGACACATAATTAGATTAGTGAAGACTGCTGTCCTAGCTGAACGACAGTATTTTTATTCGACCAAATAATTAAATACAGTTTATAAGTAAGTTAATCTGTAGGTAGATCTTCATATTGAATGCTATGCTATAATCCTGGAAGATTATTGGCATGACATTATATAATGGGGGTTAGTTAAAGGTTTTAGTTATTTGCAGGCAGAAACTGTTAGATTAGCTAGCCACACAATTGGATTCCATACAATATAGTGTAAGGACCGAGTTACCAACGTATAGTCGATTGTACCGTCAGGGAAATTAGTTTCCCGTCGGGGCTGCGGGTTGTTCGCAAGAGATACCGCGGCCTCGACATGAAGGGCTAAGAAGGAACTTGGGTGGTTTTTAGTCAGTAGAAGTCTGATACTCCCTTTCGCTCTGCCCAAGAGCGGGAGGGGTTATTTCCTCCTAGTTGGGATGATTTCCCACCCCCCCCCCAAAAAAAAAGGACCGAGTTGTAGATGAGTTGCTCGTTATCTACAGAAATACCGAGTTCCCCATGAGCCAATAGAGGTTGCGGAACTTATGGTTTATCTCCTCCCTTTATTGTTAAATGTGATGCCCCCATGTTAGATGCTTATCTAAATAGATGCAATATTAACTAAACAATATACAGGGTGCCAATCAACCCATCACACAGCCGTCAACCAAGCATTCTGTACATCAACCTAAGTACCCCTGCGCAAAAATTTTTGCTGGGAAACGACTTTTTTTTTGGGTCAAAAATGGGTAAAACTCTATGTAGCACTCTTAAAACATTGTGCTAGTGGATGCTTTGAATAATAAACGGGCCATGGAGGTAATTTAAGTAAAGTTATAACCTGTAAAACTAGTATTTACAAAAACAGCTGTGAAAAATGTGGAACTTTGACCCCCAATATCTCCGTACCTATAAAAAAAAAAAATTGACGGATGGAGAGGGAGAGGAAGGCCAAAGAAAAGATGGATGGATTGTGTGAGGAATGATATGAATGAGAAAGGAATAAATGCCACCTTGACGTGTAACAGGGAAGAATGGAAGAAGAAAACGTGTTGCGCCGACCCCAAATAGAATGGGATAAGGGCAGGAAGATGATGATGATCTCCGTACCTAGGAGGTTCCCAGGTATGGTCTAGAACAAAAAAATTATCGCAGTGGTAGGGAGAACAAGTGCCCTTCGTTTGCGTTAATGGTACGTTTACACCCTATATTACAATACAACACTTTTTATTATCGTTTCTTACATCTTGTACAAAGATGTTACACCGTATTATTTAATTCTAAAGTTTATCCAACATAAAATCGTTACAATAGTTAAATAACAAACGCGACTGCGTTACATATTACATAATAATTAAATCTAAACTGTAGTTACGACGACGCCAAATGTGGCACACCGCGTGTTGGGAAATTGTATGAATAGACGCAAAATTGTAACACGTACGCCCGGTTAGGATGGATCTCGCGAAACTTGAGACGTGTGCACATGTCAAGAATACATTTAGTTTTTAGCACGTAATTATGGGTATAACACCCGTACGGGCGACTTTAAAGTTAAGCCGTACTTGCTGAGGTTGGTCGTGGAAGAGTGACCATCATTACATATCGAGTTTCCACCGTGTTTCGGAAAGCACGTTCTCACGCAGCACGTTCGTCGAGCTTCATTGTCTCGGCGCTTTTCTTGTGGTCGCCACTGTTGATTCTGGCTAACAGGAGTTACAGTGGTTTGGGAATAGTGTGGTGGGCTTGTCCCAAATAAAAAAAAAGCACGTTAACCGTTGATCTCTGCTGTCATTTGTAGATATTTGATAGTCGTTGCGAGTAGTCAGAACTCAGAATCCGAAAGTCAGAACTGCATCGCCACCAAAGGATATCGCATTAACCAGTTACTGAGTTGTGTAAGTCAGATGGTCAGCCATTTTAGAAGAACACTGGGATTCAGATGCATTTGGTTAGACTCGAAGCTGACCCTAACATAGTTTGGGTTTGGTAGGCTGATGATAATGCACGTAATGATGGTTTGACTAAAATATTTTCATTAGTTGGCTTGCTGTATCCCAAAAAGCTGATTCATCATCTGCCTAGCTTTTTTCCAACTATGTCGGCTTCCAGTCTAACCGGATGCAGCTGAGTACCAGTATTTTACATGGAGCGACTGCCTATCTGACCTCCACAACCCAGTTAATACTAGGTAATACGATACTCTTTGGTGAGACTGGATGTCAGAATTTCAGGTCACTGAGTACCTGTAACGACTGCCAAAGATCGTTTTATGTCAGCCGGGACCAACAGCTTTACGTGCTTTCCGAGGCACGGAGGAAACTCGGTATGGCGGGCGGTCACCCATCCACAGACCGACCTAGGCAAGCACAGCTTTACCTAAAGATCGAGTCGATCGAGAGAGACTACCCGAGTGGCAGTTCTTATTAAGCCACGAGCCAAAAATCTGATTAACAAATGTAAAAGATTTAGTTAAAGGATGGTGTTAAATAGTGATTAACCTACTCTCTGTCCAGAACCTTTCAGCAACAGCGTGCTTTTTCTTGATATATATCTGCATCCTGGCGTACATGGGGTACGAGGCATGAGGTAAGGTGAGGTGAGGGGGCGTATGAGGGCTATGAAGCCCGGTAGCAGTTTTTAATTTTAATATTTAGGATGTTCCAAATACAAATAATTTTGAGGGTGATTTTCAACAATGATAATGATTTTGGTTAAAGTGTGCACACTCTCACCAATATATGTATATATGTATTCTCCCTGAAGTTAAGCATTTAAAAGTGTTGTACAAATATCAAATTAATTCTACATCAAAGTAATGCAAATCAGAAATAAAATAATTAAAACCAATGAGTTGATCTTAGCAAAAAAGTGTACATTAAACAGTCGCGCGCGCTGTTGGAAATTCACGGAAATTAATACTAACGATTACGGAGCTCCGTTACGCAACTCACGCGCATCTCAGCGCGTGCGGCCACTACAACAGACGTTTGGTGAATGGAAGAGACAAGGACGTACAAAAAATAATTGTAAATTTTAAAATGATTAAACTTTTTTTAATATATTAAATTGGCCTCTCTAATATATTAAATCTGCCTGAACTCAATCTTGTCCCGAGGACAGAGTTGAGGTCGACGATGGAACGAACTACCCTGAACTAGTGTCTTAAATAGATTGGGGTGGGGATGAACTTGAATTGACAGAATTGGTTCCCGAGAGACGGCAAAATAAATATTGAGGGGATATAGGGGGGGGGGGGGACTTGCGAAGACCAGGGAAGTATGAGACCAAAAGGGAAGAGGCTTACCCTCAGAACAAGCCTGTAATAATAATTTCTAGCTATAGTATTTTGAACTTTTCTAAATAAAACCTTCGTTTCTTACAATAATAATTATTCTAGCTGCTTTTGGCCGCCGAAAAGCCAAAAATTATCTATCGAGGATGTGGAATAGGAATAAAAAGTTCATAGGCTACCCCAGTGCCTTATCATCGACACCTGTTTAGCCGTTAAGGCATAGCAGACAAACAAACTGACTTGCACATTTTGCAGTATGACTTTTAGAATTTTAAATGAATATTCTGCCACTTCTAGCTTTATAGGTTTCCATGTATCTTCAAATACTTGTATTTTTTTCGTACGTCTAACTGCGCGAGAGAACATCGGGGTCAAGTTCAAGCTGCGCCAGATTCATTTCTATGAAATATGAAATGTCACGGTTCCGTATTTATTATGACTTCGGTTTTCTATAGAACAACACTGATTTAGGTATATTCAAACAACGGTGATTCGTCACCTTTGGGCCTTTGAATTGGTAATGTGAAATGTATTTATATTTTTTAGATAGGTAGATATATATATAAAAAAACTGAAAGTTTTTTTAATGTTGCGTATATTATAGTGAAAGACCTGAAGAACCTGGAAACGCATATACTTTCCGTGAATATTGTCTGAAAAATATTTTTATGAACTAATTAAAGTGCGTAATTTCAGAACTAAAAAACAACCTTCAATGACTTTTAGAAAAACAAGTAGAAAATAGAAAGTGTGATACGAATACATTTTTTTCGTAGTTAACACAAGAATTACAGAAGACTAACAATTTTGGAGGCTCGAGACTAAAAACTAAATAACTGTATTTATACCAAAACATTATTTAACGCCTATCAATTTATATTACCTAAGATGGCACGTGGATATAGAAACCGGTGAATTATGCTTTAATTACGGTCATCAGTTTCAAATTATGTAAATATATAGAAATAAACCGGAACGTAAATAAGTTTGTAACAAACAAGTTTGCTTGTAGATCTGTCCATGTTTATCTGTACTATGTTTTTTAGTTTATCCAAGTCAGAAGCCATAATTTTAGGGATTTTGATAATATAAAATACCTTTTTAAAGCAATTTACTTTGAAATGATTACCACTTATTTAGGTGATCTCCGATTAATTTTAAGATTATTTTGTACAGTCAGTGCTTTGCATTATTGGACCCCTCTTTTAAATAAAAATAATTAAAGGTTCTTTGTAATAGGGGTCAGATAATGTAAGGCACTGACTGTACTAAGAAGAATAAATAAAAAAACAGTTTTTAAATTATGAAAGCAAAGTCGTGTGTTAAGCCTAGTCACCGATACAACCAATAGTGGATTTTATTTCCGCCATTTTGTTGCGCTCGAGTTTATCAATCGGGAGCAGGTTAACATCCGCGTGCGCAGCTTTCACCCAAGCCTGCGCCTGCGCCGGTGTGCTTGCATCTCTTTGTTATTCAAGACGTTATTGATTAGTTTGCGGGTTTTGATTATTGGGAATAAATTGTTGCATAAATTAAGATTTTTCACATATTTTTCGGAATACGAACGCAGCCTGTAGGATTTAAAAATAAAACGTTTATTAATGTATGGCTCTCTTTTAGTCTATATTTACTGTTCAGTTTTTAACCGACTTCAAAGAGGAGGTTCTCAATTCGTTGGCGATCTTTTTTTATGTTTGTTCCCGATTAGGTACTCGAAGATGGCTGGACCGATTTAGTATAAACTAATTAACTTTAGAAGACAACTAGTTCCTGAAGTCGGTGGCAAAAAAATAAAATCAAACAAATAAAAGTCACCGACTTCAGAAATTGATTTTTCTTCTAAAGTCTACTTTTCACTTGTATGTGTTTTGTTTTTTTGTTGAAGTCGGTTTTTTTTTTGTTAATTTTTTTTATATTCTCCAAGTCCAGTCAAATCTAAAAAAAAACTGATACTTAGTTAACGTCAAACACAAGAAAACATTACATCCATTAAGGCTTTTTTAGGATGAGATTTGGAGAAAATAATCCAAATCTCTCAAAAAAAAAAAATCTCTAAAAAGGACATCTTCAATCCGTAACAAGATTAGTTACAAAACAGAAGCGACATTACACAACCTCTCTTCATTACTCAGTCGGAAGTCACCCATATTGGGACGCAGGCGCAGCTCGCATGCTGATCGCACAGATACTAGAGCACATTGTTCGTGCGCATGCGTGAGATTTGAGAGCTGTTTTGTATCGCTTTGATGCTTTGGATTAAGTAAGTGGCGTTAGTCGCTTGTTCTTTTTTCTTTTGGACATGTACTACTGGTAACTGGGTTGTGGAGATGAAATAGGCGGTTGCTTCATGTAAATACACAGACATGTAAATACAAATTCAGATGAAGCCGACCACAACACAGTTGGCAAAATACGAGATGATGATGTCGTATCTGCATAATTTGATAATCTTCCAGAGTGTGTGAGCAAAGTTTCTTCCTTGAATAAGTAACTGTTTCAATCTAACTAAAAAGTAACAATTTTCATGATTGTTGACTGTATTTTTTTTGGCCCTTATTATTTCTTAGCCCAATTGTGGCAAGAGGCTTGCCCCCAATTGCATGGGTCTTAAACATATCTTGCGAAATTAGACTGTACTATTAATATTCTCACCTCAAACCTCTGCCTAAAGCCTTGAGTTATGCCCTTCTTTTTTGGGGGGTGGAAAATCATCAAATAACCCCTCCCGCTCTTGGGCAGAGCGAAAGGGAGTGTCAGACTTCTACTGACAAAAAACCACCCATGTTCCTTCTTAGCCCTTTATGTCAAGGCCGCGGTATCTCTTGCGAACAACCCGCAGCTCTGCCTAAACCCTTTTTTTTTTTTTTTTTGGGGGTGGGAAATCATCAAATAACCCCTCCCGCTCTTGGGCAGAGCGAAAGGGAGTGTCAGAATCTTACTGACTAAAAACCACCCATGTTACTTCTTAGCCCTTTATGTCAAGGCCGCGGTATCTCTTGCGAACAACCCGCAGATCTGCCTAAACCCTTGAGTTATGTCCTTAACTAATCATAGGAAAGACGTCTGTTTGTACTTAAGTAATTATTTTTAAGGCTTTAAAATAACTTGAATTTTTTTAAAGACTTCAACAATACACAAAGGCTATTCGGAAAACCATGTTTTAGAGTTTCTCGATTTTTTTAGATCATTAGAGAATCTATCTATTACTAAGAAGGGCCACTTCCAGAACATCATTCCACGACAAGCTCTAAGTACACAGTTATATAACATTATTGACACATTAACCAGCCGTATAAGGTAGCAGGAATCTATGATATTTTGCAGGAACTATTCCGGTCTACTCTAGTAACAGTATCACTTTCCCTTCGAGCTGCTATTTCCTGTTTATATTCTGATACTAAAAGTATATCGAATAACTGGCTTAGTTTATTTTGTAAGTAAATAACTAGTAAATTGATTATAGATTGTTGTGGTTTATAGCAAAGACCGATGTTGATTCGGCGTAAAATTATAAATCTGTATAAGAAACACGTTTTTCTAGCATCATAATATAAGGATAATAGAAGATCGGACAAATAAAAATATTAGTCCAGCAAAGCACTGTACCGTCTTCCTTGTTAGTTTACGTGAAAAAAGAAAAAATACGTGTCCAATATTTTTTGGAAATCTAACAGACGGACTTCGTTTGTTTTTGTAACTACCATATTGTTTGATATTAATCGCGCCAGTTAGAACACCTCCGTACAGATTGGTATCCCGCGTGGATTTGCTTCAGTTTCGATAAAGCTTATTTCTGTCCACTATGACTAAAGCAACCAATCAATCAATGACCATTCTATTCCCAAGGCCTTCTTTGACCATACTGGGACATAATAGAATCCAAACGTTCTTTTCTCCACAAATAGCCCGTAACTTTAATTACATTTTCAATTTACGAGCTTCTATACATACATTGTTTCGCCACAAACATATTGTTTGGTCGGCCAAATTGCAGCAACGGCGAGATACCATTGTTTCAAAAAGATCTTTGTTGCTCAAATTATCGGGAACGTCTGTAACGATCAGATAATTATAAAATTCGTATCTTCACGGTGTTGGGCTGAGAAAAGTAACGCACTAGTTAGAGAAATAATTGGGAATTTCTATTTTTGAGAAAAAAGGGATTCTGAGTTCAGAAATGACAAACAATATAATGATGGCGCTTTCGTCTTCATGGCTCAGTCAACTTTCGGTAACGGTTGTCATACGATTAGAAAAGTTTCAAAGGCTGTCAAGATGCGCAGATGGTCCTCCGAAAGTTTATTATTTCGTGCACATGGGAGAGTAGAAGTGATTTTTGTCTCTAAAGATTTGATAAACATTTATACCAGTAGCATATTTCATATACTCTCTTGCTTCTTCATATCCTTCAGGTGCCTCTCAAACTACTTACCACCCATGATCATGTCATTCTTCATTGTCCCGTTGGACTTGACAATTTTTGTGTGATGTCGATGTCAGCAACATGGAAGGGGCAAGGGCCGACGCCCGTCGGGGCTGCGGGTTGTTCGCAAGAGATACCGCGGCCTCGACATGAAAGGCTAAGAAGGAACATGGGTGGTTTTTAGTCAGTAGAAGTCTGACACTCCCTTTCGCTCTGTCCAAGAGCGGGAGGGGTTATTTGATGATTTCCCACCCCCCAAAAAAAAAAGGCCATCAAATCTGAATATTTGCCCCTGTCCTTTGCGAGGTAGAACAGTTCAGCAATATTCGTGCAACATGTCCATTCGATAATGTTTCTAAACCAGAACTTTTATTCTGTTGCAAATATAATAAAATCTTATTTTTTCCAACAGGTTTCCACGAAGCCATCGGTGAGACGATTGCCCTCTCAGTATCCTCGCCTCGCCACCTTCAAACCTTGGGCCTGGTCCAGAGGTCAGTGGACGACACAGCCCACGACATCAACTACCTCTTCACCCAGGCTATGGACAAACTGGCCTTCCTACCGTTCGCCCTGGTGATGGACAAGTGGCGGTGGGATGTGTTCACTGGAGACGTCAGGAAGGAACAGTATAACTGTCACTGGTGGAGACTCAGGTTGGTTATTGAGAGATTTTTATAGAACTTTTCATTTAATTAAATAACATGTGTACAACATTTCTGCACCACTGCTAGCAAATAATTCAAGAAAACATTGCGAGGAAACCGGCGGAACCAAAACAATCTAAGACATATGTGATAGCTGCATTATACCCACGTGGTGAATTACGGCATTTCTGGTATGGTTACATGGAAAAACGATGTAGACTTGTCTCTAAATAGAAAACCTGGTCAAAAGACAGTATTTTCGAGCCACAGAAATGGCTGCTGTACTTTCGATCTTTGACTACATTCTTCGACACCAGAATGTCCTTTGGCAGATTTCATTTTGATGGTAGCAATGAGTCTCAAAAACATATAGAACAATAACCACACAGTATTAATTTAGGGGTAACAACTGTTACAAGTAAAATGATCAATGACAAACTGCCTGAAAAAAAACGGTTCCTTCAAAATTCATCGATATTATTTCACAATGCAATCAGATCATATTCTGCACATTCCATAACATATAATGAGCAGTAAGATCGTACGCAAGTAACCGCTGCTCATCGGCTGCAGTTAAGTAACGGTCACCCTCAGCTGGGTGTTACAGCACCGCACTGGTTATCTTGACTATCTTCATAGAATATTATGTAGTAGTTAGTGTAGGTACCGAGGCATTCCGAAACTAGTGATCTAGATTTGGTTGCTGTGGAAGTGCGAATTCAGACCGGCTGGCAGACGAATCTGTAGTTCTTTCTTTAAAAGACCATCTCAACCACTAATCTGCATGGACCTCGTATGACATGACCAATGTTTGGACTTCAAAAGAGACAGTAACTTCTGAGTTTGTTTCGGATGTTACTTTTCAAAGTAATCAGGTACGAAACACCGGCTCCATCTAGTTATGAAACATAAATTGATGTGACTTGTAAACGTGGTAACCAAAATCTACCTCCTGTATCAATGAGTTTTAGAAAATCCGATATGGCTAGAAGGTTTTCTAAAGATTTAACCCAAAAGGTACCCGAGACTCATGTAACCCTAGTATGTTTCATTAAAAGGTAATTGATTGACCATTACAAGTATTCTATATCAGCCAAACACTCACTTCATTGTCCAATATAAAGATCACATAAGGGTTTATTATATTGGTGTAATTAATTTCATCGCCACTGCTGCGAAAGAATACATCGTAAGGAAACCGGCATAATAGGTTAATAAAACTCATGTTATTTCTACCAACCCGCATTAATAATGGATGAATACCCAGTTTACACACGGAGACTTGTGTCCCAGCACTGGAGTTAAACATCATAAGGGCAAACAAAAATCAATCAATAAACATAAAACAAAACAAAAACCAAAAAAACAGAAACATGGAAAAAGAAAACAGAAAAACATGGAAAAACAACAAACAAACAAACAAACAAAACAAAAAACAAACAAACAAAAAAAAACAAACAAACATGGAATCAGTAAACATGGTAAATATCCCGTTTTCAGTATGAATAATAGTATCATAAGGGCAATTGCGAACATAGAACACAGGGATTAAGATGCAACTGCAATTTTGTGTAATAAAGTGCTAATCACGATTCTCTTGCCCTCATCTTAATTAAATTGAGGTCGGCGCAGCATGCCTTCTTCTTCCATACTTCTCTATTTCTCTTTTTTTTGTCCTACCATCCTTTACACAGTCTATCCACTACTTTTCATATTAATTACAACATTTTCCTCAGTCCTCCGAATTACTTGCCCATATATTGCGTAAATTATAATCAACCTACCTATTTCTGCCTAACCCCATGGGAAAAGGGCGTGAGTTTATGTATGTACAAATGAAGATATACTAATTAACCTCTCACGAACAATAACAAATTAAATCACTTCACACATCCATGATTATGCATTAAACTTTTTTACTCACTTAACTAACTCATTACCAGTTCAGTTGAGTTAGTGCACGCAACTCCATGACATAATGTTAACGGTCCGACGACCACTTAGAATATGTGAATACGAGTATATTCTAGGTCAAAATAGTAAATTAGCTAGTCGTAGAGTTACTTCATACAAATCAATCAACGACTTTTGGTGGTGGCGTATATTTATGGTAGTTTCTTGCATGGTATGGTTTCGGCAAGTTTCGGTAATAGAAGAAGTTCCGGATGTTTCCATCTTCTCTTGTCTAGGCACTAAATGAAACGATTATTATTATTAGTCATGTTGTGATTTATCACAACATGACTAATAATAATAATCGTACTGTATCGTACTGTGTTTACACAGTAGGTACGTTGTGTAAAAGCTTTCATAAATTGTCGACTTTACTTCATGAGGTTTTTTTTTAAAACACTAACTGCCGTACTCAGAGAGCTTTAATGATTACTTAGGCCATCACTTAGTAAAAGTTTTGACAGTTTTGTCATACAAAAGTATGTCAAATCTTTACTAAGTGACGGCTTAAGTAATCATTCCATCCATCACTTAGTAAAAGTTTTGACAGTTTTGTCATACAAAAGTATGTCAAATCTTTACTAAGTGACGGCTTAAGTAATCATTAAAGCTCTCTGAGTGCGGCAGTTAGAAGATCGATATCACACACGGCTTAGATTAAAATCAAAGAGGTTGTGACAAGTTAAAGGTCACTCAGGATCATTAGTCCTAATAATATTAGAAAAGTTAAACTACGAGACAAAAAGACAGCAAACTTACTTTCACTAAAAGACAAAACTTTTTTCAAATCAAATCAAAAGTAATCGCAAATTTAAAAGCTTTATAAAACAATTTCATTTCGTAAAGCACAACAAAAAACAAAAAGAGCACCATAACTTGCGATTGCTACCGGTTGCAAGAACGCAAATGTAGTGGGACTAGTGGGTCCACAACCACACCACGTCGTGATGGGATTGCGGTCGTCTGTCGGCCTTGACTCGGTAACGGGTTCATATCTCCGATGAAAGCAAGAGTCGTTAGGGTGCAGTGTATGAGCGGTAGCGGGCGAGATGAATTTAATTGTTCCTAACTTAACTTGGATGAAAAAGGATGGTACAGTCAGTGCCCTGCATTATCTGACCCCTGTTACAAATAAACTTTCCTGATTATTTTTTGTAAGTGGTATCAGATAATTCAGGGCACTGACTGTTCATGGTAAATGAGTATGGACGCTTATGGACAGTTAATAAAAAATAATTAAATATAATCAACAGTGAAATTGCAACTGACAAGATATAAAAGAGATTGGAGACGGGTTAAGTGCCATTGGGTTTTCCCATCAGGAATATCTCAGAGACAGCCACGGAGTCTGGTGTTGGGCCTGGTTGATGGCATTAG
Source organism: Diarsia brunnea (assembly GCA_949774965.1). NCBI lineage: Eukaryota > Metazoa > Arthropoda > Insecta > Lepidoptera > Noctuidae > Diarsia > Diarsia brunnea. Next base: position 19,239,918 of record OX459003.1, read on the forward strand.
GCTTGCCCCTACCGATTACAAGGGACTATAAGTACCCCAACGTTTCGCCAGTTATGTTTAAGTCCCATGTAATAGACTTAAACATAACTGGCGAAACGTTGGGGTACTTATAGGTACCCCTCTGTATAACCCTTAGGAGAATACTTATTTCTTAAAAACGAAAAATATATCTGCCAACTGACTTCTTTATGTGCAGTACTGTCCAAACCGCTATCGCTTATAACTAAGACCTATCTTAAACGTACTATGTTACAGAATACATTTCTGACATTATGTAAGTTCAAAATCTTGTGTGTTACCAATTGACCTAATTTTTTTAATAACACACGTGTGTCGATATTACTCGATCTTAATGCGCCCGCGTTACAAATACGTACCTTTAGCAATGTCAGGTCTAGGCAAATGATTGGATTACACGGGCTTTGAAAAACTGCAATGTTATAGGCTAAACTAAAATTATGACACCATAAAATGAACACCACATTTTGGTAACTCTCTTTCTTCTGTGGTTAATGCTTAACCTGGTGTCAGAGTTGTATACTGTCCATAAGCCCCTGATTTGATTTACATGCCTTCGAGAAAAAAAAATTAAGCATGCTGGTTTCCTCACGATGTTTTCCTTCAACGAAAAATCAAATCAAATTCAAAAGTCATTTATTCAAACTAGGCTGATAATCAGCACTTTTCGAACGTCAAAATTTACTTTACTTATATACAAGTGACAGTCCCTCAAAACCCCACCCTTCGACACTTCCTAGTGTTTTGCTGGAAAGAAGAAGTGGCGGAACAAACTCCCCAACAACACATCTGTCTGTTTGGTTAGAAGAACCAGACTCGATACAATAGTAAGGTGTAGGTTAATATTACGATTGACTACAGGCACAAATCAATAATAAAAAAGTAGGTATATAATAATAAAACATAAAAAAAACACATAACATATCAGTGATACAAACAAGTGATAATTTGGACACAACAAACACATCATATCAGTCAAACAAGTGATAATTTGGACAATAAGCACGTGAATCCAAAAAATCTGATGTGCGTGCCTTGGGTCTGAACTCGAGACCATGACTCGGCCGTCCAACCACTAGGATATCACTCCTACAAGTATTCGTGAACTCATAAAATACATTCACTAGATAATGAATGATCTTGAGATCACGTTTTTTAAATAAAAACACGGATTTAACAAGAAGCACATCAAAGCTTTTAGAATATGACTGGTTTTCTTTTGAGTGAAATATGAATGAATGAACCAGAAAACTAGTCGAAAACACTCTGAACTGAACTGAATAGGGATGTTTCTTGACTGAAAAAAATATGATTCTAATAAATCCGTCTGTTAAATTTATCGAAAAATATTGGATACATATTTTTTGTTTCATCAAATCAATAAAACGCGTCAAAGATTTGAGTGGGGGCTTGTGACGTCACTCGCCGGTAAAGAATGTCTAATATGACGTCACACGAGTTTTCAAAGCACTGTATCGTCTTAATTATTTGTTTACGTGCAAAAAGAACAAATATTTGTCCAATATATTTTGAAAATCTATCTGACGGACTAATAAGATTATTTTTATCAACTACCCTATTATATTATATTGGAAGTGTGCCACGGCTGATCATAATAATGATGACAGCCTTTTAGACTTCTATTCGGGTTTTTTCAAATCATTTATTTTGTTCTCAGGGAGCAGTACCAAGGTATCAAGCCTCCAGTGCTGCGTTCAGAGCTGGACTTCGACCCAGGTTCCAAATATCACATTCCAGCCAACATCCCGTATATAAGGTAAGTCAAAGATTTACGAGTATACAAAGATAGTTCAAGTCGATGTCATCGGTCTTTTCGAAACGATAGATGCACCATTATTGATAACGCCACTTTTAAATATGCAACAAACACGTACCCTCTACTGTTTGTCTAACCTCTTCTTTTTTGAAGTTGGTAAAAAAAATGTACACTGTTATACGTGTTTTCGTACACCATAGTACGGACTTAGCAGTGCTTCTCAATTTTACTATGAATTTGATAATAAATGGTAATACTGCAGTACTACAAGACTCACAGATAATTAAACTACGACATTTTTCGACATCTGAGGTAGCAGAGTCCTCACTGAATGGTTGCCCATGAACGGTAGAAGAAATGTTGACAGACTAACAGTCAGATCAGTGCACAAGTGGTCATTTAGATGTTCGCGGGTAAGGCCAGGTTGAGACTTGCGCAGACCATGTAAGAAGAGCATAAGAGGAGGAAGGTCTATTGTAGACAGCAGTGGGTAGAACAATACTGCTGGTGATGATGAGATAGTATAATGCCTTAAGCTATAATCATCATCATCATTTCAGCCATAAGACGTCCACTGCTGGACATAAGGTTCCCCCAGAAGGGGGGGATTTGCCATAATCGCCACGCTTGGCAGGCGGGTTGGCGATCGCAGTATGATTATTACAAATGCACAGAGAACGCTGCTGCCCATTCTCTGGTGAGTCCCTTAGTCGCCTCTTACGATACCCGCGGGAAGATATGGTATGGTGCTATTCTTTACGTCCGACACCATACAGAACTAAGCTAAACTGTTTTACTTCCGTCACATCAACATCTTAAGGCCAGCTGAAAACCAGCGTCGGGCACTAGTTGCTCGACACTTTGCTGAACTGGTCCTATTTGGCGCAGCCGTGAGATACACACTCTTTTTCGTGTTTAATTCTTAGTTTTTTTTATTATTATTTTTTACTTTGTTGTGTGCACTTATGGCATGTGCCAAATAAATATGTTTTCTTTCTTTCTTCTCGAACACACACGAAAAAAATTAAAACCGTTTAATACTTCAAATTCTTTGTTAAAAACAATCTGACAATTCTACTTGACATAAACATTATTTATGTCTTTAAATCGCCAATCAGTTGTGAAAATCACCGCATATAAAGTAATAATGTAATAAATAAGATCAGTATTTCTTGCTTCACCAGTAATATAGAGTTTATGTTAAGAAATAAATCGGATTATTGCTTATTTTATTGTATTCCGGTTGTATAACGCTTCAGTAATAATATCTTGATGGCATTTAGTTGCAGTGTAGGTAACCTATCCGTCATTGATCGCTTTCGTTTGTTTTAAATGTCATTACGTTTTTATTGTACCTCTCTAGGTTTCAAATTGTTTTGTTTGGTAATAAGTAGCGTAAGAAGTGTGTATCGTACAGTTTTGTGCGTGCATTCATCTTATGTTTATTAAATTTCAACTGCAATAAAACTGCCCAATTTAGTTATATAACACTTAATTTTGTGACTTGCAGCAAAAGGCTACTACGCCACTTTTTAACAGTCGGTCGGTTTTATGGTCCTTTTTTACCTGTAGTCAGTAACTGACTACAGGTAAAAGATAGAGATGGTCCCATCTCTATCTTTTGGAGCTGATTTTAATATTGTAAATGTCAAAGGTTTGAGAAATTACTCATTTTTCATGATGAAAAAGCATGAGCACAATCTAGAATTTTGGAACATTTTTGAAAGTCTCGCAATTCTTTAAAAAAAAAACAATCACGAAATCCTTCTCGCAAAATCTCCATATTAATTGTCAAACACCGATTTCAAGCCATTTATTTCTCAAAACACAAATACATTCGGTTGCACAATCTATTACACCATTCCTTATAGGGATAAATGGACAGTCGAGGTCCATTGTGGTGAATGTACCACAGAATCGTGTCAGCCTGCCAGTAATTCATGTCCGATACAGTTCGAGACAACTACCGGCGTTCACACGGTGTTGCGTGTTCTTACATTTTCATTTTGATATGCGTAGAGGAATTTGAGACAGGCTTTTGAATATGTAGCGAGTTTGTGTTTATGTAGTGATGGTAATAAGTATGTTATCTGGTGGGAATAAGGTTTCAAATAAATGTCCAGTGTACATTATGTTGTCCTGCTACTACTCTTCGATTTATTATAATAATTATAATACATATAATATTTAATAATAAATAACAAAGTACAAAACTAAAATACAGAGGTGTAACAATATTATTGGAGGTACAGAGATTTGTGGCAGTCAGGAACCCAAACTAGGATTCCCTGTGCTATGGACTCCTGGCCCGGATTTATTAGTGGACTCGTGTGATTGTTTCGATAAGACAGAAGAATTTAAGTTAGATGTGCTTAATGACTGGTCTTCTACCCCTATATCTGCCTGTGAATATTCTTTATTTTTTGAGATACAACGGGGTTGGCTAAGGTCTACAAAATTGTTCTTAAAAAAATATTAATCATAATGTATTCCCTTCCACATTTAACCCGTCTGCCAAGCAAGAGTGAAGCCCGTCAGGGCTGCGGGTCCCGTCGGGGCTGGGGGTTGTTCGCAAGAGATACCGTGGCCTCGACATAAAGGGCTAAGAAGGAACATGGGTGGTTTTTAGTCAGTAGAAGTCTGACACTCCCTTTCGCTCTGCCCAAGAGTGGGAGGGTTTTTCGATGATTTTCAACCCGCCAAAAAAAAAAGGCAAGAGTGAACAGGCGTGTTCTGAGCACATCATCCATCACCATCATCCATCGCTTTCCATCAGCATATTTGAGGGCAAGAGCAGGCCATTGCAATAAAAAAAAGAAAAATAGGTATTACATTTCATCCACTTACGTTTCTAGTGTTCTGCATACAATCTATACATATAATAAATTACTAATAAATGCAAGAAAATTTCGTCATACAAAAGATTTCGATATTTTCTGTATGGTAATATTAGTGAAACCAATAGAAAGCTCTAGAACAAAATAGATTTTCTTCTAGCCATCATTAGTTACTTTACCCGGGGATGAATAAAGCTCGTACTAACGTGAAGTTAGTTATGTAAGCTGCGCTTGCGCAAGTCACGCGGTTTCTTTAATGACGACGCAGTGTTTGCAGGAAGTTGACGGTTTATTGGTTTAAGTGCGGTTTTTTGGTAGCCGTGATGTTTTTGGTTGTAGGTTCATAGATAAGTTAGGAATTTTGCTACGATAGTTTGATAGATAGAAACAGTTGCTTCACATAACATAATGCTAGTTATCCCCAAAGGTTTTGGCAGAAGTATATCTATTATAGCCTTTTTTTGTGGGTGGGAAATCATCCCTCCTGCTCTTGGGCAAAGCGGAAGGGAGTGTCAGACTTCTACTGAGTAAAAACCACCCGTTCCTTATTAGGCCTTGTGCCGAGGCCGCGGTATCTCTTTCGACCAACCCGCAGCCCCGACGGGATCTATTATAGCCTTACTCCGTGTTGGCTCCATATTTCGCCAGTTCTGTTCAATTTCTATAGTTTAATACCATCCTAGAAATTGTTGACCGTTTTTTAGATATTGTTGTATTTGTGTACTTTTTGCTCTTATATGCTTTTAATTAATTTTCATAATAGATTGGAAAATTTAACTAAATTCGTGCATTTTGTAAGAGTTAACTCTACGTGTCAAGGTTTAAATTACAAAACTTACATCGGCGTTTAACCAATAAACTATGAACTGTGTTTGCCTAAGATTTTTAATTATAATTTATTAGACAATATAATTAGTTTTGACGAAACTGGCGTAAAATATGGTGCCCTTCGAGAGATGTATCAATGTGACGGTTTCGACATTGTTGTTTTTTATGCCCAGTTGATGGTGGTAAAATATAACCAGCACAATATAATTACTGTTAGGTCATACCTTTACCCAATCTTACGGGATTACAGACTTAATGTAATGTTATATAGCCGCAGAACATAAAGTAGAAAAAAAAGGAAAAGTAATGTCTAGTGAAGTTTCCGATATTCATGATTATAGGTGTGCAACCACGTACCGTGATGAGCAATTTTCTTCCATTAACGTGATTTTTCCGGTCAACGCGTTCTTTTATTGGATTGAAGAACCATTTATGTTCTGCAAGCCATTTACCAGGTCTACCCTATGAGGCTGGCTCCGGCTTAACCGGACAATCCTGTGAATGCCTTGACTCTAAAGTTTCCAGCCAGGGCCTAAAAACTTAGGGCAGCCCCAGTGTGGTATTGATCTTGGATTAGGGCAGTGCTGGGAAGGGTAGCAAAGGGACAGGCTGGATCTGAGAGATATTATTTAGGGGTTACAGAACCAAAATACTGCAGTGAAGTTATGTAAGTAGCTTTATACGTTAAACAGCATCATCAGTTTTGTCTTATCAAAAGTAGTTTTTAACAGCAGCTTGAGTTATAAGCAATATATACTTACAAATTAAATTAGCTTTAGCATTAGCAAGACTACATTGCTCGATATCATGTTTAAATATCGGTCCTCATCACGTCTCCGGAATTAGTGGTTAAATTATTTTATGATTACTTGATTACTGATTTTGGCCGACGTAACACTGGTTAAACTTATGTTAATAACGACCTGCTAAACTTGCACAGTTTGTATGATTACCGATGGGGCTAACCATTTGACTTTCTGTTGCGAAGCTCAAACTAAATTATGACTACAAAATCATGAGGTCATTTTGGGGTCTTTCAAAATGCTGACCCCACGATGTCACTTGTATTACGGTTAAATGTCAGTTACAAATTTCACTTACATAATAAAATTAATCGGTCAAATTGATTAAAAGTTCAAACTGATTTGATTACTTAGATAACATTTTCATAACTTGTAATAATTATAGTTACTAGCGACTACCTCTTTGGTCCTAGGTTCGATTTACGGGAGGGCAACGTGTTTTTGAGTTTTTTTTTTTTGGGGATTTTTGATAGCCTGGAGTTTGGATTTCTGCATGATTGATAAGAGTAGACTCCTCCCTTATTTCATGGGACTTAAAGATAACTTTCGAAATGTAAATGAAAATATATATAATGTGGTACACCTCTGCTAACCCTCTGGAGAAATACAGGCGTGATGTTAAGAGAAATTAATTCAGTAAACGAATTCTTACAAAATGTTGCAATAGTTATTGTATCTTAACTTCTCAAGGTGTATTGTCATTTAACACGATATGGACAACCGTTAAGACAAACTAGGTTGGGTAGTGAAAGTGTCTGCCAAAAACTTGATATGAATAATTTAGGATTATTTAGCTTGTGTATCGGATTTCTTTCGGCAGTGTGACGTCACTGGGCGTAGGAAGAATTGTTTGATCGCGAAGTTTTTGAATTGATTGTGTTTTTGAAAATGGAAAAAACTCATGCGTCAATTGTTTTTTTTTTGTTCTTTAGACAGCTTATTGAACTTTTATATGGCTTTCATTATTAATTAGTATATTTGTTCTGGAAGGTTTATGTGTGTAAGACATAATTATTGAACTATGTTATAACAAAGAAATCTCGATGTTCTGTCATGCCGTCATCAGGAAATGTATGATTAATACGGTCAAGTAAATGGATTATAAGATTCTGGGTATTCCAATCTGTAAATTTTGATGGTAACACCTAAGTATCTGATATCAGTGCTCAAGGAACATTACTCTTAGGTAATAAGTAAATAAAATATCACGTAAATACTGAATTGACTTGAAATAGATGGACTTTTCCATTACATCCTAATGGTATTCAGAAACTTCCGCAAAACTATTATGTAGGTAACAAACAGGAAAATAATCGTGTGTTCTAATGTAGTAATATTAAAACAAGCCATCTAACACTTTTCCGCTTTGCAAGTCACGGTCTTAAAGATGCATTTCTCTCAATACAAGATCATTCTAAAAGTGCATCATAATAACTTCTGTTTTACGGTTTTGTTCTCATTTACTATTAATAAAACAAAAACATATTATTATTTATATCACTTTTTTAATACTTTCGTTTACTATTTACATCGTCACAGGTACATAGCAGTCACAAAATATTATTAAAAAAAAAAACAATTACTAAACAAGATAACACCTTAAAGCTAGAGAAAAAATAAAGAGATCAGTTCTTTTTAATGGTGGTAGCTGTGTTCCTCTTGTCCGCCCTCGTGACCCCCTTCATAACCACCCTCTTGGCCTCCTCCATAACCTCCCTCTTGGCCTCCTTCATAACCGCCCTCTTGGCCTCCTTCATAACCGCCCTCTTGGCCTCCTTCATAACCCCCCTCTTGGCCTCCTCCATGACCCCCCTCGAAACCTTGGCTCTCACCACCATGGACTTCTTGTTGCTGCTCCTCGTGGTGCTCGTGTTGTACAATAGGGACGTGCACCTTCACGGAGTAAGGGACGTGCTTCTCAACATGGTATGGCACATGCTTCTCAATATGCACGGGGTATGGCCTGTCGACTGGGATCTTCACTGGGTAAGGCACGTTCTTCTCTACTGGGTAGGGGACGACTTTCTCAACTGGGTAGGGAACTGGGTAGGGCACCTTAACTGGGTAAGGCACGGGTTTGTCGACGTGCACTGGCACTGGGTTGTCGACATGAACCTTGACTGGGTACGGCACTTTCTTCTCGACTGGGTAAGGCACTTTCTTCTCAACATGGTAAGGCACTGGCTTCTCTACGTGGACGGGCACGGGGTTGTCTACATGCACTGGAACTGGGTAGTGGATGATTTTCTCGACGGGGTATGGTACGTGCACCTTGACTGGTACTTTCACGGGGAACGGCACTTTCTTCTCGACGGGGTAAGGATGCGGCACGTGCACTTTGACGGGGTAAGGCACGTGTTTCTCGACTGGGTAAGGGACGTGTTCGTACACATTCACTGGGACGGGGTTGTCAACGTGAACTTTCACGGGAACTGGCACGTGTTTCGTCACGGGGTACGGCTTAGGGATGTATTCAGGTACTTTGATGTATTCCTTGACTGGGAAGTGGACGGTCTTGACGACGGGGTATGGCGCTGGTACGTGCACTTTGACGGGGTAGGGCACTTTCTTCTCCACTGGATAGGGAATCTCTTTCTCGACGGGGTAAGGCACGGGAACTTTCTTGATTACGGTGATGGTTTTGTGTGAATGTGTATGTTCAGCGTGGCCGCTGATGTGTCCTCCATCACCACCGCCTCCACCGTGTCCTCCGTAGGAACCTCCGAAGTCGCCACCACCGAAGTTGCCACCACCGAAATCTCCTCCATGGTCACCGTAGTACTCTGATAGTCCTCTTTTGTCCTGTCTCTTTGTTTCCTCTGCGGCTTTTGGTTCAGCCTTGTTGTCCTTCTCTGCCTTCTCCTCTGCCGTGGCCAGGCTTATCGCCACGGCCAGGATTAAGGAAGACCTCTGAAACAAATAAACAATATCCTGATTTATATGTACGCTAAAGTTTAATTTAAATTAGGGAATGAGCAGCATCTGCGTATCGAATCGGATTACTATAAAGATTTATCATAACAAATCCAAAGCAACTGAGATCTGAAACGGAATTACATAGGAAACGTTAGATGAAAAGGGAAATTAACTTATACCAGTGAAATGAAACTGGAAGTGAACACAAGATCTTTCCGAGCATTGTGGGACAACTCATAACGCCTAGTTATGCGAATAAGGAAATATCTTTACGTAATATTGATCTAGTAACGCGTCATTCACTTAGATAATGTGATTGAAAACTTTACGATATATGACACGTCCGGTAAAACAAAAGGGATCGATGACATTTGAATTAAGAAACTTCATTTTTTTCTGATCTGAATTTCGTTGCCACATTTAAAAAATAAGCACAATGACACTTGACATTTGATAGCACACACATAGAACACTGTCACTTTATTTTTTTTAAAATTTTTTACTAACCAGTAGCTTCATTTTCGCTTCGCTTGTTGTTCAGCGAATGTTACGCCGTGAGTGTATTCCTATCACGCCAGTTACCACGTTTTATACCTCATGCAAGTAGTTTCGTATGTACGAGTGTTGCAAACACTTTTGTTAGTGTGAGTGTTGGCTCTACGTGTGGGTGTTGATTTTTTAAGAAGATGGGACGTTGCACTGCTTAACGTATTTAATTAATAAACTAGTTCAATTATTTTGTGACGAAAAAATATTAAAATATTTTTTGTTGGCTGTGTGACCGCAAACGTCTGATCAGTTTAGTAAAAAAATATACTTTGAAGCAGACGAGCAGGCTGTTGGTAAAAGTTAATTTTCTAAGATCTACTAAAGATTATATAAACTATTTTAAGAGCGTCATGTTCTAAATATTCATTGATTTTTAATTAAACTTCCTACTCCATAGTTTTCACTTTTTAAATCTCGATATTGGCTTTATGGTACTTAATTAAAACCAATTAATTGCCGAAAAACGAAAACATCACAAGTTCATGAAAGCAATAAATATTTAAACAAACAATACGTCGATCTACGATAAACATGAGTCATAAAAGTCATAACAGATTTAACTTAACCTAATAGTTCATAATCATCATCATCATCAGCCTATAATTAAAAATTTAGATGACGTGAATATTGCCCTTCTTCAGGTTCATAATTGGTTCACAGCAAACAATTTAGTATTAAATGAAAAAAAGACTAAATGCATAAGATTTGCTTTACCGAATGTTAAAAGTAGTGATTGTGATATACTATTAAATAACGAGAAACTAGAATTCGTAGATAAAACGGTTTTCCTAGGGATTACGCTTGATTCACGGCTACAATGGGGTGCTCATTTAACATCTCTTGCAGGGCGGCTAAGTTCAGCAGCATATGCCATTAGAAAAATCCGTCAGTTTACTGATGTAGATACCGCTAGGCTGGTCTATTTTAGTTATTTTCATAGTATAATGTCTTATGGCATTTTGTTATGGGGACGGGCTGCAGACATTGAATCTATTTTTATTCTGCAAAAAAGAGCCATTAGAGCAATATATGGTCTTCGTAGGCGCGATTCTCTGAGGGAACTGTTTAAGAACATTAACATCATGACGGTGCATTGTCAGTACATCTACGAAAACATAATGTACGTGAGAAAAAATCTGCATCTTTTTAGTAAAAGAGGAGACATACACAATTATGTTACTAGGAATAGGGACCAGTTAGTTCAGCCAGGCTTCAGACTCGCTAAAGTAGACTCATCTTTCATGGGGTACTGTTTGAGATGCTATAACAAAATTCCACAAAGCATTCTTGAACTGAATGAAACGAAATTTAAAACATGCATCAAACGCACACTATGCAAGCAAGCATATTACAAGTTGGACGATTATATCGCTGATAAAAATGCTTGGCTTAATGCCGGTCCTGCTCCACAAGGACAGGGCGCTTAAATTGATAGCATTAAATAGGAAGAAGAAAGAAAAAGAAGATTGTACAACTATCTTTGCAATGTATAAATTCAATCTCTTTAGTATTATATAGTCGCATAGCACATATTGTGTGAGTACTATGTACTAGAAAGCTATCATTCTCTGGAAACCTACTTATTAATTGTTTGACTTGGATATGCCCTGGCGATTGAGAGTGTGTCATGCTCACTTAAATGTCTCGCTGATGGTGGCGGGTGTGTCGGATCATTTCGTTCCCTTCAAAATGGTTGAGTGGAATGGTGCTGATCCATGCGTCATGCTCGTGAACGGGTGCTGTCAGTTGTGACTGGTCACCTCTTAGCTGCCACGGCTTGTTTGAATTATTATTTTATATTTGAATCGTCGTTTTTTTTGACTTTACTGTGGACACTTATCGTGCACATCTTGCTACATCGTTCTCACATAATATACCATCTCAACATGAATGATATAATGTACCAAGATTTTGTAACAATATTCTGATTTAAAAGAGTGTCCATGGAGTTTCTTGCCCGTTCTTCTCCATAGAGATCTACGCTAGGGAATGGGCAACTACAGTACTTTCACAAGTTATTATGCCTTGTGACTGTGACTGTAGCTTAGGAGTGCAATGCGTCGTCCCGGGGGTTGCTGCGTCGGGTTGCGCGTCGCCGGATGTCTGCGGCGGCGAGTGCTGTGGGTGCGGGGGCGCGCGGCGGCTCGTGCCGTGGCGGTGGGTGCGCGGGGCTCCGGGTCGCGGGGTGGCGGTTGCGCGTTGCGGCGTGCATTCGTTGTTCCGTGATTTGGAGTCTCGTGCATTCGTTGTTGCGGTGTGCGTCGCTGCGTGCTTTCGTGCTCGCAGTGTTCGTTGTTGCGGGCATTCGGCGGCGTGTGGTTCGGCGTGGTGGCTTTCGGGATGACGTATTGCACTCGTAGTTTAGTTTTGTGAATTGTTCTTCTGACATTCAAAAGTACCAGTAATGGTTTAATTGAAATAAATGCTTTGACTTTGACTTTGACTTTGACTTTGACTTTAATGTTCCCACTGCAGGGACTCAGGTCTCCTCTCTAGAAGAGGGATGGGCTATAATCCACCAAGTTTGCCCAGTGCGGGTTGGGTTGGTAGATGTCACATGTCTTCGAATTTTTTGGTTCTCAAGATGTTTTCCTTCACCGTTTTGAGAGCAGTGGTGAAGAAATAAAATACACAAAGTAATGCGCCTACCAGGGTTTGAACCCTTGACTTGCCATTCTTAAGTCGGTGCCGTAATAGTACATACCTGCAGTCAAATTTTGGCAGTTAAGTCTGAGTCCCATGTAATATCAAAATAATCAAAATGTCAAGGAGATCTTGCCCGGCCCGAGAATTGAACCGAGGACCTCGTGCTCAGATTATATAGAGGGATAAATAACCTTTATCTAGAAGAATCGCTCTATGTATTAAACTGATATATTCAGTTGCATCGGTTAGGCTGGAGGCTGACCCACATAGTTGGGATAAGGCAGCGGTGGCTAGGAGTAGCGGCCCTGACTTACGAACAGTGGGTTCGAACCCAGGCAGGTGCATTACTTTGTGTAATTTATTTCATCACCACTGCTCTCAAAACGATATAGGAAAACATCGTGAAGAAATCGGCATATCTTAGAACCAAACAATTTGAAAACATCACCAACACCTCTCCTAGAGACTCCTCTCTAGGAGAGGTGTTGGTGATCAGGCCTCCGCCTGAGTCCCTGCAGTGGGAACATTATAGGCTGATGATGGAGGCTAGGCAGATGTTGATCAAGGAATCTTTAATAAGTTTCCGGCAGCATCGTCAATCTTCTTAAAACTGGAATAATTTATACAGAAACCAGATGGTGTCCATTACGTTTTCATACTCTTGCTAGACAAAATATAATAATAGTGTTGTATTTATTATTGTCTAGCAACATTCTTTCTGCGCTTCAGAATTAATCAGAGCAGTACCTGCTATTAACTCTGGCAGGCTATCGAGGTTTCAATCACTTCACGCCTCAAATCATTGGGGCAAATTAACTCATTTTTTCAGACAATTCATGTATCGATTGAAGTTTGATTGTCACTTTTTTCTGCAAAAATAGCGGATTAACTGCCGCACTCAGAGAGCTTTAATGATTACTTAGGCCATCACTTAGCAAAGGTTTTGACAGTTTTGTCATACAAAAGTATGTCAAATCTTTATTAAGTGACGGCTTAAGTAATCATTAAATATCTCTGAGTACCGCAGTTAGCCTTCTAACTGTACCGACCCAAAAATATTGCATAATCTATAAATTATATAATATAACACCACGCCTGTAATCCCCGAAGGGTTAGGCAGAGGTGTACCTAATATTACACCCACATTTCACCAGATATTTTTAAGTCGTATGTAGAGGGCGTGCCTATTTCCATTAACCGGTAACATATCCTGACTCAGTTAATGCTACTGAGAAATTCCTGATGGAAAAAGGCAATAACTTGCCCAAACCGAGAATCGAACCCAGGATTTCATGCTCAGCAGTCGCGTTTTGCAAACACTAGCAAACGAGGCAGTCTATAACTTAGACTTCGGAAATACTAAATAGCAGATCGAATTGATTTGAGCCTTAGTTGGTTTACGAGATTACAATTACTTCAGATCTTAGATAGCTTTCAACAGTGAAAACTGATCTGATAGATAAGATCTACACAGACAGTAAATGAGTGTAACTAAAAAGTATGAATCATACCATTTTCGAGTGGTTTAGGCGTTTGCCTTGTGACCCTGTGGTCGTCAGATCGATTCCTACGGGAAGCATAATTTGTAAAGTTGTTTCCAGTTTGGCTAGGACATTGCAGGCTTGAATCACCTGATTGTCTGATAAAAAGATGATTGCGTGCTTCGGAAGGCACGTATAAGCCGGTGGTCTCGCCCGCCAAATGGCGGTCGTCAAACCATGTCAGAGACCGTTGAGGCGGCTTAGAAACTCTGATACTAGGGTGTGTGGGGTCGTTAGACCTTCCTACCCACACGATAATAAGAAGATTAATACCAACCAGAACGATTTAGCGTCAATGGCAGACTGGCAGTAGTATTTGATTCAAGAGGTTAAATTATGATCATAAACTTGATGTTACGGAAGATAATAAATGATTGATTAGCATATAAATACAATGACATAGTTAAAATAATTATAATCGCATTAGATAATCCTGTCTGACCCTAGACCAACGAGGATCAAGTTATGTTAAATACACAAATCACGTAACATAATCCTTTAGTTAGGTAACAGGTAGTCAGTTCCCCGGAAGTCTGACAATCAGTCTTACTAAGGACTATCGTATTAACCAGCATTAACCTGGGCTGTGAAGGTGGATTCAGCTGCATCCGGATGGACCGGAAGCCGATTTCAACATAGTTAGGAAAAGGCTAGGCAGACGATGATGAGGTACTGGTGAAAGCGATAGTCTCTAACAATAAGAACCCTCTTCTGGCGGGCCCAAGATATTATCGTTCTCCTGCACTTATCCCAATTTAATTGAGGTTGGTGGAAAATGTCACCTATTTTCAGGCTTCTCTATTACTCGTCAATTAAATTCCAGAGTCCCTTGGGCGGTATAGCAACTCTGACACCACGTTATGCACTAACCACACGATGAAGGAATGACTCGTCATTTCAGTATCCACTTCATTTCTAGTCATTCATCATCATCATAATCATCCTGCCATTATTCCATGTCATTTGGGGTCGGCGCAACAGGTTTTTTCCTTCCATTCTGCTCTGCCAGTCGTCACGCTATCATTTATTCTTTTTGGAACGAAGTTCCTTATCGCGCGTTGTGAAAGGGGGCTAAACGGAAAAAATTCTTACGAAAAGTTGTCACGACACTTTTTGCTATAGTAAGCTATTGTAAGCTGTGCGGCGTCGCATGTTTCTCTGTCTGTCTCTCTCTCTCTCTTATAGAAAGCAAGCCAGATATTTTCATTTCTACATTTTTTTTTTTTCTTTTTTTTTTTTTTTACATAATAAAAAAATAATAACAATAACTTCGTTCTACCCGGGTGTTCCTTGACACCTCTCAAGTTTTTTCCTTCATATCACTCCTCACACACTCCATCCATCTTTTCTTTGGTCTTCCTCTCCCTGCTCATTCATCCACGTTTATATTCATCACTTTTTTAGTCACATGCGATTCATCCCTCCTCATAACATGCTAATGACAGTCGGTTTTCTTTTAACTTCTTCTAGTTATTCATTGTACACATTACACATAGGTTATCGATTATTTTTGTGGCCGTCGCTCACAGCTACTCAAAACAGAAGTCATTCCTCTACATCGGATGCCCTTATCATGACAAGTGAATACCACGTACGATTAACTGTGACCAAGATTCAAGTAAAGTTTTACGAAAACTAATTGTATCGAACAAAGTAATACTCTTAGACAAAGTTACGGAAATGAAAACAACGTAGATGTAACAGAATTTAACGATAAAGATCTAAAACAGGAAGAATAGTAAAATGTATGTTTGACGGTAAAGCCAATACAGTATTACAGTTAATCTTATAAGAGAAACATTAACATTCTAATCGCGTCCTTTAAGTTGACCTTTACGTGCAATACATCTAAACGTTCTGCCAATCACGAGAAGGAAGTTAAGAAGAATAGGTTACGAGAAAGAACGTACTAAGTTCACACACACACACACACACACAAATACACACACATTCTCCGGTCCTTACCCTAAGGGTGAGGCCACACGAGCGTAATTTTGTGAGTCGTAAGTCGCAGAATTTCGGTCACAGAATTTCGGTGGTTAGGTTTCATAAAAAGTCCTATTTGATTCACACGGTGACGCAAAATGAGTTTATCTGCGCTCGTCTTCGTCGTTGTACCCAATAGAATTTCTGCCGGGCAGAATTTCTGCGACTCACGACTCACAAAATTACGCTCGTTTGGTCTTACCCTAGTTGATGGTTAACGCAACATGTCTTTATCTTTCATACTTCTACTTCTCTATTACTTGTCATCTTATCAGCCTTTCTTGCCATAATTATCATTTAATATCCATTCACATTGAAACTCAAAACTTTCCTCTCGGGATTTTCCTTATTCCTCCGCATCAAATGCGTCTCCAACATCACCAGGTCTAACGATTACCACACAATTTTTGTCAGTCTTCTAACTGATCGATAGATACATTATTCGTGTGGGCTATCACTATCACTACATATTATAAAAAATAGTCCTCCGCCGCATTTGTCTGTCTGTCTGTTCGCGATAAACTCAAAAACTACTGCACCGATTTTCATGCTGTTTTCACCAATGGATAGAGATGGTTTTTGAGGAAGGTTTTAATATACAATTTGACGCGATAACCGACATCACTAATCAGCTTTTCGTTGTGATTTGACAAATCACTGTTGATCAACGATCGTACGATTAATGAGAATGTCAAAATTACGCATAATTATTAATTTACATCATTTTGGAAGATCACCCTTGACTTCGTTCACTGGTAACAAACTACGCATCATTTTAAAAATATGCGAAATTATGTATTAGCATTAACCACCAGTTAGCCCACATTAATGATTTTGTAACGGTTTAAATTTCTAGAACTACGATTAAAGCTCATGAATCTTATCTCTATTGTGGAAATCACGTGTTGCTCCGAAGCCATCCAATCGATATAATTCTTCTTTTGTATGGTTCCTGCATGGATATGGATAGCTTTAGACTCCGATAGCTTCGACGTGCACAGCAGGAATATATCGTTAGTATTCTATAAAAATCGATTTTTCAGGTCTGCTGTCACGTAGAGCATTTGATTCGTGCTAAAAGATTTTTTTTAGAGTAAAGCAATACATGTCATAGTTTATACACAACTAGCTGATGCCTGCGGCTTCACCCGCGTGGATTTTAGTAGTTTAGTTTAGTTTAACTGGGCTTTTGTCCGCACTTAGCCTCTTGATTGGGCCATTGTGCGTGCTGTTTAAATAATACCTACTCCAACCAACATAGGTCGTCCCAGAATTTTAGCAGCCTTCCCAGACTGCTGCAGGCTTCTGGGAGAGTTAATGGGGATCGTAGAGTTTGTGCCCGGTGATCTGCCACGCTCCTGCACTCTAGGAGTACGTGCCTTGGCGTTTCTTCCGCCTCCATGCATCCTCTGCACAGTGGGCTGTCTGTTACACCTATGTTATGTAGATGTTTGTTTAAGGAACAGTGACCCGTTAAAATTCCTATGATTTTACGGATTTTGTCCCTTTTAAGTTTGATGAGATTGCGAGTAAACTTCATTGTTGCCGCCGGAACTGCATCTTTTGTTTGCCTGCATCCTTCACTGTTTCTCCATTCGGTAAGGTGTTTTTCTGTGGTTCTTAAACGCAGCCATGTTTTTATTTGGGCCTGAGGTATGGGCAGTAGTGGTTCCGGTCCAAATACTGTATCGCCTGAGCCTCTCTTGGCCAGCTCATCTGCTGCGTCATTGCCCAGCGAGTTGCTGTGTCCTTTGATCCATTGCAGGGTTACACTGTTCGTGGTTGCAATGGATTGGAGTGCATTGTGGCATTCCAGTATTAGGACAGAGGTAATTGTGTTGTTTTTTAGGGCTTGAAGCACCGATGCACTGTCGGAGATGATCTTTATTTTAAAATCTCTGACGTCTCTGGCTGCAACTGCTTGTGCCGCTCTGGTGATACCGACACATTCGGCTTGGAAGATTGTGTTTAATTTATCTAGGGTATTTGATATAGAGATGTTGAGATCATTCGAGAAGACGCCGGCTCCTGTACCATATGAGGTCTTGGAGCCGTCCGTATATATCCTAACTTCATTGATGCCAGAGCTATCTACTGCTTCCGCAGTGAGTTGGATGTCGTAACTTCTATCGAACACATGGTGAGATGAAGTCTTATCCATGGGCGCCTCAAGGAGTGGTATTTCCTTCAGAATCCCCTGTAAAACTTTTGAGTGTGTTGTTTCTGTATTTACTTTCCATAGACCGTTTGATCTTAGTCTTAAGGCCGTTGCTTGAGCTTCCTCTTTTATGACCAGATCCAGAGGTCTTAAATTTAAAAGAAACTCTAACGCTGCTGATGGAGTTGTTCTCATGCATCCAGTAGCTGCTACACTAGCTAAGCGTTGCAGGCTCTGGAGTTTCGTTTTCACCGTGGTCAGCTGAGTTCTGGGCCACCATACAACTGATCCGTAAGTAATAGAAGGTCTGATGACTGACGTGTATAGCCAGAGTGTGATCTTTGGGTTAAGACCCCATCTCTTACCAACTAGTCTTCTACACTGATTAAAAGCTATACAGGCCTTCTTTGTTTTAGCCTCTAAGTGACTCGCCCAGTTCAATTTGTTATCAAGAATTATGCCCAGATATTTCACTTGCGTTGATAGGGAGAGTCTAGTGTTGAAAAGCTTTGGTAGTTGTAATTCTGGTAGCTTCCTTTTGTTGGTAAATAGGATAAGCTCTGTTTTCTTGGGATTTACTGAAAGTTCGTGTTCTTCACACCAAAACTTCTACTATCTGCAGTGCAGAGCGCATCACTTTGCACAGCATATCTTCAGCATTCCCGTTTATCAGTATAACAAGGTCGTCTGCATAACCAATAGTAGTGTATCCTCTGTCATTCAGTTTTTTTATGAGGCTATCCACTACCATGTTCCAGAGAAGTGGAGATAAGACGCCTCCCTGGGGGCATCCTCTTGCTACCTTGGCTCTTGTGGTAGTATTTCCCACTATCTGTACCGCCCTCTTGCTGACCAATTTAGTGATCCAGTTTCTTATGACCGGTTTTACACTAAATTTCTGCAGGGCGTGGTTAATGCTGTTGTGTATGGTTTTATCAAAAGCCCCTTCAATATCTATGAAGGCAGCAAGTGTTGAGGATTTATTGGTTATAGCCGTTTCTATTTTGTGCACTACCATGTGTAATGCCGACTCTGTTGATCTGCCTTTCCTGTACGCGTGTTGTTGGGGATGCAGTGGTTTGCTTTTTAGAGCTCCATCTCGAAGGTGTCGATCTACCAGTCTTTCCAAAGTTTTCAGAAGAAAAGATGTTAGACTGATGGGCCTGAAAGATTTGGCGTGTGTGTAGTCCTCTTTTCCTGGTTTAGGTAGGAAGACTACTTTTGCCTCTCTCCAAAGTAAGGGGATATAGTTGAAAGCTATGCAGGCCCGGTAGATTGGTAGTAGGTACTTGGTTACCTGTTCTAGTTGCCATTGTAGTAGGGCCGGGAAGATCCCGTCCAGCCCTGCGGATTTGAAAGGCTTGAAGCTCCTTAGAGCCCATTCTATTCTATCCGCAGTTACTAGTTTGTTAGCCACATCCCATTCGCTAGTTGTTGGTGCGCTGTGGTGGTCAGTAGGCCACTCTGGGTCGGATGTGATTTGGCATCCGGGAAAGTGGGTCTCCAGCAGTACTGAGCTGGTTTCATCGTCGGAGGTTGTATATGTGCCGTCGTACTTTTTAAGGGAGCCCAAAAGGTTGAGGTCGCCTTTAGCTAGGACTTTCTTAATTCTTCCGGCTTGGTTTGTTGAGTTAATGCTACTACAGAAGTTACGCCAGGACTCTGTCCTTCGGTACCTGATCCGTTTTTTGTAGTGTTTCTGCGCTGTTTTATACTTGTCCCAGTCCTCTGTGGTCCTGGAATTTTTCGCTTGGTTGAAAAGTTTTCTAAGGCCCTTGCGCAATCTTTCTAGTTCTGGCCCCCACCATGAACTCTTATCAGGGCTTTTAGGAGTTATGACAGGACATGCCAGCTCGTAACTGTTCAGAAGAGTATCAGTTAAGACCTGTACGCCACGTTCTATGTTTTCTGTACTAAGTAATGCATCAGCTGTTCGTGCATCACTTAGTGCATCGCTCGTTAATTTAGTATACCTTGTTATATCTGTTTTTCGGGGGTTACGATATGGAACAGGGTTTGTTAGCTTATGCCGTAAATTGAAACACACACGGCGGTGGTCTGCGAAGGATGGTTCGCCTGACACGTGCCACTCCTCGATGAGATTTGCCGCCGCATGTGTGGCTAAGGTAATATCTATAATGGTTTGGTACCTGGAGCTTACAAAAGTCGGTTCTGTGCCCTTGTTCATAATGTTAAGGTTTGTTTGGAATAAATATTCGGTTAGTAACTCACCCCTTCTGTTTGCATCCTTACTTCCCCATAGCGGATGATGTGCATTGCAGTCAGCCGAGATGATGAGATCCCAGTTTGATGCCTCACAGTGTTGCACCAGTTCGACGAGTTCGCTTGGTGGAATGTCGCCGTCGCTCGGCATATACACTGAGGCTAGAACTAGGATGGTTTGCGTTTCTGTCACAAGTTTCACAGCAGTGAGGTCTCTGGAACAGAATTGGTTAAGCAGTGTGGCTGCTACGGTGTTGGGCATGTAAATACAGGTTCTCGGTTTGTCAACTGCTGTGTTCAACAGTAACTTACCACCGGTGTTGTTTAAACCGCAGATTCGGTTGTTTCTTATCCAGGGTTCCTGGATAAGGGCGACGGTCTTGTTGTTTGCCTCCAGCACTCTGCGTAAAGTCGCCGCCGCTATCTGTTTGTGCTGAAGGTTGGTCTGTATAATGTTGAGGGACGAGCTATGGGCTACACAGGACGGCATCTTCGTCACTAGTGAGTCCGTCGCTCTGCACCGATGAGTCCATGTCTACCTCACTCGTACCCTGTCGGGGAGCTGAGGTAGATGGCGTCGAGGCTGGCGCCCCACCCGCGTGGATGTCGGTCAAATTATATACTAAAACCTTCCTCTTGAATCACTCTATCTATTAAAAAAAACCGCATCAAAATCCGTTGCGTAGTTTTAAAGATTTAAGCATAGATAGGGATATAGGGACAGAGAAAGCGACTTTGTTTTATACTACATTTATGTAGTGATCTATCTTTTCTTTAGGCTACTGTTTTTATTGCTGTCCATATTCATTACATTTATTTATTAAACATCGCTCATGGAAGGAACTGGGAGAGGCTTTTACCCAGCGGTGGAGTCCCACAGCTGGACAAACGCCTCTCCCAGTTCCTTGTTCAGACTAGTAAAAAATCTCTCCACACTTTTCCTAAATATTGTTATTTTTTTTTTATATATTTACATACTTTTCCTAAATATTCTATACCTAATTAAACAATTAGGTACAAAATAAGCTTTTCGAGGTTCTTGCTTAGCTTTCCTTATAAGTAGTTTGCCTTGATATGACCTTATAAGGCTCGGAACCCTTGACGCTTCACGCTTTGCGTTGTAAAGGTCATCGCGGTCAACAACCTGGCTTTGTGATAGCATGTTATTGTTTGTTTTGATTATTTTTATTTGTTTTTACGTAAACATTTGAAGGAGTATACGATAGCGTGACAGTTAGAAAGAAAAAAACGTGTTGCGCCGACCCCACGTGGGATAAAGGCAGAAAGATGATGATTCGTTTTTACATAACATGACACCTGCTATTACCGAAGGGTCAGGCAGGTACTAAATCCCACGTGATAGGATTGGAGTAGTGGAAAAATTATCATCTTTCAAAAGCAACCTTAAGTCGACCAATATTCGTAAATCCATTAAACTGACAAAAGTCATTCAATAAAATAATCTTAAAAACAATCTTTAACTTCACTCAACAAAATTATCAAATATTATAATTATTGTGCTGATGAAACATTAAACTTGATTATTTAACAACTAAATTATTTGTAGCAAAGAGTAAAGTCGACCCCGTCGGGGCTGCGGGTTGTTCGAAATACCGTGGCCTCGGCACAAGGGCTAATAAGGAACATGGGTGGTCCACTCTGTCCAAGAGCGGGAGGGGTTATTTGATGATTTCCCACGCCCACAAAAAAATGGGTAAATTCGACCATCCACTACTATGTAGGATGTCCAAGGAGAGGTTTGTCACATCAGCTGCTATTCACTTTTTTTTCCTGCGACATATCTGTGCATCCGTGTCCCGTCCTTAGCGTGATCATGGGTCACTGACTGCTAAAGGACAACCCTTTTCTTGTTTTCAGCGTCAGACTGTTACTGACTAAAACTCATCCGTGTTCCTCCTAATGCCCTTTGCGATCCAGGGCCGCGGTGACTCTTTCGAACCAATAGGGGATCGGACAAAAAAAAACTAATTAGTCCGTCAGATAGATTTCCAAAAGATATTGAACACATATTTATTTCTTCTTTTTTCACATAAACAAAAAATGAAGACGATACAGTGCTTCGAAAACTCGTGAACTCCTCGAAAACGTCACATGTCAGTACATTTTTTACCGACAACCCCCCACTCATGATCTTTGACGCGTTTTATCTTCGTCAATTTTTATTAATTTGAATCTAACGGACGGACTAATTAGAATCTTTTTTTTTACTCAGTCCGATCCCCTATTCCACACAACCCTGCCATCACTTTCACACGTTAAGCCAACAATCATACAAATCTCATGAGTGATCAAATTAGTAACGCGAATTTGTATAAAACCGTGTCAAGCACACAGACGGGAAACGTTCGAAAGTGTTCCAAATATGTCTTAAATAATAAAACTGTGACCTTGACTGTATGCACGCTGTTGCCCAATAACAGTTCATTCACAGAAACTATTAATCCAAACTAATATTAGAAATACTATAGTAACTTTGTTTTTCTGTTAGTCTGTTGCGCTGTTCCACGCTTCAACGTCTGACCGGATTTCAATGTTTGCACAGGTAGACCACAACCACCTGCCCAGCATTTTCCCGATTATATTGGGCTCGGCTTCCAGTCTGACCAGATGCAACTAAATACAAGTATTTTACATGGAACGACTGTCTATTTGACCTTTAAAGCCCAGTTACTACTGGGTAACATTATCTTTTCCCATCTTTAACGACTACCAAAGATCTAAAAGTGACAGCCTGAACTAACGGCTTAACTAAGTGCTTTCCGAGACACGAAGGCACCTCGGTATGTATTGGGTAGTCGCCCGAACCACTGACCAGCTTAGGCAAGCAAGGCTTAACTTAAAGATTTTATTATTAAGCCACAAGTTCCTCAGGTAGACCATGACCTGGGTTAGAAAATTGGATACTTTTTGTCCCGGTAGTAGATACATAGGTACCCGTGGGATAATTCTCCATGGAGGTGAAACCGAGGGTAAAAGCTAGTTACTCATAATCCGGTTTTGTTGTAAAAGGAAGGATATCGCTCACTGTGAACGAATTGAGTCGGTCAGGGACGTAGATAGTTCGAAAACATACACGTTATATAATGTCAGTTGAAACAAGAACACGTATTTACGCTTAGTAGCGCTGTTATAGAAATAACTAACATCAGTCTTCCAACGTCGGCTGTAGACTGTAAAGTTCAGCGGTGAACCTCAATCACTATGATAGATAATAATGATAGCAATTTTGTATAACTCTATGAAAACCTTTCTTATGATAGCCACATTGCAGCAGTCAGCAATGTCAATGCGTTTTCATAGGCTAATATGGAAATCAGCAGTTTCACTGCGGTATGTCTTTAATGCAATGATTTTTAGTGATTCGTTGTCTCAGCTTGTCCTAGGTTAGTCTGTACGTGGGTGACCACCTATTACAGACCGAGTTTCCCTTGTCCCAGCTTGCAGTGTCGTGATTAATGCTCAAATAAAAAAATAGGGCTATTAACTGTTTTCGTAACAGCTTTTTCCACTGAAATCGAGGCATTCGTAAATTTTCTAATAATGAATGTTTCTTCTAATGGCTACTCTTTTGAAGACTTTAAAAAAGATACGATTATGATTGTAGTATCGCAACAAGCGTAGCTCCAATTCCCACTGATACAGAAGGAGATAATACAGTTTATATCAATAATACAGTTTATATCAATAATACAGTTTATATCATGTTTTTTTTTCAATTGTGCTCGTCTTTCCCATCAAACGCAGCTGCAATAGGAAACCATCGCGATAGTGATCAGGGGCGATGAGCTTGCAACCCGTCATTATATTTACACTAAGTATTGCGTTATATTGCGATATATTTCTATGTCGATCTAGAAATGGAAAAATGTTTCGTTATAGATTGTATCATTTGGATAAACATCGATTATAATGTGTTGTATAAGAGATGCATTTATTGCTTGATACTGCTTTAATGGCATTTCAATCTAGGAGGTTGTCGTCTGCTTAACCAGATTATCTTGTGGGTCCTTTGAGAGTAAGCCTTCCAGCCAGGACATCCGTACCTATTCTGTCTCCACAGTAATTTTATATAGATCCTAACTAATCAAAAGCTGCTTTAATATATTGGAGGCGAACATTGTTGAATCGGTGATGTCTGGGAGGATCCTACGATGATTTTATGCTCGCTTGAAGACAAGGAAAACGAACGATTTAATTTGAATTCGAGCCTGCTCGTTATAATATCTTTGAGAATATTTTACAGCTTTTCAGCTAAAAATAAATAAAATGAGTTTCTGAGTCTAAAACTGGGAAATCTCATAATATATATAGTCTTTTTTTTTTTTCATTTTGTAAAGCTAGCTTTGCCTCGACTTTTTGGAGGTGGGCATTAATGACTGCGACACAGTTTTATACTAATGTAGTTGTTATCGAACACAGAGTTTTTGTAAACTGAGTTTTTGTTACTAATAAAATTTATTATTATTATTATTATATTATAGTTATTCGTTTTTACTGTCAAGATTTTATCCCCGTCTTAAACCCACTGACATTTAATCAATACCCAACGTTTAACCATAATCTCAATTAACACTAGTTGCATACAAACCTCGCAATATAATCCAACATTTCTCAATAAGTACCCACCAGGTTACTTTCGAGCTTGCTTCATTAAATCTCATAACTGCATTGAATAATCTTCAACCGTATTACAGTTATAAAAAACAACAATTACAATCTTATTAATAAGTTCTCATTAGCATACACTGGTGGCCACGAAAACCGGTCATTATAAATTATAATGCATAATGTACGTCAGTCAGTTGCAGGCCGTGATGAGGACGTAATAGTCGCTAGTGTAAAGTGATGCCTACGCAACGATGTACACTTAGTGGAAGATTTATTGACTCATCGCTGATGGTTTTTTTTTTGTTTATTGGTGGTCTTCGTTTTGTTGTGTGTTGTTTTTTGTCTTGTTTGTGTTTAGGTAATGGTTGTGTTGTAAATATGTTATTAAATGGGATTACAAGAAACGTTACATTATATTATTTATTTTTTTTATTTGATTGATTTACTATAACGGTTTATTACTAAACACAATTGATACAAAAAGATACCCACAGAACAAAAGGAGCAACCACAAATAAATAATTAGGTTTGTACAAAATTACAGATGCAAAATTTAATTTATGGCACAAAGCAAAACAGTATATTTTTAAAATAAAACAGTTTTATAAATGGCTTACTACACTTAGTAAAACTCACAACAATTGCAGGTTACGAGTAAATTACCATACTAATTAACTGGTTGCAGACAATCCGCTATGACAGACAGATTGAGTAACGTTAGCGAAAAGTAGATTTTCAGCTCTGATGTAAATGTAGGATTAACTGTTACTGAATTTAAATCTAGTAAATTGCTTATTCTCACAAGCCTACAAATATGAATAATTAAGTCATTAAAGTAATACTGTTGTTTTAATTTTTTTTGTATATTTTTATTACGTATGTTAAGTCATTTAAATCATTATTATTCTGTTATTTTAGGTCAAGGCGAATTTATTTAAAATTTTGCTTTATGATATTTAGGAATCGTTGTAACTTTGACTATGCCCAGTATCTAACCCTAAAAAAATAACACTTTAGACAAAATATCAATGATTCGTAACCATGCTCGCCATTGCATTTGCTATTAAGGCCATACTTTTGTCGGCTACACTTAAGTTCCTTTTGTTTTCTCCACACGTTTACAAACACCACAACAAGAATTGAGATTATTGCGTCGTATTTTTAATGTTTCCTTTGTGATTTTAAAAAAGATATTGTTATCGACTTTTTATTGTGCGTGGGAAAATAATTTTGGATTGAAGTGTAATCAGAGTTCTGAAATAACGTTAAATTAAATTGATGTTTGACGAGATTTTAATGTTGTATGATTATTTGATTGGGGTAAATGTCGAAGTTAACTGTGCCAACGACAACAAAAACCTAAAGGCCATGCTAACCTAAACTAGAGTCACGCTTTATTATGCATCTACCACAAATGGGATAATTGGAGTTATCATGGAGTTTCTTGCCGTTTCTCCTCCATAGAAAACGACAAACCCGAACCGTGCACCTTTTCTCGACTTTTATACGTGCCCTGTGAAATAAAATATAATGCTTGTTTATATTTTGATAAATGCATCTTTTTTATACACCTACTATAGATGAAAAGTATAAGTATTGATTTAGTGAAGCTTTTGTCCCTTAATTTTCTATTTTTTTAAAGTTTCATTTTTCCTTCATTTCTGAAATAGGTCTACGGTATTAATGGTATAAAACACCTCTTTATCAAAGGGTCACTTCTTTTAATATTTGACTTTTAAAATGAGCAAGTTCAAGGAGCTCGTGGCTTAATAAGAACTGCCACTCGGGTCGATCTTTAGGTAAAGCTGTGCTTGCCTAGGTCGGTCTGTGGATGGGTGACCGCCCGACATACCGAGTTTCCTCCGTGCCTCGGAAAGCACGTTAAGCTGTTGGTCCCGGCTGCCATATATAGATCTTTGGCAGTCGTAACAGGTAGTCAGTGACCTGAAATTCTGACATCCAGTCTTACCAAAGAGTATCGTATTGCCTAGTATTAACTGGGTTGTGGAGGTCAGATAGGCAGTCGCTCCATGTAAAATACTGGTATTCAGCTGCATCCGGTTAGACTGGAAGCCGACCCCAACATAGTTGGGAAAAGGCTAGGCAGATGATGAAAATGAGCAAGTTCAAAATGTGATGGATGATCCGAGAAAAAATATTATGACTTAATAATTTTTATGGCTAAAACAGCCTCCTTACGAATTTCACATGAGTTATAAAATAATGTAGGTCACAACGATGGTTCTAGTTAACGAAATAGCAGTTTGTTTTACCTTGTGCAATTATGATCTCTTTTAATAGCCACACATAATTATTTGGTTGCCTCAAGTTGCTCGGAGCAAGATTGGTAAATAATTTGTCTTTCTTAGTTAAGACAGCCACAGAAATCGCCACAATGATTGATCAAAAATGCAGATTGTCGTCGTTTTAAAGTGTCTTTTTCGACATGGCATGTATTGCCAAACCGTTAATTATTATTGACGGCCTATGCATATGTATTAACTTCATCATGTAACAAATATTTGAACTATTTGCTTGCTATCGAAACGAGAAGAAGAAGATCGTGAATTGCGGTCTTTGACATAAAATGCAATCGTTTTACTGAAACGGTTCACTGTGGATTAGTTTACACTGATAGTAAGCAGTATTGCTGTGGTCTAATGCGTAGGGGCCAGTGGCATGCTTAAGGGCCAACAATACGGCAAGCCCACAAGGCAAGCAGGCTGTTCAGAACCCTAACATCATGTAGACTAGTATGTTATAAGGGCAATCCAAGCTTCAAGGCTTGATGACCACAAACAGGAGCGACAGGTTTATTGGGATGATGGGAATCTCCAACTTTTAACCTCTCGCGTGTCAACAGTACAGTATTATGTACATGAACCAATGGCTTTTTAATTGTCTATAAACTAGACATGCGATGGGTTAAGGACTAATTGTGTATTTCCTATGATTACGTCTCTGTGTTTGTTTGCATCATAAAATTCAATATTAAATTGTGTAACTCGAATTGAACTTGAACTGACCCGAATTGAGTGCCTCGTTGGTCTAGTGGACGCAAGCGCGACAGCTGATCTTGTGGTCCTGGTTTTGTTTACCGGGTCGGTTAAAGTGTTATTGGGTTATTTCATCATTCTCAGCAGCAACTACGGAGTCAGGACGTGTGGCCGGTTGATGGCAATAGGCTCGCTCCCGTATTACAAGGGACTTACACATATCTGGTGGAATATAGGTGGGCTATTAGGTACACCTCTGCCCAACCGTTCGAGGATGACTAAATATATGATGATGAATAAAATTTCTAATCCCCTACAATTATCTTCCTCCAAAAGAAGGTGGGAAAACACAGGTGAATTTAGTGATTGTAGTGGGGAGCTCCGAAATACACCAACAACCAAAATCAATTGATTTTGGTTCTTGGTGTATTTCGAAACAACCTCAATTAATCTATCTGACCTGGTTGACGTCACCGAATATCAATCAGTCAGACAAACCGCTCACGATCTATTTACGTCGTGATCAGACTGGGTATAGAATGTTTTCTCAACAGCAGCCATCGAGTCTGAATTTTTATCCGGTTGATAGGTAACTATTGTCATCAACTCGCTCCCTATTACATGGAACTTACACAAAACTGCGAAATGTGGATGCACTATTAGGTACAGCTTCGGGGATTACATGCGCGATGTTATGTAACTCGAATTAAATTTCTAATCCACTACAATTACATTCCTCCAAAAGAAGGTGGGAAAACCCAAGTGGGTTTAGTCAAAATCAAAAGTCATTTATTCAAACTAGGCGGATAATCAGCACTTTTCGAACGTCAAAATTTACTTATTTACAAGTGACAGTCCCCCAAAACGCCCACCCTTCGACACTTCCTAGTGTTTTTGCTGGAAAGAAGAAGTGGCGAAACCACCTCCCCAGCAACACATCTGTCTGTTTGGTTAGAAGAACCAGACTCGTGGTGTTTAGCGATTGTAGTGGGGAGGTTCGAAATAGACCACCAACCAAAATCGAAAACAACCTCACCTAATCTATCTGACTTGGTTAACGTCACCGAAGATCAATCAGTCAGACAAACCGCTCACGATCTATTTACTCCGTGATCTGACTGGAGATAGGCGCGTGTTTGTTCGTAACCATCTAGAATGTTCTCTCGAATGCGGAATAGCGTTGTGCAAGCTCACTTACTTTATTATGGTGGGGTGTGGTGGTAGTGGTGACGAGAACAGGAGGAGATAAAAACTTACCTGTATTTATTACTACGTAAATAAAGTTGCTTTCTCCGAAGCTTGCGGTTTTTTAACCCCCGACGCAAAAACGGCGGGGTGTTATAAGTTTGACGTTGCTGTGTGTGTGTATGTGTGTCTGTGTGTGTGTGTGTGTGTCTGTCTCTGGCATCGTAGCTCCCGAACGCATGAACCGATCTTGATTCTGTTTTCTTTGTTTGAAAGGTGAATCAGTCGAGAGTGTTCTTAGCTATGTTTGATGAAAATCGGTCCAAGATGGCGGCCGCCACAAAATGGAGGATAACATATGGGTTAAATAAGCTTGGCAAAAATAATTGAGTCGGGGGTTTTTTAATTTTTAATTTATACTTGTTGAATGAAAAAGACTTAAAAGTTAAGTTGGCTGAAAGGAGTGAAATCTAAAAACCCAGTATTGTACAACATTAACCAAGAAGGATACGGGCAAGAGCCTCCGTGGTCGAGTGGTCGTGGGTTCGATTCCCACGGGAAGCATAATTTGTAAAGTTGTTTCCAGTTTGGCTTGAATCACCCGATTGTCTGATGAAAAGATGATTCCGTGCTTCGGAAGGCACGTATAAGCCGGTGGTCTCGGCCGCCAAATGGCGGTCGTCAAACCATGTCAGAGGCCCTTTTTTTTTTGGCGGGTGGAAAATCATCAAATAACCCCTCCCGCTGTTGGGGAGAGCGAAAGGGAGTGTCAGACTTCTACTGACTAAAAACCACCCATGTTCGTTCTTAGCCCTTCATGTCGAGGCTGCGGTATCTCTTGCGAACAACCCTTAGCCCCCACGGGCATGTCAGAGGCCCTTGGAGTGGTTTAGAAACTCTGACACTAGGGTGCGTGAGGTCGTTAGATCTTACTGCCCATACGATAAGAAGAGAATGATGATGATTAAGCAACCTAGGTCACTTATCTATGTATCATTATTTTGTGGGCATTCCTTATTGATAGGCTAAAGAACATAACGTCTTGGCTGGAATCACTGGAGGATTAGGCATAGTGCACCCACATTTCGTCAGTTATGTTTAAGCCCCATGTACTAGGGGGCGAGCCTATTGTTATCCCCATACCCAATAACACTTTGTCCGACACGGGAATCGAACCCAGGACCTTATGCTCAGCAGTAGCGCTTGAGACTACTTGACCAACGAACGTGGTGTTGAAAATAACTACTGAAGTTTCCCACTTATACAACCCCACTGGAGTTTCTGCTGCATTGGCTTGAGTTCAATGAGAAACAATATACTCATTCAATCATCTAGATAATCTTTTATCTGACCACAAAACATTAATAACGTTTTATGTCTATTCAAAACTGTCATAATTAAACATCATAATCGTTTCGAATCAGGAAATTAAACATGATAATTGCCGATTTTGTGAATAAATTAGTCATAAAGCAATTTGCACACATACTTTCTTCACTCCATTAAATATGATTTATTTATCTATCCTTACTAGTAATATTAATGAAAAAAGTAACTCTGTCTGTCAGACAGTCTATTTATCTGTTCGCTATATTTTCACGTTTAGAGGACTGAATGTATTTCGATGTATGGTAAGTAGCAGGTTTTGCCCTGGGCTGGGATATGGGTAAACGTTCTTTCCTGGTAGAGGTATCCCGTTTGTTAATTTACGATCACCACTCAGGTGGAACCGCGGAATAAAATAGTAGGTACTTAAATAAATTATTTTTTTAGTGCAGCCAAGGATTCTGCAATATACTAGATCCCTATTTCATGGGACCTAAAACATAACTGGCGAAATGTGGGGGTTACAAGCGTGATGTTTTGTTGAATAACTAAGTCAATTAGAAACACATATTATAACGAAAAGTTCTTGCAATTTATTTGGTTGCGTAGCCATTACTTGGTGACCGAAAAACGCTGAACTTTGGAAAAAGAATAAATATGTAAAAGCGCATTTGGAAAAAGTGATGCAAAAATGTGACATTATTTTCTTGCAATCGTGTTTTGTAGCAGTGACGTGTTGTTTGTGTTATTTGCTGCATGTTCTAGAAACAGAAAATCGTAGCAGTTTGACATCCATTAACTTGCACTGATCGCATAGTGGATTCCCTTTCGCAATGAAGATCAAGGGCCGTCCGTCCGTCTTCTGACGACGACAGGCCGTGTCGACGGTGCGTTCGTGTTCCACGCGCGCCTCAAAGAGATGTCAGCAACATGGAAGGGCCGACGCCCGTCGGGGCTGCGGGTTGTTCGAAAGAGATCCAAGCCTCGGCATAAGGGCTAAGAAGGATTACGGGTGGTTTTTAGTTAGTAGAAGTCTGACACTCCCTATCGCTCTGCCCATAGCGGGAGGAGTAATTTGATGTTTTCCCACCACATAAAAAAAAGGGCTTGTGTCCCAACAGTGGGAATTTATGTTATTTATATTTACCTTTCAACTTGTATTGGGAATGAAAGTGGCTTCATTTTGGAACAATCATAGTAGTTTTCAAATCACCATCTCGTCCTCATTCATATTTTTAACTGAATACATAAATTAAACAGCTTAAAACAGTGTTAATAATAATATTGTAATAGTGTACAATATTACTCCACACAGTGTTTTAAGTTAATAAACTTAAAACACTGTGTGCAGTAATATTGTTTTGAGCTCCCGGTAATAACCGGGAGCTCAAACTAATGGATAATAAAATAGTATAATTCTATTTCATTATCCATTAGTTTGAGCTCCCAGTATTTCGAAAATGTTGAAATTGCCATGATCGCGGGACGACAGGAGGATATGGGTGGATGGTAAATATATTGTTAGATACAGACAAATCTGTCTTTTCTCTTTCTTCGTATTTTTTTTCTTCTTTAATATTAGGAGCTCATAATTATGAATAATTACGGTAGATAAGTACCGTAAGTGACAGTATAAGTTAAATTTACTACTTTCAAAGAAATAGGAGTACGAAAAAGGGAAGAGGGGAAAGCAAAGAAAGATCAGACCAAAAATACGTTTTCTGACAGCAAACCTGACTACGACAGTGAACCCGCTACCACTGCAACCACACCCAGCCCTAAGGCTACACAAGCCGCGAAGGCAAATCGCTAATGCGCTATTAACATTAAAATTTATGAAATCGCTCCACCATCAGCGTTTACTTTACGATACTGCTTCCGAAGGATTGTGAACACGTTACTACGAAGCACGAGGCTTATTCAATGGTTTTGATAACGATCTGTGTTCGGGAGACTAGCTACCGCTGTTTGTTTGTGTAGTTTGAAAGGATGCTATTACAATAGTTTTATTTACACAAAAGTAAACACAAGCAAATTAACGAAAATAATGTTGATTCTGGCTAACAGGAGTTACAGTGGTTTGGGAATAGTGTGGCGGGTTTGTCCTAATTAAAAAAAAAAGTAACGAAAATAATGCAAAACCTACTAGTAACAAGATAAGGTTCTAATACCCAATCGCCATCTTTTTTTTGGATATGGTTTCAATAATCCTCTAGGATGTTCTCCACTCTGGGGCGACCGGAAGGGTCTCTCAGACTCTAAGTGATTAAAAATCATCCCAGTGTTCCCTTCCCCTACTTGCACCAGAGTACATGGGAACTAGTGTGCCTTCCACGATGATCATCATCATCACCCGTCTTTTACAAACCGTGTTGGACCTGACCACAGGTGAGTCCCAGCATGATGCGGTTTATTCAAAAGAGATACAGCGGCATCAACACAAAGGGCTAAGAAGGAAAATGGGTGGTTTTTAATCAGTATAATTTTTTCACTCCCTACCGCTCAGCCCAAAGCGGGAGGAGAC
This sequence comes from Diarsia brunnea, assembly GCA_949774965.1. Taxonomy (NCBI): domain Eukaryota; kingdom Metazoa; phylum Arthropoda; class Insecta; order Lepidoptera; family Noctuidae; genus Diarsia; species Diarsia brunnea. The sequence continues at coordinate 19,272,860 of OX459003.1, forward strand.
ATTTGATGATTATCCAGACTCCAAAAAAAAAAGGTTGAGTACCAACAAAGTTTTTTTTAATATTTTTTATAAAAAACGTTGCCCCACACTAGGAATTTCTCCTGTATCGTGGGTTGTTTAGAAATTGCCCCGATTAGACAAAAACTTTACTTTTCAAACCAGATTTAGCTAAAAATCTAAATATTTTGGACATAGACTGCACATCTGGTCTCCAGTTGTAAAGTAACTAGGTTAGTTGCTCCACAAATCCTCGGCTAGACCGTGATGTGTAACAGAATTACAGGATGCAAGATTAAGTGAGGTTTATCTTTATAATGATTGATTTCCGTCCTGCAGTATGACAACAGAGCCTTAAGGTGCAACCTTCAAGGTAACCCGCGAAATTCGATTTTTATAACGTTTCTTGCAATTTTCCAATCAGTGTCAAGTTGTATCTATACTAATATTATAAAGCTGAAGAGTTTGTTTGTTTGTTTGTTTGTTTGAACGGGGTAAACTCTGGAACTACTGGTTGGAATTGAAAAATCCTTTTAGTGTTGGATAGACCATTTATCGAGGAAGGCTTTAGGCTATATAACATCACGCTACAATCAATAGGAGCGGAGCATAAATGAAAAATGTTGCAAAAACGGGAAAATATATTCCTTTTTGAGAGCTTCCGTTGCGTGCGAAGCGAAAACGGTTTAAGTTACGTAAATATCATGTATGCAGAAATTGTTACTCTTTAAAAGTTCTAAAAAAAAGTCCGCGACAGCATATGTTTATCTTTTACTAGCTGATGCCCGCGGCTTCACCCGCGTGGAAGTCGGTCAAATTATATACTAAAACCTTCCTCTTGAATCACTCTATCTATTAAAAAAAACCGCTTCAAAATCCGTTGCGTAGTTTTAAAGATTTAAGCATACATAGGGATATAGGGACAGAGAAAGCGACTTTGTTTTATACTATGTAGTGAAGATTGACTCACTGTAACCATTTTTTAATAATTAAATGTTAGGTTAAAAATAATGATATTTTGCGAAGCTTATTTAACCCATATGGTATTAATCTATATCTATATAAATGTGTTTGTTAGCACGGAAATTTAATATAGAATATTTGTGCCTTTTACTCTATACAGTTTAAACAAATATCTTAGAAGATATCGCAATGTAAAAAGATACGGAGGACAAAATAATTAAGCGCGTGGCAGTCATTCGGTCCGGTGCGATAGGTACGTGGGGATTCTGACCTCTGGGGCTCTGGAGAAATTCAAATTCAAAATATTTACTGCACCATAATGTTTACAAGTACAAGGTGTTACTGTATATTAAACAGTAAGAGATACCTATAGTATTTTTTTTTTTTTTTTAATTGTTGCTTTAATAATATAATCGAAGCCAATCTAAACTAATAAGTATTATAAAGAGGAAAGGTAAGTTTTTTTGTTTGTTACGGGTACGTTTTAACTCAATTTAATATGTTGGATAGTCGATTTATCGAGAAAGGTTATAAGCTATATTATGTGACGCGGACGAAGTTGCGTGGGTCAGCTAGTGTTAAATAAAATAGGATTTGTGAACGTAGCAAATGTGACTTTACAGAGTAATAATTATTAAAATCACCAGTAAAACCCTCTCAGTTCATAATTATTACTTCCTTGAGTCAGTACTGCCTCGTTAGTCTAGTGGTCGCAAGCGTCCTGGGTTCGATTCCCGGGTCGGGCAAAGTGTTACTGGCTTTTTCCATCAGGAATTTATCAGTAACAGCTACGGAGTCTGGATTTGTGCCCGGTTGATGGCAATAGGCTCGCCCCCTATTACAAAGGACTTAAACATAACTGGCGAAATGTGGGTGTACTATTAGGTACACCTCTGCCTAACCCTTCGGGGATTACAGGCGTGATGTTATGTTATGTGAGTCAGTACTTGATGAAAAAGGCGGAATATCGAAATTCGCGGGCCACCTTGTCGCATTCACCTTAAAAGAATATTGTTGCTCCAGACTCTATAAACTTATTTTTCTCAATAAGGATGGTAAATTTGACATGGTTTTTTAAACTTCTGTCTCTACTAGCCAACAGGTGACAGTTAGAAGTTCGTGGCTAAGTAACAATAGCCGCTCCTTTTTCAGGTTAGCTGCACTTGCCTATGTTGGTCCGGGGATTTGTGACCAGCCATTACAAATCGAGTTTCTTCCTTACATCGGGAATAACGTTAAGCTGTTCGTCTCGGTTGTCAATTGTAGATTTTCGGCAATCGTTACAGGTAGTCAGTGATCCGAAAATCGGACAACCGGTCTTACCAATCGGTATCGTATTACCCTTTAGGGGACAAACTGGGTTGTAGAGGTCAGATAGGCAGTTGCTCCAATTAATATTTGAATTCAGCTGCATCCAGTTAGACTGGAAGCCGACCCCAACATAGTTGGGAAAAGGTTAGTCAGATGATGAAACTTAATAAAATACCTAAAAAGTACTGTCGGGTTTTTAACCCCCGTCTCTGCGAAAGAGCAATAAGGATGTTTCCTGACAAAAAATATGATTTTGTGTCCATCAGTCAGATTATATTTTCGGAAATATTGGATACGATGTGTTTTTGTTTTATCAAATTAATAAACATGGACGAAGATAAAACGCGTCAAAGTTTATGAGTGGGGGCTTGTGACTACCTATCTGACGGACTAATCAGTTTTTTATTGTCAACTACACTATTATATTTAGGCAATAATTTAGTAATTAAAACAGGCTTTAAAACATTTACACAATGAAAGAAGATTAACAAGAGTTAGTTCATCGAGCGTATTACATCAGATTAAGTAACAGTCGTAAAGTCATAGAAATGGGTTAACGAACTAATAAATCCATTAGATTGTTGTATTTACTTGTTAAGTATTACTTATTACTGCACTGCCTGATTTGAATATAATGTTATATTTTAATTTGTGTTTATTTAAAGTAATACACAACCAGTTACAGGCGCCAGTAACTAAACAGTTGGGTTCACTTGTAAAATATAGAAAAATGTAAACGCTTTAAGGCTATCGTTAGGCTGCAGGTTGTCCCGTCGGGGCTGCGGGTTGCCCGTCGGGGCTGCAGGTTGTTTGCAAGAGATACCGCGTCCTCGACATGAAGGCTAAGAAGGAACATGGGTGGTTTTTAGTCAGTAGAAGTCTGACACTCCCTTTCGCTCTGCCCAAGAGCGGAAGGGGTTATTTGATGATTTCCCACCCCCCACCCAAAAAAAGAGGCTGCAGGTTGTTTGAAAGAGATACCGCGGGCTCGGCACAAAGGGCTAGAAAGGAACATGGGTGGTTTTCAGTCAGTAGAAGTCTGACACTCCTAACGCTCTGCTTAGAGTCAGAGAGAGAGAGAGAGTCATTGAATGATTTCCCACACTCTAAAAGAAAAAGGCATATCCTCAACCAAGTCATGACCCATGGGCGGCAGCAAAACTCTGACAGTAGGTTAGACACTAACACACAGTATCAGAAATTCAGTATAAAAGAAAAAGGTAGATCGTCTCAAAACGTTATTTAATGTAGTAAGTCTGGATCGGCAATAGTTCAAACTTCCCGTCACTACTTTAAAAAACATACTCAAAATTAGCTCAATAAGCTTTAAAAAAAACGTAAAACAAACAAAATTAACAAAATAATAAGAACTTCACAAAATTCACATTTCTTCTCTACATTGACTCAATCACAACTGCTTAACTAATCGTGATCATCTCCAAAGATATCTAACACTAAGACCTCTGCTCACCCACTAACGACAAGTGAACAAATAATAACACACGCACATAACTAGCGGCAAACATTATCCAATATGAAAAACGTGTACATCTCGACTTAACAACGTAACTTCTAGTGATGGACGCGAGTCGATGAAAAGATTATAAAATATCGATAAATTAATTTATGTTTTTATTAAATTAATTTTAATGTTTACAGCCCAATATTTGTTTATTATGTTAGTAATTTAAACCGTTAATAGGAATATTATATGTATTATTCACTATACCTATATTTCATTTTTATCAATTTTTATCAAGGTGTCATTATTATCATTAATTATCATACAAAAATGATTTGATCTACCCGCAAAAACTTCAGAAAATTGATATACTCGTACGTAACATTAACCACTAATTTCCTTACATTAATAAATCATTGATTAGCGAACACTATAATCAAATACAATAAACACATCCAGTTTTCGAGTTAACCGTTTCTCAAGCAAGTTTACGTAACACGGTATGATGAAAGTCATAATCAATTCCAGTTATTAATTACTCCTGGGTTGTCGTAACTAGCCCTATATCGGGTACAACCAATAGTTATTAATCTGGGCGGTCATTGCTATATCTTTTCTATTAGCTTGAATTTCTGTTCGACACGATTTTATAACGCTGAAGGACAATAGAAAGCTTTAAGTGTTTGTTCGATATTGTGAAACCGAATTTATGCGTCTATTAAAATAAGTACTAACCGAGTATAGTTTTGACATTTTATAATAATATAAAATGACATTGTAAAAATAAAATTTAATTTTATCTAAAAATCTACTAAAATGGTTTTCTCCTTACTATTTTTTTTGTACTCTACCACATTGCTGTCTTATTTTACCCTAAGGTTGACTGGTAGAGAATGCCTTGTGACATTAAGTCCGCATATGTACCACTCTTGTGCATGAAGTTTAAATAAATAAAAACATTGCCGTCCCAACTTGCTACACGCAAAATACTTCTCACAGTATCAATTTGCAACAAAATAACGCAATGCAGAATAAACAACGCTTAAGTAATCCAATTACTGAGCTATGCATTCTTATCAAGATAATTTATTTTATCGATTAAGTAACAACACTAGTGCTTACATAAGCTGTGTGATCGCGGCCAGTGCTCACTCTTCCGTTTAATTTAATTGCACTAGCTTAGTACTGTGAAGAAGAAAATTTTAAAGAAAATGGTGATACTGTTAACTAATGTTTTAAATAATCATGCAAGCCATATTGTTATACTGTTTCATGAGGAGCTTTTGGCTAAATAATAGCGACCATTCAGGTCAAAATCAGGTTAGGTCGCGCTTGCCCTAAGCGAGCGTCTGTGGATGGGCAGCTTATGTCTATTTTGTTTGGAATTTAATATTCAAAGAACCAGTTTCATATATTTGTATGCAAATAATTGCATACAAATATATGAAACTGGTTAGGTGGTGGAGGTGGTTTAGGTTTTACAACAGATATATTTACGTAACTACATTTACCCACATCCATGAAATTATTCGCATCTTGTTTTTTTTTTGTTTTACATAAATATTTAATCTGTTTACATAACTGAATAAAGTATTTACGCATCTTAGTTGTAATACATATTCATCTTATTATCTAACAAGCATACAAATCGCAATTATACAATATTCTATGTCAAAGATCACTAAGTTAATGATTAAAATTTCTGACGATGGTGTCAAATTGGATAAATCATCAATATTGATTTGTGTTACGTACATGGCTTTATAAAAAAAATCGCATGTTCTTGATGGTGCTTTTATTTATATATTATATTAATTATGAAGCATCTGCCATTATGGCGGCAAAGTTAGTAGTATTATTGAAGATCTAAAAAAATGTAAGCATACAATTATTTGTTATCTCTTAGATTTCAACGATATTTTCCTAACCAGCATTATAAATAAATAGATAATTATTTACATCGCGACAGTACTACATTTTGCGTCGACTCCCGCGCACAACCACAACATATCGCGCGCGCGCAACACGCTTCCCCATTTTTTATCGATCATTGTACAACACGATGACAGTTCACATCTATCGATAATAATCACCGTGTTCTTATGACGTGTCGCCACACTATTTCCGGATTTGATCACCTACTTTATCTTTTCTGGTTATTCTAAGTTATGACGTATTATGTTAATATTTGAGTTGCAAATATTGATATGAATTAATTGTAGCGTGTCCACTGTTCAAATCATATCTCCAATTATAAATTTAACTCATGAATCTTCCATCTGTCACTTCAAACGGGATAACCAAAGTTGCCACGATTACCAGATAAATGATTGCAGGCGGAAGCTGCGCTGCAATCCATCTTCTTCACGTAATGGTAGTCATATTTAACAACTCCTATAAGCGGTAAATGAAAAGCCTTTTCTTGCCAGAAACACACAGTATGCAACACAAACGTGTTGCTTGTTATGTGTAGTGACAAACGAGATAGTGGGAAGCGTTTTTATACCTTTCCTATACAACACTAATAGCTCTCGTATAATACCATGAATGCTATAAGTAGCTACATTTTCTCAAGTTAACACCGTGCATGCAGGTAAACAAAAACTTATGTATTCTACACGTATGTTCAATTATTGTTAATTTTGATTAAAATCTTATCGTAATAACATCAACACGAAAAACTTAGGCCTACTAAACCAAAACGCAATTAAATAATCTAAACCAAAGCAATTAATTGAGTATTTTATAATTGGAAGATGTTATTAGTATAAATTCAAAGTAACGGTTACAAAATAACAGTTATTAAGTATTATGTACGTGCATCTAAAAACAGCAATGCCTTAAGTGGGTTATTAAAATGTTTGAATTGTTTATATCTACCGTAAAATTTGTACATACTTATTACCTCTTCATAATGCTACTTGTGAAATATTTCTTACGGGAAAGTATCTTCATCATAAATAAGGATTTCTATAAAGCAGCATTGCCGTTTCTGCTTGAAAAGCAGAGGTGGTGAAAATAATGACATCCCTGCCCGTGAGACTTCCCATTTTTCTTTAAATGCGAATTAAGTAATCTATACGATATGTCGTAGGGTCATAATAATAATGTGTATTCACAATAAATATTATTATGTATATTTGTTACAGTTACAGTGCTTAATCTAAACTAAAAGTATACAAAAGTATTTGCATTTGAGACCGAACTAGGCAAAGCCCGTATTTCAGCCTTCAACGCCTATCCCCCTGAGTTACCAATTAAATTATATTTATTTTGGTATCGCAATGACCCATGCATGAATGTACGGTTAAACGTTTCTTATTCAACTTAAGAGAAATAAAAAGTTGAGAAAAAAATTAAAAAAAATTACAATATTTAAAAGGAAACATTATTTGTGTCCAATCCTCTTTTTGTGTGTGGTAAGGGTGTGTTTGAATGAGTGTGAGAGGGTGTGTGAGATTGCGGAGAATGACTTTTAGTTGTGTCTTGAATTATCTATCCAAGTACCAGAAGTAGATGTTCAGTCTCCTCATACGTGAGTTTCTGGATCATTCTCAGTAGATCCATTGGTTAGATCCATGATGCATCTACTGGGGATTTGTTTTCTCAGTAGATCCATCATCGAAATAAGTGGATCTACTGAGAATATTTTTCTCCGAAGATCCATTGCCCAGATTCATGAGAAATGGACGGATGGATGGATCTTCTGAGAAAAAATATTCTCAGTATATCCACTTATTTCGATGATGGATCTAATGAGAAAACAAAGTCCCAGTAGATCCATCATGGATTTGACCAATGGATCTATTGAGAATGATCCGAGTTTCTGTAGGTATTCACTTACCGCAGCTTTACAAGATTTTTTTGTCATCGGGTAAATTTTCAAATTTTTGTAATAATAATCAGCCTTTAATGTTTAAATGTTCGCAATGTTGGTTGCTTTTCTCTGTTGTAATACGGTTGTCAGACTTTCAGGTCACTGACCCGTAACGTCTGGCATTAGGCTCTGGGTTCGAATTCCGAGTCAGGCAAAGTGCTATTGGGTTTTTATATTTGTGCCCTTCTGATGGCGATAGGCCTCGCCCATTATTAGATTAAATTTGAAAATAACTGGCAAAATACGAGTGTACTATTCCACCTCTGCCTAACACTTTGGGGATTACGGGTTTGATTCAAAAAAAGGAAAAAAAAACATAAAAAAATAGAAGAGCACAAAGGAGGTAAGGTAAGCAGATGTTATGTTATGTAGAAGCTTAACTTCAAACTAATGATCAGTTACCAGATAAGCATTTATGACTAAGGATCATAATCAAAGGTGTTATTTAATTCAAATTACTTCAGCTATGTAACTATACTGGTTACTTGTGTAATGTCAAAACGTCTGGTACTAAAGCTTCCTGGACATTAGTTGCAAATCATAGAGCTGGTTGAGCTTGAATAATTTAGCCATAGACAAGCGTACGTACCTTCCGAATTATGTAAAGGAATAATGATTTTGTTGTACAGCCTTGTTACGTGTTGGTAAGTTAGTGTTGCTTTATGTCATGAAATTATTGTGGAACTACTAAGGTTCTAGGTGGAAATAATTAAATCGAAATATTCCTGGTAAAACGTGTTCCGTCGACTCCAAGATAAGTAATAGATTGAAACCAGGAAGATGTGCAGACGCCAGCTCATCAAGCCAACCTTAACTGAACCTAACCTAATAGAAGTTCGTATTCTTATAATAGGTATACTTTTAAAACAAGATGACGGTTGATTCCTTACATAAGACATAATAGTTCATCTAAGTTTGTTTTAAAATTAAAATTTTACTTGAGTGACGACAGTCGATTTAACGCAACTGTTCTGTCAAAACTGATGATGAACAATCACCAAGAATGACCAATCAACGAAACTGGCAAATTAAGTCAACTGAAGAGTGAGAGAAACTGGAGAAGCTCGTGGCTTAATAAGAACTGCCACTCGGGTCGATCTTTAGGTAAAGCTGTGCTTGCCTCGGTCGGTCTGTGGATGGGTGACCGCCCGACATACCGAGTTTCCTCCGGAAAGCACGTTAAGCTGTTGGTCCCGGCTGCCATATATAGATCTTTGACAGTCGTTACAGGTAGTCAGTGACCTGAAATTCTGACATCCAGTCTTACCAAAGAGTATCGTATTACCTAGTATTAACTGGGTTGTGGAGGTCAGATAGGCAGTCGCTCCATGTAAAACAATGGTATTCAGCTGCATCTGGTTAGACTGGAAGCCGACCCCAACATAGTTGGGAAACGGCTAGGCAGTTGATGATATGAGTGAGGGAAACTGTACGCGGACTGGTGGCGCCATCTCGCAACCATGTTTTGAATTCTAATGCTCATGAATTAACTTTGCACATGGCGTTAATTATAGACACAAGCGACGACATTCGCCCTCTCTTTCCCTCCTATTTTTTCCTTGCCGTCGTTGAAGATTTGACAGCGACGATACACTCACCAAAAAGACACGCATCGAAAACGTTCGATTATCGATCGCGCTGCAAAAACAGCTGCTGGTCGATCCGCTATCCGCCGGAATCGCGATATACAAGTGGCCCCGGGGTCCATCAGCTCCAAAGCTAAAACCTGGTGCACCAGAAGACGCGCGAAGATCGTGTTGCGGCCGACGGACGCCCCATTGGTTTGGACACATCACCAGGTAAGAGCCAAATTTCCCGTTCCTTAATGTCGCTTGTTCTTCATCAGATAATTATCTAGATTCCCCGAGACGATTACCAAATCCTCAAAGATACAGTCCACTTTTAAAAACAACACTATTCCCTAAGTAAAATAATTTCCTCAAAATCGTCTCCATATATTGGTGAATTTACCCACCATATTTTTGGTCCTTTCGAGCGGATTATATCTGTGTCCTATTGGTTGGTGTCACCATAACTTAACCCGCAAGAGAAGGATTCATAATCCATATTCTCCCTATATAACGCGTAGGTATCTTCTATAAGTACCTACCTAGGAGGTTATTAGCACAAAGCTAGACCCCCTATTCAATCGCATACCCGCTACGTGGTTACTCCCGCAGGTAATATACTCAAAGTAGCTACCTACATACTTAATCTAAATAAAAAATTAACATAGTTGTCTAGAAACTTCCATATTTCAAGCAACTTTAGACATACCCCCGACTTTATAAAAAGTTTTCGCTTAGTTAAAAATATCACCGCATAATCATCTACCATCTACCTTACATATTTATCGTATCCGCTTAGGAAATATAGTAAGAACATTAGTTAATTACTTAGGTGGTAGGTACATACTTATACTAGCGGAAACATGTCAAAAGAAAGGGAATTAGCCATTCTGGAAGCTAAACGTAATGTTTTATTTGAGCGTGTACAAAATATATACGAGCGTTCAAAGACAGCTAACGCTTCTGAAGCTAATAAGGAAGCGTTTCTAAGTTACTGCGTAACAGTAGATAGTATAAGAACAGATTTTCAACATTTGCTGGACACCTATAACGCGAAGTTGTTGGCTATAGATCCCGACGCAAAGCCGAATTTCCAGGCGTATACATCGTTCGAGGATTTATATTGCATTATCAAACGTATACAATCGCAACTGGAAGGTAGTAGTAATTATTCCGCGCGGGCGACGCCAGCGCGAACGCCGCGATTACCTTCAATAGAACTTATGTCTTTCGATGGCGATTTACGGAACTGGCCACTATTTTACGCTAGCTTCAAGTCAACAGTGCATGACAATGACTCGCTGACGGATGCGGACAGGTTATACTATTTGATAGGCAAGCTGTCACCGAAAGCGCAGTCAGTCTTCGCGGGAATTACTCCCAGTGCTGAAAATTATCAGTTGATATTTCAGTCACTCTTAGATAGATATCAGGATATCCGCGTACTCGCATCCTCGTACTTTGACCAGGCTTTAAATCTTAAATTGACCGGCCCAGCTTCTGCCTCGAATTTCCAACTGTTCATCGATAACTTTACGACCGCAGTTAGCGCACTCAAAAACATAAAATTACACGATCTTTCGGATTTCATGCTGCTACAATTAGCGCTAAAGAAATTCGATACGGAAACCATTCGTGCCTTCGAGATGACGGAACGTAACAACAAGATGCCTACATTAGCCAGCTTTACTTCTTTCATTCAAGATCAATGCCGAATTTATAACAGCACGCAGCCTAATCCATATAGCTCGTCTTGGGATAACAGTAAACAAAGGTTTAGCAAAGCGCAAAATAATAAAAACATTCGCGCTCCGAATCCACAATCTTATGTAGCTTGCTCAGAGTCGAATAATGGTAATAACTCGATTAAATGTTTGTGTGATAATATAGAACACGACCATTATTTCAAGTGTGCAGCGTTTAATAAGTTATCCCCGTCAGATCGCTTTAAATGTGTAAAAAATAACAGAGCATGCGTTAACTGTCTAAGTTTAAAACATACTACTAGAAACTGCACGAGCAGTACTACTTGTCGTTCATGTAAACAACGACACCACACGTTATTGCACTTTGATAAAAATACTGATAAGTCGATTCAGAGCGCCGGTACGAACTTACCGCCCGCCTCACAAAACGAAGTTTCCTTGTGTGCGACGTCCATTGCGTGCGCGCGCCATAGCGTGAATGCTTGCCATGTTCAGCGCGATGCTAACCAGCAATGTATATCGTCAACTGTATTGCTAGCGACAGCCCAAGTTATCGTTCGCGACGCAGACAATAAGTCTCACGTGGTAAGGTGCCTACTGGATTCGGCGTCACAATCTAGTTTCATAACAGCTGATTGTTATAATCGCCTCGGTTTGCGAGATAATTATAAGGAAACGAGATTAATAATTAGAGGTATCGGCGGTTCGGAAAAGCCCTGTAAGGGTTCCGTAGATTTTAAAATATATTCGCGATTTAATAAAAATATTAATTTTGAGATTTCCTCTCTTATAGTGGATCGTATTACGGATATGTTGCCGAACGCTCAGGTAGACGTGTCTCAACTGAATCATTTGTCGAAATTACCATTGGCAGACGCGGACTTCGCGCGGCCGGGTACGATCGATGTTCTTTTAGGTGCCGCAGTAGTACCACACATATTCTTACATAATGTCGTGCGCAGTGATCAAGCGAACATTCCTCCCGCTATTGAGACGGTATTGGGGTATGTGATTATGGGTACCGTACCTACGTCACACGTTTCTAATTACGCAACGTCCTGTTGTGCCGTTATACAAGATAATAAGATTGACACTCTGCTCAAGCGATTCTGGGAGCTTGAAGAGATTTCCGCACCGCCCTCACATAGCCGCAAGGAACTAGAATGTGAGGAATTCTTCTGCGCTACCACCGTTCGTGATGACGACGGCAGATATGTTGTGGCGTTGCCCTTTTATGGTGATCCGTATTCGTTGGGTGACTCCTACGCCGCCGCACTGAGGCGCTTTCATTGTTTAGAACGCAAACTTGATGCGTCGCTCAAGTTGAGAGGCGCTTACAATGACGTCATCCGTGATTACCTAGATAAAGGCTTTCTGAGTCCCGTTGTCAGTGGCGGAGATAAATCTTTTCCCGCGTATTACATCCCGCATCACGGCGTGGTTCGCGAGGATAAAGCTTCTACTAAGCTTCGCGTGGTTCTGGATGCCAGTTGTAAAACTACATCGGGTCAGTCTATTAACGACATTTTGCATGCCGGCCCTAATTTACAGGGTGACTTATTTAATATCTTAATAAAGTTTCGTCTTTTCAAAGTCGCGCTGTCAGCTGACTGCCGTCAGATGTTTCTCAATATCGGCGTTCGTGAATCCGATCGTAGGTTTCAAAGGATTTTCTATCGCTTTAACAGCGGTGAACCTTTGTCCGTTTATCAATTTAACAGAGTTTGTTTTGGACTCAAGTCCAGTCCATACCACGCGTTACGCGTTGTCCGCAAGTTGATAGCCGATGAAGGCGACAACTTTCCTGCTGCCGCAGCTGTAGCATCTTCCGCTTTATATATGGATGACATCGCCTGTAGTGTCACATCCACTCCGCAAGCCATTTCGCTTTGTGAAGAGCTTATTCAGCTTTTCAAGCGAGGCCAATTTGATCTTGTCAAATGGACGAGCAACTGTAAAGAGGTTCTCGCACACTTGCCTGATTCTCACAAGGCTTCTCCAGACGTTGAGTTTGAGAAGTCCGTACCGCATAAGGTCCTCGGTTTGCGCTGGGACAAATCCTGTGATGGCTTCCGATTTGATGTCGCATCACCCAACGATAGGTGCACCAAGCGCACCATGTTGTCAACAGTGGCTCGACTGTGGGACATACTGGGGTTTGTGGCTCCCACAATTTTGTACGCTAAGCTCTTGATCAAAGAGCTTTGGCTATCAAAGTGTGAGTGGGATGACGCACCTCCCGACCATATCGTCGTAGCTTGGAAACAATTTTGTATTGAGCTTTCTACACTCAATCAGATTGTTATACCACGACATCTTGGGTTGGTCGACGGATGCATCATCAATCTAATAGGATTCGCCGACGCCAGCGAAAGCGCTTACGGCGGAGTCGTATATTTGCAAGTCCGCATTGGTTCTAGCTATTTAGTGCAGCTAGTTTGTGCCAAGTCTAAAGTCTCGCCAGTTAAGACCATATCAGTTGCGAGATTGGAGCTGTGCGCGGCACTCCTGTTGTCTCAGTTGCTTTGTAAGGTTCGAGACACAGTTTTGCCCCACTACCCCATTAATAAAATATACGCATTTTCCGATTCTAAGGTGGCGCTCGCTTGGATTCGTTCGTCACCGCACCGTTGGCAGACCTTTGTCGCTAACCGTGTTACTAAAATAATTGATCTGGTTCCCGCCACTTGCTTCTATCACGTCGCTGGTATTGAGAACCCAGCTGATTGCCTTTCTCGTGGGGTTACTCCATCTAAACTTCTGCAGCATCCTTTGTGGTACTGTGGGCCATCCTGGATTTCCCATGATCCGTCAGAGTGGCCCATGCAATCCTGTGACTACAGTGCAGAAGCCGAGGATGCTCCCGAACGGAAGTTAGTCTCCCATCCCGTGGTCGTTGAGGTGGAGGAATCCCCGATCTATGCACTCGCGCTGCGCATGTCGTCGTGGTCTAAATTACTGCGCGCAATAGTCTATGTCTGTAGGTTTCTTAAACAACTCCCTAACAGAACTTATGTCTCAAGCGCTGACCTCGGATTCGCAGAGAATAAACTGTTGCGGGCGGTCCAGGCTATTTATTTTGGTAACGACATTAAAGCCTTAACAAATAACTTATCTTGTTCTCCCGCGCTCCTTAAGCTCAAGCCGTTTCTCGATGAGCACGGCATCATACGCGTTGGCGGTCGCCTGACTAACTCAGACGAATCTTACAATTACAAACATCCTTGTGTGTTACCGCGTCACGACCATGTCGTTGACCTTCTTGTTGATTTCTATCACAAGAAGCATCTCCATGCCGGACCGGAGTTGCTTATGTCCTTACTCAGGCATAAATATTGGATTTTTGCTGCAAGGCGAATAATTCGCCACAGAATTCATAAATGTAACGTCTGCTTTAAATCTCGTCCTCGTCCGGTCTATCCTTTAATGGCTAACCTTCCGAGCCATCGCGTTAAGCAAGTAGATAAAGCGTTCACACATACCGGTTGCGATTATGCAGGACCGTTGCAGTACACGCCAGTGCGTGGTCGAGGCGTCAAGAGTCGCAAAGCTTGGTTGTGCATTTTCACGTGCTTGACAACGCGCGCTACGCACATTGAGGTGGCAACGGATCTAAGCACGGTGTCGTTTATAGCGGCCCTAAAACGATTTCTCTCGCGGCGTGGCCCGGTACAGTGCTTGTATACGGACAACGGCACGTGTTTCGTGGGCGCGAATTCTTACTTGCGTGACCTCTATAAGTTTCTCAACCGAGATTATCGTGACCGTCTTCAGGAGGAACTCTCCATAAATCGCATTGATTGGAAGTTCATTCCACCTGCTTCACCACATTTCGGTGGTTGCTGGGAGAGCATGGTCAAAGTAATCAAGACGCACCTCTTCAAGGTCATAGGTCAACAGATCCTTTCATACGAGGAACTTTTGACGGTGCTCGCTCAAGTCGAGGCACTAGTTAACTCACGCCCACTCACGGCAATGAGTAGTGACCCCGCAGAATCATCCGCGTTAACACCTGCGCACTTCTTGCACACCGCGCCATTATCGTCGCTTCCCGCGCCTGAGGCAGACTCTTCTAGCCTGCTTCAGAGACATACTCTACTGGATGCGCTTGTGCAGTCGTTCTGGCGGCGTTGGCGTTCGGAATACCTTCACCAGCTTCAGGCTAGGTCCAAGTGGAATAGCCCTGCATCTCCTATCCAGGAGGGTACAGTGGTCGTTGTCATAAAAGATAACTCTCCGCCACTCTCGTGGCCATTGGCTATTGTAGAGAAATTGCATACTTCTAAAGACGGTACAACCCGCGTTGTTACCGTAAAAACCGCGAAGGGCAGCTACGTACGCCCTGTCGTGCGTCTCTGTCCGCTACCAACTCAGTGAGATCTAGCCTGAAGCTGGATCTCTCTCTCTTTTAGATTAAGTTTTAGTCAGCAGCCTCCGTTATGGGTGTTTCGTTTAGTAGTATATTTAATTTAATCATAACGTAGCCTTAGTTATGGATAGGTTATGCGGTGATGTATGTAACATAGCTTATCCCATTTGTTTCCCTTTACTTTCTAAAGGTAACCCTTTAACCCCGGGGGGAAATGGTGGCGCCATCTCGCAACCATGTTTTGAATTCTAATGCTCATGAATTAACTTTGCACATGGCGTTAATTATAGACACAAGCGACGACATTCGCCCTCTCTTTCCCTCCTATTTTTTCCTTGCCGTCGTTGAAGATTTGACAGCGACGATACACTCACCAAAAAGACACGCATCGAAAACGTTCGATTATCGATCGCGCTGCAAAAACAGCTGCTGGTCGATCCGCTATCCGCCGGAATCGCGATATACAAGTGGCCCCGGGGTCCATCAGCTCCAAAGCTAAAACCTGGTGCACCAGAAGACGCGCGAAGATCGTGTTGCGGCCGACGGACGCCCCATTGGTTTGGACACATCACCAGGTAAGAGCCAAATTTCCCGTTCCTTAATGTCGCTTGTTCTTCATCAGATAATTATCTAGATTCCCCGAGACGATTACCAAATCCTCAAAGATACAGTCCACTTTTAAAAACAACACTATTCCCTAAGTAAAATAATTTCCTCAAAATCGTCTCCATATATTGGTGAATTTACCCACCACGGACTATATCTTAACAAAAATGTATCTAAGTTTTCTTTGAGTAGGCTCTATTTGCTTACAACTACTAATTCAAATAACCTTTAACTACCTGGACCTCTATCGGCTCCTATTCTAACAAGCGTGATTATAGTAATAATGAGGTGTGCTAGAATGATGCGTTACGTAAAGTATTTTGTACGCGAGTGATTATCTTCGTCAATACATCGTGACGGCCTGCTTGTTAAACAGCATGTGTACCGTGTTATAGTGAACTGCTGGCTTATTTATTGATATAAGCTGGTTTTTAGGCGAAATAGCTAAATTCGGAAATAGGATTTTTTCACGACGCACACTGTGGTGGAACAAACATCCCTCCATACACACTACCTTTTACAAAACTACCCCCTAGTCGAAAACTGCAGTGGTCAGTATGGGAATCTTTGAACAGACTGGTAAAGTTGGCTTTTGACACAAAGTGAGTTTGGAGCCCCAACACAGGGGTGCCCCACATTCGCTTTTGCCCGTAGTGCACAACTGATTTTACCCTTTAGGACTTTAATGAAGCAAACGATAGATCTGTTCAGGATGCTACGCACTGGTCTGACTAAACCTGATTCATCGATTCGAGAAGACAAGAAAGCTCATCACTGTTCTAAGAACGGACAAGATTTTTATAGCTACGGAATGTACGCAAAAGCACCGATTTGTTGAAAGTTTGTCTTTTCTTATTCTCAAACTTCTTTTTAAAATGGTTTTTTCTTGTTTACAGGTAAGTCCGCTGGTACTTAAAAATATTCCGGGGAATGGTGTTATGGTAAGTACTATGTTTATGGCTGAGCCATTTGAGTTTTCAGGAATTAAAGTTCACTCACCTTCTACGTATTGCTGATAAACGAAACTACTATATTGTGGTTTATTATACTGATCTTCGTATTTTTTTTTAATCAAGTTTTAGATAAATTCGTATTTTTCTTCTTCGATTCCAGAACATATAAAATATCAAAAATTGCCACTAATCCCAGTACACTAGCGCCACTAATAAGTGATCAAACGCCGAACTTCTTACTTTTTGTGCGAACGAAAGAATTAAAAATTGAACTTCCTTTCACCTATGTTTTTTCTGGCGGTCACTCACATAGCAGTGCAGCGACGATTCTGTAGATGGCGCTACTGGCGGTGATTGTATCGGTTGAATTTAAATTATATTATTTTTTTGTGCGCATGCGCGGTTGAGGTGTTACTTTTACTAATAGATACGTGAAAAATACACTAGATGTCTCCAAATTAAAAACAACAAATGTACTTACCACTGTTAATTAAACCCACGATGATTGGTGTATGTTTACGCGTTTTTTTTTAATTTATAACAGTATGTATTTTAATAGTAAAAAAAAAAACCTAATTTTGTTAGAACTTAAAACTTAACTTTCGGCTTTGATTGAAAGGTGCGCTTTATTTTAAGCACTAAGCATAATAATTGTATAGGACGGAATATCGAAGTTATGGGAGTTTGAATATTAAACCTCACGCTCCATTTTGACGCTAGGGTAATCTTGATAGAAGATTGGTATTTATACACATCAATATAATGGCTTGCAATGTCTGGTTTTGGAATACTTTGGCAGTAGCTCAGTAATTATTTATTTCATAAATCAGTGGCATTCTTTGGTCATATTACATAACGCCTACTATATAATACACGGTAATTTTAAAGGTTTTATAGCCCAATAATGACTATCAATTCTAAAGGAATTCCCATCAAGAATCAAGGCCATGTCTGATTGAAGGTGTATTGAAAGCGAGAGTACTTTGGTGGTGTTGCCGTGCAACGATAGTGCAAGTAAACTCAACGGTATACGGATAATGGGCGTATAAAATGGCCAATTAAGCAGATCCTAATATGAATTACGTTAAAAAGCGCAAAATATACCCTTTTATAATAGTAACTGCGTGACCATTTAGGAAAATAGATCTTAATAGGAAAATAATACGAATTGCGTTAAAGTTCGTAAAATGATGATCAGCTAACGTGGCCATTTTGGACCTCCGGCTAATGACGTACCTAGTGCAAGGATATAGGATAGGACTCATCCCTGTGACAGGGAGTCATCACAATTAATCGTGTGTTGTAATTTTTGTGATACAATTTAAACCAAGCCTTTAAAAAAACTCTTTTACATTAGTTTTCATTTAAAAAATGTACGAATATTTTAGAATACCTAGAAGCCCAAAAATTATACTTGAGGGTTTTTGAAACAAAAAGCTCAAAATGCGTCTAGTGATTACATAGTCATAAAGTCACACTTTTTAGGGTTTTTTTTTTGGGGGGTGGGAAATCATCAAATAACCCCTCCCGCTCTTGGGCAGAGCGGAAGAGAGTGTCAGACTTCTACTGACTAAAAAACCACCCATGTTCCTTCTTAGCCCTTCATGTCGAGGCCGCGGTATCTCTTGCGAACAACCCGCAGCCCCGACGGGTTCCGTACCTCGAAAGAAAAAAACGAAACCCTATAGGCCCGTCCGCCCGACAGTCTGTCTGTCTGTCAAGACCCTTTTTCTCAGGAACGCGTGGAGGTATCAAGCTGAAATTTATACCAATAACTTGAGTCTATTGTCCCTTAAAGCTGTGAAAAAATTTAGCAGAAAATACAGTACACCATGTAATTATCCTTGCACTTCTGAACCTACGATCTGTGGAGTATTACGATTATTGCTAACACATTGGCAATACATTGAAATACTTGCTGTCTTATCTGAGAATTCAATTAAGCAAGTTGCCATTCTGTAATGAATACTCATTAGGCTGTAGAAATTATACGAATCAGGCAAAGGAAATCAGTAGTCGAGGTGTCCACGTGATAGTTACTTGCCACTTATTACGATACCCATGTATTGCAATACTTGGGACTTAAACTGATATATTGTTGCTTAATATTTACTTAAGAAAATCTAACTACTTGCATAAACATAAGATTTATAAATCGATCATCGTTAGCTTTTTCAAAACATGGTCGGAATTTAACCAGATACGGTTGAAAATTACAAAATAACGGTTTATATTTGTTTAGTATCCAATTTATATCCATATAAACCAAAAGGTAGCTGGCCAACAGACCAACCAATTTACCTGAATATTCGTCGGTTATGTTTACCACTATTAAATTTCTGGTTTTCTAAGATTTCAATGCACGGCTGTCACATGCGGGACAATACACCTACATAATAATAATAATAATAATCGTTTTATTTCAGGCAACTAAGGCCCATAGGTAAAATACACACAATAACGAATAATGGTGAAACCTTCATTTTGACAGAATAAAAACATTCCTTACGTTGTTTACGTTTGAGCCTATTGTATTTAATAAACGTAAGAAGCATTCAATTGGATTAGCAATGTCCTTCAAAATCCTGAAATCGTGTTAGGTAATCAGGGTTAGTAATTGAAGCTTTTTTCAAAAAGTCAGCCTTAAGAGAGTCAAGGTTACTGACCTAGACCAAGACATGATACACGTTAAAAAATCAAACATTTTTAGAAATCTTCATAATAAAAGAGCCTCAAACAAACAATCGAACATTATATCACCAGTCATTATATAACTTGAAATTAATATACCAGTACAATATTTCATTAGATCCACTCGGCTAATATCACGTAGTACGAAGCAGGTTTTTCCGCCAAAACCCGGTCTTGGGCACTCGTGCGCATCGGATCCGCTGCGCGCACGTTCCGTTATGACATAACTTTCGCTTCGTTCCGTCTCGTCTCATTGAGTGTCGTGACGTGAACTTGACCTTCGGGATGAGTTTGACTCTTGCTTTTGTTTGAAGATGGTGGAGGTGTTAATGCGCTCTGTTCGTGTTTTTATTTTTTTTGATAGATATTCGGTATTTGTTGCGTGATAATGGGGTGTGTGGAATATTTATGATGGGAAGAAAAGAGTAAAATAAGATTATAGAAACAATTAACCTACGTCTGAAGTTTTAAAAAAACCTTCTTTTACACTTTTTGTACCCATGAAAATTTTCTTCTCACCTAAAATCTGCAGATCTGTCACCCACGTTAGAATAGTATTTATTAGTCCCCAAAAACAATATCTATGAAGTGCTTGAACGAGAATCAAAATATGCAGCTAGATGTGCACCTTTTCACGCGTTGAACTCTTTTGCTTTGAACTCATTTAGTTCTTACTACTTTTTTCATTCAAGATTTTTTCTTGTTGGTTACACAGTTTTGATTTGTAACCAAACCGTTATACAATTTGAAAGATTCTCAATCATTAACTAAGTAACTAGCAGCCAACAAAAGCGAATCTTCCTTTCTAAGGGCCGGTTTTTCAATCACCAGTTAAATTTTATCTGACGAATAAGTTTGTCATTTTGACAGTTTTTGTATAGACAATCTGTCAAAACATCACATTTATTCCTCAGGTAAAATTTAACTGGTGATTGAAAAACCGGCCCTAAGTGAACCCAAACTCACTGACTTTTATAAACAAGTAGACGATTAAAATTAAATGTTAAGCAACTGAGAATTAAACACATGCAGAATCCATAAATCAACAAAATTATTGTATTGATATGCAAATATATTAATTGCTTGCGGTTAAAATCTTATTTGTTCTTCACAAATAAGATCATCAGTAAAAGTTGTTAAACATAATAGTAATGCAATCGTTATTTCGTATTTATTGTATATGTGTAAACTGATGAAATTATAAAATAAATAAGTTGTCTTAAGCTTTAACTGAGTCCAGGATATTATCCCGTCGGGGCTGCGGTACCGTCAGGACTGCGGTACCGTCGGGGCTGCGGGTTGTTCGCAAGAGATACCGCGGCCTATTGTGGCAGTTTGGGCTAGAATTCTAACAGTGGATATAATAAAAGATAATTTAATTAATATTAGTATTTCGCTACTGTTAATTTTAAAATAACCATTTTCAATGAATATTAAATATTTATTAATAAGTACTTATCTTTGGTCACATGAGTCATTTTCATAAATCAGTACAGTTAAGCTAAGTCAGTCAGTAAGTTATCAGTTAAGTTTCGCAAAAAGGTGTAGCATGATTATTGTCCATTCAGATGCTAACAAATTATGGTAGTATAGGTAAGACTAGCTGATGTCGGCGCCTTCACACGCGTGGATGTCGGTCAAATTATATACTAAAACCTTCCTCTTGAATTACTCTATCTATTTAAAAAAAACTGCTTCAAAATC
This sequence comes from Diarsia brunnea, assembly GCA_949774965.1. Classification (NCBI taxonomy): domain Eukaryota; kingdom Metazoa; phylum Arthropoda; class Insecta; order Lepidoptera; family Noctuidae; genus Diarsia; species Diarsia brunnea. The sequence goes on from OX459003.1 coordinate 19,294,067, forward strand.
CGTTGCGTTGTTTTAAAGATTTAAGCATACATAGGGACGGACAGACAGCGACAGCGACTTTGTTTTATACTATGTAGTGATGATGATAGTGATGATAGTGTTAGTGATGGTAGTGATAGTGATGATGTAGTGATAGTGAAGAGTAACTACTAAAGTATGTATATCGAGAACACTCGCATTATGGTGAAAGAGTCTGGTGAAAAAGTACATATAAGAGTTGCAACTTCAGCGTAAGACATATAAATTGTGGTACATATACGAGACAAGATAAAGCACAAAGTAAACTAATCTCAAATTCCTCATTTATCAGAAGGGAAAGACCCTAAATCGTCCACCTTTCGTCACTAACTGGTACATATTTTAGTTAAGAACGAGAGTAAATCCTAGTTCTTACCCATTTCAAAATTAAGTATAAGATTCTGACAACGAGGAATAGTTTCATTAGATATCCCCATAATACCCTCGTTTGGAATATTAGTACAATATCAAGTTTTTTGCAGGGAATACTGTACAACATTCCCTTGTACTACCTTTTATGACATTAAGAAGAAAGTGGAATACATAACATAGGTATTATGATTAGGTAACGAATGGATTCATAAGAAGCTTCCTAGTCGATCTATAAAATATCTAGAAATACTAGTATCAGTATTAAGGTTTCAGACCACTAGAATGCTTGGAATGCATGTAAGCAACCACTTAATTGATTAACGGTTAAGGAGGCTTTAGATTAGAGGTTTGCTTTGTTTTGAAGTGTTTTTTTAACTTTGACTTGTGTCTATACTACATTCATAAAAAAGGACGGATGATTTTTTTGCAAACAGTATATTTCTCTTGCACTTTTCCAATTTATTTGGGGAGTAGCATTCATGTTTTATTTTACTTTCTTTATTAATATTAAAAGTATATTGAATGTGGTTCAAAGCCTAGCATATTATGTAAGGCTCGTATCTCTATCAATTTTATCTTAATCACAAACCATTACATCGACTGAGTTCCAAAATTTAGCCCGAGGCATTCCATTTTCAAAAGCAAGGCAGCCTCGTTTGAAGCAATGAATAGTCCCAGTGTATACTACCGCTAAACTGGAAGGAGTCACACATGATTGCAGATGTGTGACGGTCAGTAAGTGCATTGGCACATCGTCCAGTAATGCTGGGCTATCTGATTGTCTGTGCACAACCAGTTTGTGAAGTGTTTCATAATCCTCGAGTCGCACTCGATATTGTGAACAGTTATGTTCTGATTTTTAAAGAGTTCGATCAATTTATGTTTAGATGATTTAGTATTCAAGTTACCTAGTTTATCTGCTCTCCATATATTATCTTCTGATGGACCGACTCAAATTATTTTATTATGACCTAATGCAAGAAATAATTCAACGATATTTGCACCTCGCAAGAGTCGAAAAACTTTTCAATTATTTCCTAAAAGCTCATCAGAGCTCAAAACGTGACAAATCAGACAACCATGGCATAAAAACTTTGACACCAGGCTAGATAATACACTAACCACACGAAAAAGAAAGAAGGATCAAAACTTTTGACCTTAAACGGCTTATTTATGTAGACTTGCTCATAGCAAGCTTGCTAGCTGGCTTGCTTGCTTGCTTGCGTGCTTGTTATTATGATTTTTATTTATTAATGACATCTTGATTTTTAATGTGTATTTTTCGAATGGGTTTTACTATGATGGTTTACTGATTTGAATGATTTTGTGATTAGTGTAATTCTCTAATTAAGGGAATTTTTGCCTGAAATAAAACACAATTTTTTTATAGATTACTAGTTAAAGGAAATAGCCATTATTAGAAAACATGTAGGCAGCAAACATAAATTGTCACTAATTTCCAAATTAAGTATTGCAGTAGCAGGTAATTGTATATAAGGCCTTCGGTGGGTGATTTGTATAAGTATTACTACAAATTCCTTCATTTACTTATTGGTTGTTATTGTTTTGTGCAATAGTTCATTATCGGATCATTTAGCTCCCTTCAAAATGGTTGAGCTGAATGGTGCTGATCCATGCGTCATGTTCGTGAACGGGCGCTGTCAGTAGAGACTGGTCATCTCTTAGTTGCCATGTTATATTTTTATTGGTTTATTGTATCGTCTATTCTGGACGCTTTTAACTTGCACGTATTTTTACATCGTTCTCACATATATGTAAGATCTCAACATTCAGGCTAGCTAAAGTAGACTCACCTTTCATGGGGTACTGTTTAAAATGTTTCGATAAAATACCCCCTCACATTCTTCAACTGAATGAGACGCAATTTTAAATCCTGTATGAAAATCATGACTGTGAAGTTATTGTAAAGGCTGCAGAAGATTGTAAAAGTATCTTTGCATTGTATAGATTCAATTTCTTAATATTATATAATTGCATGGCACATGTGTGAGTACTATGTACTATAAAGCCACTTTTTACATTTAGTTACATTTTAGTGACGTTGCCCTGGCGGCTGAGAGAATGTCATGCTCACTCAAATGTCTCGCTGATGGTGGCGCGTGTGTCGGATCATTTAGTTCCCTTCAAAATGGTTGAGTTGAATGGTGCTGATCCATGCGTCATGTTCGTGAACGGGCGCTGTCAGTGGAGACTGGTCATATCTTAGTTGCCATGGTTTATATATATATATTTTTTTAATATGTTTATTATATCTTTTTACTCCGGACGCTCTTAACTTGCACGTCTTGCTACATAGTTCTCACATATTATACCATCTCAACATGAATGATGTAATGTACCAAGATTTTTTGTAAAAATATTCTGGTTTAAAAGAGTGTCCATGGAGTTTCTTGCCCGTTCTTCTCCATAGTGATCTACGTTAGGGAATGGGCAACTACAGTACTTTCACAAGTTATTATGCCTTGTGACTGTGACTGTAGCTTAGGAGTGCAATGCGTCGTCCCGGGGGTTGCTGCGTCGGGTTGCGCGTCGCCGGATCTCTGCGGCGGCGAGTGCTGTGGGTGCGGGGTTGCGCGGCCGCGCGTGCCGTGGCGATGGGTGCGCGGGGCTCCGGGTCGCGGGGCGGCGGTTGCGCGTTGCGGCGTGCATTCGTTGTTCCGTGATTTGGAGTCTCGTGCATTCGTTGTTGCGGTGTGCGTCGCTGCGTGCTTTCGTGCTCGCAGTGTTCGTTGTTGCGGGCATTCGGCGGCGTGTGGCTCGGCGTGGTGGCTTTCGGGATGACGTATTGCACTCGTAGTTTAGTTTTGTTTTATGAATTGTTCTTCTGACATTCAAAAATGCCTGTAAAGGTTTAATTGAAATAAATGCTTTGAGTTTGAGTTTGAGTTTGAGTTCATTGTTTTCTTTAAAGTCGTACATTTTCAGTGGACGATCCTCTGGGGTCTCTAACTCCATTGCTAGCTTTCAGCAAGTCTGTAATGCTATTCCCAAATGACTGAAACTTCTGAATACTCTATCTTCAGTAGTAAACTGCTATAAAACGGATGACCGAATGACCTACATATTTTTCAAAACCAGGAAAATATTCTTTTTATTACCAGTGTCAGTATCCTCCACCCTGGCATACTCAAATTGCAAAATATGAATCAAAGCGTTTCTAAATAAGCTCAGTCAAGGTGAAGACGTTTTTTTTTCGAAACATATAATTTTGGAAAAGTAGATTTACCTTGGATTTTTGTTGATGACTCTGTCTCTGAAGGTTACTGAACTGGAAGAGTATGTTATTTGTTTACGAGGTTCAGGCTTATAAAGCACGTGAGGTATATAATAATAATTTCGATGAATGATTTTATCATGAAGACCAAAGAAACGATGGATGGAATGTGTGAAGGATGATATGGCTAAAAAAGAGGTGAGTGCTAAGATAAAGAGTAATAGAGAAGAATGGAGGAAGAAGACTACTGCACCGACCCCTAATACATTGGGATAAGGGCAAGATAATGGTGATAATGATGTATCTTGAACCGCAGGGGTTCCTGAGTTGGCTGTTTCATTACTATAGCACCATAAAGAAATTAATGATGTCCAAAGAATGGAGGCCTGAGAGCTACAGATTGTCTTCCCATTTTTGGATTCCTACAAAAAATGTATACCATGAATATACTTGTCAGGTTCCATACAAATGTTCTTGTCTTCTTGCCCATTCCTCAATATGCCACACATGGTGCGAACTGTTGACATTATGATGAAAAGGTTAATAACACCACCAGAAAACAACAATTATTACGCATATGTGCAGCCGTCGTATTAGCCTCTAACTGCTTGTACTTGCATTGGTTTAAGACCTTTTATAAATTGTATAATTAATCCTTGTGACATTAACCGCAAAAATGCGCAATATTAATTTTGGAATCTTTAAGTAGTTTGAAAACGTTCGGTGCAGCCTGTCTCTGCTTGCAACATTTTTTCTTGATTAAAATAAACATGATAAAATAGAGTATTTACCACTTCAAACATATTTCTTACATCTATATCAATTAATCTAATTTTCACACATCTGAAGAGTCTCTTTTTATTAACCCCTGACGTAAAAACGATGTTATAAGTTTTACGTGTCTGTGTGTGGCATCGTAGCTTCTGAATGCGTGAACCGATTAAGATTTTATTTTTTTTGTGTGAAATGTCCGCTCTATATTTTGCAAAGATATTTATGTAAGTAGGTATGGGGTATGGTAATAAGCGGTCCCCCGACACGACAAAGTTTTAATTAAAATAATTGTATTATGTTTTCATAATATTATTTCTTACTTTTTAAAATTTTGTTGTATGATTTTGGACTTTTCAGCTATTTTTGGAGTCGGAGGTTTTAAAATTTTAAAATTTAAGTTTTATGTTCTGTTCACGTTGTTTACACAAATTCTTGACCTTTATTAGTGCTGTCTTGTTTGTTATCTTTATTACCACTCTCCTACCTGCATTCCAGATATGGTCGACACCTTTCATCTTTCCTAGCATTCCTCTCTTCTTTTACCTCTCCAATCAATCTTATTTATTATCTTCCTTCACATAAATTAATATAAACAAACATACATAATTCTGAATAATGCCTGTTAATAAGGATGTGTAATATGTCAAAATGTTAAATGTCAGATAATGATTAATACCGTTGCTTCACCCGATCAGCGGGTATTCAACGTTTCTTTCATATCTCAAAGGAGTCAATAAAATCTTTGAAAGGTGTTGTAATTTTAAATGTTTGATTAAAGATCAAAGTAACGCTATTTTTGGCGAAGATTTCGTTGACATAATGAATGTCATCGTCATGAACATGATAACTGTCAAAAATGACAGTTATCATGTTCATGACGATGACTGTTGGCTTATTCTCGGTTTTAATAATAATGTACTTACCAGTACACGTACTGAGGGGTTTGACCCATTTGATACTAGACCTTTGAAGCTTAATACATGTTGAGAGCTTTTCTTATTTCACATTTAATAAATAAGTTCCAACAGATGATAAAATTGTACTCAACTTTGGGGACCTATAACTATAGTAATAAGTACGTTCTAACATAGAAACAAGCTTTAAATTAGCAACGAGAACCCAAAAATTAACATTGCATTTTTGACCCCAAAAATTGCTATTACAAAACAATGCAACACATCAATAATTTCGAAATTAACATATTCGAAAGCATTCCAATATTAATACTGCTCAGATGATTAATGACTTAACAAATTTTTCGAAACAGAAACGCAGTAGCATTTTAGTATTAAGTTGCATAAAATTGAATACATTGACATGAATTAAATCGACTTTATTATGTAAAATCATAATCAAAGAATTGATTAGTGTAATTGATCTTATTTCTTTACCTCAATTATTAATGCATTTATTACAGTCAATAACGGATGTGAAATTAAGTTATAAAGTAACTAATAGATACTCGTATAGTACAAACATAGTAAAAAAGGCATTATTATTATTATGTCTTTATTAATAATATCGTGGGCGATAAGTTCAGGGTTACGACCAATACAGGTATTTTATTCATAGTTATTCATATATTCGGTTTTCAACGCGGGCTAAATAATATGGTCCGTGGAAACTATAGCACATCCTTTTTGGTACTATTATTATCTAAATCTAGACTTACGACTAAGGTGACATTTGTATTAATAACGTCATTCGAAAAACCAGAAACTGACTTAGGTGTTGAAAGGGTAAAGGTGTACATTTTTTGAGCTGGAAAAGTATCCGTTCGCTTTCATCCAAGAATATCTTTGGGAGTGCAAATGGTGCTAGTACCTATTAGTGGTTGTGGCATCTATTCAATAGCAGATGATGATAAAATAATATTACCTACTCAGATGATGAGATATTAGGAACTATATTCAAACAAGGATTCATTTGAAAAAATGGCGGTGAAAACATTCCTTACGTAAAGACTTCCCGTCTATTTCATCTGTGTCAATACATAAGCCGCTTAACATGATTTTAAACGCTGTGAAAATGCACACTGTATAGTCAAGTTACATTATGTCCCACGCAGGTGCGAATAAGTACATAACTAGTCACTTATTCCACTTAAATTACTTCTACGTGAGTGGGATGCGAAACATTTCGCATTGCACATAGTTTTCCATTTCACAATAACATTACAACTTTTTGTTACTATTTACCGAAACGGAAATGCTAATTGAACTTAAATTATTTCGCAAAATGATCATAAAAGTACTTATATTGATACCAATGGAATTGTTTTCGAACATTTAAAACAAAGCTTACGTAAAATGAGGCTTATATTTTCGTAATGGCGAGCGAGCGTACATTTTGTGTCCTAGTAATGTTGACAGTAAACAACCACCGCATGTAATGACATTTTGCAATATTTAATGCTCATAAACCATGCGTTGTAAATCAAGTAATACTGATTTTGAAAGATCAGCGTTAAGTTAGTAATCAATCTGCAATTTGACAAATGGATGCTCAACGAATTGGTAATTTTATGCAATGAATTTATGATCATAGAGAGATCCTACAACAAGTGAAACAGGTTTCTGTGTTATTGATTGCTGTGCGCTAATAAATAGTAGTAGAACATTGTAGTTAATTGTAATCGTGTGAGATTACGCGAGCGTAATATCGCGGCGTATTACGCAAAACAAAGATCGCGTTCGGCGTGTATATTGTCAAGAGTGAAAATGTACCAGGTTTCGACACACGCGTAACTAGCGGCTATCCGCTTGCGATGCTTCTATCTGGGTCATATTATTTCGCATTTCGTAAAACTTACTTACAGACCCATAACGTTACACCCAATTACACAGGGACAATGTAAGAATTAAAACAACGGACATAATTATCATAATTGGCGTGGCCATTTATTTTCACAATCATTTCGCTCATCCAGATTAAGGGAAAATCAAAAACATCATTTTTTCGTCTTAATATAACAGGTACATAAACTCAAACGTAACTTCAACCGATTTAAAAAAAAATAACAAAAAAGTAGACTAATAGAGTATTTAGTTCAGTGCGTTCGATCGCGGGTCGTGGAATACGAGTTCCTTGGATCTGGTAGCACGACCACTATCCATTGCTGGGGTATTTCACGTCCCCCATTCGTATTAGTGCTAAGCTTATATTTATGTATCACATTCTGACGTATCTGCTCCCTGCAGCCTTAGTAGCTATCATGATGGCCATATCCGTGGCCGTGTCCGTGACCGATAACAACGGGGACTGGTACCTTCACGGGGTAGGGCACGTGCTTCTCGACATGGACTGGTATGTGTTTCTCGATGTGGACGGGGTATGGCCTATCAACGGGGACCTTGACGGGGTAAGGCACGTGCTTCTCGACGGGGTAGGGGATGTGTTTCTCAACGGGGTAGGGCGCTGGGTAGGGTACCTTGACTGGGTAAGGCACGGGTTTCTCAACGTGCACAGGCACGGGACGGTCAACTGGGACCTTGACGGGGTAGGGGACGGGCTTCTCTACGGGGTAGGGCACCAGCTTCTCAACTGGGTAAGGCACAGGCTTGGGGATATGCACGGGGTAAGGCCTGTCGACGGGAACCTTGACAGGGTAGGGAACTTCCTTGTACACGGGGTAGGGTTGGGGCACATGTACGGGGACCTTTACGGGGTACGGTACCTTCTTCTCAACTGGGTAAGGAGCGGGAACGTGAACCTTGACGGGCACGTGGATCTTCTTCTCAACGGGGTAGGGCTGGGGTACGTATACCTTGACGGGGTAAGGCCTGTCAACGGGCACATGGACTGGGTAAGGCACCTTCTTCTCAACTGGGTAGGGTTGGGGTACATGTACTGGTACCTTCACGATCTCCTTGACTGGGTAAGGAACGTGTTTGACGACGGGGTAGGGTTGGGGAACGTGCACCTTTACAGGTACGGGGACCTGCTTCTCCACTGGGTAGGGGATGTGTTTCTCAACAGGGTAGGGGACAGGGACGTTTTTGACCACAGTGATGGTTTTGTGGGAGTGGGTGTCGTGTCCACCGTAACCTCCACCGTAACCACCGCCAAAGCCGCCATCGTAACCACCGCCGAATCCTCCGTGGCTACCACCACCGAATCCTCCGTGGCCACCACCACCGAATCCTCCGTGGCCACCACCACCGAATCCTCCGTGGCCACCACCACCATGTCCGTAACCAAGTCCAATGTCGAACACTCCTCTTTTCTCGTGCTTCTTCTCGTCCGCCGCAGCTTCCTTGTTATCGGTCACTGCCACTTCTTTTTCTGCTTCCTTGGCTTCTTCTGCGTAAGCGAAGGCCAAGAGAGCCACCAGACTGGCGGCCACGAGCTGTTAACAAAAAAACAATGATTAATATCATAAACTGGAACGAATGTGATAGTAAGAATAGAATCGAAAGTTATTATCGCAGTTGACTAATTATCTGGTGCAAATATGCTTCGAGGTTCGTTGTTATAATGAGTGGTCGAGTTAACATCGCAGACAACTACACACTAAGTACGCAATTTCCTTGTTGCGTAAAACGTTAAAAGTGGGACAAGGGGGTTTTACATATCCAGGCACTGTCACAACCCTACGGGTTTTATAATTATTATTAACACTGTCACTTAATTATTATTTTTATAATTTAGTTAATTTTAAAGTTCGAACACACCATGTGCCTCATGATGCTGCACTAGTAGGTTGCACTGAAGTCAGCGAAGTCCTGAATGCGAATGATGCGTGATCGTTCGTAGCTTCGCTATATATATGCGGTAAGAGCGGCCGAGCGAAGAAAAAAAATGGCGGCACTCTATAGGACCATGTTACACTTTCGCTTTTGAGGGGGTTCGGAATCGAGCAAGCCGAAATGCTCTATATCTGTCTACGCCGAGATTCGTGGCGACCGGTTCGCTAGCAATGATATAATTTAAATATAATTAACGTAATCATCTAATGCCGATCTGTGAATGCTTTTCCTTTGTAAGGCTTCAAGGTTGCTGTGTTCATGTTGTCTTGTATATGTTACAGTTTAGTGTATACGTACTCGTTTGTTCCAAACGATTTTTGTATGCTAGAACTTGTTATTGTATGTTATCCTTGGACTTTTCGCGAATCATTTCTTTGTTTTTTTAAATGAGGTGAATATTCTAATCAGGTAATTAAGTGCATTGTGTGTTTAGTGGGTAATTTAATTTAGGTAATAACACGTAATGCAGTCAATGTAAAAGTTTTAAGAGGGTGTTTAATTGCGAAAGATAGTGATCGTTCTAACACATTCAGTTTATTTTTTGAAAAAATACTTTGCCGACTAATTGGCGTACGATGGATTACTTTGAAAATAGTCATAGTAACTAATTAAGATTTTTTAAAGTTGTAAAATTCTCACTACGATATCAATGGCGGTGATGGTGATTTAAAATTTAGTTGGACATCAACTTTTGAATTACCGTCCTTGAAGATATGCAATTAGAGGTGAAGGGCATATTGAGACATCCGTAAGTAAATAATAGAATGGCAACGGACTGCATTCACCGTTTATAAAACTGAATTGGAAGTTTGGGTTGAGATGTTCCCTTTACATAATTTGATGCGTAATTGCAGATTGGTGAATCATAAAGTTGGAAGTAAACCTAACATCGATTAGATAAACCTCTTTGTCTCCTTGATCGGTGCTTATTTTTTAGTGTTTATATGGGTTTGGGAACAGTCCCTTACAGCGAGTGAATTTGAGATTGTCGCAGAAATAAAATTATCAGCAATAAAAAATACACCGAATAATGTTTATCAGTTTCTAAGCAATCATTAATAATGCATAATAATATCATTAACACTGAAAACGGGATATTTACCATGTTTAATGTTTATTTTCAGTGTTGTGACCATGTCAGTTTAAAAACTTAAATCTATTATATCTTCGTCTCGAGCACTTTAGTTAATGATTAGTGACTAAGAAAACAAATGTTCGTTTAATGTTTGCGCATACAAAACATGTATATCAGTTACATACAATTACAGTTCTGTTAGCATATATTTGCAGTTTCGTGTAATCCACAGGACTTTGGTTATTTCATTGAAACGTGTTATTATGTGATATGTGTAATATGATAGTAGCAGATACTATCTTTAGTTACTACTAATACAATTTATTAGGTTAGAAGTGGTATAACAGCAGTATATTATTATGTGATTTAGTTGACACAATACAGAAAATAAGATATTTGTGGAAATGATAGAGAAAAATAATAAATTACTGAGGTAAAAAAAAAGTAAGGCTGATTTGTAAGTGATTGTTGTAGACATAATAAGAAAGATAAATAAAGCGACTATATGCCTAGACAGGTCAATAAATATCGTGCAGGAAGATGATAAAGTAGTCAATAGTTTATTGCATTTCACAATGTAGGCTCAGATGTTAACATTAAAAAAAAATAAACACTCGTGCACTCTAAAGTGCCGAGTACTTGGATCTTTTAGTTAGTCTCTTGTGTGTAATTATAAATTATCTGATAAATGAAACATCTATGGCTGATTGACTGAAGCTCAGGCAAATAAAATATAAGGATATGGCACGGAGGTGACGAAATTTTGGAACTGCCACTTTGCTTATGTTAAGTCATCAACCGTATTTTAACCACAACGTATCGTGGGGCACGTCCAAAGTCATAGTTCTTTGTCTTAAGACTTTCAAGATTGTCTCTGGGTGACGGATGGAATTCAATGACACATAGGATGCATCCTTGGTCGAGACTAATGGGTTTAGCTTTTGTTTGATCATCATTTTCATCATCATCATTTGTATGAGACAGGAAAAGGCGACTGCGTTGTGTAATCAAGATTCAAACAGTAAGGCATATAACCACTCCAGATGACGCTATAATCCTATTAGATGAACCTTAATCTTATTGAACACAATTTTTCTTCCATTCTTCCCTGTCGATACACCCTCTTCTTTCATTATAATTCCTTACTGGTTTCATTCAGTATCAGTATATAGTAGTAGGACCATTTTTTTGTATAGTTCCAAAAAACAACCAGAAACCTCATTTTTTCCGTGCTGAATGCTGTTTTCAAATTAGGTCGTATCAATTTTAATCTGCACTTCATCAATTTTGTTATTTACGACCAGCTATTATAATTATAAATATTAGCTATAATTTCTTTAGCTTGTGTTTTACACACGAGCTCGAGAATTAATAATTTCCACGTAATGCTCTATTTTTCTATGCGATCTACTTTTGCGATGTCTATTATTAGATGTTATGTACATCGTCATTGTGCAACGTTTCTTCTTATTCTTCCTTCATCAGTCACATGACTACCATTTGATTACGCCACGTTCGTCAATATCATACCGTGATTCCATCAACATGCTAATTTAGAGTTACTACAAGAGCTTTGGCATGTAAACCAGATATTAAGTAAGTAATAGCAATCTTCAAGTCGATCGCAACATCGGACAGTTTAGTGACAGCAACAGCATCAAGGAGCGTAGAATCTAGGGAGATGTGTCATATAAGGACAGTACTACAATGTTTGATTGATCTCCTTCATGATAGGTACATTATCGATTGTATACCTGAATATTTTAAAGGTACCTTAGCGCTGAAAATTTATGAAATGGTAATTGTATCTTTGCTACGCCATTATTTATCTTTCTCCTGTCTTTATATCGATTATTTATTTTCGTGCTACAGGGTCTAATCTGGTGTCAGATTTTTTATACCACCCATGAACCTCTGATTTAGCTTTATCCTCATTGATTTGGGAACAGAGCAATGTCTTCTTCGAGTTAATCATTATCCGAGTATTCGTTGTATTTACAGCAGTTATTATCAGCAGTATGTAATTTTATTATGTTCGTGACAAAAAATATGAGTACGAACGGGGAACAATAGTTTATTTTGTGCAAATCTTTGGCAGACAGGCATTCTTCGCGTTCCAGTGAGTTAAGTTTAACTGAATTTGTTCTATTACATAATATTACTCAACACCTCCCTTGTCGGTAGTCACATCATCCTTCTTAAATCTATGTTAACATCGGGTGAAACGATAGTGTCTACGGTTACTTAGGTGCTTGCTCAAACGCATATCGCCTACGCTGGGAACAAGTTCCAGTTTACAAGCCACTTGTGCGGTAAGATAAGCAGATGCTTGTCTATGTTTTAGTTTGTTCTACTCCTTGATTTCTAGGGTTTCGTAATTCAAAAGGGAATTAGGAGTAGGTACAATTAATTAACATTGGCTGACAGCTACAAACTGATTTGTGCAATTTATGGCTCGCTTATCGTGTTTCCTTTCAGTTTTCAGTGATGTCCATTTTTGATTAAACTTTTCTTAAAGTTTCATAATATTTCTGTATTTCTCATAATAACTGCTTACATTTTTAGCAAGATAACTTTATCTTTTATCAATGATATTACTGACTGTGGTTTGGGATAAAAATTTCAATCATTAATTAATCATTATCAATTAATTTCCGAATTAATATTATGATAAAATGCAAAGCTTTGACCTCGTTCAATATTGAAATCTAAGAAAACAGAAATACCCTGATCATCCAAATCTCTTGACAATGGACTCAAAAATTAAAATGCATTATTAATGACATTTCTTTCCAAAACAAGGCATTTTATGTCAAGGTGGACAACAGTCATTCTTTTGTAGATGTTCATCAAAACTAAACCAAATATGATAAGTGGGTGGGGTGTATTAATTAACATAGTTAAGTGATGCATTGGCAGTCTTAATTCTGAGTGCAGAAGTGGGTGAATTATTATTTATTTATTAAAACTTTAAGCACATGTAAAAAACAATGTACAAAGGCGGACTTCATGCCTTGGGCATTTTCTACCAGTATTTTTCTATACTAGGTGCATTGAAAATCGACTAAATACAAGGAAAATTGTCAAAATTAATGTCCTCTGTCAGGTAAGAAAAGCGGGATTGACAAAACGCCCGTTGTAGAAACATTTAATCCAATAAAAAATAATAAACAAACCTGTCTTAAATATTTATAAAGGCCTGTGTAGTTTCACGATACCCAGATCTTATACTGGGCAGTGGGCGGAATAGGATTTGACCGCCGAAAGCACATCGGACACGTGTACTTCATTAAGACTTTTTTAAATCTTTCTGTAGCAATCAAAGAAGATTTGTCAAACATTTACCCTACAGTATCGTTTAACGTAAATACCATGAATAATTTATTCTAGGATTAGCGATGAGTCTCGGCAAAAATGCCAAGAATGACAAAATAGATTACGAAACTTGAAATCCACTTTAAGAATGCAAAAATCTAAAATGATTCATCTCTCAATGGCATCTTGTCAAAATCACTTCGTGCACAACCTTTTTCTTGTCATTTTTACGAAATATTTTACTGAATATAATTTTCACATAAATTATTATTATTTTGACGTTTTACATGACCTTTGAGTGTGTGTATTGTTTCTTATATTTTGAATTAGTGTGTGAATTTCTTAAAATCCTTTGTTTCACGAACGGAAGTTATTTTTATCGCATAGCTTACATACGTTTAAGTTTGTTTTATCTTGTTCCTGCGATGCTATCTGTTTTAGGATCTTCAGTAATGTGACATTGAACGGAGACGTGTGCTTTTTGTTTCTAGCTATGTTTATTTTTCACGTTTACTTTATAACTTAACTTTATTCGACTTTGAACTTTAATTATTACGAATTTACTGCGTTCAGAGATGTTTAATGAGTACTTAAGTCGTCACTAAGTAAAGATTTGACATACAAAATCTTTACTAAGTGACGGCTTAAGTAAACATTCAACGTCTCTGAGTGCGGCTAACTGCCGCACTGCCGTATAGTCTACGTTATAACTTAACGTATACTATGCTAATTTTAGGATTGTTTATTAAATCTTCTAAATAACCTTAACTTACAAGCTTCTCTGCAATTTCAAAGCAATTTTCGAAGAATTGTAATCATTATTAAAGAATCTTCGCGTTCTCTTAATAAACCTAAAGATTGACTTTAATAAAACGATTAAGGTTTAATACACTTGCGTGCAAAATAAGGGTATATCCCGTACAGCCTTCAAAACAAACACACATACATAGCTAATACGCATTAATCAATTATTAAAGAACTGCATTCAAATTGCTTCATATTTTATTGAGGATGCTATTAATTTAAATTCAGTCAAGGTTTCAATTCAAGTTTCTCTATATAATACGTAGTATTCTATCAGTGGTCTTATTAATGTATTGGACGACGGTAAAAGACAGTTTACGCACCTATATACTTTTATATTAGTGAAGCGTAGAAATAAAATAGAGATACAATTAAATATCTGATAAAATCTAGAGAAAATAGATTTAAACTCAAGAATTAATTAACTAGTAGCTCCATAGATATATAAAAGAGTAAGTTGCTGAAGCACGGTTGGTGCAGTGCCTTAGCGATTGGCTGCTGCGCTGCGTGTCACGGGTTCGATTCCCGCCCGAGCAAATGGCAGAGTTACGAGAAGGCGTCGTTCCACTCGGGCAGCCAACTGTAGATCCCCGCGCCGTCCCACCACCACCAGCCGCAGCAGCATCAGGTACTCTCAGTTTTGAGCTGATGCAAAATAGATTGCCATCGACACGCTAAGTAGAATAATTCCAAAAAATACTCCACAGGTTATTCCTGGTTTTCTTCTTCCATTCTACCCTGTCAGACGTCACGGCATCATTAGCAAATGATGAATTGACACGCTACAACTAAACAAAATCCGGTGGTTATCATCGGTGGTTTTCACAAATAGTATTTTATCATATTTATGTTAGTCTGTAAGGTATTTATCTATGGGCCTTGTTGCCTGAAAATAAATGGATTATTATTATTATTATTTCAATTAATTGGAAATAACTTGATAATAGATGATGGGACAGATGGGCGAAGATAGTAACACAGTGGGTGCCTGAAGACGGCCGACGTAACCGAGGCAGGCCCTAGAAACGCTAGCGTGACGATCTGGACTCGTTCTCAACGGATTGGACAGAGAAGGCAGATTGTAAAAAAACTTGGAAAGCCATGGGGGAGGCCTTTGCCCAGCAGTGGGACAGTGTAGGCTAATATAAAAAATTTAAAAAACTTGATAAAAAACATCCCTAATAATTCAAGTTCGTGCATTGATATAAAAACTAAAGATACGGTCGTCCGAACATTTGCTCGACGCGTTCGCCATACAGAGAATCGGTGTAGTCTGCTCGTTAACGTAACCTTGTATAAGCGGCGTGGTATTTTCGAGGTATAAAGAACATAAATAAAGCTTTTAATAAAATTTTCGACCGCACCCGAAGAGAGCCGATCGTGGACTAGTTCACTTCGGCTTAGGAAAGACCATTTTAGGACCAAGTTCGAGGCGTCATTTTAACATGCGGTCCGCCCAGTCCTTACGCAGTAATATATAAGTCAATGAGTTCGTGTACAATTTTTGCCACATCCTGCAAAGCATAACATAAACATCGCATAACGTCACGCCTATAGACTCCAAAGGTTTAGGCAGAGGTGTACCTAAAAGTTCACCCACAAGTACACAAGGCATGTCAATCAAATACGATTCGAATCTTTGCCAACTCATACCACGCGCTCTTCGCAAGACTAGGTACGTGACGATCAATGACCGTTATGTCAAACGTCATACTATAAAGGTACGTGCCCTTTTACTGACGCTACCGTGTCGTCATCCATCATAACCAATCAGGTCTTGGCTCCTCGCGTTATGCAACATGACCTGAGTCACCTGTAGGCTGTGGGCGGGTTTTAATTATACCTATAAAATAACCGGTTCACATTCTGTTGTATTTTATAATCTTTGAGGTTGCTAGGTTCAGTTCAGGTGGAATTGGCATTAAAAATCCCTTGTTGAGTTCCCCGATTGGTAATTCTGGTAGGTCGCAAGCGACTGCTGAGAATGGGGACCTGGGTTCAATTCGCCAGGTCGAGCAAAGTGTTATTGGTTTTTTCCATCAGGGAGTTTCAGTTATGGTCACGAAGATCTGTGCCTGATTGTTGGAAAGAGTATAATTTAAAATCAATAAGAAAGTCTGTCTCTTGTATAGGTAAGGTTAAAATTAAGGTTTTTGTTAAAATTATGGTAGTTTAATTTTATATCGGGCAATTGTTTCAGCAGTAGTAACTGACACCGATCCCAAATTGCTGCCTACCTAACACCACATTAAATTACAAACTTCAACAAGAAAACACAATCTTTCTCCACATTGTCTACGTCAAAACTTGAGTAGAAGTTCACGGTCACAACACCTAACGACCACGAGGGCAAACCCAACACTAAATAATTTCACGGCAAATAAAGTAACTTTATGTATGTCCAATTAATTTGGAGAAAAAACCACTTTAAATAAATGCAATCAGGAAATTGTATGCTTACTACCGGTATCTTTATTTTTAGGTGGATAAATAGATAGTAGGTACTTTTTTTGTTGGAATTAATTTTTTTTATTTAGTAAGTATTTATTCAGATATGAAAAATGCATTCGTTTGTTGCATTTATTTACTGTTTGTTGCATAACGATATTATAATTAAACGTAATATCACGTCTGTAATCCCCGTGGAGTTAGACACAATTGTATTTGTAGTATTCCCACATTTCATCACTTATATTTGACACCTATGGTAGTTGGAGGCCTATTGCCATCAACCGGGAACAACATTTGAATGACAAATTATGAGGCAAAACCCAATAACAATTCTGGGAATAAAGACAAGTCCTCAAGCTCAATAGAAGTTCTTGTACTTAAAGATAATAAAAACAATAGATATATATTTTTTTTTTCTTGAAAAAAAACGTTCAACAACTATCTGTAGGCCATACAAATATTTGTTCCGTGCGGGGATCGAACCCGCGACACACAGCGCAGCAGTCCAATCTCTCAGCCACTGCACCAACCGTGCCGTCAATATATTTTATCACTATCAGTAGCTAATAGAAATTCTCTTTGTAGTATAATAGTAATAGCAGAACGAGTGCGTCGTGGGACTGCCGATCGTTTGCTCTATTATCGATAGACCGCGATAAAGTTTTCGTAATAGGCCTCCAAGGTACGCACTGGGAGTGAATGTCGCGACGTATGTAAGAATAATGTTGCGGAAAATTAAATCGTATCTTGTTAATTATTTTGAAACTGTTAAAGGTTCATTTAAACTACTAAATTTATTACGCAGAAAAGTTTATTTTCTTTGATTCTGGGTCTACAATCATGTTCTGACTGATTAAGGTGGAAAGATTGAGCGTGGATGTCATGAGCATCGATTATTGTAATAACAAAACACTATTAAATCTAAGATTTTAAACTGACATGGTCTTCAGTTTATCCGTGATCATGGTGCTTGTAACAGCGCCGAAATATCGGGAACTCGAAACAAACAGTAAACATGGTAAATATCCCGTTTTCAGTATAAATAATAGTACTATTAAATCTAACTTGAAACATTATTAGTTTGCAATACTAAGCTAAAACTAATATTACAAGCACCAGAGCCGTTTAGAACAATAAAATGACACATGGTCTTAGATCTTTTCTTTGTATTTTGGTGGGTGGGAAATCATCAAATGTCTTCTCCCGCTCTGGGCATAGCGGAAGGGAGTGTCAGACTTCTACTGACT
This sequence comes from Diarsia brunnea, assembly GCA_949774965.1. Lineage (NCBI taxonomy): Eukaryota > Metazoa > Arthropoda > Insecta > Lepidoptera > Noctuidae > Diarsia > Diarsia brunnea. Next base: position 19,312,106 of record OX459003.1, read on the forward strand.
AAAAGCCACCTACGTTCCTTCTTAGCCCTGTGTGTTCCGGAGCCGCGGTATCTCTTTAACAGCCCGCAGCATGCTCTTAGATCTACCGTTTCATAAATAGTCCGCGCTCTATATACATAACTTTATTCTATATCCATGAGTATGTATGTCCCGCCTCATGCGTGATTAGCCTTAATTTGTCAGTTTATTAGCGTGAAATATTCGGAACAGCTACGCGGACTCATCTAATGTTGAATAGTAATGTCGCTGTTACTAGATTATGCCGCAAGTTTGTACAATTGACATCATTTACGTGATTCTATTTGGGAGACAGTTTACTTTGTTGTTGTTATTTGCCCACTGTTCGAGTGTTTGTTTACCTTTTTTTACGAGCTTCGAGTATCGTTAGTTTTTTTTTTAATAATCTATTTACTGCCTCTAATCTCTGTACCTTTATTGTGATATTTGTTGTGGAAAACTCACATTTATTATGTGTAAATTGGTTAATTTACGGATGTGTTAGGTCATGCACATAATGTACCCTTTATACTACACATTTACGACCTTACAATTTAAGATGTTTGCAGTATAATCAGAGACATCTTTGGGCATCAAATCCATGTACGGTTAGCAACAGAAATAGCACATTTCGGAATTTTATTATTACCAGCTATTATTTTTAATGTTTCAAAACATAATGTTTTAAAATATTCCTTATTTTTCAATAAGTGTTAGTAACAAGTAATATTTAACAAGGGTTTGTTAAAAAACTTGCTTTAAATCTTTGAGTAGTGTTAATCTACCTGTGATCCTGTCTTTACTGATTCAAACATTTCTGCCAAGGTCTTTCGTTGAAGAGATCTATTAGAAATACCTACTTAGTGGTAGAGTTTATTACGTCTATAAATGGAATGTGCATTTTCTATCAGTCAACCTTTGGGTAATGCAATGACAAATAGTGGTAGGTGAAAATCTAAACTATCAAAGTATCCACCTATTTCTGGGTAAATTTTTAAACTTACAGTATAGTACGTAATCTCGCGCTTTTTCCTCAATCTCACTCAGACTCCTGCTACAATTCATACATATTCCTTTCAGCTCGTTCACGTTCATACAAGTGACCAAACACACAATAAAAAATAAAGCGCTGTTATAAATATAGGTACTCTTAATAATACTGTACATCAATGGTAGGTCGAACAACAATCCAATTCTGCTCATAATTTTGGTACACATCTTGATATTTCTTGTTGTATTATAATAATTTAATTTTTTCTTGTATTATATAGCAGGTGGTTATATCTAAAATGATAATAGGCTCATTATTTAAATGTGTGTGAACTATTCCTGTAGTGTTTAGTGTCATTATACTCTCAAAATGGGCAGTTACCGGGTTCCCATGGATAATATCCGTTTAAAAGATAAGAATGTATTATTTCGGAAGCATTTTGTGAATAAGTATGTATTTATGTACCAAAGTTTATTTACTATTATTACTTCCTTAGCCTTTTCCGGTTTTGTTTTATTAATGGCTTTGAGAGGACGTGCTCGTATTTCAAAAGCTTAGCTGCTTTATTTTTGGAGTCGATACTCCATAAAACGCTCATGACTATGTAAACTTGCAATACTTTTATGTAATCACCACTAGTATCTTTTTTCTCATAAAGGTCAGTCAGGTTTTCGACAAGTCATCAACTACTTACACGACACAGATTTTTTCTTTACCATTTATTGAATTGTTTTGACCTTAACACGGTCGCCGCTTGCAAAAGAAAATTGTGAGAATTAAAACGCAGCGTACCAACCGCAGCGTTTTCTCTCACCAATGCGTCAACACCTTAGATCCGAGCGATTCTTAAGTGTTATTTCGTAAACGTTTCCCACCGAACAGTTTTCGTGAAGCGATTGTCATGCCAAGGTCCTTATTGTTCTTTTAAACTGTCTTATTTTTATTAGGATTATGTTGTTTAATTATATTGGGATCAGTTACGTTACTGTTGGTCAATGTTTGAGTACATTTGTATCCGTAGGTATTTTTGAACTCAGTGGTACACTACAGTATGTATGTACGGTAGTGTGTGGTAGCTGCTTTAAATTCTTTAACGTTAGCTAAGTGAATTATAATCCTGATTATTTTAATAAGATAAATAGTAACATTGAGAATTGGAAAGAAGAATCATGAAAAATCAGAGGTTTGTGTTTTGGGTTTGAACTTGAGATTTGTGACTTGACAGTCCGACGTTCACTCCGCTGGATTACCACTGCTATTTGATGGAGTACAAAGTTCATTGACTAATACATTGTTCGATCTCCTTGTCGAAGATTGAGGTCAAGAGTAGGCCCATTTAGTATGAAAAAAAAAAAAAAAAAAGTAAATACCTGGTACACTTCTCAAATAATAAAAATAATAATATACAGACACAAAATCCATGGCCAATAAAAATGTGTAAAATAGGACAACTGTTGAGAACCCCATGGTTTTACAAAAATATTCGGTGGCATACCTTTTCACTCATATTTATGTATTAAATGTACATAATCACGAGTAGTAGGACAATAATTGACTAAGTGAAACTCTTGTATTTTAGGAATTTACCGTAACACACTCAAACATGTTAAATAAAAACTTTGTTTTTTCAAACAAATCAATTTATTTTCGTAGCCTGTGTAATGGTAGCCATATTTAAATGTGAAGAATATTATGTGAACATTTTTTCGGCGAATCTCCAAAACGGCTGAACCGATTTGACGCAAATTTTACTAGCAGATAGCTAATGTTATAAGGAGTAACTAAAGCCAGGCTTAATTTTTTATAAAGGATTAGGATTCTGTAAAATCTAAAAACCTTTCACTACACTGGATAAAATCTAAAAATCTAAAAACGTGTAAAATCTAAAACCCTTTAAATTGTTAACAAAATCCGATTTAGATATGGAAGAAATATTTTTATAATACGACGAACGAGACGAAGTTTACGGGCACAGATAGTTCATAATAATTTATTGTATTCATGAAAGGAGGTACTGTTCCTTATTATCTCGTGCAGTGAATTTTAGTTGTATTCGCAATTACAATGACACATTTCATATGTTTTAACTCAAAGATTACTGTCCCAGAGAATAATGTTCATTTCAAATTATATGCCGTTTGACCCGACACGTATACGCTTGTGCAAGTTATACTCAATTTCACATTTATAATGTAACTTGGGTTTACGTTTGTATGTTTTGTTCTGACTCATGTTACCGTTATTTTCACTGCTTTGGTACAGTGGTGGTTAACGCTAATACTGGCCGAATGGTATTTGGTTCGAAACCAGGTTTGACGAAAATGTCTCTGTGTGTGTTTTGGTTGATGGCAATAAGGTATTTCGGGTTTCATGTGGCTTCAAATTTTTTTGGCGGGTGAAAATCATTAAATAACCCCTCTCGCTCTTGGGCAGAGCGAAAGGGAGTGCCAGACTTCTACTGACTAAAAACCCCCCATGTTCCTTCTTAGCCCTTCATATCGAGGCGGTATCTCTTTCGAACAACCCGCAGCACTAACGGGCGTCGGCCCTCGCGGGCCCCTTCCATGTTGCTGACATCTCTCAGAGGCGCGCGTGGAACACGAACGCGCCGTCGACACGGCCTGTCGTTGTCATAAGACGGACGGACGGCGAGCTAGGCCATCACTCATCGTCTACAGGCCCACGTCTACGGTGGCCGGAAGACATCACGTAGCCCCCGACGCCCGGAGCGCCTCCCGCGGCGGCTGGGACGAGAGGTTCTCTCCCTCTCACGTTCCGCCACCTCCTTCGCTAGCATCACTGCTTCACAGAAGGAGGCGACGGTGTCCCATTCCTCCTCACCCCGGACCATGGCTTGCACCAGGGCCGGACGCGAGAGGTCGGCCTAATGGTATATTACATACAGAACCTGGCGACCGAGTTCTGTTTGTGTGAAAATAGAGGAAACGATTTTTCCCAAATATAAGACCGATGGAGGGAAGTGGAAATTATGTTTTTCCTACTCCTCCGCTATTCTTTTCTGATTAATTTCGTTGCGGGATCCAAGACAGTTAAATCGTTTTTCTGGGACTTCGTCGAGCTTCATTGTCTCGGCGCTTTTCTTGTTGTCGCCACTGTTGATTCTGGCTAACATGAGGTTACAGAGGTTTGGGAATAGTGTGCCGGGTTTGTACAAAAAAAAAAATGTAAGACCTAGCCAGATCGATTTTAAACCCTCATAAAGCCCTGTACTCCCCAATTCAAAACCTTGTAGTAACACAATAATCATTGGATTTCATCATTATTATCATCAAATCATGTAAACCAAAATACATCCACGGTTGGATCGTCTCCCAAGCTTAGCTACGGTTAGTTTACTTAGTTTGAAATTCAGTCCTTCAATGCGCGTTCCTTGCCTTGTGAAAGGCCTAAATCTGTCACTACCAAGAGCACTATATCGTAAAACCCGCATACTTCACATTGTTCCAATTACAGTATTGAGAACATTTCCCCGGGTTTGTTCCCACGCAACAATTAATTTATTCGTACAAATCAGTCGAGATTAACATCGACAAGGCTTCTCTTACAAAATTCGATCAAATTAACTAGATACTGGATTAACATGTTAAAATTGACATTAGCATCTAATTAATGAAAAAATCTAGATTAAATGAATTAATTTGCATTATGTGAAATTATAGATCGTGGTTTATAACGATGTGTGATTTGCGAACGGTAGTCAGATTTAGTAATTTAAATGTGTATGGGAGAAAAGTAGACTGCCAGTAGTTACTTACCGTACAGTTACGTTACGTTACAGTAGGTACTTCTGTTGTACATCTGTGCCATTGATAGGTCGTGCATTCGGGAGGCATAACGCCCCTAATGCCCGAAGAGAGAAACTAAGAAAATTGTGTTGACTTGTCACTATTAAATTAAAAACACCTTAAAAATTAATTAAAATAAATAAATCTAATAATGCCAAAGAGTGCATGAACTCAGCATAATGCCAGCAACACGAGCAACACAAAGTGTACCTGATGCCGATTTTTCGAACGGTTCATCTATGAGACAAAAATCCGGACTACTCAGGGCTGCTACTGAGAAAATCCTGATGTAAAAACCAGCGCTTGTCCTACTCGAGTATCTAACCCAGGACCAGGACTCAGCAATGGCGCTTACGATTTGACCATGATTAACAATGGCTTGTGTTTAAACACCGCCCAAAAAAGTACCTATTTCGCAACCAAAAAAATTCTAAACGGTTACCAAAATGGATTAATGGTCACCAAATACGTCGAACGTACGTCGCCTAAAGCAAAAGCTTTTTCAACGCGCGCTCGCTTCGCTCGCATATTAAATAACACTAATATCTTCTGTCCCCGAAGTGCCGGGCCTCCGCCGGCCTCCTTCGTCGGCCTACGGCCCGGTGCCCATGCCGCCCCTAAAAATTGGTAGTAATATTAATCTTTGAGTTGGATAGAATTTGGTGACCGTTGATCCATTTTAGGAACCAAAAATTTTATTTGGTGCCTAGGCTTAGAGTCTTAAAAATATTTTTGGTGGCCGTCTAAATTATACCCATTAACAATTAGTTACACAAAAAACAACACAGTGAATCGTGAAAATAAAAAAAAAAAATGTGCCATCCACATAGACTTATATATTACTGCGTAAGGACTGGGCGAACCGCATGTTAAAATGACGCCTCGAACTTAGTCCTAAAACGGACTTTCCTAAGCCGAAGTGAACTAGTCCACGATCGGCTCTCTTCGGGTGCGGTCGTAAATTTTATTAAAAGCTTTATATATGTTCTTTATACCTCGAAAATACCACGCCTTTTGTACAAGGTTACGTCAACGAGCAGACTACACCGATTCTCTGTATGGCGAACGCGTCGAGCAAATGTTCGGACGACCGTATCTTTAGTTTTTATATCAATGGCCATCCATTATATCCTGCACTGGCCCCACGTGGTTGCACTCTCTCTCATAGAGAGGATGTCTGTAGATGAGACCCATGTCCCAGCAGTGGAGGCTTTATAGGTTAATTAATTATCCTATAAACTGATTACATACTTATGTCTGATTGAAAGTCACATTCAGATGAACTAGCAAGGTACATCAGTGATATGCTTGAACGTCGCTTAAATAACCAGCAGTCTAATTACGTAACACTCACAATAGCTATAACTGCTTTCATTTCGTGGGCTGAGAAAGGTAGTATATTAGGCTGCCTTGGGTATTACAAACTTTACATATAAGTCTGTGAGGTAACTAACTGGCCGTACAAAAAAACATCAGGTGACCAGTATGCTCTAGAACCAAATATTCACATCTACCATCCCGCGAGGTGGATTGTGAACCCACTTCCACTCATAAGGGGGTTTGTGCCCCAGATGTGGGACTATTATAGGCTGCTTATACAATCTGACCTATTTATTGTTTGTATAGTCTTGGTGAAGGTTGCGAGAACCACTAAATGCGAGATGCACGGATACGGTCAATGTGGCGACACTTGAGGGAGGCCATGTCCAGCAGTAGACGTCTTTCAACTAAAATGATGACGACGATAAAAGACAACTAACATGGCCTAACTATGTCACCCACCCATTGTTCCAAAGAAGTTAAATTGCCTATAAAACAGCGAGCTGGTTAAAACAAATATCTTTCCCTAACTCTCTGTTCAACAGACCAAATCATTCAAATATAGCCACAAACTCTTCGCAATAGACATTACTGACAGGCCTCTAAGTTATGTGGGTTCAATTATTGCCTTCTCATGATCAATTACTCCACAAAGTAATACAGTACGTATACGTTTCCTAACGTTACCTTCGCGTTGAGAAAAATGCCGTGATGCAATGTCGCAGCAAGATGTCCACATTACGTATGTGGAGCAAAACGTACGGACTTCCAGCTGTAGCGGGTGGTCGGTGGTGCAAGGTATAAGAGAACATCATCTGCCAAGCCTTTTCCCAACTATGTTACAGTCGGCTTCCGGAACCCGATACACCTGAATACCAGTATTCTCTAAGGAGCAGTCGCAGATATTCGACTGAATATCTGACATCCACAACCCAGGTAATACCTTTGGTAAGACTGGTTGTCAGACTTTTAGGTCACTGACTACTTGTAACGACTGTCGAAGATATCGTTGATTAATACTTGACCTCGGATCAGTCTCATAAGGAGGACTAGTCGATCTACTTTTCACATCCATGCTCAAGCTTACTTACAATTAAAACTTATGCCGCATGCATGGCCTACTCCTAAAAAATCTTAAGAATCATAATGTTAAAAAAAAACATAAGTACAGGCAGTACAATGTCCCGTCGGGACTGCGGGTTGTTCGAAAGAGATACCGTGGCCTCGGCACAAGGGCTAAGAAGGAACTTTAGTCAGTAGAAGTCTGACACTCCCTTCCGCTCTGCCCTATAAAAAAAAGGCAGTACAATGTCTCAAATCGCTTTCCTCTCCTAACACATACCACATCCCACTCATAAACGCAAGCCTTACAATAATTTGATACTGAATCATTATAATTACGAAAGTCATTATGCCCCACATAGCATAGAGGGCGTTCCGTGCGCTGATACTAAAATATTTCTGTTTTATTTCATTTTGGACGCAATTAATATAGACTTTGTGTACTATTTTAATTGTTATTTTAGATTGCAATCGATTGTTAAAATCAATCTGAACAATTGTGTAATATTGTAAAACCTTATTGGGTTCCTATTTGAACCACTAGCGACAAATGTATACGTACACGCCTGTAATAACCGAAGGGTTAGGCAGAGATGTATTCAAAAGTTATTAGAAATAATGTTTATTATATAAGTAACTGATACCCGCGGCTTCCTCCGCGTGGATGTCGGTTATAGATTACTTTAGACTATCCGTCTACCAAATTTCATTTAAATTGTTTCAATAGTTTTGGCGTGAAAGCGCGACAGATAGACCGACAGAGTTACTTTCGCATTTAAAATATTAATAAAGGAAGGATAAGTAAGGATTTTTCTTCTAGAAACACTTTTAGATGAGAAAAAATAGTTTAGAAACTAGATCAGGTCGGTGTATTCTATCCGATAACTCTTAAAAAGAAATATCAAAAGAAACTGAGAAGAGACAGATTCGTTTAAAAGTCGTAAAGTTGATAAAGTCACGTGAGGATTGTACTAATTAGTTTCGGTCAAGCGGTTTGTAAGATATAAGAATCAAGCATTAACTAGATTCCAATTTAGAACTTGCTTATCTTTAAAAAGGAGATGAGTAACTGACCTTTATAACAAGTTGTGTATTGCAAAAAACTATTCAAGTTTTATTTCCAATAGATGTAAACCTATTTCACAACATCAGGTGTGTACTATCTAAAATTTTAACCATTTTGAAAGTAGTCATTTAAATGTTATCCTTAGATTTTTTCAAGGAAAAAGATCAATTGATAAAACCATAACCGCAACTTTGTAACAGGCTTCAATATTTATTTAATAAAAAAAAATTTGAAGTTACTTTTAAATTCGATTGCGTGCAATGTAATGATCGAGCGCTGTCATCAATTTTAAGAGACAATTTTAATTTCTTAACACTAAAATTCTGCCAAAGACTTGGTGGTTCTATCCCTGTTTTTTGGAGACTTGGTTTCTTGTTACTATAGTGTAAAGTAAAGTACTAATTAGTTAAACTAGTATTTAAGGTACATTACGTTTAGATTTCATAGAAATTGGCCATCGTCCTTTCATCATCATCTTCCTGCCCCATTTTTTATCCCATTCTGTTTGAGGTCGGTGCAACACGTTTTCTTTCTCACGGGGTCTTTACTTCAAATAGGGATGTTTACTGATTAAAAAAAATATGATTCTAATTAGTCCGTCTGTTAGATGATCGAAACATAATACGTATTTTTTGTTTTATCAAATCAATAAAAAATAACGAAGATCAAACGCGTCAAAGATTTGAGTTGTGACGTCACTCACCGGTAAAAAATGACATACTAATGTCTTAGAATATGACGTCACACGAGTTTTAAAGCACTGTATCGTCTTCATTGTTTGTTTACGTGAAAAAATAAAAAATACGGGTCCAATATTTTTTGGAAATCTATCTGACGGACTAATTAGATTTTTTTTGTTAACTACTCTATTGAATATTACAGTCCTTTAAACTAAAGTATATCGATTTAAAAGAAAATCAGTTTACGTTATATTTACTTGGTTTCGAACTCTCGTTAAAATTCATTCATGGAATAAATTAATACTTAAGTCACGCATTCTGCGTCTGAGAGCGTCTGACATAAGCATCTTCAGAAGCGGCACGGTCATTAGCAAGCGCACGATTGGTTCATTTACGATATTAACCTGTGTGACGTCACTGACATTGCCTGACCTTCTGATAACGGTATCTGTGTGATTAACTTGTGATCTTGTTCACATAACTTGCTCTTTTGTGAAAGGGCTTATCTTTGCGTAGTAAAGTTCGTACAATATGCGACGGGAACCACAACTAGAATTAGCTGACCTATAATTTTATAGACTGCCTGGTATAGTGGTTGGAAGCGAGGCTCCTGAGCATTAGGTCCTAGATTTGGTTCCTAGTTTGACTAAAGTGTTATTGGGTTTTTCTCAGTAGCAGTCTGAATTTGTGCCCGGTATATTACAGAATATGGAATAAGTGTAGGTGCTAAACAAAACATACTTACACTTCCTAGATTGTACCACAATCCAGAATATTTTTCACATTTATTTCATTCCAGATTTCCAACGGTAAATCTTTCGTAATAGCGAGTAGCATGCATTCTTATTTCCTTGCTCCATAGCATTGACTTATATATTACTGCGTAAGGACTGGGCGGACGGCATGTTAAAATGACGCCACAAACGTGGTCCCAATAAGGTCTTTCCTAAGCCGAAGTGAACTAGTCCACGATCGGCTCTCTTCGGGTGCGGTCGTAAATTTTATTAAAAGCTTTATTTATGTTCTTTATACCTCGAAAATGCCACGCCGCTTATACAAGGTTACGTTAACGAGCAGACTACACCAATTCTCTGTATGGCGAACGCGTCGAGCAAATGTTCGGACGACCGTATCTTTAGTTTTATATCAATGCTCCATAGACATAATTAAATTTTTAGGTAGGTATCTTAAATGTGTTATCTTAAACTTATAAAAATCTAAACATGTGTCATACAGTGTGTCTGTTTATAGATAAAAACTAATTCTTATTTCCATTGTCAACATTTCAACATTCATGTTCAGATAATAGGTTAATTATATTTTAGGCTTCGTCCTCGAGATTAGCATTTGATACACTTGTAGTAACGCGTAGTACACACCATTCCACACTATTTTGAGAATATTTGATTTCTTCTACCTCCATTTTTAAAAAAATAATATTTATTTTACTGAGGGTAGTATTAGTCGACTTGGTTCCTGCGCTCGCAATACGTCTCATTCGCTTTTTAGTGCCGCGCCGTTCCACACTCGCTCGCTCGAAAAAAGTTATTATCTAGTGTTAGTGTTATAATAATGCCTAAAAGAAAGGGTGATGATTGTGATCGTATAAAACAAAAAATCCGACGGTTAGAAAGAAAATTAAGACGCAAGCGGCGTCGATCGCGTGATCGTTATTACTCGGACGACTCAGAGTTATCGTCAACAAGTTCGCGCCGCCGTTCACCGTTACAAGGTATGATTTTTTTTGTTTATGATATAATATGAATCAGTGTTTGACCTACTTACGCACTAATTTAGTTTCAATTAGTCTGCATAAGGATCTGTTAGGTTATTACAATGAAAATGGACGTGATATTTTACTTGTTTAGTTTTTAAACGAATATAGGTACCTGTAGCTTTATTTCTGTTCAAGAAATTAGTGTTACGGACAGTACAATGGGACTGTTTTTTCACTAATATGGGCCAGACTTATTCAGATCTTATTATTCTATAGGGAATTATAGTTTGCGGACAGTACTTGCTTGCATTGGGACTGTTTCTTACTGTTAATTTCCAATTACAATTTAGTTCAGTCTTTTAGAATACTATAAAAAAGTTAACATATTGAGAACACAACATCTTATTGTTATGATGATTATAATCGAATGCAGTCATTTCCCGGCCCACCGAGCAGTACATTGGGACTGTTTCATGGTGCTTGATAAACTTGTTTGTGGACAGTACGTGTTAGCATAACTTGGGACTGTCACTTACAATATAATATTGACTCGCATTGCCAGAGGCTACATGGGACTTTATGTCTCCATTTCAGACGGAGAATATATGGAGTTTTTAAACGATGAAGCGGTCATGTCTGACCCTTATCAGCCTTCGCCTGAGCTACGAACCGAGGTAGACCTAACGCAGCCCGAGGTGGAGCCGGAACCAGATCCAATCCCCAGCACTTCACGAGATGATAACTCTGTTCAGATTCGGTCTGTTGTGATAGTTTCGCCGGATAATACGGACCCTTCACCACTCGTAGTCCCAGAGCCTGTTCCAGCTACAGACTCAATAATCCCTGCAACAGAAGAGTCAGGACTTGATAATGAGCTGTTGGATATATTAGGCATAGATCCTACAACAGAGAAAAAATACGGAAAAGATATACAAAAAGATTTGTCTATAAGATTTCAACATTGGGCTACGACGGGGATAACGAAAGAGCTCCGTAAGGAACTTAAGGAAAATTATTTAACTCCTGAAAATGCCAAGTTGATTGATCCTCCTGAACTGAATGCAGAAATAAAAGCTGCAGTTTCAGATATTATTGCTAAACGCGATAAAGCTATTGAAAGTAAACAAAAGCAACTTACCTTAGCCATTACTTCTCTAGGAGAAGCCATCACGCTTATATTATCTGAGAAGGAGAAAAATACAGCTCTACTCAAACTTCTGATGGATTGTACGCGTATCATCTGCGACTGTCAACACGCTGACTCTGTAACACGGAGAAACTTCCTATTGAATGCTGTAAAGAAAGAAGTTAGAGAGCAGCTGCAAAATACAAAGATTGATAAGAATCTTTTCGGCGAGAACTTAGCCGAAACCATTAAAACTGCGAAGGCCATCTCTAAATCTGGTACAGATCTCAAACCTCCGGCACCTAAACCTCCCAATAAGAGGTTTACGCAGAGTACAGTTAATCCTTCAAGGAATTTAAACTGGAGGAATCCGGGTCCGACGCGCAGGCCGAAGGGTCCACCAAGGATGAAGGAGCCTGCGACGACATCGACTCCCAATCAGCCAGCCAGCTCGTCCAAGCAGTCTCAACATCCGCAGCAGCGACAGAACTACAGACGTCGCTAGACAAGGTAAAACCGGCTGGTCGATTGTCCTTATTTTATAAAGAATGGTCAATGATCACTTATGATCCAATGATCCTTTCATTTATAAGGGGTTATAAAATTCCTTTTTCTAGGTCACCAATTCAAGCAATACCTCCTAGTATACGGAAGTATTCCGAGTCAGAAAGAGCACATTTCATAGAAGCCATCGATAATTTATTATCGTTAGGAGCTATTTCAGAATGTGAAGCTGATTCCGACCAATATTTGTCAAACATCTTTTTAATACCCAAGTCCAATGGAAAGATGCGTTTTATCTTAAACTTAAAATCTTTAAATAAATTTATCGACACTAATCACTTTAAACTGGAAGACTTGAGAACAGTACTAAAACTTATATCAAGAGATTGTTACTTATGCACTATCGACTTAAAGGACGCATATTATTTGATTAAGATTGATAAAGATGATCGAAAATATCTTCGGTTCCAGTTTGGGCATTCTATTTATGAATTTAATATTTTACCTTTCGGCTTAAATACCGCTCCGTTTGTATTTACAAAGGTTATGAAACCAGTAATGAAATTGTTAAGATCACGTGGATTCATGTCTACAATATATTTAGATGACATTTGCCTTATTGGTCATGATTATCAAGCTTGTTATAAAAACCTGCAAGAAACCAAAAATCTCCTCACGAGCCTTGGTTTTATCATAAATAAGGAAAAAAGTAATTTCAATCCTTCCCACACTTGCAGATATTTAGGATACGTTTTAGATACGAGAAAGTTTCAGGTCACATTACCAAAAGATAAAATAAATAGAATTAAATTTGAAATCACAAAAATGAAAAATCTAAAACAATGCAAAGTCAGAGCCTTTGCAAGTTTTGTTGGTCTCTTAGTGTCTGCCTGCCCAGCTGTGGAGTATGGCTGGTTATATACTAAACTTTTGGAAAGATGTAAATATCTTCATTTAAAAAATACAAATAATAATTATGAATCAGTTATGAAAATACCAAATTCATTACAATTAGACTTTGAATGGTGGAGTCATGCTATTGACCATTCTGTTTGTAAAATTAAAGTAGATAAATATGACCTTGAAATTTTCTCGGATGCCTCAACAACGGGGTGGGGAATTGCGTGTGGTGATCAGAGGGCTAGTGGTCTGTGGGGAGAGGCTGAACTCAGCCAGCATATCAATTATCTGGAAATCATGGCTGCCTATATTGGCCTTAAAATATTTGCCAAGGATTTTTCTAACTCTCAGATTCTTCTTCGGATTGACAATACCACCGCGATTTCCTACGTCAACAGGATGGGAGGCATCCAGTTCCCCCATTTGACAGATGTTACAAAGCAACTTTGGCAATGGTGCGAACATAGAAATCTATATGTTTTCGCTTCATATATTCGCTCTTCTGAGAACTTTGAAGCAGATCAGGAATCAAGACGTACGCATCCAGATATTGAGTGGCAACTTGCAAACTATGCCTACACTAAAATTGTTACGAAATTTGGTCCCCCAAATATAGATTTATTCGCTAGTCGATTAAATAATAAATGCCCAAGGTACGTCTCCTGGCATAGAGATCCGGATGCGTACGCTGTAAATGCTTTTACTATTTCTTGGTCAGAATTTTATTTTTATGCGTTTCCACCGTTTACTATGATATTAAAATCATTACGAAAAATTCAGTCTGACAACGCCAAAGGAATAGTGGTTGTCCCACACTGGCCAACACAGCCGTGGTACCCATTATTTAAGAGACTTTTGGTGTCCGAAATGGTAATATTCAAGGCTAATGAAAATTTAATTTTATCTACCGATTTCAGTCGGCGCCACATGCGCAACACCATTACCCTGGTGGCAGGGATCTTATCCGCGAGGCGATGATAAGAAGAGGTATCCCACCTTCATCCATGGATATAATGCTTAATTCACTCTCGGAGAATTCCTATAAACAATATGAAGGGTGCTATAAAAAGTGGTTCATTTATTGTAATGAGAATAAATTGAACATGTATGAAGTATCAATTCCAAATATTATGAACTTCTTAACATTAGCGTACAATGGTGGTGCCCAATACGGAACTTTAAATTCATACCGATCAGCTCTAAGTTTAATTACAGTAGAAAACATTTCCGGGAATGAAGATATAAAAAGATTCTTTAAAGGGGTATTTCGTTCTAGACCCTCTCTGCCTAAGTATAACGAGACCTGGGACACGTCTCTGGTATTAAATAATCTCGAAAAATGGTACCCTAACGAAGAACTAAGCCTTGAAAAAATTACAAAGAAATTAGTTACTCTGCTAGCTCTCGTCACTGCACACAGGGTGCAAACGTTATCAAAAATTAAAATTTGTAATATTGAAAGGTATCCTAAAGAAATCAAAATTAAAATTCCAGACCTTATAAAAACTTCTAGAATTGGGGCATCTCAACCCATGCTAATTATTCCGTTTTTTGATAAAAAGCCAGAGATTTGTCCAGCACAAGCCATACTCACTTACATCGAAATGACTGAGGGACTTAGAAACAATACTGATACCTTATTCATCAGTTTTAAAAGACCTCATAAATCGGTAGGTGCACAAACTTTATCTAGATGGATAAAGCAGACCCTAAGTTTAAGCGGAATTGATACTTCCACGTTCACTGCGCATAGTACTCGGCATGCTGCCACATCAGCTGCGCAGAGGTTAGGTGTTAATATTGACCAGATTAGGAGAGCTGCTGGTTGGAGTCACAACTCCCAGGTATTTGCTAAATTTTATAGTAGACCTGTTAATAATAATGTATCTAATGATTGTTTTGGTATGGCTATTATGAATGATTCAATTAACAAGTAAAGTTAATCAACTACTTATAATAATTGTAAAATTAAGTACGTAATGATTAATTAATATTATTTTTTTGTTTTGTTTACCACAATATTAAATACTTTGCAACTTATAAGTCCTGTATTTCATTCAATTTTACGATTCATATCTCTAAAAGTCTACAAGTGTATCAAATGCTAATCTCGAGGACGAAGCCTAAAATATAATTAGAGATTAAACGAACTTACCTGTGAGTGAAGTTCGATCCTAATTATATGAAGGCTTCGTCCGAAGAGATTAGCAACCCTCCCACCCACTCGTTCGGTCTCTTACCCCTATCAATCGTAAAATATGAAGTTAATGGGCTAGACTCTAAACTAAATGAGACGTATTGCGAGCGCAGGAACCAAGTCGACTAATACTACCCTCAGTAAAATAAATATTATTTTTTTAAAAATGGAGGTAGAAGAAATCAAATATTCTCAAAATAGTGTGGAATGGTGTGTACTACGCGTTACTACAAGTGTATCAAATGCTAATCTCTTCGGACGAAGCCTTCATATAATTAGGATCGAACTTCACTCACAGGTAAGTTCGTTTAATCTCTAATTAATACTTATAAAGTACGAATAACCCAATTTCTTCATGAAATTTTGACATTTGAAACAAACAATGAGCAATTTAACTTACATCATTCTTTCACTATGTTGCCAAAATGTATGATTGTCTCAAACGTTCATTCATGTAGATTTATTTACTGTTCTTCTATCAAATTGTCAGCAAAACACTATGGGTGTGGTATGGGTAACAAAAGTCAAATAATCGGTGTACATACATAGAAAAAAAAACATACCGATCGAATTGAGAACCCCCTCCTTTTTGGAAGTCGGTTAAAATACTTTAACAATGCACTACACAATATCTATAGCCTATTTAAATACCCGTAGGTTTAGCGAAACAACTGTTAGGAAAAATAAACTTGATCAAATAATAATTGTGCCTCTAGGAAGGCTCATTTTTCCCCCAGTTCTTATTTATTTTTCTCAGAAAGCCTCTTTTGCTAACAACGACAGTCTATCATGCCATGTAAAGATATTATGTATACTTCCTATAAATCGTGCATGCGATTACAATATAAATCATAACACGATCGGTTTTCAGTTAAAATATGAGGGAATTCCTGTTTACCGTGATGAATCACATTAAGTCACACAAGACGATAAAAGTCGTAAGTTCGTAACCGATTTGACAATCTCCATTAAACGAAAAAAACCGCACATCCAAGTATGTAGCCAGTAATTCGTCAAACTGGACAAAAAAGTACATTAAAATAATAACCCCCATTGTGCAATTACCAGTAATTCAATGAGCGACATTTTAAAAGGGTATTTTTTCAATTTCACACCAAAATGAGGAGCAATGAGACGGTCAACATCTGTCTTTCACATGCCAATGCAATATCAACCTTATTCAAACGAAATAACAGTGATGTGATGTGTTACCGTGAAATGCAAGCGTATTTTTGGCGTAAGCATGCGAATTGGGTTAGGTGTGCAATGTATCTGCATAATCATACTGTTATGCATGTTTCAACTTTTTTAGTGCTTTTTTTCATGGTCAGTGTATTGCAATGGATTACTTAAGGATTACATTACTATAGAAATATTTCTTTTAGGTTTATTAGCTGCCCTAGAAACATATAGAAGCAAAAAATTGTATTCATACTTTACTTACCAACGATCTCTTCTATTCGCGATGATAGACAGCGTGCCTGGATCTGGACCCGCAATAGCAAATTCATAATATTGATATATTATTTATGTCATTCAATTAATTGTATTTTGACTATATCTAACTTTTGCACAAAAACTAATAATATTTTCTTGGGAAAAATAGTGAAATCCCAAGCGAAAAGGAATTTCCGATTTTTTATTTGCTGATGATTTCAAACAAAAAGTATAAAACTACAGAGGTTGAATAAAACTTATAATTAACATTAAAAAAGTTTTATTTCTGAAAATAGCAAGTACTAGCTGATTTGCTTGAAAAACTCGTAAGAAAAGCCGTTTAGTTAAAAAAGAAAGAAAAAAAAGTTTTTTTTCTTAGTGGCATCCTCGATTATTTTGACAGATAATGGCATGTGACAGAGTAAATATGTAAAATAGGAAACTTATAAAAAGTTTGTAGTACACAAAATTGATATGGAGTTTTGGAAAGTTAAAAAAAAATAGTGAAATCAGTGCTAGGGCATAGGCCGTTTAAAGTAGTCGGGTGAAAAATATTGTAAATATTTTTGTGAAATTGTATTAATAAATCAATATTAACCTCTTGAACGTCCGCTAACATTGCTTGAATGTCTTATGATCCACCGGGTGATCATAAGGACGCTCGAGGACTTAAAAAAAAAACTGTTTGTATTAATACAAAAACCTTCGTAAAATATCTAAATCGCATAATTCATTCAAATTATGCAAACAGCTTCATTTTTCATACTCCAAACCCACTTACTACGACTTAACGCCTCTTTCACGCGAAACTTATGTAAATCCTGCCCATAAATTAATTAAAACAATAACATTACCATAAACAAATTTACTGTGAACGTGTTTATCATCAGATGCCTTTTGCTTTTCAACGGGGCTACACATTTGACCACATTATTAACTGTTTAGTATCGGGATTTACTTATTAATTGAATAGGGCTGCCAAGTTTTGCAATTTCAGATTTTATGTGCACATTTACCAGCTTTTGTACAGCCTTACCTTACATTATATATAGATTTCAAAATGAAATAAATATTTGTATAGGATATTACAACTAAAAATGTAGAAAAAAAAATTTTTTTTTGTAAAAAAAAAACCCACTTCAAAACACAAAAAAGTGAAGAAAAATCTACATCTGAAGTCGGTGACATTTGTTTGTATGATTTCATTTTTGCCACTGAAAATACTTACACACGAATAGAGAACCTCCTCCTTTTTGGAAGTCGGTTAAAGAAGATTACATCATACAAATAAATTCATGAAACACTGCCAGAAACTTATCTTGTTTTTGCGTTTTGACTGGAAGAGAATGCCTTGTGGCATTAACCTATGGAAGCTCTTTTACATGAAGTATAAATAAATTGTTTGGAGTATTGAGTTCCAGTTTAAACCTGATGCATATTTTTAGGTGTTTTGTGTCAAGTTGAATCTGTAAATCAGAAATGAAGACATCCGCAAGAGAACCAAGGTTAACCGACATAGCCCGAAGAATTGCCAAACTTAAGTGGCAGTGGTGACGAGGTCGAAAAGTTCTGGAGTGGTTACCGTGAACCGGGAGACGTTGCGTTGGAAGGCCTCGCACTAGGTGGACTGAAGACCTGGTGAAGGTTGCGGGACGCTGGATGCGAGACACACGGGACCGGTCAATGTGGCGACACCTGGGGTAGGCTCATGTCCAGGATTGGACGTCTTTTGGGTGAACTGATGATGAATTATGAATCTTTATAATTAGTTACTTATCCCCGTTATAGTCACAAAACTGACAAAGTTGATATGGTACTTTTGTAATGGTCTGATTGAATTTGCTTATTCGTACCAGCCGGGCAGCCCTGCAATAAATGAATGAATCACATGTTAACATAACATGTTAAGGCTCATGTTTGCATATTAATCGGCTTTAAGCTTTTGATTGCCTAATTAGTCTAGTGGTCGTAAGTGCGACTGCTAAGCATGAGGTCCAGGGTTCGATTCCTTGGTTGAGCAAACTGTTATTGGGATTTTCGATCAGGAATTTCTCAGTAGCAGCCACGGAGTCTGGATTTGTGCCCGATTGATGGCAATAGGCTCGCCCATGCACACATGGGACTTACACTTAACTGGCGAAATGTAGGTCTACCAATAAGTATATCTTTAGTTAACCAGAGGATTCCATTTTAAAAACTTGTATACTAAGCCTATCAAGTCATATAATTATGTTATTGTATAATTTTTGTGGTAAAATAAATATTATTATTATTCCCTTTATTCATTTTTAAATTAATTTTGTACATTTTTAAATATTTCTCACAAAAAACAATAAAAAAACATATAAAATTATAAAAAAATTGTAGCCCACCGGTATCGGGAACAGGGTCCAAGCTACTGGCGCGCGGCGGTCAGTGCTCCAGCACGCGTAGTCGCGTAGTATGGCGATTCTATGATCACTATTCTACCAAGAATAGACAAAGCTTTTTCCATACAATTTGACATGAAATTTTGCTACAATCTGTCATTTTGTCGATTCTTCCGTCGACAAAACCCGTTTCTACGGTGGCATGCTACGCGTGCAGAGAAACGAACTTCCTAACAATACGATTATTATTATTATTAAACCTTCGGGTCATCTACAGACTTTATCATCTACGTGAGAACAATGTATTTTATTTTTTCAAAGTTAACACTAGGAATTTCTCCTGTATCGTGGGTGCGTTTGCAAACATTTAAACTCACATACACAAATACCCAGACCCGAAACAACTATCTGTAGGCCATACAAATATTTGTTCCGTGCGGGGATCGAACCCGCGACACGTAGCGCAGCAGTCAACTGCTTGAGCCAATGCGCCAACCGTGCCGTATTTCATAATAATTGTTTCTTATGTTTGCATGGTTCGCAATAATTAACCTTTAATAAATTAGACTCAATTGTTAATCTCTAATTTATTGATTAGTTTATAAATTACCTATTTATGTTGTTGCGTTATAAGTATGTAATGTGTGTGTGTGCGTGTATGCGTGTGTAAGTATATGTGAGTGTGTGTGTGTGTAATAATTCCCATACTTAAATAAATAGTTTTGTCAACTAACAAAATTAGTAAAGTAAATCTCCTTAAATATAAATTTAGTCGAATATAACGTGTACTTATACCGTTTTTCTTTTTTTATCGTGTGGCTAGTTCTGTAACTAACCCGGTGTCAGAATTTTTATATCACCCATGGGCCTTTGACCAGACTTTACATGCCGACGTGAAAATACCCTGATGATGATGGTAATTACCCTGTAATACGAATGCTAATAAAGGGTGTAAAGTACCCTTTACGCAAATGAAGGGCACTTGTTCTCCTCACCACTGCGATCATTTTTTTGTTCTAGACCATACCTGGGAAACCCCTAGTTACGGAGATATTGGGGGTTAAAGTTCCAAATTTTTCACAGCTGTTTTTGTAAATACTAGTTTTTCAGGTTATAAATTTACTTAAATTACCTCCATGACCCGTTTGTTATTCAAAGCATCCATTAGCACAATGTTTTAAGAGTGCTACATTGAGTTTTACCGTGAACTGTGATTTTTTACCCCAAAAAAAGTCGATTCCCAGCAAAAATGTTTGCGTAGGGGTACTTAGTTTGATGTACATAATGCTTGGTTGACGGCTGTGTGATGGGTTGATTTACACCCTGTATACACATTAAAAATATTAATCTCTGTTACTCAATATTGAATTACTAAAAAATTCTAAACCTAATCTAAAGTCCAGTTTAATTTCAACAGAGATTTTCAAACCATAACTCAATTCGAACAGATCTTGTAAGTTATTGATTTCCTACATATTACAGGAAATCTAAAGCACTATTATTATATTTCGCACCAGAGGCAACGAAATCATTACATAACCTACAGCTATCATTATTTAAAAGTTCACAGAGACAAGGTACAGGGAAGTGTATGTCGGTGACTTTGCAGTTCAATCTGACACATCAACATTACATAGCATCACGCCTGTACTCCACGAGGGGCTAGGCAGAGGTGAACCTAATAGTACACCCGCATTTCACTAATTTCGTTTAAGTACCATGTAATAGAAGCGTAGCTGCTGTGCAATTCAAGATGAAAAAACCCAATAACATTTTATCCTATCCGGGAATCGAAACCAGGACCTGACACTCTGTAGTCGCGCTTACAACCACTAGACCAACGGCTCAGTAATTATCAATATTGCAACGCGTACGGAATGACATCTGTTACGATAATTACATACTCCTTTTATGTTTTGAGTGGAGTAAAACTGACCGAGCGGCGTCCAAGGGGCGGAAAGATAAGTGTTGGCCGTCCGGCGGCGAGTTAGACAGACGACATTGCTGCCATTGCGGGAATATTCTGGATGAGGCTGGAACTTAAAGCTTGGCACAAGGAAAACCTATGGAATCGGGCTGCGGATGATGATAATCAGTCATAAATATAGTTCGCGTCAAATAACTTTGCCCCTCTGAAGTTAGCCATTTGCAAAGATCGCGCAAGTGCAGACACGTAGAAAATTATTTGAACAAAATAAATACGTATTTTTAAAAGATAACATAGTTTTGTATAATTTTTGACTGCTTTTGGACTTTTTGTTTCGTAATTTTGACTACGCCACTCGTAGCCAACTTCAGAGGGGCACAGTTATTTGACGCGAACAGTACGCACACCGGTTGCGAGTACTACACACCTGCCTTTTCTGAAAAAAAAACATCTCAAAGAATTATGCCTACAAAAGTAGTCACATAAAAACCTGCTATTTCAGTAGATATTAATGGTATAACCTGAATGTAGACACTAGTTTTATATTGATGCATGTATTGTATTGTTTCGCAATTTTCACCTTATGCCGAGAATTCGCGTAAATCCTCGCGATTTGGCGTAAACACGAATTCCTCGTTCCGAACATGACTTATCACCGTAATACGAGTAGGTACAACTGGTTTTAGCATAATCGTTTTATTATTGCCAGTTTCTGTTGAGTATGGTTTTCGGTAGTGGCATTATCGCGCTTGGGGTTCTACTGGGTTAAACAGAGAAGTACATTCACATTTATATAATTAGTCCCAAAAGGGGACGAGTCTAAGCATATAGACATCAACCCAACACAAACCAAACAGCGCTCAGCAGCAGCAGCCGCAACAGCTTGAGTGGAGACCGCGAATAAGATCTTTAAGTTCGGTGGAGCGACGGTGGCTCGACCTGAGTAGCGTGCGAATCATCATCATCATCCACAGCCCGAACTCACCCACTGCTGGGTATCTAATAGGCCTCTCTTTTCTTGTGCCAATCTCCACGGTCCTGTGCAAGCCTTGTTTTTTTTTTTTTTTTGGGCGGTGGCAAATCATCAAAAAACCCCTCCCGCTCTTGGGCAGAGCGAAAGGGAGTGTCAGACTTCTACTCACTAAAAACCACCCATGTTTCTTCTTAGCCCTTCATGTCGAGGCCGCGGTATCCCTTGCGAACAACCCGCAGCCTCGACAGGCGTCCGTGCAAGCCTCATCCACGCTTTGCCCCCGATGGCAACTATGTCGTCTTCCCATTTTGCCGCCGGACGACCCACACTTCTTTTGCCAGTTGTGTTCTTGTACGCCATTCGGTGACAGCCCTAGTCCACCTGTAATCACTGCGCCTTGCTAGGTGTCCTCCCCAACTCCATTTGAGTTCCGTAACGTGATTCCCAATACCGAAAACTTTTGTGCGTCTTCGGAATTCGACGTTAGGAACTCGATCTCGAGCGTGCGAATAAAAAGGCCCAAATCCAGCAGTGAATTGCTGTAGGCTGATATCTATAAGCTGTTACTGACATATTTCTGATGGAAATGCCAGCATATTCTAGTAATCTCATTGCACTGATACTAAACCGCTCCACATTTATGATTCATGCCAGAGACCATTGCGTAAATCCTCAAATACTTTGATATATTTAAAAATATTCTAAAATATATTAAAACCAATTATGCGTAAAACTACTTAGAAGAATATTGCAACATGTCGAAAATGTCAAAAATGTAGAACTACAACTTACTACGATTTGGCCGAGATTTAAATATTTTTGATGAATATAATTATTTTTTATACGCAGCAAACAACGTGCCAAAATATTGCTCAATGGGTTTCGTTAGCTCATTCAAGATTATCGTAGACCGTACCGTAACACTTCAAATCTGAACCAAGATAAAATAGTAGGGTTATTTTTGGTATATCTAATCAAATCAACTTATTACAGTCTACTGCAGGGTATTTGTATCTTCCTATACGCTTCACTATACCCTATCTTTTGTCTTCCATCCAATTTAACCCAACCCACCATTCACCGTCTGTTCAGTACTTATTAAAATAGTGTGTCGTGGGCGTATAACACTTAAAAATATGTTTTTAAAGAAAACAAAATTGAAACTGTTTAAACTTTGATCCCCAATATCGCCACGGGGAAAACCTTTTGGCTTCGTTACGGTTACTTTGACACCCATTATATCAGAGTCATCTATGAATCTCTGGGCTGGTATTACTTTGCCCCGGAGTTTTTTTAAAGACTGACCAAAGGCTGCTTAGTTTTTTTACTATTGCTAGATACCTCATACAAAAGGCAATTTTGATTCCGCATTGAAATGTAGAAATAAAGACGTAGGTATGTGCTTACTTTCTAAATGTTCCGGTTGGAATTAAGTCTTAAATTAGAGATAATAAATGATCTAACCGCAAAGCCGCTTACGATTCGCTTCAGTTTTATAAGATTAGCTTCAGCTCTTTAATTGATTGATTTTATAAATGTTTTGATTAATTGATTCACTATTCAAATAGTAAGATTTATAGTCAAATGGGGAATCCAACCTAGAGAGAGGAAGACCAAAAAAACGATGGATGAACTGTATAAAGGATGATATGGGCAAAATTGAGGTGACCGCTGAGATGACATGATGTTTGGCAAGAGAAGACATGCAGCGCCGACCACAAATAAATTGGAATAAGGGCAGGAGAATGATGGGGTATTAGAATTTTTAGTAATAAATATTTTTGAGAAAACGTCATTCTGCTCGTGGTAATTATATGAATTACCACGAGCAGAATGACGTTTTCTCAAAAATATTTATAACTCAAAATTCTAAAAAATGTTTTTAGAGTAATCTAGAGTTTTTTCGTAGATGACCATTTCTCCTTGCAGAATGGTAACATCTGTTTAGGCAAAAATGATTCTGACAAATAAATAAAGTCAAGTTGTTCCGGAGTTTTCAGGAACAAGCTTTTTTATATTAATCGGCATCGTGCTAACAAATGATCTGCCCCGTAGCATAATTAAGTTATATCTCTAACGTCATCGGTACGATAGGCAGTCGCTCCATGTAAAATATTGGTATTTAGCAGCATCCGGTAAAACTGGGAACCGACTCCAACATAAGTTGGGAAAAGACGGCAGATGAACTCCACTGCTGGAACACAGGCCCCATCTCGGAGTGGAAGTAGTTTGGTGCCACTTATTTCCAATATTTTGGTTCTAGGACATAATTATGTTCCTCATGATTTTTTCTTCACCGTTTTGCGAGCAGTGATGATGAAACCATGATTGGTTTATCCTCCCTCTCAATTTACAACCATCACCACTTGCCAGTTGCCTACACGAATATTTGCAACATAAACCTTCTAGTGAAAAAAAAACCAGCTAGGGTGTGTCTCAACATCCACAACAAAATGAAAAAAAATGTAACTCATACATTTTTTTTTCTTGATGTCGTAACTGCTTGCGTCAAGCCGCCGTTATAATAATGTATCAAGTGTTAAGCACACACATTAACAAATTATTACACACACACACAAACGTACACATATATATGCATTTTGGGTTTGTACAACGGTACAGTCATGTGCGAAAAGATGTTAACTGTATTTTTGCAGGTTCGGTCAGATTGGCACGAACAAATTACAAACGTGCCTATGGACTCAAACAGACATTGTCGGAGCTGTTATCTACGAGCAGCTCGTATTTGAGGTGTTCGGGTCTTCTTCGAAGAAACTATTGTTTTCGTCAGTACTGAACTATGTATATTATTTCTGCATTAAATATCTTGGGTTAGCACTATAATTTTATGCTCGCTAGGGAGATCGTAGCGGTGTCGGCGCGATGCTCCCGTTCCCCTCTGCTCCCGCGCTGGTGTGGTCCGTTGCACGGCGTGTTCATCCTTCATGCCGTGACCAGGATCTGTGAAGTCTGCCAAATTTCACCTTAATTGGATTATGGGCAATGCAAGCCTCACGTACGAGGAATTGGGCACATTGTTCGCACAAATTGAAGCCATACTCAATTCCCGTCCCATTGCACGAATTAGCTCCCAGGTTCCAAGGCAGAAGAGTTCGACCAATAATAATTTCACCTGATATGTTATATTTGAACTAATTTAATTGTAACGTATGCGCTACGAACTACGAGCAAAGAGTTATGACTTTCAAAAATTGCACACTTATTTATCTACATGAGTGTACAACTAGTGATAAATTATATAGGTATACATTTTTGTTTTTATTTTGTCTGTGACGCCTTTCACGCTAGCATGTAGGTAATAAACGAAGACAAAAGTATTTATTATACAGTAGGCTGTTCGTGACGGGTGATGAGGATTTAAATATAGTATTTTATCTTAAAAAGCGACTACTATTTTGACTTAATAACTCCAACTCCATAATGGATTTTTATAAATGTATAAAAGAGATTTTAATGATTTCAGATTAGTTGGTAGTAAAAGTAAATAAAATCTACGTAGTATATCTAAATCTACTGAAAAACTAGTTATTTATTTATCAAGTAAGCACCGTAACGACATATTATTATTTATAATAATTTTCTCAAAAGGTAATCTTAACAAGTCTTCAATGAAGTATAAATATAATTATCACTTACAGACATGCAAAATGTCATATTAAAAGGCAACATGTTCAAATTACATCAAACTTTATAATAAATACAAGATTTTTTGATAGGTTGATCATTATCATATATAGTTGTAAGGCATTGGTTGTTCGCAAGAGATACCGTGGCCTTGACATAAAGGGCTAAGAAGGAACATTGGTGGTTTTTAGTCAGTAGAAGTCTGACACTCCCTTTCGCTCTGCCCAAGAGCGGGAGGGGTTAATTGATGATTTTCCACCCACCAAAAAAAAAAGGCATCTCTTTTCGAAATAACAATATACAGTACTTCACTTGTCGAAACCTTACAAATGCAAGACTGTACTGTACTCACATATCAAGAGGCGAACGTCTTTAATCTTTTTTTATAAAACCACAGCCGTGACTGATTGAATTGTATAATGTAGATATTATTATAAATTAGTTTCACGTTTTCCTCAAATCACTACTTGGAGTTACAAATGTGGCGTCAGCAATGTATTGGTTATATGTTATGCTTATGACTCTCACAGGTATTTTTTTTATATATATTTTGTGATGAAAGTAGATCTTCGAGTGTCAGCATGATAGGCAGTTATTATTGAGACAAGTCAGACGGAGAGAGATAGACTAATGAGCTGGTTTTTAGGGCTTTGCGTGAAATAATGTTTATATTTTTTATTCATTTATATTTGACAACTTGCACACATTTAATGTCATAGTACATTAAATGTGTGCAAGCAATGAACCAGCCACATTTTAAGGAGAGAGTATTTGTGTATTCGTGGGATAGCTAATAATTCAAATTCAATGTGCTAAAAACAAACCTATCCTATAAAAATACTCAAACACTTTTAAACAAATCGAGACTTGCTACGCGCTACGCGGCTACAACTGCAACGCTACGAACTTCTTCTCGTCTCGTAGCACTACGAACTTTTTGTGCTTACGTCTGTTTTTAGGGTTCCGTAGCCGAATGGCAAAAAACGCAACCATTATAGATTCGTCATGTCGGTCTGTTTGTCCGTCCGTCCGTATGTCACAGCCACTTTATTCGGAAGCCTTAATAAGGCTACACAGTTGAAACTAGGTAAAGAAGATGTATTGTGTGAACCGCTTTACGATTTTATACAAAAATTAAAACATGAAGGGGGTCTGTATAAATTGGACTGAAACTAAAAAAAAACTTTTCTCATCATTCCCATTCGTGTGAGGTGTCTTTAGGTCTTTGAAAATCACATTGAGGTTTCTAATACTATTTTTTCTCAAAGTCAATCGCTTGAAAGATAGACACTACCAAAGTGATAAAATGTGTCCTCCCCCCTCTAACTTTTAAACTAAGACGGTGAAAAATCTAAAAAAACATATGCAATGAAAACTTTCAACCAAAATTGGTTTGAACATATGAAAAACAAACTTATCACGAAATATGTTTTTCTGTTGCCGCTTTAGCAATACATAAGTAATATTATCCTGCAACCAAGCTAGAACGGTGAAGGAAAACATCGTGAACAAACCGGAAAAAAAAATCGAAGCAATGTGACATTTACCAACCCGCACTGGGCCCGTATGGTGGATTATAGCCCATCCCTCTCCTAGAGTCCTCTCTAGGAGAGGGATGGGCTGAGTCCCTGCAGTGGGAACATTATAGAATATTACATATTATGTACATTATAGCACGTTGCCACTTGTTTCTTTATTTAGATATGGAGTGGACATCGGCGAAAATGATTACAACTTATTTAGTACACTATTCTGAACACTCCAATGTAGAAATAATTAATCGGTTATTATAAAAAAACAGCTGTTTCCAACAAGTTATTTTTAGCTGTCTGTAGCTCAATAAGTACTAATAACTCTGTGTTTTCGAAACGACTATTTTAATCTTGAAGCTTGTAAAATGTTGGGAAAGCCAACTTAAAAGACAATCCGCCAGTTACGCCCTCTGGCGTTGTCGTCAAGAACTATTAAATTGTGTAGAAACCGCAGTCTATACTTTCTAAACCTCGAGTTGGCGTTAACTTGATACCAAATTAATGTTTACGTGCACTTTGCGTAGATGGCGCTGTGTTGAATGCTACTGTTTATACGGTTATGGGGTTAGACAGAATAGTAAGCGGAATGGTAAGACAGTACCATAGAATTGAAAATAGCAATGAGTTTTATATATTTAAACTTCATGTACAAAAGTGGTACATAGGCGGACTTTCAGAACCTATAGCTGAAATCTCTGCTATCCAATACTAAAGAAGATATTAAATATGATCTTTCTTATTTACTTTTAGTACTTTAATACAATTTGACCAAAAGGTTGACTAGTAGAGAATTCCTTGTGACATTAAGTCCACTTATGTACATAACACACTTTTACATGAAATTAATATAAATACTTTAAAAACATATTGTTAGACTGCTTTGTTGGTCTTGTGGTCGCAAGCGCGACTGCTGAGCATGAGGTCCTGGGTTCCATTCCCGGGTCGGGCAAAGTGTTATTGGCTTTTTCCATCAGGAATTTATCATTAACAGCTACGGAGTCTGGATTTGTGCCCGGTTGATGGCAATAGGCTCGCCCCCTATTACATGGGACTTAAACATAACTGGCGAAATGTGGGTGTACTATTAGGTACACCTCTGCCTAACCCTTCGGGGATTACAGGCGTGATGTTATGTTATGTGTTGTTTTAAATATAACTAAAATCACGCCTCTATAATTCGAAGGGGTAGGCACAGATTTACTATAAAATATGTGTTTAAATTAATTATTAAGGCAGACCTATTAATCGGCGAGAATTAGAAAAGAACAAAATTAAGACAAGCAGCGAGATGATCGCAATATTTTGCGATGAAACTCAATCTTCAATCTATTTGATCCCATATTTCTTTTATATCTTTTAATTCGGTGCATTGTGCTGACAATGAGATAATTACTCTTGTTTATAAAATCATTATCATCTGCCTTTTCCCAACAATGTTGGGGTCGGCTTTCACTCGTACCGCATACAGCTGAATACCAGTATTTTACATGGAGTGAGGGCTTATCTACCATCCACACCCCAGTTAGTACTGGGTAATACGATACACCTTAACTGGTTGTCACATTTTCGGGTCACTGCCTACCTTTAACAACTGTCAATGATCGTAAGTTTATAAAAATACTCCTCAATAAAATTATTTCATAAACTACTGTTCCAGTTGTTTCGTTGCACATACATCCTTACTTATGTTTATCACATCGCACTAGCGACCTCTTTCGCAATAAAAACAACAAATTAAAGCTTTTCCCATGTAAGTTGCAAATACTCAGTGCACTGGCGGACAATGTGAGCCACACACTATAATTTTTGCACACCACTACCAATTACGGTTGCATTCTGTCAACTCATTGAGCAACGTGGTTTGTGGCTGATTCTAGTTTGATACGAGTAATTAAAGTTGGTTTTCGTTTCCTTGTTTGCAGTTTGTAGATAAGTTATGAGCTTGTTGAAATTAGATCATAATTTGTTTCGTGGTCTTGTTATTTCAAAACTGCTTGCAGATAAGGAAGCTAGGTAGATGACTGACTATTGAACCGAAATTAGTGTGACTTACATACATACATGTAATTTGAATACTTTTACTTACCTATTATATTTTTTCCGGTTTTAAAATAAAAAAGGTTTAAACATCAAAAAAATACTTTAAATAAATAGTTTTTGACAATCCTCCATTTTTAATTTATCCTTCACTAATCGAGATATCTAATTAAAACCCTAATTAATATTCAAATGTAATTATCAAATATTTGGTTATTCTATTGTGTGCAAGTTTTTTCTTCCTCGTGTGTTCACGAATGCGTGTGAGCACGGTACTAACAATAGGACAAAGAATGCTTTGTGCCGTGTAGTAACGTTTTAATACATATGTACATACACACGAAACTGCTAAAGTTGGATGTGCAATGGCTGAGAAACTGTGTATTTTGTGTGACTTCATAGTTCAATTGTTCTCATCGATATAAAAATACGTGGAAAATAAAAGTGGTATTGGTTATTTTGGCACGCAGTGTACCTATATTTATATATCTAGTAATAGTATTATGTGGTTTTTGGTTCTGGTTCATCCACCAACTGATTCCGCGTGGACCTAACGGGGCCTGCGTGACGGATTGAGGCCATAGAGAGGAGGCCTGTAAGAACCAAGCAGTGAGAACGTATGGGCTGATGATGCTTTATGATGTTATGTGTTTCTGGTAAAGGGAACACTTTCTACCTACCAATTTACCTACCAATAAAATAATAATATTGGGCAACTGACAAAGACTTTGAGAAACGGATTGACAGCAGCGTACTGAAAATATTTTATCATGAAATAATGAAACTATCTCTGTTGAATTTCTAGCTCGAACCTACAATTTGCAACACACCTTGGCTAGCCGAATCATATCTAAAAGAATACCATAAACATATTCCATAAAGCAAACATGCACTTGACCGAATTAAGAAGCGTGTCAAAATTTAGAAGTACACACAATACAAGGTCAGCAAATAAATATAAAATGGACGGGTTACTCCACTTTTGTTAACCTTAACCATCTTACGTAAAAGCGATTCTCACGTAACTATATAATTAACCACTGTTACTGGCAACTTGAGATAAAATGCTAAGAAAAGAAAACTTTACAAAATTACGTTCTTCTCCTTCTCGAATGTTGCCTCAGATTTTGTCTGACCAACACGTGACGACCTGGACAGCTCTGTCGCTTGACTCATTCAAGTCCTGAATAGTGCAATTAGTTAAATAATGTTAAAAGGCTAGAAAGTGACTCAATGCTTGGCTTAGTCTGCACTGGGTTAGATTCCAATTTCAACTAATTTGTCCTAAATTTGGTGCATGTAATGGTCTAGGTATGTTCAGGTATGCATGAGTTTTGTGTCATCAGCTTCTTGATTGAATGTGCTTCCTGTGTGCGTAACTTTTGGTCATCAATCAAAGTCTCATTTAAAATCAGTTGAAGATCTGTTACGAAACATCGTTTCAGATTTTTCAGTGAACAGATAACTGCCGTCCTGTTGTATTTTTAAATATTTTTAAGCATTGTATGTTTATTGTTTTTTTTTTTGTCATTTTGTATGCATATCATGTCCCTGCGATAAATAAATATTTTTTCTTATTTTCTTTGTCTTCACGAAAATGTTGAGTTATATTTTTATTAATCAATTTAACTAATCAATTTTAAATCATCAGTTCATAGTCAAAAAGGATTTGTTTTGTATAATAAATTTAACTACTGAAACCATTGATATAGAAACTAAAGATACGGTCGTCCGAACATTTGCTCGACGCGTTTGCCATACAAGGAATCGGTGTAGTCTGCTCGTTAATGTAGCCTTGTGTAAGCGGCGTGGTATTTTCGAGGTATAAAGAACATAAATAAAGCTTTTAATAAAATTTACGACCGCACCCGAAGAGAGCCGATCGTGGAGTAGTTCACTTTGGCTTAGGAAAGACCATATTGGGACCACGTTTGAGGCGTCATTTTAACATGCCGTCCGCCCAGTCCTTACGCAGTAATATATAAGTCAATGACTGAAACGGTAAAATGACGGCTAAAAATTGAATTATATTAGAATGGTACAATAGAGTACTTGTTTGGCCTTTACTACTCCAAAAAATAATATATTGTAGCACTTTTTGCAACAAAAAATCATAAGTCCATAATAATATCTACTACGTTCATTCGTTTATAATAGCACTTATTCTTGCAAATAAAATAAAATACTATTATAGAATCGAATGGCTGTAAGTGAAGGTCAGCCTTTATGTGTTTAGTTACACCTGATACACAACTGTTGTTCATTTCCTCAATCGATCGACAATTTCCTTAAAAAAAATAAAAAGGCCTGTGATTTTGGAGGTCAGATTTGTAAAATGAGTGTTTTTTTTGGTCATGGGAAGCCACTGGTGGCCAATGGTTTTTTTAGGTACATAAGCCATTAACGGTTTGTCTTTGCCTTATTCAATGCGTTTTCTTTGTAAAAACACTTTTTAAAAACAAAAACTGAGAAAATTTTCTCTTAATATTGTAATAACTTTACAAGTTGTAGGTTGTTGAGTAATTGCACAGGGTAATTCAAACAAACCGAGTAATTATTAATTATTTAATTTTTTCATACTTTTTTACATTCATCTTAACCTAAAATGGTAACCTTTATATCACTACGTACACGTACGCTCATACATGCAAGACATATATGTTTACATATAAATATACAAAAATGAAGTGTTTTCTTTTTGCTGTGTCCCGGCCATAACTAGGCGAGATTATAAATAATATTTCAATGATCGCTTGGCGGATGAAAACTTTTTATATTAAAGCTAGTATTATTCTAATGGCTGTAGTAGGAGCCTCCAAAGCTCAAGTGGCTGGAGTGGTCATGGTCGTGCTCATTGATCAGCACAGGGACCTTGACGGGGACGGGGTAGGGCCTCTCGACCTCCACGGGGATGTGTTTCTCGACATGGACGGGGTACGGCCTGTCGACAGGCACCTTCACGGGGTAGGGCACGGGCTTCTCTACTGCGTAGGGCACGTGCTTGTAAACGGGGTAGGGCTCAGGCACGGGCACCTTCACGGGGACAGGGTAAGGCCTGTCTACGTTCACGGGGTAAGGCCTGTCGACCGGCACATGAACGGGCACTGGCACTGGCTTCTCAACGGGGTAAGCGACCGGGACGTGTTTCTCAACGGGGTAGGGAGCAGGTACGTGTACGGGGTAGGGCCTGTCAACGGGCACCTTGACGGGGTAACCGACGTGTTTGATCACGGGGTAAGGCTGGGGGTAGGGAACCTTAACTTCAACCGGGTATGGCACGTGTTTCTCCACGGGGTAGGGTTGGGGCACTGGTACCTTGACGGGGTAGGGGATGTGTTTCTCAACGGGGTAGGGCTGAGGGACGAGGACCTTCACGGGGTAGGGCCTGTCGACGGGAACGTGGACGGGGTAAGGTACCTTCTTCTCAACCGGGTAAGGCGCAGGCACATGGACTGGGACTTTAACGTACTCTTTCACGTGAACAGGCACGTGTTTGATGACCTCGTAGGGCTGTGGTACGGGCACCTTCACGGGGTAAGGCACGTGTCTCTCCACGGGGTACGGGATGTGTTTCTCGACAGGCACGGCGTATGGGACACCTTTCACGAGGGTGATGGTCCTGGTGGTGTCGGAGTGGGAGTGCTGTCCTAGGTCGTAGGACCCGTAGCCGTTGTAGGCGTGGTCATCGACGAAGTTGTATGCTCCACCGAGCCCGTGGCCGCTGCCGATGTAGCCGACATCTAGCCCGTGAATGCCGTATCCATAGCCGAGGTTCAAGAGTCCACGTTTGTCCAACTTCTTGTCCAATGGCTCCGCTTTCTTTTCTGTCGTCTTCTTCTCGCTGGCAGCTGCGGCTGCTACCAGCAGGAAAACTAAGCAGAACTGGAACAAATGAAATCATTGTTAGGACTTGAATACGAAGATTTTATCCAAAGTCTACAGTTTTAGTACAAACTCTTATACGCGACAATGTTGCTATCATAAAATTAACGATATCATCAATCAAATGGATGTTTATCCTACAATTAGTCGTTTTGTAATTATAATTCTGTAATTATTGTGCCATTGCATTATGTCAATTAGCGACTATGCCTGCTCAAGTGTGTAGAGGAATTTGATGAAAAACTGAGGAAAACGATAAAACAGTGTAGTAGTCTAAAAATATCAATGTCGAAGAAAACATGAGCCCATGGAAACATACAGAAAAATAATTAGTACGGGCACGTGTTTACCCCAAAATAGAAATAAATGATCATGTTGTGGAAAATTCCGATTCACTTTCAACCGGAACGAATCAAGTTTCGTTGACATTTGCACTAGATTTATCTATTTCAATGTCAATAACCTAACATAATTTGGATTTAAATTTGAAATATTATTATTTAAATTTATGTTTAAAAAATATAGAAGATTCACCGCAAATCTCAGTAGTTTTATGAAAACAGTCGAAAGAACTAGTTTGTAAAATAATAGCTGCTTAAAAACCCCATTAAATCAATCATGACTTAATGCTGTACAACGGTTCCAAAAATAAATTCCTTATTAAGTCATAATCGGTGTAATCGAACTAGAAGCATCGATGCAAATCGTGTCAATACACGACCGTTATATAACGAGAGTTTAACGTATAGTTAAATATTCACTACAATATTGCAAATAGGTAAATCAAGGTTGTGCAACCGTTCTTGCAACCAGGTGACATGGAAATGACTATCATCAATAACTTGTATTGCTGTAACTGATATTTATGAGGATTTTATGACACCATAAACGTCCGAATCACATTCAAATTAAATAATTTCCATCATAAAGGACTCTGTAAACTTTCTATGAATGGTACTAGAAGGAGGAACACATCGGATCATAAATTATTCACTTGTTAAAATCTCTATCTTCATATACACACATGTGTGATTATGAAATGCAAATTAATTCACAAAACTAAGCCTATTCAAATTCATTACATAAGTAAACTTTCGAACAAGTGAACAAAACTTTAATCTGAGCTTTACTAAACCATCGTCATCAATTAAGGTCGGTATTATTAGTTCATAAAATACGCGATTAGTAGCTTTTGTTTGAACGCTTTGCAAAATACCCGGACAATATCAGAATTGATGAGACATATCACCCAGATTTACTTTCCCGATTGTTCAATAGATAATTGAAAGTTGCGTGGCACCGATGACCTTGGTGTAATAGTGACTAAAAACTGTGAAGTCACCTGTTGGTGTTGAATATATTTGAGTACCTAAGCTCAAGTATGTATTGTAATAGTCTTAACACGAATGAGGCATGACATATTTTGAGTCGAAATGACTATTACCCAATAGCCTAGTATTCGCAAATCTATGAAACCCAACTTCGTTAAGACAGTCAACACTACCTACCATCTGTCTACAATCTCTTACTAGCAATTTACAACCTACGCATTTCCCTTCTAACATTCTAATTCCAACTGTTCAACAAAAAACATACAAACCAACCAAGTTGAGAAATATCCCTGTAAGCCTGTGTACATCTATTTGCAATAGTCATTTAAATAATATCACGCTAGATACCAAACGGCTCGGTAACTGCTCTATAATCGTCGGTCACAAATCGCTAAGTTAAACCTCTGTGGTGCAACCAGCCTATATTGAGCATTCTTTGTTCAAATTTTTTCCCAGTGTTGTTGTTTTTCTTCGTGTAATTTTAAAAAGAGATTAATATGACCTTGCATTGTTTCGAATTTTGAATTGTAACAAATTTTCTAGAGGCATTCATAGAAATTGTGTTGTTGCCAATATAAATTAATGGTGAATCTTTAATGTTATTAGAATAATTTTATCTACATCGCGTAAATGAAGCTTGAAAGTTAAATGCAACTATTTCCATAACTGTCCCACGGGAAACTATCGATGTAAAGCACTGTTGTTGTAAGAAGTCCCGTCGGGGCTCCGGGTTGTTCGAAAGAGATACCGCGACCTCGGCGAAAGGGCTAAGAAGGAACATGAGTGGTTTTTAGTCAGTAGAAGTCTGACACTCTCTTTCGCTCTGCCCAGAGCGGGAGGGGTTATTTGATGATTTCCCATCCCCCCAAAAAAAAAAGGCACTGTTCTGCGCCACATATTTCACGAAACAAATACCTTAACTTCCAGATCTATTTACTTACACATCTACTGTTACAAAACCGAGAATTGTCGAGAACATATCATTACCACGACATAATTCGCAACGTACACGAACGCGTCACTGTACGTAACTGTCTGATTAAATCTTTCTTTAATCGACAAAAGTATCACGAACACTGTAACCGCAGTATGAAACGCATCTTTGTTATTGTGACGTCACTTTGACAGTAAACTCGTAAAACTGACCTTTTTGGCACGTGGTACAAGTGAAACATTATTTGTATGTAAACGGCACGTTTTTATGACTATTAGATTTCTTTTTTGTTTTGTCATTTGAGTAATACGCGCGACATAGATTTGGCAGATGTGTAATGAAATCTTTCGCCACAATCACTTAAAGTAGTTCACTATCTATATTAAGAATGAGATTTATGATACAGTGGCCGAATATATTAACAGAAGCGATTGATAGTTGAGTAATCTTCGATTCTCAATACCAAAACAAATACTTGAAAATTGGATCGCAAACATTTTCATTCGCATTGTTTTGACAGAAAAGATGCTAATCAGTAAGGAAAGAGAACGAGGTCGGTCGGCGATCGGGTTGCCTCGGCTAGTGGCTCGTGGGATAATATTACTTCTATGGTGGTTTCGTAACTTAGGAAATGGGTTGCAGATACTTACCTAACTGCGTCTTTTGCGATATGTTGATTTATGGTGTTCAGGAGTTTTAGTAACAAAGAGCTTACTTTTAGCGTCGTAGAATACCTGCACCGAGATTTTTTGAGCTCAACTTGTGAGTTTTCATCTGAAGTTTAGTTTTTACTCTAGATGGTTAACCAGTACATAGTTAACCAGTAGTAGTAGAAATAGCTGGGCTATTTACAAACGCATGGATTGTACCATACCTTGCGTCAATATAATACCAAGAATTATTGCTACTGCACATACATGGTCAACGATCGCAAGCTGCTTGGTTCAGTAATACAGAAAATGTGCCAGTTTTACTTTTCTTATGTAATAATGTAATACTACGGTTGAAAACATTGACCTGTGGATTATGACATGGACTTGTGCTCATCTTTTACATTAATCAAACTTGCGAGATAATCTGATGATAGTTTATATGGTAGAAGAAAATTTACGGTTAAGTAATTTGGGTAGGACCGCGGCGGTTTTTTACATTTTAGTTTTGTTTTTGGTTATACTTTTTAGTAACGAATATAAAACTTGTGTAAGAGAAGTTAAAAACATCTATTGTTCCTGTTTTTTGTGCTCCAATAAGTCTGGTTATAATCAGGGAAAATACTTATTCTAAAATGTAGAGCAAAAGAACGACATGAAAAAAGTACTTTTTGAAAGTCTATCAAACACTAATATTAGACTATTCACCACTACAATTTTAAAATATCAACTTTTTAGTATTTAATACAAAAACGGTGCGTCATCGCTCAAACTACCTACCTATTCTCTGAGATTTCAAACAAAAATATAATCTAAGAACCTGCCAGTTTAGGACTAATAACATAAACCTCATAAGGCAAGGCTGGTTATACAGGAAATTAATAAATATTATCGGTTTTGCAATTCTGTTGGCGTTTGCCTTTGAATAAGTTATTTATTTCATTACGTTTACTGAAACTGAGCCTATAAATAAAATTTGCACTCTATTCTAAGAGTAATTAAAATTAATTTAATTAATCAGGCAGGTAAGGGTAGCTAGATTTAATGAAAGAACTAGATTAGAAAATCTGTATTATCTTTTAATAATTAGTAGAATTTTCGAAATAATGTAGAAGATTGACCTAAGCTGCTATGAAATTGTTAAAAACGTTAAACGCGTTTTTATCTTTACACAGAAACAATTAATACCCGTGTGTTTTCATTATTCACATACAGAATTAAGTTAACTCTAAAGTCAAATTGTTAAACTTTAAATGCCTAGTTTATTTGATGTTATCTTAAGTGTTACAATTAACATTGAAACGTTGTATTTAGCAGTCAATCTCTCAAAGTAACAAGTCTGTTGTGTTTTCTCACGGGTCAATTTACAAAACTATTGTTGCGTAAAATTTTCTCACTGTCTTGAAAAACTGATGCCATGTTCTTTTCATTATCTTATCTAAGAATCTGGTGTTGTTCTTTTTATCAGATTTTTAAATAAAGAAGCTTATGAGATTTTCCTTTGAATTTTGATTTTTCTTTTATTATTTTGTGAAAAATCTTCTCTTTACTCACTTGCCAGTATGTTTCTCTCATTACATCTTGTTTATTTTTCTGCCTAGATGTTTTCTCGGGTGCCTTTATGCAATTCACGCATTAACTGGGCGTTGCATTGACTTATACCTTCCTGGACTCTCTTCCTTGTTAAACTGGACTGAAACCTGTTAGTCTTGATCGAGAGTGAATTCTCCATTGTGACGTAATATGCCATAGATTACTCATCAGCAATGCAAGCTATAAGTTAAACTTTAAGTTATGGTAGCTTGACGTTTTGCATTTTCATTGCCAGTGGGTCGTTTGAGATCTTTTCGGTTATAAGTTTGAATTTCGATGACGAAAAATATATTTTGTATTGGATTAAAATCTTTTTAAAATTAAGCTGCTAAATGTTGCAGTAAATTACTAGTGTTCGTTTTATTTTAATATAGATGATTATAATTATTTCCAATGATTTGCTCTTTAAGATACATATTAATTGTTATAATTATCGTAACGAATCGCGATATTCGTAACTATTATCGATGAGTTAATATTAAAATAACAGCAAAATGTTGACTTCAAAAAAGTGTGCCACATCCCGTTTTCCACACGTAAATTCTGGTGATATTTGACGTAGAACCTGTTTCACCATTGTCCAAAATGATAATAATTTGAACATTAATTTAGAGACTAAGAAAATCCATAATTATGTTGACCGTATAATGTATCAAACAATGGTATAACAGGCCCTACAAATCACTGTTTCACAAAACCACGGGACACACTGTTTCACTTTTTTGAAGTCATCACTTGCACTGCACTGCACTTCACACACTCACCGTTGTTTTCATAATGCCTCTTCAACGGTGGTTGGTGTCGGGAATCGAACTGGATACTGTGTTGAGTGTGTTGTGTGTTTTTATAGGTGGTTATTTGGCGATACTTTCGCCATTGCCCCCCTAGCGGGAATAGGCTGTTTTGTGTACGAGTCCTTCGTATTCGACTAGCCGTCGGACCGAAGACAGACGCGCCGCGCGTTCGTATTTTAAAAAAATAATTCGAATAATTCTCCGCTCTAATTATTACATATTTTTTTCGATTCAATAATACTCAATTCTTTCCTGAGATTCGATAATAATCGTTCCGTGTGTTCATGTCCTAAAATTTGGATTTTAGACCACTGCATATTTTAGTTACGTGTATTTTGCAATTGGGTATCTTGAAGTAAATATTAGTGTTTCCGCTTGATATTTAATACAGGTCGGCATCCTGTTCAAAGATTACTTCGTCCATAATAATTAGTTTGCGTATGTCGGTAATAGTCTAGATCGTAAATTATTTCGATGTCTAACAGTTTACGAGTACCTAACGATATGAGTTCATATCCCTTTGTTTGTTCTACTTTTTCATTGATTTACTCAACTAACTGGACGATATCACGTAAACAAGTTATTGCATTTGGGTTTTTGAATGACTGAGTCATCAAATATGGAAATGCGTTTTGGATATCGCTAACATCATTTTGAAAAAGTGAGGTCATAACCTCAACGATTCACAATATGGCTTATATATAACCCTTTGTTACGTTAAAAGTCATTAATATTTCAGACATTGTTTATCTAAGTTCGATTCCCGGGTGAGTACTTTTTCATTGTAACATAACATCACACCTGTAATCCCCAAAGGGTTAGGCAGAGGTGTAGCTAAAAGTACACCCACATTGCACCAGTTATTAATAATATCAATAGGCCTGTTTATCCCTTGTTACGTGACAAACATAATTAAATCAATTAGAATACAGTTTTATAAAAGCCAAGTCAATAGTAAAACAAGTT
The DNA here is from genome assembly GCA_949774965.1 of Diarsia brunnea. Lineage (NCBI taxonomy): Eukaryota > Metazoa > Arthropoda > Insecta > Lepidoptera > Noctuidae > Diarsia > Diarsia brunnea. Next base: position 19,351,542 of record OX459003.1, read on the forward strand.
CTAAAATTATTGCCTTCGGTTAAATGAGGAGGCAATTAAAATATTATGCAACGATTAAATCAGTGTTGTTAGTTCTTTCTCGCAAGGTGTTAACTTTGAATCAATGTTTTGATTAACCGGTAAACTTTAACCTTCGTAACAGCACGAAGGTTAGTAACCACCTACTTTTTTTCCGAATTTATGTTACGTAGCTGTCGCTTTTCTTAAAGAACAGGATGAACAGGTAAATTTGGTAACGTAAATTGGGAATCTTCAGCCTCAAACTTTAGGTGGTAACTAATAAACATGTGTTGTGTATTTTGTAGCAGAACAAGCTTGAATTAGCCTGCAAGAGTGATTTGTAAGAGCAAACCAAAAGTATTTGGCGGTTTTTTACCCGACTGCGGCGAAACCCAAAAGGAGGGTTATTTCTTTCAGTGTTTCTTCTCAAAATTGTCAGAAAACAAAGTAGGTAGTATTAAAAATAATAATATAGTTTTTACTTGTAAAAGAGTTTTTTTTACAGTTGGCAATACATATTTTTCTGTCAATTGAAATCTTGCATCATACCAACTTCGAAAACATGAACAGGATCCTAACCTAGAAATAGGAACAATTAAACACCATTAATCGTTGACCACCTTTTCCAAGGTATTTCTGCTAGGGTACCTACTGTTTATAGGTACATACTATATATTATTATGACAGGTCCGTTGACATAATTATGCGTAAATAGGTACCTCGTACATAATATTGTTCAACCATGACCTGGATTGAATACTGATTCATTTATTGTAATTTCTTATAATTATGTATTAGTTTGTTTTATATTAGGGTTTATGGTTTAAAAGGGTTTTTATCTGTGCATGCTTTACAGCATTATTGATTAAATATTCAAGCAAATCAAGCAGTTTTGTCGCAATAGGCTCGCCCCCTATTACATGGGACTTAAACATAACTGGCGAAATGTGGGTGTACTTGTAAGGTACACCTCTGCCCAACTCTTCAGGGATTACAGGCGTGCATTATATAAATATTTAAACTCAATTAATTGATTTACAATGTAGTGTGTTGTTCGCATAGCTCTCAATTTTTAGGCCAAGACTTTTTACAAATTATTTGTATTTTCACAGTTTTCTTAATAAAACCTGCTGTCATACTATACTGTAGATATAAAGAAGATAATCAAATATCAAATTGTCATTTTAGAATTACGAAGAAAACAGGATGTAGGGTAGGTTAGCTCTAAATCAGCGCTTTAGAGTGCAAAGGGTTATTCAATAATTCGTCAGCATTCATAATTAATTATGATTTAATTAATTAAATACATAATTTAACCTACATAGATGCTACTGATATTTAATTTTCTGACTTGAGAAACATCCGTCGTGATCCAAATGACCCGACCTGAGTCTGACCATAAAAGTTAAAACGAGAAAATCATTACATTAACTTTAATGACAAATTATATAATACAAAGGTACTTAAAGCCTTTACGTATTAATATGAACACTAGCATTTTCCCGTGGTTTTACTCGCGTGGATGTTGGGAGTTAACCTACGGAAACGTTTTATCGGTATAAAAAAATCCAAGACATTCTCGTCCAAATCTGTTCAGCCGTAAAGTCGTAAAAAAGACACAGACACTCAGATAGGGTCTCTATCGTATTTATATTATTATGGGTTTTGCCATAAAATAATATTAACAGCAGGTGCTTAGGATAAGAAAGCTAATGCACTTGATTTACGCAAAAGTACGAACTTAGGTATGATTATATTCCCATTGACTTTTGACCCCAAGACCATAGTGTGTGAATGTTCATGGTTTTCTTAAACACCATAAAGACACGTTAAGGTTATATAAGATTTTAAACTAACATGATCACTAGCACTATTATATTATCGGGAACTCGAAACAATCAGTAAACATGGTAAATATCCTGTTTTCAGTATAAATAATACGTTAAGATTATGGTCAAAGTCAAAGCATTTATTTCAATTAAACCATTACTAGGTACTTTTGAATGTCAGAAGAACAATTCATAAAACTAAACTACGAGTGCAATACGTCATCCCGAAAGCCACCACGCCGAATCACACGCCGCCGAATGCCCGCAACAACGAACACAGCGAGCACGAAAGCACGCAGCGACGCACACCGCAAAAACGAATGTACGAGGTCTTAAACCACATTAAACATAGGCTAGATAAACAAAAATATCAGATTTTTCTTATTAATATAATGTTTTACTGCCTTCTTGGTCTAGTTGTCGCAAGCGCGGCTGCTAAGAATGACGTCTTGAGTTCAATTCCCGGGTCGGGTAAAGTGTTATTGGGTTTTTTCCATCAGGAATTTCTCAGTAGCAGCCACGGAGTCCAGATTTGTGCCCGGTTGATATAGACTCGTCCCCATGGTACTTAAACATAGCTGGTGAAATGTGGGTGTTCTAGTAAAACCTTCCGGGGATTATAGGTGTAGTAACCTACAGCTTACTTGAAGAAATTGAGGCTTAAGCACCTTCTGTCCGAATTCACTTTAGTTGTGAATGAATCTAAATCATATTCCTTGCATATGTCATTAAAATGTCTGCTTGCACGCACAATATAGCTGATATGATGTCATGTTATTATATTGTTTTTATCATAATGATATAAAACTCGATCAGTAGAGACATTGCTAACTAAAGATCATTGTGTTCTACAAAAGGTATAAAATAATAATTGTTCCCTATGTCAGTCAACAGGGTTCAATCAAAATCAAAAGTCATTTATTCAAACTAGGCCGATAATCAGCACTTTTCGAACGTCAAAATTTACTTATTTACAAGTGACAGTCCCCCAAAACGCCCACCCTCCGTCACTTCCTAGTGTTTTTGCTGGAAAGAAGAAGTGGCGGAACAAACTCGCCAGCAACAAATCTGTCTGTTTGGTTAGAAGAACCAGACTCGATACAATAGTAAGGTCTCGATATAATATATATAATATACTAGGTAGGTAATAATCAAGTAATATAGTCCCAATAACCTACTTAAACCAATCAATTCAATTTTTCATTACTAGTAAGTACTGAAAAATACAAAACTGGTTTTCAGTGTTATGCCTAACTGCCTAAGTAAGTGATAGTGTTACGTCAATCGATAAATCAATATAATGTGACTTAATTAGGTGACCATATCATACTTTGTTGTTAATTACACATTAATGACGCATTACTGACAGTATGGTACAGTGGCATGCTTAGTGGCCAACAAATTGGCAAGCCCATAAGGCAAGCAGACTGGTCAGAAACACAAACATCACGAAGAGTAATAAGGTAAAGGGCAAACCATGTGTTTTTCCTACTCCTCTGCTATTCTTTTCTGATTAATTTCGTTGCGGGATCCAAGACAGCTAAATTATTTCTCTGGGACTTCGTCAAGCTTCATTCATCATTTCAGCGAATGACGTCCACTGCTGGACGTAGGCCTCCCCCAAGTGTCGCCACATTGACCAGTCCCGTATGCTTCGTATCCAACGGATCCCCGCAACCTTCACCAGGTCATCGGTCAAGCTTCATTGTCTCGTCAATTTTCTGGTGGTAGCCACTGTTGATTCTGGTTTTCAGGAGTTGCAGTGGTTTAGGAATAGAGTGACGCGTTTGTTATAATTAAAAAAAAACAAGCCAAACTTTCAGGCTTGTATGAAAGTGCCGCCACAAAGTGGTAACTTTCGAGTTTGGGTTCGACGTTTTGAACCCAGACAAGCGAATATGTATTCTATCAGCACCATAATTCTTAAAACATGTGACATCTACCAATCTGCTCTCAGTTCGCATAGATTACGGCCAACTCACTCTTATGTAGAGGAGATCTGTGTCCCAGCAGTGGGAATATTAAATAAAGGCTTTGATATGATTATGCTATGCTATGCTGCCATATTGTACACACGGCAACATATCAAGCTGTATCGATCCAGTATAACATGACGTCGTTTTGTAAAGATTTTCAATATAATTACAGTTCCGCATAAGCTGGGTGTCTACTTAGCTGCTAATTACAAATATAATGACTCATTACTCGCGAGAACTCAATTAAATTGCTATAAATCATTAAAAAAGAACAATAATATGCGATAATTATACAGGAAACTATTTTGTTTTTATCGAGTACTTAACTTTGAAAGGGTATCGAGTCCTTGCTTTTGCTAAAATGTGATAAAAATCGCCACCTATGCGGATTTAAGAATTAATTTACGTAACAATTATTTTTATCGATTTTTGCAACAATACACGCGTGTAATGCCTGATGGGTCAGGCAGGCTCAGTGGTAGCGGCAGTAAGACGTGGATTCGAACCCAGTTAGGCACATTTTTTTGTGTGATTTATTTCATCACTGCACTCAAAACGGTGAACGAAAATTTGGATATGACCTAGAACCAAAAATTCAAAGACATGTGACATCTACGAACTCGCACTGGGCCCGCGTGGCCCATTCCCTCTCATAGAGTGGAGGCTTGCGTTCCAACAGTGAGAACATTATTATACTGTGGGTGATCCTTATATAAATAAATAAATATACTGATTATACCAGTCACAAATCCTGAAACTGGACTGCTACTGAGAAATTCCTGATGTAAAAACCATATAACTATGCCCAACCTGCGAATCGATCCCAGTATCTCATGGTCAGTAATGGCAATCGCGTCCACTAGACTCAAAATAATTTTGTAATCACACTAATATTATAAAGGCGAAAGTTTGTGTGTGAGTGTGTATGTTTGTTACTCTTTCACGCAAAAACTACTGAACGGATTTGGATAAAATTTGGTACACAGATAGTTTATAACTTGGATTAACACATAGGATAGTTTTTATTCCGATTTTATCTTCCCGTGGGATAATTTTCGAGTTGTAGCGAGCGAAGCCGCTGGCAACAGCTAGTCAATTCATAAATTGTATAACAGGATATCTCAGTATTGAGTCATACCGGAATTCTAATGCTATTTTCTTTAAGGATATTTGCTAATAACATTTTAGGTATATGCAGGATGTTAGGTCAAAATAAATCATATCTAATTCTTGATGTGCCTGCAATTTGATCAAATTATGTTATTAAACAATGTTGGTAATGCTATATTTCGTACTGATATGACGTATGTAGGTTACCACCTTAATAAATCAACAAGTTGTTGAGGAATCAAATAAACGTGACTGATAAGGTTGTTTCGATTATTTATAATAGTAATTATTTAGTTTCTAAAACCTAAGTGTCTATTATTATTGCTTAATATGTTGTTTTATTAACGTTGCTTGCTTTTAAAGCAGTTTATATTTTTCCGGCAACGACTTTCATCAGAATTACCATTAGCTTTTCAGTAGCTCATGATGATCCAATACAAAAATTAACCCTAAGGTTGACTGGTGGAGATAACTTGTGTGGCATTAAGTCCGCCTATACATTACTATTGTGCATAAAGTTTAAATAAATAAAAATTACATGTCCGGCACCGTTACCTTTAATAGAATTAGTCTGAACCGGGAATCGAACCCAAGATCTCATACGCAGTAATATCGTTTGTAATTACTACCCCAAACAAAGTAGCCACAAATTTAAATGGTATAGTAGTTTTAAATATAATAAGAAAAAGTCACAAGCAACACATTAGTTCCAAACTAAAATATTAGTTCTTTTTATTATTAACATAACATAACGCCTGTAATACAGGAAGGGTTAGGCAGAGGTGTAACCATTAGTACACCCACATTTCACCAGTTAGGGCGAGCTTATTGTCATAAACCGGGCATAAATCCAGACTCCGTGGCTACTTCTGAAAAAATCCTGAAATTCCTTTGCATTAATGTTTACGTTAAAATACATTTACCTCAAGAATTCGTTAATATTATTGTAAACAATCGCTTTTAAGGAAGTACGTTTCCAGTTTATCGTAATCAGCGCCGTATCTTGACCCAGAATTGAAATCGTGGTCATTTTGATACAATTTTTGACCTTTAAAACACTGCCAATGAACAGTCACTTCCCTTTTTAATAATAATAGTAAAAAGCGGTAATGTTATTACTATTAAAACTAAATTGAAATCGTGTGTAGCCCTTAGATGTATGGAACTTGGAGGTTAAATTGGCTACGTGATAATATTTATACTGGTGTATCAGAGTTACTAATCGTCCTCGAAATGGTATAATATAATGACGACTTAAGATTGGCCGTGTGGTTTCTGGCTGAAGGGCACCAGTTCTTCTAAAGGTGGTAAGTAATCATCTGAATCCATAGAAAATATTTAAAGACAACTAGACCGTCTGACTGCCTCGTTGGTCTAGGGGTCGAAAGCGACTGCTGGGTTTGAGTGTTATTGGGTTTTTCCATCATTAAAACCTCAGTAGCAGCCCCGGAGTCTCGATCTGTGCCCAGTTGATGGCAATTTATGGGCTCGCCTCCTCTTATAAAAATAAAATGCTCGCCCCCTTTTGCATATTTGACTTAAACGTAACTGGCAATATGGGTTCACTATTAGGTACACTACTGCCTAACCTTACGAGGATTAAAGGCGTTATGTTACAACCAGACCATTTTCTAAACGTTGTTCACCAACCTATCTTTCATCGATCTTTTTTCAGAGATCTTCCAGGAGTTGTAAAGCAATGAATCTGACTTTAAAAGTTCAAAGAATAATGTACCTTAAGAACACAAAGCAAACAGTCGCCGTACTATAATTAAAAGCAAACCGTATGCAATTCTAAATACGGTTTTAGACCGTTCCGCTCTCGTTGAGTGGATAAAAATCAATCGATTTACATGCCACACAGTGTACATTCAAGTACATAAGTAAGTATCTATAATTATACTGCTTATTCGAAAGGCTTTAGTCGATCAAGCGTGCAGTACAATCTTAATGTAGGCTAGGAGCTTGGGTCAACTTTTAGGATATTATCAATAAAAAATCTCGGCTGTCACATTTTTTTGCAAACTAAGTAGGTATCTATAATGAAGCATCGTATTGTGGTTAAAAAGGTGATGACTGCTAGCCGAATGACTAATAGAGGTTATTGCAGAGAAGCTGATGCTACGCCGACCCGGGCAGAAGAATGATGACGTATTTAGAAAATTTAACACAAAATTAAAACCTTGTTAAAATATGAGTCAAGTATATTATTAGCAAACCTAATTTTGAAGATTCATTTCCTAGGAAATGCCATTAATAAAATTATCTGTATTATAAATTACAGTACCACTCTTGAACTTAAAACTGACTACCATAAACAGATCATTTTAAGTTAAAAACATCAATTAATTAATAGTTAATGCAATAATAATGACCATTGAATTGTGTAGTATTTTGTAAATGTCAAGATACATTGAATATACGTATCAACAATTGATTTATATTTGAAACTTTGCGTCAGATTTTATTACCTATTGAATAGCATATTTTGTTTTATTTATACAGCACTAAGCTATTATACATTGAATGTTCATGTAGTTTTAAACAAGATTAAAAATAAAATCATGTTTACAAATTAAACAAGATTTTATTTTATAACCGTGGTTTTCTTAAAAACCACCACCACATTGAAATGAAAAAAAAGAGAAATTATTTTGAACCCATACCTGTCAAAAACAGACAAAAGTAATTAACAATGAATCGATCTAAAATTTATAATGAAAGAAGAATTAATAATAATTAACTATTAACTATTTTGGTGCCAATCACGTCGAAGTCGAAGAATAATTCATTTGTGTGCCGACAACCCGCCACTTGGCAATTTCTGGTATACAAAAAAAAAAAAAATGAACTAGGCAGGGAATGCGTTAATTATCGATCTTCTATATCACAGATAATCTAGTGCCAATAAAAATCAGTGACATAAAAGACTGCAACTCCAGCTCCGTGCCTATTCACGGACCGGTTCCGGTTTGTAGCGACCTTGAACTCGAACGAATTCACCCTAAATCTGGTGCATTGAACGAGACGCCGAATTAAACGAGACAACATTGATTCTTTGTTTATTTTTGTAGAGAGAACATTGTTAGTTTATGTAGGTAGTTGCTATGTACGGTATTGTCATGTAATAGGCTTGTATTGTTCGTAGAATGTTTGTAACGTTTACATCTTCTCTCAAAACGGTGAAGGAAAACATCGTGAGGAAACCGGCATGTCTTTTGAACCAAAAAATCGAAGCCATCACGTGACTCCCTCTCCTAGAGCGAGGCCTGAGTCCCTGCAGGGGAATATTATAGGCTGATGATAATCATGATGATGTTCTTCTTAGCGTGTCGATGGCAATCTAAATTGTGTCGGGCTATAACTGAGCTGCTAGTTTGACACTTTCGCTAGCTTCCATCAGTTCCTGTGGTGAACTGTACAAACAACAGGACACGCAGGACACAATATTGCCCCCATCGTTTGTGGAACAGCACCACATTAACTCTCCGGGCTGAATCATTAATTAATCTCCAAATCAGCAGTTTTTCCTTGCTGCAAACAACCTGGGTCCTGAGTCTATTAGCGTTTACATGTTGAGTTTTTTTTTTTTAAATTAAAGGATTAGAAAGATTGTTTAATGGCAATCGCTATGCTTCATACATAGACTTATCAAAGCATGATGAGTTGCTTTTTAGAAGAGAATCATATAAGCAGAAAAAAAAAAAAAAAAAAAACCTTCTCACGGTAGATAGGTTTACGTACAAGTTGAAACACATTTCTTGTATGGTTTTGTTCTATATTCCAGCATGTCTCGCCTTCGAAAATAAAACTACTTTTAACTCATGCTCTATTTCTTGACACTAATCAGTTCACAAATTATCATATATCAAACATTTGATATGACAGTATTAGTATTAAGTTCTCTGTAAATTACTTTACCTGACATTCACCTAATTTCAGTAAGGTCAGGTTTTAAGCGAGAATTATGGACTGTCCAAATTTAGATTGAAATAGATCAAAAGATAATTTGATTTGTTACATTCAGTGTGTGAATAAATGCAAAAGACACCAAAGAAAAACCGAAGGTTTGCGACAAGCTTTTATGCAAACCATTATTTTCCGATTTATTTACACTAAGTAATTTTTTTTTTTTTAAGTATGCTGACTGCAAACAAGCTTTTGTCATAAAACCGGATGTCTCCTTCTTCCTCTAAAGTCACTGTGGCCATGGGTTAGGATTAACTTCAAGAAAATCTTACCACACAATATAATTATGTGCTGTATAAATGGCCAACCTAGTGGTTTACTTTGCGATAACCATCGTCAACCCACGATCTTCAAGTTATTTTTAGGCAAGCGTGCAACATCGTCGACTGCACTGACCCCGGATGAGGTGCTTCGTTGTTTTAATTGCGATCTTCAGCCTAAAATAAGGTACATGTCTAAAATCCAACACGCGTCACCAGTATGAAAAAAGCTTGAAATACTCAGTCGCCTAGAATGGGCTATGAATGTAGCTTATTAGTAAAACATGCTAACAAAGTTGACATCTATGAATGACTCACTCCGCATAGATATTTAAATCCGCTCTTACCCAACCACTTCCTACAAAATGGGGCTAAACATGTTCTCACACATCTCAATCACGCACAGCTTCCAACAAAATTACTACTTCCCGTCAATTTATAAGTAACCTTTAAAGTAGCTTTGGGTTAAAGCCTCGTGTTCGTAGCAGTAAATGTTGCACAACATTGTTGGAGCAAAATGTGTTTGTGTTGCCGAAAACATGTTGCTTATATTTTAAGTTTTAACGAGACTGAGAAAAGAGTGGCAGGGACTACGCAAACCTAAAAGGACGTTTCCTGGTAAAGTACTATACATTACCCAATAGTGCGACTAAAAAGGCTGTTTCGTGGAGCATAAACTTTCAACCTCTCATTCCGTTCAAACATGTTTGCAACATGTTTCCAGCAACACAGCATTGTTACTGCAACAATAAAATGATTGCTTGCTATGTAATAGCTTTGGAGCAACGCACGAATAGAAAGGTTACATTCAAGTTCAAGATATAATCGGCTAACCTTGTGATTTGCCCTTAATAGAAGTTCAAATGTCATTGTTTTGTTTTACTAAGTTGTGAACTTTGTTGACCTATTAGCTCTTAGTTATTGTTGATCGAGAGCCATTTATTATTACATGGATGTACTTTATTCTGACGCTGTGTGCGTGGTATGGCTTAACCTGCTTGTTAATGCTTTATTTTATAGAATTAAACCTATTAAAACTCGAAAGGGATCAAGCAATTTGGCCAGACATGAGGACATATTTCAAAATCATATTTATCCAGTTAGATTAAGTGTATCTAGGCTAACAGGGACTTAAACATAACTGCCAAAATGTGGGTGTACTACTATAAGGTACACCTCAACCTAACCTTTCTGGAATTACAGGTGTAATGTTATGTCATGTGCGTGTGTAGACAACTTATAAACTGCGTAAAATGTATCATGATTTGATTAACTATAGAATAACAGAATCGAGTAATATTCATAATTGTTTACCTCTAAAATCATACGCTCACCTTGCACAAATACTATTAATCATAAATAAATAGTTCCTCATCATAACAAAAGCAAAAGACAAAGAGTCAATCAAATTAGATTTAAAACAATTAGCAAAGAGAACTGCTATTTATTACTCATGCGCTCTAAACTGGGTCATGTACCTACCTACCTGTGTATGTTCAAATTTATTATACAATTAAGTTTGGGGCCTCGCCTTGTAAGACAAGACAAGTGTAATCATTGCAGCAGATGTATGGTGTATGTAAAAGTTGCCGACATGCCGCATGACTGACGCGACAAAAGTCATTGTTACATGCAAACTAGGATTAATCTGTTATAGGGACATTGTCCGCAGAATGGATGGCCGATGGGACCGAAAACATTGGAAATCCACCCAGTAGGTGAACTGATAACCTGGTGAACTGATAACCTGGTTGTGGAGATCCGCTGGATGCTAGATGCACGGGATCGGTTATATCGTGACACTTAGGGAAGGTTTATATTCATCAGCGGACGTCGAATGATGGTGATAGACATTTACACATGAAAAGCTTTCAATTGTACAATAGCTGAGGGCCACCAAAGATCATCTATCGAAGCTCTTACTGGACGTTTGGATCAAGGGCCTGATTTAGAAGGCAGTACTCCTCGTAACGACTCGCATTGCGAGGAGGTTCCTGTCTCTGGATTGCTAACCACTGGTAGCCTAGATCCGGCTCCCGACAGCTACAAGTTTGACAGCCGAACCTATCTTTTATTATGGAAGAAAAATCTAGTTAGATGAAATATTCAATTTCTATACAAGACTAGCAGATGTTGTCTCTTAAATTACTTTAAATGTGACATTTTATCAAACCGGATATGATCTGTTTAACATAATATTTTTTGAGTGTGAATTTGCGTACACACTTTAAGAATATTCTTTTACAAAATGGTAATGGCATTTAAGATCTTGGTCAACTAGTTTTCTGAAACAGGTATATAATTATATACTAATTAAATGCTACTGATTAGAATCAGATGAGTTATTAGTCTGAAGAAGAGACTAATTAATAAATTTAAAAAAAGGTATTGTGGTTTCCGACTTCTTAGCTAACGGAATGTAAATACATAGATTTCTAGATTTTTTTTTAACCGACGAAGACTTTACTTAAAATAATACGTAATTATGAATGGCTTTGCTTTGATTGAGAACAAAAACCCAATCTTTAAGATCCTAATAATATACAAAAATTCTCCAGACTAAGACCGGGCAAATTGTCCGATCAATCATACTGAAAACAAAAGGAATCAATATGGGAAAATCTGCATTATATGAATAACAAAATAAAATTGGAGCTATTGTTTTTATGGAACCTTCACAAACTGGGCCAGTGCGTTCCCAGATTAATATGCGAAATCTTAAGTAATAAGAATAACGGTTTATTTTTAAATATCGAAATGTCTTTTTTCTTTAATAGTCTGTAGCGTTGACAAGCGAAGTTGGAGCGTTCGGTGCGGCCGGGCCGATTATTATTAATATTTTCATTTATGTACTCATTGTGTTTGTATACCTTTAGTGTTTATTTTTATTTAAGTGAGTATTAAGTTTTATTTTTGTTAGAATGTATTTTGTGTCCGTAGGTGTGACCGTGACATCACAGTGGGCCCTATCAGAATACCAGCGGTATTTGTTTTTCATCTATCGCAGCACCATGCTGAGATAGGAGCCTTTTTGGCCTCGCACAGGTCTTTCTAATATTATTTTGTTTTGGATTCTTTTTTTTTATTATTTTTGAAGTTCCTGTGCTTGTCCCAAATAAATATTTTTCTTTCTTTTTTCTTTCTTTCTTTACTCATTACACTAAAGAAAGCCTAAGTCAATTATTTTATTTATAAAAAACCCGTGTTAGCATAAGGCCAATCGTAACCTATAGTAACTGCAATCCAAAGTATTCTATTAATTGTATTATTTTAAATATCATGTAATACGACAGAGTTAGGGGTTCTATGGTCTACTATATGCTAAAATTGTATCTAAATCTATAAAGCATGTAAAGGTAACAAATAGAGTAACTATTACATTTACAATGATACTATAGTTTGCCGTGTCAGTAGACGGCCATGTGCGTTTACAATGATTCTGAAGTACTTACAGCCTCCCACATCCTTTAAATTCAATCTACATGTTTTGTTTATAATTTCATAACAATCTGTAACCATTTAATAATCTAAGCGTATCAAATGATCATCATCTATCATGTTACGAGTTACAAGCGAAATCGAGAGATTTTCGAAATACTAGTCCGTAATGATATTTTGAAGGTCGCCAATTTGGAGCGAATAATTAATTATGACTAGTTTGTTGTTCGTTCTATTTTGAAGGGCAGCGATAAGGAAAATAGGATCAAAATAATAAACAGCTGTTGTTCACCGATGTTCAAAATAACTTATTTTGGGTTTTAACCTAGTCAGGTAAAACCGGCCAAGAGCGTGTCGGGCCACGCTCAGTGTAGGGTTCCGTAGATAATAAAATATTATGTAAACGAAGTTAAAAAAAAAATACGGGCAAATGAAACTTGACCTCTGGATTGTATAGGCGCTCATACGATTCAGGGACCAAATTATATTGGTTAACTGCAGTTTCCATCTGTTGTTTCCATCCAAGTTCAAAATAATTTTCCTAGAAAGTCCTTATAAAGTTCTACTTTTCAGATTTTTTTCGTATTTTCTAAACTTATGGTTCAAAAGTTAGAGGGGGGGGGACGCTTTGTTTTTTACTTTTGGAGCGATTATTTCCGAAATTATTGACATTATCAAAAAATGATTTTAGTAAACCCCTATTCATTTTTAAATACCTTTCCAACAATATATCACACATTAGGGTTAAAATTAAAAAAAAAACACTTCCCACTTTACATATAGGGGGGCTACCCTAATAAAACATTTTTTTCCAATTTTTATTTTAGCACTTTGTCGGCGTGATTGATACACATATTGGTCCCAAATTTCAGCTTTCTAGTGCTAACGGTCACAGAGATTAAGCGAGGACGGACAGACAGACAGACAGACAGACAGACATGGCGAAACTATAAGGGTTCCTAGTTGACTACGGAACCCTAAAAAAGGAGAAGTCGTCCGCCTTCCCAACCATTCTGCACCATTTTAAAGTCGCCGATCTAACATATATTTTTGCAAAAATATATGTTGTACGTATCTATGGTTTTGATCGCAAGTCGTATACATGCTATTATTGTTACCTATGTGGTGTACATTTTTCGCCTTCCTTTTTCCAATAAAGAACAAGCACCATCCATCAATCCGAACAGATCCTGTGTGATGGATGTGTAGATTATAGTCCAATCTCTCACAAAAAAGAGGAGGCCTGTGAGTCCCAGCGGGAGCACTATCGGCTGATTATTTATGTAGTAAGATTATTAGTGTACCTGCAAACACATCAAGCTCAGATGGTTGGATGGCGTAGACCAAGACCTCAATACTGACTGATAAACACACATACATCATACCAACACGCCTATAACTCCCGAAGGGCTAGGCAGTGGTGTACGCATTGGAAACACCACATTTCGCGAGCTGTATTTGTTTTTATTTTTTTTATTTTGATTTTTAAGTCCTCAGTCCTCGAGAAAAAGCCGGAAACAAGCCACGTCGGATAAATGTATTTGACAGAGCTAATAACCGAGACTATATATCTGAGACAAGACCCCAGATAAAGATGATACCTGCAACTACAACTTTATTTCCAAGATAATACAGTACAAAACAATACGCTATCAACAACATTAACATAACACCGTGAAAGCAAGACTTTCGCAGTGCGGCACTGACCTCTGTGACCTTCACTAATCTTAGATGAGAACCTGAGCCGTGGTTAAAGCTCGTAAAACCAGGTATTATGGACAGTGTCGTGATTGGAGGAGGTGCCTGTGAACCTGGTATATGACCTTTAGTACTACTGGTTTTGGGACACTAGGTTATGAAGATAAACAAATGGTGGACAATGGAATTGTTATTCATTTGAAATCAAAATCAAAAGTCATTTATTCAGTCTAGGCAGAAAATCAGCACTTTTCGAACGTCAAAAATTTTACTTATTTACAAGAGACAGTCCCCCAAAACGACACTTCCCAGTGTTTTAGCTGGAAAGAAGAAGTGGTGGAACACACTCCCCAGCAACACATCTGTCTGTTAGGTTAGATTAGATTAGAATCAAATGTGAGCTTGCACCATTATAGCGGGGACGGGTTTCTGTCGTTATCGTTACAAAACAATAATATTTCCGATCTAAAAAAAAACTAGTTTTATGTTGTTGATCTAGAATCTAGGTCATTATGCATAGACCAGGATATCACAAAAAAACAGAACAGCGCAGGAATTCGGCTTGGTTGGATTTTGTTCAACCGCCAAAATTCTTCGAAAAGGTCAGATGAATCCTCACATAGCGAAATAAAATATTATATTATGCAGATATGCACGTGATCGTTACTTTAAAGATGTCATTTTATAATAAAACAAAAAAAAACACAAAAATGGTTACCACGCTAAAAAAGGCAGCTGTTCCATTACATTTTGATCGTGTGTACCGCAGTTTTGTAGGAAACCGCTGTTATTTTTTAATAACTGACGAAAAAAAATTATGTGCGGTCAAAATGATTTGCCTTCCATCCTGTATATCATTCAAACTTCTATATCTATTACTAGCTGATGCCCGCTACTTCGTTCCCGTGAATTTTTTTATGAGTGACTAAACAAATGTTTGGGGTGGACAACCCTTATCACTTGGAGGCATGAAAAATAGATAGTAGCCGATTCTCAGACCCACTGAATAAGCATCTAAAATTTCATAAAAATCCGTCAAGCCGTTTCGGAGGAGTATGGTAACTAACATTGTGACACGAGAATTTTATATATAGAGATGAGAAGAAGAAGATAAAGAGGTAGGTATTCGTTTGTTAGTTTGTATGTGAGGAATAGTTTCCGGAAGTAATGATTAAACACACATTACATTATTTTATTGACATTTATTTTCGCTGATAGAAAGAGCTATCACAATATTTGCGGACAAAGTCGCGGGCAAAGATATTTGATAACTAGTTATCAAATATTTTCCAAAGATACACAGTCAAATTCACTTCGGAAATGTCAACCATCCGTTGTGGGTGTTTCCGTTTTCATCCCAAGTTTTCATCCCACGAATATTTTATTCCGTTTTCTACCCAAATCTTAGTCCGTGTTCTACCCACAATCATAATAATAGTTGTTTTTTCCGTATTCTACCTAAAATATATTCCGGTTTCTACCCACTGCAGTTTATAATTGTTTTTTTGTACAGACAGAAAAATAATCTTAAACTATTTAAACTTTGTATACTTATAATTTGATGAATAGGTACTTATTTACGACGTCACTTCCTTGGCACAGACGCGCATACACACACACACAGGCACAGACACTATGTCTATTTCATTCAGCCGGAGAGGGAGTGAAAGAGAAAGCAATATTTCTAAAGAATATTGCTAATCTGTTATACCCTTTGTTGCTATGCAATCTTTACCAATATAACTCGAAAAACCTGAAAAGATAATTAAATTGTGATCAATTAAGCCCCAGGAAAAAGGAAAAACTTAATAACTTGTCAAACAGGTTAACTACTGTTTGACAAGTCCATTATTTTTTTTTTTGTAAATGAAAATGTCATGTACTGTCTCGTTGTAGAAGAGGTCGCAACTGTGACTGCTGAGCATGAGAACCTGGGTTCGATTCCCGGGTCGGACACAATAGGGATGTTTACTGACTAATAAAAATATGATTCTAATTAAAAAATGAAAAATATTGGATACGTATTTTTTGTTTTATTAAATCAATAAAAATTGTCGAACATAAAACGCGTAAAAGTTTTGAGTGGGGGGCTGTGACGTCACTCACCGATAAAAACTGTCATACTAATGTCTTAGAATATGACGTCACACGAGTTTCAAAGCACTGTATCGTCTTCATTGTTTGTTTACGTGAAAAAAGAAAAAATACGTGTACAATATTTTTTGGAGATCTATCTGACGGACTTATTAGATTTTTTAGTTAACTACCCTATTGAGTTGTTCTATCAGGAATTTCTCAGTAGCAGCCATGGAGTCTGGATCTGTGCCCGGTTGATGGCAATAGGCTCGCCCCCTATTACATGAGACTTTAAAAATAACTGGCGAAATGTAGGTGAACTATTTCGACAACTGCCTAACCCTTCGGCCTATTGCGTTGAGGCGTGATGTTTCGTTATGTTATGTTAACAAGAAAATGTTGATAATATATTATGTTTTATGATTTATAATCGAAAAATTATGTATGTAGATGACTCGATTAACAGTGGCCAAGGGCTTGGTTTCCTGTGGTTATGGTCACTGGTTTGAATCCTAATAAAACACATTATGTACCTACCTAATATGTTCTTTGTTTTGGGGGGGTGGGAAATCATCATATAACCCCCTCCCGTTCTTGGGCAGAGTGAAAGGGAGTGTCAGACTTCTATTGACTAAAAAATACCCATGCTCCTTTAAGCCCTTTGTGTTGAGGCCGCGGTATCTCTTGCGAACATCCCGCAGCCCCGGCGGGTGGACCTAATATGACCTTAAATGGTTTTTTCGACTATTAAAATTTAAGCTTTTGTGCCAGATTAAAGTTTTGATCAAAAGTTTGCTAAGATTTGCAGAGATCGACGATGACATTCGTCTTGCACGGCTCCTAATGTTAACTTTTATTGTTGCAGGTAAGGCAGAAACCGGCTTTATCTTCCAAAAATATAAGCAGGGGTGCGGTAAGTTTGACCCTTATTATAATCAGCTTACTTCATAGACTGAACAGGTTTAGGAACGAAAGCGATCCCTGTCTGATTATGTAAGTTGATTTGGTCAAGAACATAATAATGCATTACTTTCTTGATACTTTCTTTTCTTGTTGTTTAGTATGATTATACTAACTGTAACCCTATTTATTCATTTCCTTATTAAGGTACATCCAGTAAGATTAGAAGTACTCATCATCTGCCTAGCCTTTACCCAACTATCTTGAGGTCGGCTTCCAGTCTAACCGTATGCAGACGAATACCAGTATTTTATATAGAGCGACTGCTTATCTGACCTCCACAAGCCAGTTATTACTAAGTAATACGATATTCCATAGCAAGACTGGTTGTCAGGCTTTTGGGCCACTGATTAACTGTAACGATCACTGTCAAAAGTACAGAGTAGTGAGTCTAAAAGTACAATGAATTTAAAATTCACGTTTTTCAGTTTCCTTGAACCTCTCTCCTGTTACAATCATTTCGTGCATTGCACGTGCAACGACTGGAGTTTCGACAAAAAGAAACAGAATATTTTCCTTGAACAAACGCTTAGTCACATATACAAATCCAGTACAGAAATAATAAAAACTGACTGTTACCGAGGTCAAATAACGGTTTAAATATACAACTGAAAGGTTGTAAATTCAAAGGTAGACCAGAGAAGGGTTCCGGGTAAAGTTTACTCGCAAAAAAGGTCTTATATCCTGTAAAAGTATTCATATGAAAGGTATGGAGGAGCTCGTGGCTTGATAAGAACTGCCACGGGTCGGGTCGATCTTTAGGTAAAGCTGTGCTTGTCTAAGTCGGTCTGTGGATGGGTGACCGCCCGATATACCGAGTTTCCTCCGTGCCTCGGAAAGCACGTAAAGCTGTTGGTCCCAGTTGCCATATATAGATCTTTGGCAGTCGTTACAGGTAGTCAGTGACCTAAAATTCTGACATCCAGGCTAACCAAAGAGGTATCGTATTACCTAGTATTAACTGGGTTGTGGAAGTCAGATAGGCAGTCGCTCCATGTAAAATACTGGTATTCAGCTGCATCCGGTTAGACTGGAAGCCGACCCTAACATAGTTGGGAAAAGGCTAGGCAGACGATGAAGATCCTGCAATAAATATCATTCTTTTCACTAAGGTGCGAGATGAAAGCGCCGTTTTTATGGTACCTACCTGTGGCTGTACTCTACCATAAAAACGTCGCTTATTTTAATATTCACCTAAAAATGCGTACCTTTTAGCGACCCTCTATGACCGTAACTCAATTTCTTAGATTTTTTTGAGTTTAGTCCATAACATTCTGATAGTGCAATCTGTGTATTCACTGTCCTATCTGACGTCTTTCAACGGATGCCTGTCTAACGATATACGAGTACGTCAGATAAAAATAGTTAATGGACTGATACACAACTGTAATTTAAGTTAGTTTACGTCGACAATTAAATCTAATAAAGTTCACCCATACATGGCAAATCTCAAGGTTATAAATATTTTTCCGCATTCAGGAGAATTATCATAATTTTTCACACATTCCTGCCACATTATTTGTTAATAAATATTTATGTAACATAGTAATATCGTGTACCCATACCGCCGCTCCAGACTTACTCCGTCCATGCCCGCTCGATCAAGGCTAAGCGTCCCTCTCCCGGCACCCCGCTTGGGCGCGAGCCGCCGCCGCTCGCGCCAGCAGTCGGCCTAATCCCTTGATAGCGAGTGCGCACGCCCAACTGCGTGGCGCCAATACCTAAACTGTGTACGCGAGCCCTATATACCGCGTTGAGTAGCTGTAAGATATTCTGTAATACCGCATGTTGTGTAAACTTGTGTGCCTGAAACATTATATACCATTATTACCACCTCGTTGCTTCATTTCTCGTGCCCGCCAAAATATCGCCGTTAGAAATTGCGCCCAACTAGTGGCACGTGCTCCGACAACGCGAGCACGAACTGAAACCACGCGACTGAGTTCTGCCTACTGGAGTGTGCTGCCGTTATTTATCGTCTTGGATTGCCGCCGAGCGCCATCGACGAGAAGATGCCGCCGAAAACACGCCGACGCGCATCCAAGGACAACCACGACGCTTCCAGTAGTGACGAAGAAGACCACGCTGTTGCAAATCCCGCGAGCACGAGCACAGCGGTGACGCCTTCACCTACAACAGGTGGTAATACGATCTCCATGACCGAAGAACAACTCACGCGACTATTATCCAACGTGATGCGTAGCGTCATGACGCCGACGCCGAGCCCGCCAACCGGCGAATCAATAGGACCGACTCATCCCACCGCTACACACACTGGAACGCCGACGCTGACCCCGTACAGTAACTTCACCCGGTGCACGGCCCGCTATGACGGAGCTGCACGCGGCGCGGAGACCTTGGAAGCTTTCGTCGAGAGCGTGCTTATATACAAAGAGTGCGCAAACGTGTCCGACGAACATGCGCTTCGAGGTTTGCCTATGTTGCTGACAGGAGAAGCCGCCGTGTGGTGGCAAGGCATCAAATCCACCGTGGAGACCTGGGACGACGCGATACGCCGACTTCGTTTCATGTACGGCGCCCCTCGCCCCGCCCACCGGATCTTTCGAGAAATCTTCGCGCAAGAACAAAGTGTTAGTGATAGTGTCGATTCGTATATATCGCGAGTGCGTGCTAATATGTCGCGAATACCATATTATGTACCGGAATTAATGCAACTAGATATTGTCTACGGCCTGTTGCATCGTAAAATCCGTAAGAGAGTGTCACGCGATAGTGTAAGTAGTGTCGACTGCCTACTCGAGCGAGCAAGGTACGTAGAGGAGACGCTGGGCGAAGTAAGTCAATCTCATTCATTATTTCCACCCCGCGATAATAACTCGAACCACTCTCACACGAATAACATTGAAAGTTCTACGAAATCTCGAAATGTAAACAATAACCCTCCGACTGCGAACGTGGTTCAAAATAACCCTTCGCATACCACACCCAACTCTAGTTCGAATAGTTCTACTGATGCCAATTCGAAACGTGTTAGACCACGCTGCGTTTTTTGTAATAAGTTCGGTCATTCGGTAGATGGGTGTAGGAATAAAACGAAATCAAGTGATAATAAGGTTGATAACGCGCCATTGTCTTGTTACGGCTGCGGTCAACAAGGGGTAATACGCTCGAAGTGTCCGACGTGTAAAGGTACACCATCTACCGACAAGGCGAGTTTCCAAAGTGCCGTCACCCATGAGTCTGACCTGTCGCACCCCACGATAAGAATAGGAGTTGCGTCTTTATTAGGTGTCGCAGTGTTAGATACAGGTGCCACCGAGAGTCTCGCTAGCCCGGGATTATATAAAATCCTTCTCAACAGCGGCGTCGCTTTCGCGGAGACGCGACGTAATCTCAGTCTCGCCGATGGAACTCAGCAGGTACGTGAATTGTTGGTGTGTCATACAAACGTCACAATTCAGAGACGCATTATCCCCACCACTTTCCTAGTGATACCAGGAGCGGATAATAGGACGCTTCTAGGACAGGACTTTATCGCTAGAGCAGGTATAGTTTTAGACCTCCAACGTAACTGTTGGTACTTTCGTGATTTCTCTGGGCGAAAGTATACTTTTGTGCGATCATACAGCCTCGACCTCAATTCTAGCAGTGGCGAAGAATTGATGCGAGCCGATTCCACCAGTGACGAAGAGCTGAAGCGGTTCGATACCACCAGCTTGGCGCTGAGAAAGGATGAAGGAACGAAGCTGTCTCCGACCCAGAGAACACAGCTCAACCAGCTCTTAGTAAGTAGAGCTGAGCGCTTCGCCACTGACGGTCCCCCAACAACTTATGCCACACATCACATTCGGGTTGACGAGAAGCAGGAGCCGACCGCTTCACCACCCTACAGAATGTTGGAAGGTAAGAGACAGTTGTTAGACGGTGAGCTTGAGAAGCTGCTGCACGCAGATGTCATAGAGGAGTGCGAGTCGCCTTGGGCGGACTACCGAAAGCTGAACGTGGTAACAGAACCAGATCGTTACCCGCTCCCGCGCATGGAAGACGTTCTTCATGCGGCGAAGACGACCAGCTACATGACCACGCTCGACCTCCACTCCGGTTATTTTCAGGTTTGTGTCGCAGAAGATCGCGACAAAACTGCTTTTGTGAATAATAAAGAACTGGTTACAGCTCCCATTCCACGCCAAGCTGATGAATGCAAGCCCTTCTCCCTCCAGACAGATAGAGGTAGCAACTGTCTTGGCGCAGTTTTGATGCAGGGGGAGGGCTATGACGAAAGATCCATAGAGTACGCCAGCTTTCTATTAGAGCCAGCTGAGTGCAACTACACCACCGACTATAAGGTAGGTGATCTTGTCTTGTTGAAGACGCAAGGGCTGAGCGATGTCGGCCCCGGACAGTCTGCCAAATTTATACCTCGTAGAGATGGCCCGTACCGTGTACGAGAAGTCGTAAGTCCCACTACTTACCTGGTAGAAGGAACTGTCAAAGGTGAGCACATTGGACGTTACCATGTCTCTCATCTGACCCCCTTCATCGGTGATGTGGAGGTTCCGATTAGGAAAAAGCGCAGACGTGGTCGACCTCGTAGATATGATTGCTAGCCCGAACGCGAGGGCGCTTTGTTCGAACTAGAGGGGGAGTGTGTAACATAGTAATATCGTGTACCCATACCGCCGCTCCAGACTTACTCCGTCCATGCCCGCTCGATCAAGGCTAAGCGTCCCTCTCCCGGCACCCCGCTTGGGCGCGAGCCGCCGCCGCTCGCGCCAGCAGTCGGCCTAATCCCTTGATAGCGAGTGCGCACGCCCAACTGCGTGGCGCCAATACCTAAACTGTGTACGCGAGCCCTATATACCGCGTTGAGTAGCTGTAAGATATTCTGTAATACCGCATGTTGTGTAAACTTGTGTGCCTGAAACATTATATACCATTATTACCACCTCGTTGCTTCATTTCTCGTGCCCGCCAAAATATCGCCGTTAGATTTATTTAAATCACCTGACGTATTAATTGTATCCATATGTTATAAAGTGGTTAGAACTTTGACTGCAACTACAGTCAGCAAAACTACTTAGTATAAAATATTACAGAATAAAAAAAAATATATGTCATTATTTCTGCAAATTATTGTAATTTTTGATATATCAGGTTTAAATTGGTAAATTTTAATACAAAATAAATCTTAGATATTACAAATGCAATGATTATTTTTATAATACCTACAGGTTTAATTTCTCATTAAGGCAAAAATATTTCCCTCTTAAAACATTATAATTATTTTCAATGTTCGTTTATTTAGACGCTGACTGTACCAACTTTAATAGGTCTAGTTTTGTTATTTTATTACATCATAATCTGGAAATTAGCAAAACGTTTTAAATATGTTTATTTAAATTATTACAAGCAAAAAAGTGCATAATTTTGCATAACAGAAAATAAACTTGTTTGAAATAATTCCCAGAATTTACATCTATTATTTATTTTCTTAATTATTTAAATGTGATACTTTTTTCTTATTCATTAGAGTGGTTTATCGGTTGGAAGTATTGGGAAAATTTAGTGCACAAAATAGATAGCTTGTGCAAAACCAGCCAAGGATACAACATATTATTTAGGATAGAGTACCATAATTTTTGGTAATTTATTATTATTTTTAATAGGTATTGAACATAACTACTTCCCGGAGTTAAAGCTTCTAAATTTCCAGAATTTTGTTAACAAAACAGTGAACAGTCTAGTAATTTCGTAGGACAATGCCGGCTACTTCTGCTCTAATATTACCTAACCACGGTTACGAAACAGTCCCTGAAGGCTCACTGTAACAAAAGGCATTCAAAATGATCATTATGCCGAATGCCCGTTCCCTTAGTCACCTCTTACGACACCATGAAAGGGTCCTTTCCGCTTGTGCCCGTAACCGAGAACCGTGTAGCAAGGCAAGCAGGCTACTTGTCCAAATTCCTTGTGATCTACAAACGTGGCAACTTTTTGTTGGGAGACAGTGGCGCAACTAAACCCGCATATTAATAACCATTAGATTAATTTTTACCTATGCAATATTCTCATAATAATCCTTTACTAGTCTTTAAAACGTAATGCAAGATAAAACAATCTAGATAGATCATTTTTCCTGGATAATAAATTAGTGTCAATTGTTCACATAGAGGATGAAGTCGTTGTTCCTTCGAGAACTAATAAATACCATAGCAATTCAGACTAGTAATTTCAAATTCAAGCACACAATTTAACACTTACTTTGTTTGTTGAAAAAAGAAAAAATATTAGTTTTGGGATCCAATTTGTCCCAATAGTATCCCAACAAAAAGTCGCCAAGTCTAAAGGTCCAAAGGCCGTGCGACCCAGCGCGCTACATAACCTAATCCACTGCTAGTATATGCCATCAGGTGATATCGCAATGCATCCGGCCAAACGTCCTTCAATCACACTATACTTTTACTAGGCCTACGTTTTGTGAATTAAACTTTACTATCCTTAGGTATAGCTATAGGCTATTTCGTCGCTTAGTTTTGCGACGTCATTAGTGGCGAATGTTTTATGTGTCCTCCTAACTTTAATGATTACTAAAACCGTCACTTAGTAAAGATTTGACATACTTTTGTATGACAAAACTGTCAAAACCTTTACTAAGTGATGGCCTAAGTAATCATTAAAGCTCTCTGAGTGCGGCAGTAAGTCTTTGAGATGAAAAACATCTGGATGGGGCTTGGCATGCATAGGCCGTGGAAATGGGCAAAAAATAAGAAGCCTATCCAGCAGAAGGTGATGGACTGCATTCAGTCTGTGCATCATAATGACCAAGTCTTCTATAGAAAACACAGGATCGAGAGTTAGATATGTGGGAGAAGATCCCATGGGAAAAGAAATGCTTAGGATGTTTTGTCCACAATTGGCGAAAAAGACAAATAGTGGATATTTTTTTATAGTGTGTGAAATCATCAAATGATGCTCGCGCTCTGGGCGGAGCGGAAGGGAGTGTCAGACTTCTACTGACTAAAAACTATCCATGTTCCTTCTTAGCCTTTTGTGTCCGGGGCCGCGGTATCTCTTTCGAACAACCCGCAGCCCAACCTCAGACCCATAACCCTTGACAATGAAACATTTTATCATCGACTACGATCTGTGATAGAAAATTCAACAAAGTATGGAACAGGTTGTAGGTACTCGTATAAGCAGGTTGTTAGTTGACAAAGTGACACTTGTTTTTAATTTCTGGACCATTCTCCTCGCTACCCAATAAAATATGGAAATTGGCAAATCTTATATAACCAGGTAACAGATGGTAGACAAAATTTTGAAACTGCCTGCTTGTACTCCGCAGTTCTAGTAATATTCGCAGTGGTATTATAGCCTACATAAATCATGATTAACTACTGGATTCTCTCGGATTGGTTTACCCGCGTGGGTTGATAAACGTTTATTAATTTGTAGGAAATTATAGGTAGGTATATCTATTTGCACATCATTCTCGGGTCAAATGATCAAAATCGTAACAGCTGTATAGAGAATACTTTTTTCTTCAGCTTATGCCATCATTCCTTAATTGTGAGCATATTTTTTGTCTTGCATCGCTCGTTGTCCAGGGCACGTTCGCACTGCCTCCATATTCAAACTACCATCGTTGATAATGTGTTCTTAAGTTGCACTTACTGCGGTGCTCCAGACAAAACTATGTCCCGTTTTGTTAGAGTGCCCCAACCGCTGCACTTCTGAGGACTTAAAAAACCATCACTGATGCCACTTTTGGCATGGTCTTTGGACTTTGGACTACTAATTTAATAAAATAAAGGTACATTTATCACGGGCTGAATTAAAAAAAAGTGACACCTATGACAAGGTACTGTATAAGTGTTGCCTGATCCGTGCAGCTGTTTTGTCGCTATCATTCAAGTTCTCAGCCCCCTGCAGTGATCAAAATAGATAACCGATATAATCAGCCAGTCCGTTGTCGGCATAAAATCGCCAGTGTCACAAAATGTCGCAATGGTCAGGCATTTTAACGCGTAGTTTCCTTCTCCCGAGCGGTGTTCCGCTTGCAACAGAACATTGCGTACGGCCGGGATTAGGCGCACGCGCCGCTGCGATGCGATTATCAGTCGTGATGACATACTGCTGTTATGGGGTTGTGATTTGCTTTTGGATTAATAAAGCCAATGTGATGTTAATCAGAAGTTTGGTAACTCTTGTTGAATCTTTCCAAGTGTTCCTTGAACAAATGATAATATTATAAGCCGATATTGTTCCACTACAGGGCAAAGGCCTCATTCCCTAGGCTGCGGGTTGTCCGCAAGGGATATCGCGGCCTCGACATGAAGGGCGAAGAAGGAACATGGGTGGTTTTTAGTCAGTAGAAGTCTGACACTCCCTTTCGCTCTGCCCAAGAGCGGGAGGGGTTATTTGATGATTTCCCACCCCCCCAAAAAAAAAAAAAAAAAGGCCTCATTCCCTCTTTCCACTTTTGTCGATCTAGTGTGATTGTAGGCCAATCTTTTGAGAAAAAGCTCAGCTTATCCCGTCATCTCCTTCTGGGCCTGCCGCATTGTAATTTTTTGCTTTTTGGTATCCACTGAGTGGTAATTTTTGCCCATTGCTCCTCCAACATGTGGCAGATGTGACCAGCTATATACAAGTTTACTTTTCATTATTTGTCTCCCCGATACCTTTGGTCAAATTGCGAAAGATTTCTTTGTTAACATGTCCAAACTTGGGTAACTATAGTCCCAAAGAAAAGTTTTCTGAAGCATTAACTTTTTTGCTCTTCACTCCCAACACAACAACTACAGTACTTTCACAAGTTATTATGCCTTGTGACTGTGACTGTAGCTTAGGAGTGCAATACGTCGTCCCGGGGGTTGCTGCGTCGAGTTGCGCGTCGCCGGATGTCTGCGGCGGCGAGTGCTGTGGGTGCGGGGGCGCGTGGCGGCACGTGCCGTGGCGGTGGGTGCGCGGGGCTCCGGGTCGCGGGGCGGTGGTTGCGCGTTGCGGCGTGCATTCGTTGTTCCGTGATTTGGAGTCTCGTACATTCGTTGTTGCGGTGTGCGTCGCTGCGTGCTTTCGTGCTCGCAGTGTTCGTTGTTGCGGGCATTCGGCGGCGTGTGATTCGGCGTGGTGGCTTTCGGGATGACGTATTGCACTCGTAGTTTAGTTTTATGAATTGTTCTTCTGACATTCAAAAGTACCTAGTAATGGTTTAATTGAAATAAATGCTTTGACTTTGACTTTGACTTTGACTTTGACACTCAATCACACCATCGATCATTATCATATCTCTGACACAATCAGCAAACAGTTAATCTAAATCAAACTCAACAACAAACACCTGAAAATGCATGTCTAAACGTAAAAAATAGGTAGTGTGTTAGCACGCAGTTGTCGAGGCGGAGAGAGGCGATCGCGCGCCCTTCAAACGAGTCCGGCTGCCAGTTCCGGTAGCTGCAGCCGACCAGAGTTGTGAAGACAGTGGATATGGCATTCAAATTATACAGAGGTTAGATACTAAAAATAACAGAAAAGTATAAAGATACAAAAAGTACAGTCATAAAGATGGTAGCAGAATCTACAGCACGCCACATGCTAATCCTTACATACTCGTTTAGGTTCATAGACGCAACTGCTGGACTGGTTGGGGGTACTACAGTATCAGGAACGTGGCTTTCGTAATCAGCCTTTCTGAAGAACTTTCATCAGTGTATGTCCTTCTAAGATATCTCCCCACGACATTAATGTTCCTCTTCTAATTTGACTTTGGCGATGACTCTGATATAGAGAAGTTCAAACAAACCGAATAATGGTAAGTTTTCACTACAAGCCTATACGTAGTGAAAAATTACCATTGTTCGGTTTGTGTGCTTATCCCGGCATCCAACGGCATACAACCACCAATTGCCTACCAATGGTGTTATTAAACGTAATACGAAAAAAACTTCATTAGGAATACGAAGCATCTGTCACTTCGCTATCCAAAAAATACTTATAGCTCAAAAGACCAAGATTAAGGCGCTGGAATGGTAAAATATGTGTAATTTTTTTAGTACCAACACTGAAAAAATCACCAGCAGACCAATCCGTTTGCTGCGGCTTACGAGAGGCAAACTCTATAGGTCTAGTCGAAGGTCTAACTCCAGACATAGAGTGCCATGGGCATGTTGCAACTGATGCAAATCCACTTATGCATGTAATTTCGACACTGTTCCAACAACGCATTCAAGCCGTGACTCCTCCAACCACTCCTAACCTTCGTACATCGCATCCAGTATGACACATTGCAACAACACGAAATAATTAAAACTTCATTCACATATAGATCACGAGATACGGTCAGGATAAGACAATCACGGAACATTAATCACGAGTGAACTAGAAGGAAGTCGAGTTCTGTTTGTTTATTTATTAGTACAGGAGTACTTAGTTAGTATAGTGAGGAATTGGTCCTTCATTGAGTACAGACATATCCTAATTTACGACAGTGATTTAAATCTGTTAACGGGCTTTAAAAATACAGAAGAAAGTTGCTGGCTGTCCCCTTTTTTTTCGAGGGTGGGAAATCATCAAATGGCTGCTCCAGCTCTGGGTGGAGCGAACGGGGAGGAACAGACTTCTACTGAATAAAAACCACCCATGCTCCTTCTTAGCCCTTTGTGTCCGGGGCCGCGCTATCTCTTTCGGACAACCCGCAGGAACAGGCTGGCTGTCCCCTTGATTTCATTTAATCTGCTTTTTCGACACCTCCGAGAATGTAGCAAGTTCATAATATATAATCTCTTCCTTTCTTGCAGTGAGTAGTTATAGCTTAAATCGTGCTTATATAATATCAGCGTTGATAGTAATGTGTTTGATCGAAAGAGGATCGCCAAATGTCATCGTAAATCATACAATCGTAAAATGGCGTAATTAAGATATTGTTTGATTTTATTTATTTTTGCCACACGTCATAAATTACTTGTAAAATACAGCATCCGGTTAGATTGGAAGTCGACCACAACACAGTAAGGAAAGGGCTAGGCAGATAATTATGTCAATTTAGAAACACTTGAAGGCATCTACGTATTGCCTCTTTGGTCTAGTGATTTCAATTGCGACTGTTGAGTTCCAAGGATTTTTTGATTCCTGGGTCAAGCCAATTGTTATTTGCTTCTTCAATCAGGAATTTTTCAGTAGCCACGAAGTCTGGATTTGTGCTCGGTTGATGGCAAAAGACTAGCTTATAACTGGTGAAATGTGAACTATTTATTAGGTACACCTCTTTTTTTTATGGTGGGTGGAAAATCATCAAATAACCCCTCCCGCTCTTGAGCAGAGCGAAAGGGAGTGTCAGACTTCTACTGACTAAAATCCACCCATGTTCCTTCTTAGCCCTTCATGTTCAGGCCGCGGTATCTCTTGCGAACAACCCGCAGCCCCAATTCATATAGGTACACCTCTGCCAATTCCTTTGGGGATTCCAGGCAAGATGTTGTGTTATGTTGATGTCAGAAAAATGCGGATAAATAGCCCTTTTTTTCATGCGAAGGTTTGACAGACCTTCCATGCATTTATAATTTGTTTCTATTTAATCAAGAAACAATAATTACTAAGTGCGTACAATCTGATCTACATACATTAATGTGTTTGTCCTCGCGTGATGGCTGAACGGATATGTTCGCAAAACATTCTGATCGGTAGATAATTTGTATCCGCTGTGTAAGATGAAAGATATTAAAATTAAATTAGGTTACATTGGACTGGGTACAGGGTCATACAAAAAATCAAACTTGATTGTAGATATAGGTACTTATTGCTTTAATTTAAGTTGTCAACCTTTCTTCTGCAGCTACTAAGCTAATAGCTATGTAAATTTATTAGACACTAGCTTTTGCTCACGGTTTCGCCCGCGTGGATGTCGAAAATATAAAAAAATACGATTTTCCATACGAATTTTCATCCCCTATTTAACTCCCTTTTTTTTTATTTGGCGGGTGGAAAATCATCGAATAACCCCTTCCGCTCTTGGGCAGAGCGAAAGGGAGTGTCAGACTTACAGACTAAAAACCACCCATGTTCTTTCTTAGCCCTTCATGTCGAGGCCGCGAACAACCGCGAACAACCCGCAGCCCTGACGGGGCTATTTAACTCCCTTCGGGGTTGAATTTGGAACAATCCATCCTTATTCCTTATCTACATTAGGAAGGAAAATGTCTGTGCAAAATTTCAGCTTTCTAGGTCTTGTGGTTTTAGGTTTAAGCTGGGCGTTGATGAGTCAATCAGTCAGGACTTGTTTTTAGATAGATAGATGCGAAGTGAGGAGCTCGTGGCTTAATAAGAACTGCCACTCGGGTCGATCTTTAGGTAAAGCTGTGCTTGCCTAGGTCGGTCTGTGGATAAGTGACCGCCCGACATACCGAGTTTCCTCCGTGCCTCGAAAACACGTTAAGCTGTTGGTCCCGGCTGCCATATAGATCTTTGGCAGTCGTTACAGGTAGTCAGTGACCTGAAATTCTGACATCCAGTATTACCAAAGAGTACCGTATTACCTAGTATTAACTGGGTTGTGGAGGTCAGATAGGCAGTCGCTCCATGTAAAATACTGGTATTCAGCTGCATCCGGTTAGACTGGAAGCCGACCCCAACATAGTTGGGAAAAGGCTACGCAGATGATGATGCGAAGTTGCGAACAACCGTCTTGAGGGATTTCAAGATTGTGATTACCTTTACATTGGTCTTGCAATGCTGTCCGACGAATGTCACACTTTTCTTCTTTCTGTCACTTCACCATTTCTTTGGCGTCGTTTGTCATTGATTTGGCGACGCAATAGTCATATTTACTGCAGTTTTATGAGCACACAGGACAGGAAAGGAGGTGAAGCATAGTCTACAATGTAGTTCAACCACTTCTCACTATTCTCATGACGATTCAAGAACGGAGCAACCCTGGAAAATTAACTTCATCTTCAAGAATGCTGAAGCAAATAATCTGTTCAATGTAGTCGTTGTTAGGACTTTTATGCTCAGCTGAACTTAGACATTTACAGAATTTTAAGGAAACCTTATGTTTCAAGGAAAGTCTGACTGTCATAATCGGTGATTAATTATTATCGAACCTTCAATAACCTATCGGAGGTTCAAAAACAAAGAAGTAATCACAAGGTACTTAAGTGAATGAAAGTGCATTAAAGCTGAATGTCAATGACCTCATAAGCCGTGGTATATGTCAACGATCAAGGCTGACACGCCCGCAAATGTCATACAGTGCGCTTTGACTCAAATGTACAAGGTTTGAGCCCTGTAAGTACTGTCAACATGGGTATGCACTCGTAACTTAACGTGCCTTTGTTTTGTAACTTACTTTGTTCCTGGAATTAATAAAAGAAAATGTCACAGCCCATGTAAAGGAAAACAACAGAAAATCGTAAAGAATATATCACTACATAGTATAAAACAAAGTCGCTGTCGCTGTCTGTCCGTCCCTATGTATGCTTAAATCTTTCAAACTACGCAACGGATTTTGAAGCGGTTTTTTTAAGCTATTGCATAGCTTCTATCGCGGGCCTTGAGCGTGGGGACCGAATCCAGAAATTCCGTAACGAAAAAAACCTAACACTCATTTATTTAATAAAAGAAAAAAAATGTTTTTTATCGGTCACCACGCTCAAAGTGTAACTTGAATTAATATCAAAGAAAAAAAAACAAAGGAAAAAAATACTGCATTAATAAAATAAATAAATAATTATAATTGCATAAGTTGATAAAAAATGCTATGCAATAGCTTTACCGCGGCAGTCTCCAGTGCCACACGTCTTTTTTTAATAGATAGAGTGATTCAAGAGGAAGGTTTTAGTACATAATTTGACGACATCCACGAGGGTGAAGCCGCGGGCATCAGCTAGTACGGAATATACGGAACTCTCACTCGCGCTAGTCCAACTTGCACACTGGATCGGTAGTTATTTCTTGTGATATTATTATGAGCACACAGTGGTAAATTAGCGTCAGACATCTAGTAACTTGGCAAATAAACATTTTTCTTTCTTTCTTTCTTTTTTTAACCCTAGTTAAGGCCCAGGCAAAAGGATTGAAAAGAAAAAGATTGTAATAGTTACGGAGAACAAAAGATACCATGCTCGTTCTAGTTGGTAGTGAAATTCCAGAGTTTTTGATTAAATTAAACACCAACTGATAATATGTAGATAGATTCTTTTCTTGGCATCGTTTTTGACACAAAGTTATAGCAAGATTCTTATTGAATCCACGGACCTTTTCTGCACATTGTATTACGTGATTCACCATTGCAATAATATATTAACTACCCTGTTTGTGTGACATGTCACACAAGGAAATTCAAAGGTGATTTTCTTCTCAACTTTAATAACACTTGACTAAACCCCGCTTACGCACATAACTTGAGTTCCGCGTTTTGATTGGCTCTCGCAAACCTCATTACTACGTAATACATATTTCAAGTAACGCAGAAATTATAATGGAATACGGTTCAAATACTGCATTGACTTGATATCATCATCTGCCCAGCCTTTTCCCAACTATGTTGGGGTCGGCTTCCAGTCTAACCGGATGCAGCTGAATACCAGTATTTTACATGAAGCGACTGCATATCTGACCTCCACAACCTTGTTAATACTGGATAATACGATACCCTTTGGTAAGACTGGTTGTCAGACTTTCAGGTCACCGACTACCTGTAACGACTGCCAAAGATCTACATTTGGCAGCCGGAACCAACAGCTTAACGTGCTTTCCGAGGCACGGAGGAAACTCGGTATGTAATGAGTGGGCACCCATCCACAGACCAACCTAGGCAAGCGCGTCTTAACCTAAAGATCGACCCGAGTAACAGTTACGAGTATTATTAAGCCACGAGCATTGACTTGATAGCTAGGCATAATATTCCTACAAAATGGGCCAAGTGCCTTAGCTGGAACTAGACAGAAAGAAACAGCCGCCTGCATCAATCTTCAAGGTAAGCAGCACATGCCTCATCATCATTCTCCTGCCCTTTATTTGGGGTCGGCGCGACATGTCTTCTTCTTCCATACTTCTCTATTTCTCGTCATGTCAGCAGTCACCTTCTAGCAGCACCTGCCTAGGTTGGTCTATAGATGGGTGACCCCCCCATTACATACCGAATACCGAGTAATTCGGCCAACGGCTTACCGTGCAATCACGTTAAGCCTATGTTCTCAGCTGACATTTGAGGATCTCTGACTGCCGTTACAGGTAGTCAGTGGCCGAGGTTCTTACAATCAGTCTTACCAAGAGCTATCATATTATCCAGTACTAATTGGGTTGGGCATTCACTCATAAAATACTGGTATTCAGCTGCACCGGTAAGACTGGAATCCGATCCCAACAAAGCTGGGAAAAGGCTAGGCAGATGATGAGTTTATCGTTCTAAGACTAGTTTCCTTACGATGCTTGCCTTCTCAGTTCTGTGAAATAATTTACAGTAATTACATAAATACATACATATATAAACTCCCGCCTTTTTCCCATGGGGATAGGCAGAAACCACAATGCCACCTGCTACGATCCTTACATACTCCTTTTGCCTCGTCCACATTCATTCATCTTATATATTATATATATATATATAAAACAAAGACGGGTTTGTTACAACACTTATAACTCGAGATCTGCTGAACCAATTTTCATGGTTATTGATTCGTTGGATTTGTCTCCGCCCCGAATAGCATAATACATTACATCTTAAAAACAATGAAAACTCGATATGTGTAATGAATACTTAATCATTTCAATAAATGCTGATTTGTTTATTACATGTCAAACATTTGTTGTCAAATCCTGTCAAATACTGTAACAACTATTCATGTGTGCGTTCAGAAATTTATTTTTTGTAAAATGTCTCGAAAGTTCAGGTACTGTTATATTTGTTTGTTTTTTTTGTTTGTTTAATTTGTGTAAATTATTTATTAATTATTTAATTGTTAATTTCCGAAAATAATACCTAAGATTTATTCTACAGGTTAACAAAAGTGTAAATGTCTTTTTATAGGTTGTCTATGATTTTTCTTGATAAGCTATTCATAAGTAGTGGTTATATACTCTTTGAGCTATTGTCTATGTCTCGAAAGTTCAGGCACTGTTATTATATTTGGTGGTTTTATGTGGTTTTATGCGAGTGCACATTCAGTATTAATATTAACAACAATGCCGCGTCCTAGAAGATCTAATCTTTCCCAGCGGAGCCGTAATGCAATTAGGCAACGGAATATCGCGAGTCAATAGGTAGGGTAGTAGGTAGGGTAGTAGGTAGGGTAGTAGGTAGGGTAGTGGGTAGCGTAGTAGGTAGGGTAGTAGGTAGGGTAGTAGGTAGGGTAGTGGGTAGCGTAGTAGGTAGGGTAGTAGGTAGGGTAGTAGGTAGGGTAGATAGTTGGTAAGTAGGCAGGTGGTATGTAGGAAAAAGGGCATAGCAACGCAGGCGGGTACAGCTAGTACAAAAAATAAATAATTGAAAAAACTAAAACAAGGTTGCGGGGATCCGCTGACGCACGAGACCAGTCATTGTGGTGACACTTGAAGAAGACCTTTGTCCAACAGTACACGTCTTTCGGCTGAAGTGATGATTATGAAAGCAGCTGGCTGGATTCAAACCCACGACCTAATCCACTCTACACCTGCTCCACAAACCGCGAAAGCATTTACATTAAATAATAAAGATATCGATCATTCATTAATCATTACAAAACTAACCGCAACTTGCCAGTTTTATGGATTAGGCTAATTTACGACACTGGTGGTTATTACTGACAATAATTAACCAGATTCCACTGCCTATGTTTATATGCATGCAATCTAGGCAATCTACAAAACAGACGAGGCGTGAATATACTAATAAATTATTGATATTAATTGGTCTATGGGTTCAATTTAACGTTTTGCTTACGTAATCGATACATCATTTCTTTATGCATGAATTAAAGGTAATCCGATTAGTACCTAATTCGTATGTATAACTTACAATATCGAAAAGTAGATTTTTTTGGAGTGCCGAAATCAAATGTATCCTTCCGCTCTGGGCGAAGCGGAAGGGAGTGTCAAACTTCTATTTACTAAAAACCACCCATGTGCTTTCTTAGCCCTTTGTGTCCCCGGACACAAAGGGCGCGGTATCTCTTTCAAGCAACCCGCAGCCCAAAACAAAGCTTCATTTTTTAAGTTATTAAATGTCATTTGAGCCGTAAAAGCACTTAGCCAGATTCAAAAGCGATTTTCTCTTTTAATAACAGAACATATTCTTGAAAACGTGAGATTATATAAGAAAATCGCTTTTGAATGTTGCAAACTGTCCATATCATTGCTCGTGACTTATCCGCACCACTTAGCTTTTTTACGTGTGTGACTTCACCTACCTATTAATTATTTACCTAGGAATTACTACTTTTCTGAGCTATGGTACATACGAGTACCACAGCTCATATTTCCGAACCGAGAACTATTTTTTGCATCTTTCTTTGTCGAGTTGTTGTCAGAGTTTTATGTCACCTCTGACTTGGCTTGAAATACCGTCGAGAAATATTATTTCAGTCATGCTGGTTTGGTTTCCTTCACCGGAGCAAATCTGGGGGCACGGCAGTGCCTCCGCCAAGTCGAGCAATAAAGCGGCACGGTCGTACTATCCTTTTCTCGAAACAGTTCAGGCCATTTTCGTCCTCCTAAAATTTCGTTGTGCATTTATTATTTTACGATAAGAGCTTGAATCCGAAAAATTAGAGGTAAGTAACTTGGGTTCGAACTCGATACCATAATATGACTCGGCAGTCCGATGGTCACAGCATGACTAGGTTATCACAGCTTCTGCTTTATTTTTTGCTTGCATTCATATATATCTCGATCATCGTTTACATAAACGTAAATGTGTTTTAAATCTTCATCAAAGCAGATTTTATATAAACTATTTTTTTTAAGGCCAAACTAAGTTGAGTAAAATGTCATCAACCATCCATCCAAAATTAGACATTTTAATATTGCAACAAAGAAAATGCGAATCCGCCTATAGCTTTAAAAGCCATTCTTACTCAAATTTCAATCAAAATTAATGATTTTACAATGCAAATACATTTAAATTGCCGATATTACACATATAATCTAAATAATTTCAATATTTAATTAACAAAAGCAGAGTAAAAACGTTGTAATGCAGATAAGAATCATGTGATAAAGAAATGTATTGGAAAATGTTACATAATTAAGATGGTTTACAAAGTTGAGTCATCAGCAGGATACATTTATTAGAGATTTATTGTAAATAAATTGGTACACTAATGGCAAGCCTCCAGTGAAGAACGCATGATAAGCGACAAGTTAGCGAACTCAATGCTATGGATTTTTAGACCAAGTTGGCAGTGCCCGAACCTGCAGTTTCATTCATTTTCTTGAAGAAAATATGAACGAATGAGAAGAAGAATGTTCAAATAAAACTGACACAAAAAAAAATGTATTAAGCTAGAAATAGCAGATTTTTTTTTATTGTTTCTGTGCTTATTTTTTCTTTCTCCTTGGTATTTTTATCATAAATTATCAAAATAATGCAGACTACAGATTTAGAACCTTGAGTTGTTACAAATATTAATGAGTAATCCTCCTCTAACCCACCTTAACCCAAAAGTAAACTAGCGATAAAATCTTATAGGTTAAGATTTTACAAGAAAAGCATCTCCAGAAAGTATCATAATAACTACATCATATTGCGATTTCCCATCCCTGGACTAAGCATGCGCATAGTAGTTTTGAAAATCGAAGCGTCTGTCGAATATACATTACCGCCCTTAAAAAAACAGCCTATTCAAGCATATATCATGCACTGGATATAAGGTCTAAAGCCGGTCGTTCAGCCTGTTACTTGGCATTACATAAACAAGAAGACACTAAATTGACACTTTTGCTACAAATATGGAGAGTGTAATGTGAACACTGACAAATTGTCGGTCGTGTTTGAGATCAGTGTGTAATTTCATTTCGCCATCTGGATGATCTTTTGCCAAGTGCCATGGCCATATGGTCCGTGTCAGTTTGAGTCGAAAAAATAATAATGTAGAAGCTTAAAGGAGATAATACTGAGATTTACGGTCTTGTTTTAGCTTACAAAATATGTCAACGTCATTCCTGGTGTTGTGAAGACTGTCTCACTGACAGACTGTAAAGACTCACAAAAATCGTAACTCTCCTAGTGACCCTTGAACATCATCTTCATAATCATATGAACCCGGAATCCCCCACTGCTGGGGCTTTTTTCCGCCACGTATCCCGGTCCTGTACGTCCCTTATCAATGTGTTTCCGGGACTTTGACGATATCGTCAACTCAACGAGCTTTAGGAGGGCGCTGGTTTCTATGGCTTAACTTTGGCCACCACTCAATCAAAGCCTTGCTACATCAGTCCTGATGGAGCAAGGCTTCGACTCCATGTCACCACTTGGTTAGTAAAATAAAGTTGTTAAAACAAAGCTAACACGTGACAATATAACTCACCACGTGTGATTGCATGAGAATTGCGTAAATGCAGGCTCGATATGCAAATATTAGTTTTAAAATAAAGCTAGCTCGTTTCACACAAAATCAAACGTGTATGGCTACACGCAGCGATTAAAACCAGGTCGCCAAATTGCCCAAAAAATACATAAAAAAGTTAAGCAACATCCTAAGAAGTACAAAATCAAAGTCAAGATTTTCTCACATCTTTATCCTAGATGTCAAAACAGATGTATGTGTTATTGCGTAAACGTATCGTTTCGTTAATCATGACAAGCCTTGAACTAATCAACTTTGATGGTTTCTTTAGTAATGTAGATGATTTCTTAAATGTATTTGGTTTTGATTTCCTTGATCTATTTTTAAATTTCAATCACCTCAATTCATTGCTGTAAAGCCAAGCACCCAATCCTCTACCTTTTGCATGTAATCGGACCTGTGTCGCCTAGGACACAGATGTATTAATGTATTATAAACTAAAGGAAATAAGCAGTACCTTTGTGCTCACATGTTATATTATAATATTTTCCTGTGTTAACTACTGAAAACCAGCGCTGTGTTGTGGGTCCCCATAACACAACACCATGCTGAGTGGTAACCTGCTTGTCGCAGTCACGACGTGCAACTTTTGTTTTATTTTCCTTTCTTTTTTTATATTTGTTATGTGTTGTATGTGTACCTATTGCTTTTAATTTTCTGATTGTATGCTCGTCATGTTTCTGCGACACATAAATAGTAAAATAAATAAATAAATAATACCTACTCGTTCTCTTCTTCTTGTAGGTGTCAGCCATTGGCTGTGATGCGTCTGTAACACAATTGTAAAAACATTGACCTGTTAGAAGTGTAGTAACAAGGGTCACTACCAGAGTGCTCTCTACCATGATCGTTTGTGATGTCCGGTTATTCTAATTATTCCTCCTACCATACAGGACTTTTGAGCAATGGTGGTCCAGTGCAAACAGCCAACACTTATGAGTTATAGGTCGTAGGTTTCACCCCAGACCGGCTTTGTATTGTGTTATTTAATTTATCAGAACTGCTCTAAAATCGTTAAGAAAATAAGAGAATTCTAGAACGAAAAACTTACTGCACATGACGTCTTAGACCCGCGTGGGATACGACCCACACGACGGGCGACGTGTATAAGCCGATATTATTGTAACGACTAGCAAAAGGGTTGTTGACCGCATCTCGGATATCGCACTTATCGTATTACAATAGCCAATTGAAGACTTGGCTACGCGTAGAATACAACTACATACACAACTAATACATTATTACAAAGTCATTACATTTATTTTGCGAACAAAATTAACTGAAATTCCTTACAATTGTAACCAATTTCTACAATATCGTTGATGGTTTTGCCGGATACAAATCTATCCTGTTGTGTGTAACTCAAAAAACTTCTGATTTTTTTTATTTTAGTATTTGTTCTGAGTGGGAACCGAATCAGTGCTCCAACTAAGTCAAATACTCTGACGATTGCATCAACTACGTCATCGCTCCAAAAAATACAAGAAGTGCACTTGAGAAAACGCGATGACCAGTTTTGTAACAATTATTTGATTGATTGAAACACTGATGAGAGCATTGTCTAATAGTAATAAAAATGTTATATTAATCAAATATGAAATCAAGATTAAAGAATAATATGTAGTGCATGAATTTCCTGATAATGCAACTGAAAGAAACATCATTGAAATACTAAGACTTGAATTTCAATACAAAGAAATCTTGAGCAATACTCCGACATGTGCAATAAGTTATTATAACTGCTTTTGATTCACTTGTATCTAGATCACCATGTTTGAGCAATATAAATAATTATTATGTATGTAACATCATCACGCGTGTATTTAACGAAGAAGGAAGCAGGAGTGTGTTAATTGTACCTACATACATTTCAACAGATATTTAACTTTACCGTTTTCCAGAATCTGTGAATGCAGGTAGAAAATTATTACTAAAATTGAGGGGGGATCATGGGAGCTATTACGTCTTCCACGATCCACGGCTAATGCTGCCTCGCGTGACGAGCAGGCCTCCTCAAATCCGCGCGGGGAGTAACGTGTAAAACTCCCCCCGCGAACCCTCAACAGCCCTAGACCAACATCACCAAAGGTGTACCTTATACCCACATTTCGCCAATTATGTTTAAGTCCCATTTATAAGGGGCGAGCATATTGCCATCAACCGGGCACAAATCCAGACTCCTTGGCTGCCACTGAAAAATCTAATAACACTTTTTCCGACTCGGGAATCTAACCCGGGACCTCAAGGTCAGCAGTCGCGCTTGCGATCACGTCTAGTGATCAACGAGGCGATTTGGACATTAAAAAAAAAACATACAGTTGAATTGAGAAAATCCTTCTTGGAATTCGGTTAATAATGTAAAGTAAAGCTTCTTGTAATACTTAAATACGCACTTGTAAAACAATTTCACTAACCTTGCACACGTGACACACACATACTATTTCGTCTTTATACTTATTACTAAATCTCAGAGAATTAAATGTCACACGCAGTTTTTTTTTTTGTAAGCCGTTTGCGACATGATGGCGATTCGATTTTGTTTTATATACTAGACCGTGATGACTGTCATTTTTATTAAGATCTAGATTACTCCCGCTTATAGCTATAAAATAAACTTTTTATTCTTACGATCGCGATATTAGAAATTAACATCGATTTTCGACTGCAAAAAAATGTTAAATGCAATCTTCATTCCAGAATGATTTAATTTGCGTTTTTGATAGACATTCAATGTTTTTGTAATTAGCCAATTAAAGGCGATCACAGGCTGCCTGCGCACACCGAATTTTTACAGCTACTTTTAGTGCATTAATTATTATTGCTCAGAGTATGCTCTTCACGGTCACGGCCGCTCTCCATTCCACTCGATTTGATTGCATCTTGTACGAACTCCAAAATCCAAACATTGACAGTTGCCACCTAAAGGTGACAACTGAACTAAAGACAAGTGTCAAAATTCTAACACTCATAGATTACGATTACCGACACCTTGCAAATTGATGTTAGCCCAATCATTAATCTTGGAAGTTAATTATGTATTAACCAACTTTACACCATATTATGTAAATCCAGTGCATAATTTAAATATTTAAATTGTTCTCGAACAGTCATTTATTGTAGATCTATGACAGCCGTTACAGGAAGTCAGCGGCCCGAAAGTCTGACAACCAGTCTTACCAAATGGTATCGTATTACCCAGTAATAAGTGGGTTGTAGAGATTTCACGAGATTTAAAAACGTTTTCCGGATTTTTTTAGATGTGTAACAATATTATCAGTAGTAACTGCTACCATGACATGACACGTTTTTTTACAGGAAAAACTACTTATCTTTAAGAGAAAGATGTCATGATAGTTCTAGCTAGATGATTTCCTGATATGAGTGGTTATTGTTTTTAATGTCAACAAGAGTCACGTGAATAGTCGTGCCAGTTCGACCACCTTATAACGTTACAACTTTTTTCCCGTATCTCATGTAGAATTCGCTTTGATTTGACCAGAGCTTAATTCACTAAAATTGCCTCTATTATAGGTATCATCATCTTCAACGCTTAGGAGGTGCGGGTTGTTGTACCACGGCCCTGGACACAAAGGACTAAAAAGGAACATGGGTGGTTTTTAGTCAGTAGAAGTCTGACACTCCCTTCCGCTCCACCCAGAGCAGGAGGAGTCATTTGATGATTACTCACCCAACAAAAAAAAAGATATATCAGACCTTAAAAGGAAGCCGGTTAATAAAATGCGCGTAGCGCGATCGTAAAATTAATAGTTCGTACTTCGTTTATTCTTTAGGATTGTATCCATTTTCACAAGCAGTTGCATAAAATGGGGACCAATTAAGTTTTCCATTTAATTATTAATATACTGGTTGCCCTTGTTATTCTTGAGTTATTATTTCATTTTATTTTTTTTATTTCTAGGCTTCACGTTATAATTATGTTGTTGCATTAACATAATAAAATAAGACGCCATGACTTGAATCATTGACATGGATAATTTAATGTATGTGACTATTGTGTTTAACAATTG
The DNA here is from genome assembly GCA_949774965.1 of Diarsia brunnea. Lineage (NCBI taxonomy): Eukaryota > Metazoa > Arthropoda > Insecta > Lepidoptera > Noctuidae > Diarsia > Diarsia brunnea. The sequence goes on from OX459003.1 coordinate 19,392,388, forward strand.
GGTTAATTTTGCTATTTGTCGAGTTTCTCTTTATAATATAGTAAAAATTTCGTTGTTTTAACATAAAATAGTGTTCAGTGCAACAAGGGTCTCTTGCGCTTGAATGTAGAATAAAGGTAGAATACTGTTACAATTTATTTAAACAAAAATAATCATTTTGCGTCCCTTTCGTAAATCAAAACAAAATTGAAAGGTTACGCTTTTATTGCTTTAATATTAAACTTTTGCCTTAAGGTTACCTGCCGGAAAATCGTAAAACAGGACCCAGGTAGTGAGTAATCAAAATAATAAATATTTATTGAAAGACTCGTTTACTTTACAAGGGCTATTAAAGGCAATTTAGGAATTGCAATCGTTAACACGCTAAAACGGATTGTCATAGCTTTAATTCTTTTAGGTCTAGATAGAGTACATGGCCTCGAAAGAAATATTCGCATTTGAGGAATGTTAAACCCTATAATTATAATAATTTCCATCGCGTAGAAATCCTTCTTCAAGATTGTTCTAAGTCACTATAATATAATATAACTTAGACTTTCAACATTAAGTAATGGTTAGACCCACGTCGGACCATACATGCAGAGAAAACTTACCTTGTTCGTCGAACGTCGCGAAAATATCATTAGTAGCTCTTCATTCTCGTTAATACATTTTTACGTAAGTCTTATCAGAATGAAAATATGATTCAGTTAAAAAAGACCTTAACAAACTTAAAAAAAAATCTCGTCATAACTTAACCAAAAAAGTATTTTCAAGATTTTTAGTAAAATGTGGCTGCCACCCAAAAAGATCCACATTGCGAATTATTACCTTAATTACCTATGTTAAAAGACATCTTCTTTCCTTGTCTGTTGTATGACAAAGAGTGAGTCTATCTCTTACTGGCGTGGAACATTTAAGGCGACAAAGCTTTGGCCCTTAACGATCGTGTTCACGAAAGGCAAGGACAGTCCGACCTGAGTATTTTAATGTACAATTATTACGGTTATTGTCTGCTTATGTTATTATTGTTAAAGTAATATAATTCGTAGTACACGGTTCGGTCGTTAGGGAGTAGGTAGATAAGGTGGCGCCCGGAGCAAAATGGGTTGGTCTGAAATTGGAGCAGTAAATTATATTTTCTAAATTTTATGATTCAAAATGTTGCTATTGCTTTTATAATAATAATAATAATCATTTATTACTCAGACTACAAAGAGGTCCACTGTGTTAGTAACAAATTTAGCTTAGCCTTTGCTTCATAATGGCGTCTCTTTTAAACCCACGTCAACATTATCAACACAACGTTTTCTGAATATTGAGGTCGGCTTCCAGTCTTAAAGGATAAAGTCGCTGGAACAATTACAGGGCGTCAAAAAAAATCCAAAAGCTGTCAACAGGAAAAGTGCCCAGAAGGCTGGCAGCATTCCAATTTGCTGTTAAATCTTGCTGAGCACATAGTGTTGCCTAGCTGAGATACTAGCACCCCCGGCCCAGTTCGATTTGGTAGACTGATGTCTTCGAATTTTTGGTTCTAAAACATACCGGTTTCCTTAATGCTTTGCATCACCATTTTTAACCGACTTCTAAAAAGGAGGAGGTTCTCTATTCGTGTATATGTTTTTTTATGTATGTTCACCGATATCTCCGTTAATTGTAGACCGATTTTCAAAATTATATTTTTAATTGTATGAGTATAGTCCCGAGGTGGTCCCTTAGTCACCAAGTCAGGATCTGGTGATTGGTGGGAAATCGAGGGCAACAGGTACTTGTTACGTTTTTCATATATTATATTTTAAACATCGTGAGGAAACCGGCATGTCTTAGAGTCAAAAAATTCGAAGATATGTGACATCTGCCAACCCGTACTGGGCCCGCGTGGTGGATCATCCCATCCCTTTCCTAGAGAGGAGGCCTGAGTCCCTGCAGTGGGGACATTATAGGCTGATGATGATGATATTTTATAAAGCTGTTTAAGTATTTTGTTTCCCGATGCCCAAATCCCCCGAGGACTATGCTACAGCACTGCAATAGCCTGAAGCACACAAACGCCACGACGGTGCAGTATTACGCGGCATCCCGCGATAATTACACAACGCACAGTTTTCCGACATTTGTGTGACGCAACGTTTTTTACTGCGTAGTGCGTTCTGCTAGCCCGTTGTGAAGCAAGTGGGGTTGAATGACATTCGGAGATTCATTGCGGAAGATGCTGTGTAGAGGGTTATGGCATGTGGGTAATACTGTGCATACATAAACGTCACGCCTGTAGTCTCTTAAGGTTTAAACAGAATTATTGCTATAGTTGACCCACAATTTGACAATTATGTTTGATTCCCAAGGAAGGAGGTGAGCCTGTTAAAAAAAAATCGGGCACTAATGTGCTTATTCCATGTTGAAAAACACAATAACACTACCTGATAGTAGAACACAAAACCTTAAGTTCAGCAGAAGCGTTTGTGACCATCCAGGCAATCCATCTGTGATAGAAAAACATTCAAATTGATATCTATGTGGTCTTTTAGAAGGTCATTACTTCTACATCTGCCTGTGTTTAATTTTTCGTCGATTATTAGGAAACCGGGTCTATTAGGTATTTACAATATTTACAAACTACAATTTACAGACTACAATTTACAAACTACAATTTACATACTACAATTTACAAACTAAAATTTACAAACTACAATTTACAGACTACTGCAAATAGTAGTTTGTAAATATTGAATTACACTTAAGTTACACGTTAGCCAAAAAACAGGTCATAGGTGCAATTAAAAAGATTAAGAATATAACTTTTCACACACAGGTGACATCACTAAAGATACAAAACCCAGCAGTAAGCAGATTATTACAGAATAAACAACTACATAACATCTCACGTATTCGCACATACCCTCTAGGTACAATCAACATACATAATTATAGGGTAGTCGTAAATTTCGCAAATCTCGTACATGTCACAATCTTTTAGTAACATCTTAAAATTGTGCGTTAGTTGGAAAATATCCAGTTTTAACTCAAGGCCGAGAGTCCAATTCTTTATTACAGTAGGTGAAATTTTTATACACGCATGTATGTACAGTCGGTAAAATAAATAAGTAACTAATATTTTAAAGAGGAAAGATTTGAATTTTTCTGTGTGTGTATGTTCGTAATGAATAAACTTAAAAACTACTGAACCGATTTGAAAAATTATTTCACTGTTTGGAAGCTACATTATTCCCGAGTGACATAGGCTACTTTTTATCCCTGTATTTCGACGAGAATGGAACCTACGCGGGTGAAACCGCGTGAAGTCCGCTAGTAAGTAATAAGGTAGTTGTAATGAAGTTCTTTGTAAAACGCTCGTTGGGGAAAAGTATGTTTCAAATTCCATGTAATAGGGGCGAGTCTGTTGAAAACCACCGTGCACCGGGCACAAATTCATTATTGCGTGGCTGCGACTGGGTTATTTCTGATGGAAAAACCCAAAAACACTTTACCGGACCCTGGAACTGATCCCGGGACCTCATGCAGTGCATGCAATCCTTGTGACCACTGAACCAACGAAGCAGTAATAAATAATTAAATGAATATGGTTTTGCATGTGTCCTGTATTTGTTTGTCATTGTATAATGAGGTTATTACAACTTCGCTTGTTACTAATTTATTGTGTTGATTGTACTTACTACATACAAACATTATATAGCAGGTATTATCATGTATGTATGTTAATCAGTAATTGAGATGATTTTGATTGCCCCAGTTTGGCAAATTATAACCGATCTTGCGTGGGTTGTTAATAGTCGTTAATTTAATTTGTTTGTGGTTGCCAACCGTAGGATGGAGTCTGTTTGCTTTATGTAATTTATTACTTTATGTTTATAGGTTACATTTTGGCAACCGGCACAAGTAGAGCCAACTCTAAATGTATAACGTAACTTGTGAAATGTAGGCGTGTATAATGGGTGTTTGATACACCTCTGCTTACTGCTTCTGAGTGAACAAGCGTGAAATTATTTAGTTACAGCTAAAAATCATAAACAAGGAATCTATTGAATAATATAAATCATAAATATTTATTAAGGTAGGAACAGGTAGGTAAAGGGGATAATTTGCATACATTTCCCTGTTTTCTCTAGCATTTTAATAGTCAACCAGTACTTGCTATAGACCTACTATTCATTACTAGTAGTTGTTACTAGTAAACAACATTTTCAAGCAGGGACTGAATTACCCAAAAATTACCGTACCTTTAAATTTGGGTATGACGTCATACCGTTAAATAAGGGTTACCGAAATATTTCGATACCGTTATTTTTTTCGGTAGCGGATTTTTGAGGTTGGAAATGCATACCGGTATATTTCGGTAGAAGTACCGTAACCGTTATAAATGTATCGGTACCGGTACCTAAACCTTAATAAATAGGAATTTTCTTTGACGCACTGCCTCGCCTCTCACACACAACAAAGAGATAAGTAAAAGAGTAGCAAACGAAATGTACAAAATACACAAGTTCTAACGTTTTTCACCGCGCACACGCGCGCCGCGCCCCGTCTCGCATGCATTTCGGTATCGAAATCGTGTAAGGGCTAAATAACGGTTTAGCCCAACCTTTATTTATAAAGGTACCGGTATAGCTCAACCTTTATTTTAAACCGGTACCGGTGTATTTTTGAGGTACCTTAACCTTTAACCGTAACCGCTTTCAGTCCCTGTTTTCAAGTAACAACTAGCCAAAAAGTAACATTAATCTATAAATATTGCGTAAATTGATTACAAATTTTGGTTGCGTAATTGGTTTTGCGTAATTTGTCTTAAATAATAGCTTGTAAAAAGTAAAATCTAGGTAACATCAATAAAAGATGCATAATAATGAGGTTACATAGTTTAGCGCAAAAATATCGTTTCACAGGAAGCAATCAATCTGCTTTATTATGGCAGCAGTACTAGAAAATTAATTAATGTCCAACTTAAATAATTGATTTCAATAAAACCATTTACAAACGATGAACATTGATTTCCATTTTTCGTTCTTTAAGACTTAATGGCTCTGAAATACAAACAAATAGTTGAAAACAAGTTGAAACTTCTTCAGAAAAGTAACACATTCAACATTATTAAAGTATGGAAGTAGGACGGGGGTTCAGAGACATTGCGGACCATACCTTCATAAGAACGACCGGAGGTGTATGATGACCCCGTCGGGCCTGCGGGTCCCGTCGGGGCTGCGGGTTGTTCGCAAGAGATTCTGCGGCCTCGACATGAAGGGCTAAGAAGGAACATGGGTGGTTTTTAGTCAGTAGAAGTCTGACACTCCCTTTCGCTCTGCCCAAGAGCGGGAGGAGTTATTTGATGAAGTTCCACCCGGAAAAAAAAAGAGGTGTCTACAGACTGAGTTGATGGAAAAGCATTTTCTAGAGATCAGTCATTGTGCCTCTTTATTTTTTACGCTTCACTAAAAAGATCGACTAATTCAGCATAGTAAGTCAATGCGATCATCTTCTTTGTTTAATTTCTTGATCACTATTGCTAAACGTTATCATCATCATCAGCCCACACTAAGCCATTGCTGGACCAACTCCTCAGAACCTCTCATCCATTTGCTACCAGCCGTTGCAGCAGATGTTGCTAAACGTTGCTCGCTTTATATTGTAATTAACCACACCTACGCATCATCTTGACACAAGCGTGTAAAATCGATTAATGTTAAACAACACCGGTCAAATACTATGTTGTTTACTACCAAGGGATCAGCTGATTACTCAAGTGGTTTCGCAATGACTCATCTGCCAGCCTCATTAAATCTTCTCAATCTATCAATGAGTAAGCACCTGTTTGATATTGACCTCCACGCATGATTAATCTTATTTAAATGATTAAAGTTACGATAGTTTGCGTAATTTTTAATCTTTGAAGTAATATTTTATGGTATCATGTCGGGTTTGTGGGTCTCATGATGAACCATAGAGGACGGGGAATATCATTTGTTTCGCTTTAACAAAAGACGATTTTGAGCGACAGAAAATGATAGAAACATAGGATAGTTTCATTCCCTGCTGCTAGATTTGGCCCACAGATGTGACACAGGCTTCCTTTCTGCGAAAAAGAGTGGGCCGGGTAACCAAGCTATGCTCTATAAACGAAAAGGGATAACACCACATGAAAACCGTCATATGCTAGGCTAGTAAGGCCCACGTAGTAGAGTTGGACCATACAAATATTTAAACAGAGCGGTAATCAAACCTTTGCTTTCTTGACGTGTAAACCGTGTACCATTTATGGCAACCCTGCTGTCGATTCTTTGGCGGAAAATCAAACTACCGTTGATCTACAACCGCTGTTTGATACGTATAGATGCATGTAAGTAGTACATTTATCTCCACCCATTAAATACCCATGAATACACTCAAACAGGACCTAATAAACAGCGAGCTATTCTAAAAATCTCAACTAGTGGCAATCTGTCCTATCGGCCGGTTTCTCTCATAGTTCACCTCAAGTTTGTGTCTAAATGCTTCCCTATTACATCAGAAAACTGCGACCAGCTTGCTTCAATGGTGGTTGTTTGTAGACTAGCTATGTTTGTGTGGCGTTAATAAAGTTAGATGTGCAGAAGGATAAGTCTTGATATCGGCTTCTTTTGTTCCATCATTTAAACTGACATCTGGTATGATTGTGTCAGAATTTTAAAACTTATGCTTTTCTTTAACGTTTGCATAATTGTAGATAGGTACTTGATGGGTAGTTTTAAGCTTTACAGTACTGAGCACAATTTTGCACATTTCCAGATGCATTGTGCGATCGAGTTCCTCTTGCACACATTTTGCTTGCGAACACCTCTCATACCTCCGGAGTAATTTTACTTTACGGATTGATTTTACAATCGCCATTAATTTTGATGAAAAACGTTATGATGCTATAACCGATTACGATATCACGTCACTTTAGCGTTGTCATCAAGTCTTTCGATATATTTATTAGTTAGTGCTTCTTCACCTTCTATAATATAAACTTTATAGTATAAGGTAATGTTTGTGCTCGGATCCTGCACGACCACATTTTCTGCTGACATCCCAACAAATCAAATAGACGTAACAGTTAATTGGCTCCGTCCTAGGTGCTATAGTTTTTGTGCGCGGCTCGGTTTGGTATCGGGAAATCATTTACATTAAGGTCTTAATGGAAAGGATTCTTATCTTTTCGTCTACCTTAGATTGACGATTTTATCTTTTCGTGAACATTTGTGCCATGTGATGTTATCTCAGATAATGCACGGCACTAATGTATAGGTAAACTGGTATCTACATATTTATGTTGAAATAATAATACAGTTTGCCTAGTTTTCAAGAGAGGTTCAGGTTTTATGCCGAAAACTATTTTTTAAGTTGATTATGTTTTTGACTGAAACTTTTGATTGTTATATTTTTTCTCAAAATCAACTCAGTTGGGCAGTAAACTGCCAACAAGAATAAGGTAAGGAAGACGATGATGACCTAATTGAGACATGGGATCACAGATTTACTTAGGATTTTATTTCTTTCAATAGCCTCTCTATATTTTAAAACTCTTTGAATATAAAGTTACGACAAATAATATACGAACAACAACCACACTATTGCGAGTCTTTATTTATAGAACCTGTAACGCAAACTAAATCATCATGTCAACTGTCAAATAGTCCGCATTACGATGACTTATAAATTGGTCAAGTTGCACCAAATACGACTGCGTAATCATTACACGTCAATTCGACACCTTACAGGTTTATTAGGTTGGCATATCACTTCAACTGCGATGACAGCTTACCCACAAAAGTGTTGAGGCGTGAATCTTTACATAGTATAAAACAAAGTCGTTCCCGCTGTTTGTACGCATAAATCTTTTAAACTACGCAACGGATTTTAATGCAGTTTTCAGCAATAGTTCGATTCAAGGAAGTTTTATATGTAGTAAACATGCATTTGTAGTAGAGAAAAACCGAGAAATTTCATTGCATCTGTGCGAAGCAAAGCTAAAAGAAAAAGTAATAATGAGGCGCTGCGGGTTGTTCGCAAGAGATACCGCGGCCTCAACATAAGGGCTAAGAAGGAACATAGGTGGTTTTAAGTCAGGTTTAGTGGACGCAAGCGCGACTGCTGAGCATGAGGTCCTAGGTTCGATTTCCAGGTCGGGCAAAGTGTTATTGGATGTGTCCATCATTAATTTCTCAACAGCAGCTACGGAGTGTGGAATTGTGTCCGGTTGATGGCAATAGGCTCGCCCTCTATTACATGGGACTTAAACATAACTGGCGAACAGTGGGTGTAGTTACTAATGAGTACACCTTTGCCTTACCTTTCGAGGGAGCGTGATGTTACACCTTACAGGTATATTAGGTGAATTATCATCATCATCAGCCTACAATGTTCCTTTTGCAGGGACTCAGGCCTCCTCTCTAGGAGAAGGATGGGCTATAATCCACCACGCGGGCTGGTAGATGTCACATGTTTTCAAATTTTTGGTTCTAAGACATGCCAGTTTCCTCACAATGTTTTCTTTCATCGTTTTGAGAGCAGTGGTGATGAAATAAATTACACAAAGCAATGCGCCTGCCTGGGTTCGTACTCACGAATTACTCTTCGTAAGTCATAGTATCTTGATGACAGCTTACCCATAAAAGTGTTGAGGTTTAAATGTCTGTTCAGTGTGTTCCTCAACAACATTCTGAAGTGTGGGTCTATTGTTCGATACAGGAGCGGTGAAGTAAGTGTACTAAACTTAATTTATTACTGTAATTCGCTTCAGCGGACCTAATTGAAATGAATCGGTTGGGGTTCGGTGCGAGTGTAAGCGATGCTTATAAAAAAAAATTAAAAGAGATTTCTATTACATGAACACGAATATTATGGAACAGATAGATACTGTAATTTACGGGATATCTTACTTACTTATTATCATGGCGCTTGCAGTGTCGAAACATAGGGATTGCATAAAAAGGGTAATCTCGAAAGCTTAAAACAGCGTTAGTATGTTGGAAGTTCCGTGAAATATGAAGTATTCAGAGTCGTTTTTGGTCTACAGGTTGCAAGGACTTAAATGAAATATGACGGCGTAAACCGAGTCATACTGCATCTGCAGCTTACCGATTTTGAAACTACGGCTTGACATGGGTCAATCGCTATTATAGAGCATTTCTTGTTTCTACATTTCAACCAATAATTTATCTATGCAGGCGAGACAACACAGAACTAAAATAAATGTACCAAGTTTGACATATTGATGCATGTTTTCTTGTCAAGCAGCGCCACTTTGAACTGCATACTTAAAGTGGTCATTCTGTACAACGTCTTTTTATAATTTTTTGGCTTTCCCGTCATCACAAACCAGTAATCTTTTGTCAGGTGAGGTGGGACAAAATCTACATCAATACAATCAACTCAAGTTTTTCCATATCATCTGAAATCTGAAAAGATACAACTTGTCTAAAAGAACTTGCCAATTAGCGATACCATAATTATATTGACTAAAGGGAACGATATTTAGTCGTCTCACAACAATACCATGATTATCAGACGCCAGGTACATAAAGTTTCTACAATCTGTCAAATATTTTTAACTAGCTGTTGCCAGCGGCTTCGCCCGCTAAAACTCGAAAATTATGCCACGGGAAGATAAAATCGGAATAAAAACTATCCTGTGTGTTAATCCAGGTTATAAACTATCTATGTACCAAATTTCATTCAAATCCGTTCAGTAGTTTTTGCGTGAAAGAGTAACAAACACACACACTCACAAACTTTCGCCTTTATAATATTAGTGTGATAGATTTTTCACTTTTTTCGCTACAGCATTAGGTTTAAGGCAACATTTGTCACTTTCGAGTAGCTTGATGTCCTGGCGTCTGTACCTTTATATAATTATAACTGTCCGTGTTGTGAGGATTCATCATCATCATAATTCTCCTGACCTTATCCCAATTTATTTGGGGTCGGCGCCGCATGTCTTCTTCTTCCATACTTCTCTATTATATTCATCATCTCAGCAGTCAGTATTATTATCGATTAATCACTTCATAAGTTTATTGCTGAGACATGGTCATTAACTGCTGGCCTTTTAGAGAAGCTCAGAGTCACGCAACAAGCCATAGAGAGAGCTCTGCTCGGAGTTTCTTTGTGCGACAAAATCCGAAATGGGGAAATTCGCCGAAGGACCAGGGTCACCGACATAGCTCTCAGAATATGCAAGTTGAAGTGGCAATGGGCAGGCCACATCGCTCGAAGAACCGACAACCGACGGGGAAGAAAGGTTCTCGAGTGGCGGCCACGAACCGGAAGACGCAGCGTTGGTAGGCCTCCCACCACGTGGACCAACGACATCGTGAGAGTCGCGGGCAACCGCTGGATGCAAACGGCAGGTTGCCGTTCTTTATGGCGTTCTATGGGGAGGCCTTTGTCCAGCAGTGGACGTCTTATGGCTGATGATGAAGTTAATTGCTATTAAAGCGGTATTCCCGCTAAACAATCGCTGCAATTGACACCACACCCCACATTACATCATAAAGCTTGTTACACACACTATCAATAACTCTTGACTATCATTACCAAGGAGTTGAATAATTTCTACTGATTGATGGTGTACAAGTAACAACTGTTACAAAATATATTTGAGTTTCCTCCGTAACTAACGGATGCATAAGATTTATAGACTAATACTACGAACGGAAATCATGAATTAAGAATAATTTAGAAATTTATCGAATCCTTTTATGGGTTAATACGTAATTCTTCTTTGCAAGTATTTGCAATCCACCGGGGTCACATAAAGATATGATAATTAAACGAGTTTATTTTAGAAAAAACATACGTGATCCCCAACCCCTTTTTTTTTGGCGTCATCATCGAATAACCCCTCCCGCTCTTGGGCAGAGCGAAAGGGAGTGTCAGATTTCTACTGACTAAAAACCACCCATGTGCCTTCTTAGCCTTTCATGTCGAGGCCGCGGTATCTCTTGCGAACAACCCGCAGCCCCGACGGGAGTGACACCTACTTTTTTGGACTCGTGCTACACTATTCCCGCATCACTGCAACTCATAAAGCCAAAACCAATAATGGCGACCAGCAGAAAAGCACCAAGTCAATGAAGCTCGACGAGGTCCCAAAGAGTCTGGAGCCTTGTCGTCTCCTGTAGGAGACGACAAGGCTCCAGACTATTTGCGGGATCCAAGACAGTCGAGGTGTAAAAGCAAGGAACTAAATCAGAAAAGAATAGCAAAGTAGTAGGAATACAATAACGGAGAAGTTGTATGACACATGTAATGTTGTATGTCCACAATGCCGATGGTGGCTTTTTCTTAGTAAAACCTTAATGGCGCAATTTCATTGGTTGTTAACTCGCTCGGTATACAGCATACGGGGAGTAAATACATAATTATAAACGGTTCCCGGAATGCGGGTGCTTTGGTTCGCATTGCCACACCCCGCATGCGGGCTCTATCGACTAATGAAATTGCGCCATAAGGGACTTTTCTGCTGTCGTCGTTCAACCCTAAAGAATTGTTGATACATTGTGTAGTATATGACAAAAAGCATAACACAGTTTTTTCTATCGTGCAGTCACGTAATGAAGTTATATATCTGTGTTAAGACATGAAAAACCTATCTTATGCTGGGAATTCTCGCTGTTCATCGAAAAAAAACAGGCAAACCGGTAATCTCATTGAGATATTCATCGTATAACGTGTTAATGAGCGCACGCTTAATTAAATTGCTTTATTTGTGTAGCGAATATCATAGAAACATCTATAATGCTTCTAATGACCTGTTGAGTAGCTATACTTAATGCTATCTACAGAATCTAAACGCCCAATTATGATAATTACCTTTTTTATTTGATAATTGATAAAATCATAACAATGGTGGCTTGAATTGAAATTTGTCTAGACCAATTTGATTTTAAGTTTTACGATTGTCATCTGTTGTAAATGATTGATCCACTTTATTATTCAATCATAGTCTTTCAACATTTATAACCTAATGGCGCAATTTCATTGGTCGTTAACTCGTTCGGTATACAGCATTACGGGGAGTAAATATCATACATAATTATAAACGGTTCCCCGAATGCATCTTTGGTTCGCATTCCCGCACCCCGCATGCGGGATCGACTAATGAAATTGCGCCATTACAGCAGTCTTATTTTCCGCAATGGGTGAGAGGGCAAAGGGAACTTCATAGTACCTAGACCTGTTAATTATCTTTTTTTTTTAATAACAATGCATACTTTTACATAAATACATATCTGCCAAACTTCAAAGCAATTTGTCGGCAGTAGGTTCTCGTGGAATCTTATTAATATTCTATATAAGTAAAGGTATAAATCTAAGTTAAAACTAGGTTATTGTAAAATTAAGACTAAGATAATAGGTCAATCATAAACACTCCACTCAACGCCATCAGTCAACCAATGTCATGAGACCATCCCTTCGACATAGTCATCATTAATAGCAAGCAAGAATAATTGGGCTCACGACATTAGCGGATCGAGGCCTCGACCGCCAGCCACTATGGACACATCGACAGGTAATGTTTTCTTAGGACACTTTTAAGATGGTTTTTACTCTTCACACACACATCTTCACTTACATCTTCTTTGTCGCGTGTCGATGGCAATCTCAATTGCCTAGAACTGAGCTACTAGTTTGACGCTTTATTATTCCCATGGAAGGCAGAGATTCAGATACCGGGCTGCTGATGATTTTTAACCCCGATACCACTTTACTTTTCCTGGGAATCAAACCCAAGAATAAAGTAGAGCTTGCAGCTTTCTTCTTCAATTAGACGTAATCTTGTTCAATTTTATTATTTAAACTAATAAGGGATCGGACTGGGTCAAAAAAATAAGATTCTAATTAGTCCGTCAATTAGATTATCGAAAAATATTGAATACGTGTTTTTTTGTTTTATAAAATTAATAAAAATTGACGAAGATAAAACGCGTCAAAGATCATGAGTGTGGGGTTTGTTCCGTCATTTGTTGGTAAAAAATGTGCTAACGTGTGACGTTTTCGAAGAGTTCACGAGTTTTCGAAGCACTGTATCGTCTTCATTTTTTGTTTATGTGAAAAAAGAAAAAATATGTGTTCAATATTTTTTGGAAATCTATCTGACGGACTAATTAGTTTTTTTTGTCCGATCCCCTATTGGCAAAATCAGTACCTCTAGAGACTTAACGTCTTAATGAATCAATATCTAGACACAACACATCCACACGGAGCATTATACGCACATAATATCATGACGATCACTTTAAGCACCATTTTGCTCACCACCGATGCTCTTATTACAAAAAACATGCGATCTAACTGCCATAGCCTTTCGAAACAATTCTAACATGCAAACTAGGCCAATTTCCCAACACGCTGGTCGCACGCACTTATTGAACCAGAGAAATGACTTCGCTAATTAAGTGTAAGACAGTGGGCATAGTGGAAATGAAATTGTATTGTTTATTATGCGTTTTTTTTTGGAGGGTGTGTAATCATCAAATCGAATCTGAAGTCTGAGCAGAGCGGTAGGGAGTGTCAGACTTCTACTGATTAAAAACTACCCATGTTCCTTCTTAGCACTTTGTGTCGAGGCCGCGGTATCTTTTGCAAACAACCCGCAGTCCCGACGGGTGTTTATTATCCCTTTTGACTGCTTCGTTGGTCTGTGCGACTGCTGTTGAGGTCCTGGGTTCCACTCCTAGGTCGGGCGAAACGCCATTGGGTTTGGGTCCATCAGCTGATCATCGATCATCATCATCGATGATGAAATGTAGGTGTACTTATGGTTATTACACCCATAAGTACACCTAAGTAATGCAAACAGACCGATGAAGCAGTATTTTCAGTTTCCAGTTTTTTGAAATCATTGTTTTTCAAACTGTTTTGTTACGAATGTGAGCGACGGATACACTGTCATGCTAATTTACAGAACTTATCAGTCAGTCTGTGTACTGCCTTATAGCTATTAGTTTACTGATTCTGAAGACAGGTTTAGTTTAGCTATGTAATTTTGATGATTGACACCATTTTTTGTTTTTGTTTTACTATTTAGATTTAATAACCTGTCAATACAAAGTAGTCTTTAATCGGACTGGTTATTGCAAATTATGTCTAATTGGGGTTCCGTGTTGCTGTCACCTCCAACTGACTGTCGTATCTACCCGTATGTCATAGGACTCCATCTAAGGAATGCAAGTTTAAGCCGATTTTCTAAGTAATGAATTTGTAACTTAATGACTGGACGGATACAGATCGAATGGATTGACTGTAATGGATAATTACAAACATATCGTCACGCTAGTAATCACTAATTGTTAATTAAAGGTTTGCTTAGGCTATACCAATGTTTGGCCAGTAATGTTTAAATTCTACGTAATAGGAGGCGTGCCTATTGCCATCAACCGGCCTGCAAAGACTCCAGGCTACTATTGAGAAATTCTGTCTGCAGTGTTACCACGGTGTTCACCTCATTAGCTTTATTAGCTGTTATTCTTTATTACTGAAGTATAGCATCTTTATAATCTTTAACATACATAACACATAACATAACATCACGCCTGTAATCCCCCAAGGGTTAGGCAGAGGTGTACCTAATAGTACACCCACATTTCGCCAGTTATGTTTAAGTCCCATGTAATAGGTGGCGAGCCTATTGCCATCAACCGGGCACAAATCCAGACTCCGTGGCTGTAACTGATAAATTCCTGATGGAAAAAGCCAATAACACTTTGCCCGACCCGGAAATCGAACCCAGGACCTCATGCTCAGCAGTCGCGCTTGCGACCACTAGACCAACGAGGCAGTCTTTATAATCTTTAATCTTAGTTTATCTCGTTTTCACCTCAACTCCGAACATTGGTCCTTCGAGCCGGATTATTTTTAGTATAATTTATAATAAATATTTACAAAATTGTAAAAAGTTTAAAGCCTCAAACTGCATGACAGTGCAACGACATCGTTACAGCAAAACAGTAGCTCATTTGTGGCATTGACAACTTCCTAACAACTTGACTCATTGCCCTTTGTTAACCGCAGTTGTAGAGTTATCGGCCAGTTAGCCTACAGTTGAAAATGCAGCTGCAACGTATGATTGTTATCATCAACACTAGGCGATACCTAATTGTAAGCCCTCTTTGGACTCAGCACCAAAAGCTGAAAATCTAACAGTGCTACAATATTTGAGCGTTCATTTAAGTGCTTGCAAAAGATGTGATGCGGAGAAATGAGGAAAACATCGTGACGAAACTTTTGAGTATGTTTGTGAATGGGTATAAAAGTAGAGGCAGATTTATGATGGATGGAATAATAAAAAATGGAAGAAGGTATTGACAAAAAAATTGGGATGAGAATGAAAAGGATCATGAACTGATGAAATGACCATTCTATACTAATCTAGGCATTAAGACAATTTAGTATTTATAGGGACCTCCTAGCGTTAACGAAAACGAGTATTCATTTCATTACATTTCTAAAGCAACTGCTGTTTATAACGTTGTTTGTAAACACTCTTGAACTCGTCTAAGGTCAACAAAAAAACATTGACATGTGACTCGGTCGTCAGCTTAGATTGAAACAGTTCGAAGGCAAGGTTTAGCAACCTGTCATAATACGGAGTTATAATTTACATAAATTAACATTAATTAAGTGGTCGTAACTATACAATTTTTTAAATCTTAATATTTGAATTTTAATAAGTTAATAAACTGAAGCCTTTTTTATTAGGCTGTACTGTCCCACTGCTGGCCAAAGGCTTCTCCAATTCCTGAGGTTTGGTGATGTGAAAATAAATCACCACTACTTTTTTCATGGAGATCTATGAAAATGCTGCCTAATGTTTTTTTTTTGTAGGTCATATGCCTCGGGCGAGTAGTATATAATATTATATGTCTGGACTTGAAAGGAGACTATATGACCTCTGAGTTTGTTATTAGCAGTTTATTTAGACAGGAAACACTGACCTTATTTTGTTTTAAAACATAATATTATATTGGAACGCATTAAAGTGCTTTTTAAACCAACATTTTTCAAACACAATACGAATCGCGATCAGTAAATTATAAAATCCGAGTATTACACGACAAATATGGAATCTAGATGAGACTCCATTAGCCCTTCTCACTTTTAATTACCTAACAGAGCTGACCCATTTACCGCTTACCACACAAACTAGACAAACCAATAATTTATCTCTCTAGACTTCCTTTAACCGCGGTTTACTAAACGACTGCTAACTTGTCGTTATCGTATTAATTCACTGAACCAACGTGAATTAACATGACTTACGTAACTTACTGAATTCCCGTGAGAATATGAGATATTTGAATACGATAAGCTGTCATAGTGATCACGGAATCAAATAGTATGTCAGGTATTGTTGACACGCGTTTGAATTAATTTAGTTTCGTTAACCTCGCCTTATATGGTGTACTTTGTCGCTAACTATTAATGCTGGTCACATAATTACCCCTCAAACTTGATCACAGGTAACTGGTAACTTGGACACATCCTTTGCTTAGTACGGAAATATTCATTCATCATCTGCCTAACCTTTTCCCACCTATGTTGGGGTCGGCTTCCAGTCCATCCGGATGCAGCTGAATACCAGTATTTTAATCTGACCTCAATAACCCAATTATTATTAGGTGATAATGATACCCCTTGGTAAGACTGATTGTCAGACTTTCGGGCCACTGACTACCTGTAATGTCTGTCAAAGATATAAATATGGAAATACGTATAATTTCCAAATAATGCAAAGATTGTCCAAATATTTCCACGAATGGTGTTTTTCATTCATTGGTGATCTTATCTGGACGAGCAATTTTTGCAAACATGAGAACATCTCAATACTTTCTACGTACCTCATTGAATGATCAGCCAAAATTCAGTTTGGTTTATTTACATATAACATTCTGCCAAAATTATTGTCATGTTTCAGTCCTTCCGCTTCGATAAAATCTTTCTTATATTTTTTTATCGATTGTCCACAGATATTTCGTGAGCACAGTGCTACAGTTCCAGATCTACCGGGCAGTTTGCGAACGGACCGGCCAGTTCATACCCGGCGACCCATCACGACCGCTCCATAAATGTGACTTCTACAGGAATCCTGAAGCTGGGAAGATTCTGACGTAAGTTCCTTTGTAGATTACTGTTGCTAAAGTTTCAGGCAAAATAGATGGACACTTTACAGCCCACACCTAGGTTGACCAACGTTCTTGAAATGTGACTACGACAGACTGTATTTAGTTGTAAACCTCAAACTATTTAAGTCGCGAGTTAATAGATTTCTTTTGGCGTTCATAGAAGGCCAATTTGATATAAAAGTAGATGGCTTCGATAAGTTGAGTCGATTGACTGGTTGAGAGACGTAGGCATGTCTGAAAGTCTCAGTTTAACCTGCTCTCTTAGCCAAAAAACTGGCCGAAGTAACCTTTGTGGCTACCACTAACATTACCGTGGAAGTGACGAAGTTCTAGGCTAACCAAATATTAATATTGAACGGTACGAAGAATAGAAGCGCCTTTAAAGGTCACAATGGCGAGACACACTCTTCCATGACTGGCAGAATCCACAACGTGCGCCCAGTGTGGGTTAATAGGTTACACGTAGAGATGAAATACCCACATAATACCTAATTAACCATTCACTTTCATCCACTATCTTATCTTGAATCTCCAGCGGTTCTAGATCCGACACAGATAGACAACGAACTCAATAAAAAGCGATAGTGATCAGTTATATGTATAATAGTTTCAATTTTACATAAATCGTAGATATTATCTCGAAGCGTGAAGTTGAGCGGCCTTGACCGTTACGGTTGCATTTGAATTAATACACGTAATGGTTTATAGTTGTGAGACTAGGTGAATGCTGCGTCTTCGGCTGTTGAATTTATTTTATTTTTACTCTGACGGGACAAATGGAACTTTCTGGACAGCCGTCAGAAGTTGGTTTGAGTACGGCCTTTCTGCTTGAGGATGAGGAAAACGAGCTTTACATGTCCATTATTGTTTTTTTTAATTATTCAGTCCCACTTCTGAGCAAATACTGTCTCTCGGTGTTTTGCCTTCTCTGATAAATTTGTCAGGAACGAGTACAAATCATCTCGCCAGCGTTTCTTATTTTACCTGTATTACATAATGTAGCACTACCTTTTAAATATTTTTTGTGATCTGGCAACACCGTTCACGATTCCTGGCAACCCAGCCCGCGACGCGCGAACTTAAGGACGGTGGAGTGAACACATCCGTGAAACGCTCGTTTAATATTCCATAATTTACTGTTTAACCCCTGTTTGTTTGTTTTTTTTTACCTATAGTTCTACGTTTTACTCTTTTACAATATACTTTTACTAATATAACGTACGTGACTCATTGAAATAGCCCAAATATTCAACCCAGAGAACACTCTTCTTACACATAGATATTTTTACAATAAATATTTTTAGTTGGCGATAAAAAAATCTTATATCGTAACCATTATGGTCAACTTTTAATCGAAATCTATTCAGTCAAAAGATAAGTAACATACAGACAGAAATACATTCCCATTTATAATCTCAGTAGGTAGGCATTGGTTATTCTATTGTTATTAGTGATTCAGATTACTTAGGTTTTTATTTTCATTTATTGTTGCCTTTTTTTGCCCTTGTATCTAGGATATAGAACTTTACCCGATATAATAAGTATTGATTGAATTATTTGAATCGTTTTTATAAAGGGATATAATTATATAATATTGTTTTGTCTGTGTAAGGTTTTCACAGTTGCCCGTCGGGGCTGCGGGTTGTTCGCAAGAGATACCGCGGCCTCGGTATGAAGGGCTAAGAAGGAACATGGGTGGTTTTTAGTCAGTAGAAGTCTGACACTCCCTTTCGCTCTGCCCAAGAGCGGGATGATTATTTATTATTCATTTGATGATTTCCCACCCCCCAAAAAAAAAAGGTTTTCACAGTTCTTCCATTTTTACTATAACGCCTAAAACCCCCGAATGGTTAGACAGATTTGTATTAAATAGTACACCCACATTTCGCCAGTTTCAATTTTAATTTCGCTTAACTTCTTCTTTATCGTACACTATGCTGTGTCACAGTTTTATGTCGCTTATATGGGCCTCTGACTTGGCTTTACATGCCGTCCACAAATATCTCTCAGGCATGCTGCTTAACTTATTAAATGTAAATCACCTTGAATCTACAATATTATTAAGTAACTAAAACTAAAATAAATGTCCTTGATAAACAAGTTACAACACCAAAAAACGCGTGTCAGGAAAATGCATTTTAATTTTATCTTAATTTATTAATAACACCACTAATTACACGCATTTTTTTTTCAATCTAAAATCATCTTTGTTCCTTCGAAATACAGTCCATGTAACTTACCAGTATCATATTCTAAAATGGGGTATCGATCCGATCTAATTTCAACTGTACCACTTTCATGGAGAGTAGAATTTCATACGGGATGGGAATATCTGAAAACTCTAAAATATATTCGATGTAATTTAAACTCTGCTTTATTCAGATAGGGTAGATATTCGTTTGCCTGGTGGGTATAAAAATTAAGCATGGTGCAGACAATTGCGCGTCTCCGCACGGATGTAGTCAATTGACGCTTTGATGCGGGCTGCATTATTACATTTTATCCGTTAATATTGTTACAATGTTGAATTTAGTTTTGAAGCTGGTGATAAATTGTACTGGTGGATATTTAAAATCTCCCGTTCAATAGTTATAATCACAGCTATAAAATGGAAGATTTTCATTTAACGAAACAAAATTTCGGTTTTGGTTTCTTCGGTAGTGTCTCTTGGAAATTTAACTAGGTATTGCAATTTTGCAGAATTTTTTATTTCTCTGTAAGAGGAGAAAATCGCATTAGAAAGAAGACCAATGTTTTGCTTTCAATTTCAGACCAACCAGAATTTTATTATTCCGAAGACCTTACAAGATTATACGTTCAAATTATAAAGCCTGAAGTTCATCAAACTATACTATAGTCTAAAATGAGGAGCTGGTTGATAAAACAGTATAGAACTCTGCTGACAAACTAATTAAGGTCATCCCATATTACCCCAGTGCAGATTACAACGGCATTTGATAATTCCTCAGTTGTACAGACACATCAAGCCAATACAATCTGTCAAATTTCTTTAATAGATTTTCAACTTTATCGCTAAAGTATTAGGTTAAATGTTGAATGGGAAAATTTGACTAGAATATTTATGTTTTAGACTCGTTACACATATACGGGAATGTTAATATTCTATGTGTGCGTGTGACGATTTAGAAACAAATATTGAATTGTAGCAACTGCTACAATGTGACTTTATAGTTACAAACTTTATGACGCATAAAATTTTAGAAATGTTAATTAGTAAGATCTTATTACTGTAAGAGGCAGTAAAAGGATTACAAAATTCAGTAGTATAGACACATCAAGCTATACATTTCCAATGTAACATTGTCTCGCTATGTATAGATTTCCTGTACAATAAGAGATCCGCATAAACTGGTTATTAATAGTTTGAACGGTCGTTGTTACCTTTAGTTAAAATATAGAACCCAATTCGAATTATTAAACATTATGACATAATCTCTGAACGCGGGTGCCATATTGGACCCATTTCTCTAGTTAAGTTTATTGAAACCTGTGTAACAGAAGGTGAGCCTATTGGCAAACGACCATGAGGAATACATTATAAATATACAGGGTGTAAATCAACCCATCACACAGCCGTCAACCAAGCATTCTGTACATCAAACTAATTACCCCTGCGCAAAATTTTTTGATGGGAAACGACTTTTTTTTTTGGGGTCAAAAATCACATTTTACGGTAAAACTCATAGTAGCACTCTTAAAACATCGTGCTAGTGGATGCTTTGAATAGTAAACGGGTCATGGAGGTAATTTATGTAAAGTTATAACCTGAAAAACTAGTATTTACAAAAACAGCTGTGAAAAATTTGGAAGTTTGACCCCCAATATCTCCGTAACTAGGGGGTTCCCAGGTATGGTCTAGAACAAAAAAATTATCGCAGTGGTGGGGAGAACAAGTGCCCTTTTTTTTTTTTTTTGGGGGTGGGAAATCATCAAATAACCCCTCCCGCTCTTGGGCAGAGCGAAAGGGAGTGTCAGACTTCTACTGACTAAAAACCACCCATGTTCCTTCTTCGCCCTTCATGTCGAGGCCGCGGTATCCCTTGCGAACAACCCGCAGCCAGAACAAGTGCCCTTGGTTTGCGTTAAGGGTACTTTTACACCTTATAGACCACTGAATTCCAAATTTTTAACTAATTATTAGGAGAGACCTAAGAAAACCTAAGAAAGATTAATTTCACGATTCGACTATGAGTATATCTGAGGTGTGAGCACTTTACTATTTGAATATAATTTTGATTTTGAAATAGGCATTTTATTAACTTGGCATTGATGAGTGACTTCTAAATCTTGTGACATTTGATACCTACTCAAAAAATCAAATAGACCTAGTTTAATATGGTAATTAACAGATTAAAATTTCGAAATTATAAGAGAAACGGCAGTTAAGATAAGCCTGACGATCGATTTTGTAACTGGTTAATTTTCTTTTTAATTATGTTTATTAAGAATTAGATGATAAATATTCATCATATTTTCATAACAGTCAAAATAATACCTTGACAACAATACCCAAGATTCTTACTGAAAATAAAAATAAATAAATTGTGTTTTATTTCAGGCAAAAATACCCATAATTAGAGTAGGCATATTTATTTACTGAAAATGAAGCGTTCGTTTTCAGGAAGAAGCTTTTCCATGTTTAGCTCAGTACCGAAAGCTGAAATTTCAAAAAAATAAAACACAAAAAATTGAAAAATAAACTTTAGAACATAAATCAGTTTCAGAAGTCGGTGGCAAAAAAATTAAATCAAACAAACAAAAGTCACCGACTTCTGAAACTGATTTATGTTCTAAAGTTTATTTTTCACTTTTTAGTTTAAGTTAGACCGTAATAATAATAATACACTAACGGCACAAAAATATGACATGAAGAACAGAATAAAAATAGGCATTAAATCCAACAGACTAATAACAATTAGTTTACCTCATTTTAAATATTGCCTAGTATGTATAGAAATGTTATTGATGAGTCAAACTTTAAACTAGGTGTTTAGAAAAATCCAACTGACAAGTCGCGTAGAAGTAGAACCACATAATTATACTATATATTTAGTTATGGAGTCTTGGTATATCTCAATTCTGAAATCAACTGGTGCATCGACTAGTTCAGCAACTGGTGCCAGTCGATCACTGTTGTAACTTGTAACAGTTCAATGTTATCTCCTACTATTCTCTAAGCGCCTAGTACATTTTGCAGCCGAGTTTACAGCAACCAAAAGAGTTCGCAAGCAAATACGGGTCCACTGTGATGTTGTTACACTGTTTACATTATATGATTTCATACGCTATCATCACCCGTGTAAAATAAAGAATTTATGTATGGTACGGTACCTACCGTACCATATATAAATTCTTTATTTTAAATAACTGTGACAACTTTGATATGTTACAAAAAAAAGCCATTTTGATTGAATCCTCTATAATAGAAGTATGTAGTTCAAAAATACAGAAATATTGGGTCAAATACCCTGTCTCCCAAACTAGTTATACCTGTGATTTAGGAAAATAACATTCAAAGTTAAATTGTTTTTTATTGTAATTATTGTAATGCCTCTTGATGTCCCGCTGCGAGCCCCATAAAATCCCAAATTGTTGTATTTAGTGGAGCCATTACATCAATGAAGCTTTACCTTGATCACTTGGCATGGCCGTGGTTATTTAATAATGTTACTATACTAGTACTCTGTATATTAGTGTATCTCTATCAAACGTGTAAAACAGACGGACAACCAAAATTAGAAATTTCTCAGTAGCAGCTTCGAAGTCTGGATTCGTGCCCGGTTGATGGCAATAGGTTTGCCCCCTATTACATGGGACTTTACCATAACTGGTAAAATGTGCGTGTTCTATTAGGTACACCTCCAAACCCTTTGTGGATTATAGGATTAGTCATCCATTTATTCCAGCTTCTTCATTATCTTTGCATAAACGAACCACCAATCAAAAGTTTCTGAAATGCATCAGTATATACAACAATATTGTACAAACCCATTCCCTATTACAAGACCACCGAATACCGAGCCAAAACCAAACAACATTTATCTACGTTCCAAACCTACTTACATAAAACATAATAAATTTAATACGCTAGTATGTACAATTCACGCTGATGTAAAATCCAATTGTAATCCAAAATCGTGACTCCGCTGCTGCCCTAATTACCATTACGCGGAGATATAGGAAGCCTGGGCATTGTGGGCATATGGGTCGGAGCGCTTGCGAAAATCACGCTGGACATAAGTATTGGGTGCCTAAAATGTGCGCTGTACATTGAAATTATTACTTGTCTCTGCTAGAATTGTTTTTTTATTTTATTTTGTGTATTTGTAATGATTGTGTTATATTTCGATCTATGAAAATGGCTATAAGAGAAGAGAAGACTAAAGAAACGATCATTGGATGGTCGATGGTCTAAAAGATGGTAGGGCTAAAAGCAGGTCAATACTTAGATGACAGCTGAAAGATGTATAAGCAACAGAATTAATTTAAAACTAAATCGGATAAAGACAAACTAATATTTTAATGACACTTTGGACAAGAGTATCCCATTTAGGGACAGATAGGTACAGTCGAACAATATTAAGTATAAACGGAAAAATCTTTATAATTCTAGTACACTGAAAATATTGATAGCAATTTTGTTTAATAAAGCGTTTAGCATTAAACGATATAGCGTTTGACATCAGTTTCTAAACGTATCTGTATAATTTTAAAAGTAAATACTTGTTACCTTGTTGGACCGTACAATGCAGTAAGTGCCTCATTATCAACCTATTTTTCAAACGCCAGGTTTAAATATTTAAATTGCAATACAGTGTAGCAGGTAATGTCCTAGTGATCCGGGAAATAGGGTGTATTATTCAAATAAATGTGCTCTGTTTATCACGCGGCATTGCTACTTTGTCATGAATAATGTGGAGGTGGGCTTCGTAGGTTTATGAATAATGTTACACATAGATACTGATTAATGAATGATCTCTGCACAGTATACAGAGTAAATTTTTTTGTGGTTGTACGGCCACTGAGAACAAGACACCTGTAAAAACATAAGCAATGCATACAGTAATGCGTAAGAGATGCACATCCCTGGTAAGCAGGGTGCGGGGCAGCTCCAACAGCATCCTAAAAATGATCTCTGGCCGACTAGATTGCGCGATCGTTAACCGGTGCTGCAAAATTTCTGCTGGACCTGTAGCATAGAATGTGCTCCATTGTTTTGTTAATTTCTTGTCTTGTTTAGTGTTTAATTTAGTTTACTAACATAGATATAATTTAATTTGTTACTAAAACTATGAGTTATTATTACTTAAATAAATAATTGAATAATTAGACAATTTATTTTTCGCTTATTAATATCTAATAAACAATCTCGACTACCTCGTTGCTCTAGCGGTCACAAAGCGCTCTTGCTGAGCATGAACAGCACATCCAGCTAATTGTTATACGGTCCTTCCATCGAGGATTTCTCAATAGTATATCGTATCCCCATGACCATGACCCATGCCCGGCTGAGAGCAATACACTCGCGCCCTATGACATGGCACCCAGAGATAAATGGCAAGAAATATGGGTGTCCATAGTTAGATCTCTAGATTCTCTACCCAACCATTTAGGATGTAATGAATAATCTAATTGACCGCGCTAAGCGTGACAATCAATTAATTCCTTTACGTATAAGAAGGGCTCTGCTTTATTGGGAAATACTAATCTGGTATAATTACTCAAAGAAGCAGCATTTTAGACCCCTGTCCGCATAGTCTACATTTTATCCCATAGACTGGACACTTATGTAACCGAATGCAGATTCAAATCAGTTTTATAGTAGCTGTTGCTATTGCGTTGTGAGAATCTTATTGAATCATACTGTAGCTGGCTTTGGCGAAGTTAGGTAATTTAGGTTAAGCTACTTTCACTGGGGCAAGGAATTTGATGGGTGTTCAGCTTTGTGAAACATTTTATTCAGGTTTCAGTAGTCTGTCACACCTGATTATGATTTTGTTATCGAAATACAACTGGTTGATTCCAGGTACCAAAATTATCCTTCCCAAATAGGTTTTGGGTTACTTTAGTGTCACATAATCAATTCCAGATTAGCTCCCGGTTAAAGTATCTGCCGGATGGTCTCGTAAAATTTTTGTTTGGATTGCACAAAATCCAGAGGTTTTGACCCTGTACCCTTTAAGGTTATTAAGATCTATAGATTCTTCTACACAAAAATACATTTCGGGCTTAAAACAGCATCAATCTTACTCAGTCCCAAAAGAATTAGATTCTGTTTATTGTCTGAGCCATGATTAATTACTTTGCAAAACAATTAAGTGAGATCGAACAACGACCTTGCGAAAATTACTGGTATTATTTGGGGCAAATCGTTAAATTCCCCCGACAGTCATGTCAACAAAAATATTGCTTTTCTGATACATTGACATAGAGTACTGTCTCGCTCTCTTATACTGAAAATCATACGTTCAAGTGTGTCACTCTTCTGAGTATGGACACTTTTTCTGTGGTCATAATTAACTATTTAAATCTTTGCAAGTTCCTAATTTTTTCTGTTTCCTTTTACTCTTACAGCAATTTCTTAGTTAGAACTCGTATTTACGCACTACGCAATGCATGATCTTTTCATCTGACTCATAACAACATCTTTATGTAACAATAATTCATGCTAATATATTATTAAAACGGCTTCATTAGAAGTTTTAAAGCAATAAAACAGACATAAAGAGATAATAATATCTCAAGTATCTTGCGAGATATCGAAATCTCGAATATGTAGGCTGTAACCAAATATGGTTCAAAGAGCACTACTGCATTGGTAGCCAGCTGCAACAAAATCAATTTCGATGCACAAAATATTTAATACTCTTCCTAACTTTTTTTACTAAGTTTTTTGGCGACAAAGACTTGTTACCCTTCAACGTATGAAAATAACACCCTTTTTTATGGTGTGTGGGAAATCATTAAATGACTCCTCCCGCTCTGGGCCGAGCGGAAAGAAGTGTCAGACTTCGACTGACTAAGAACCACTCATGTTTCTTCTTAGCCGTTTGTGTCCGGAGCCGCAGTATCTCTATCGAACAACCCGCAACCCCGGTGGGATGAATATAACACCTTAATATGTACAAAAAAATAAAGTCCCAAAATAAGTTGTTACTGATTTTAAAGACCAGTTCAACACATTTAATGTTCGGTAAAGGAAAACATCGTGAGGAAACCGGCATGTCTTAGAACCAAAAAATTCGAAGACATGTGACATCTACCAATCCGCACTGGGCCCGCGTGGTAGATTATAGCCCATCCCTCTCCTAGAGAGGAGGCCTGATTCCCTGCAGTGGGAACATTATAGGCTGATGATGATGATGATGATGAATGTTCTTTTCTACTCCAAAACCATTTGAAAAGAAGTTCCACTATCAATTTGATTCATTAAAGAAAACACGGAATGTCCCAATTACTCCTCATACCAACGACATGCCGGAAAGGTCCAGCGCATACATAATCAGAATGTAGGAAGCCTAACTCTTACACAATTTGGTTTGGTAGCCCTAGTTCCACATTGTCTACCCGTGAACACTTATATAACTGAGTTCCTGATCTCGTGTTACCAACAATTGACACCCTACCTGAATTAAGGTCGTTATGTGACTCAGGTAGGCTTAAGTAAACCGATATTGTAGGTTACGGAGTCCTATGGTTCTGGTTTCGGTCGTGGTTTATCATGTTTCGGAACGTAATCCCCAAAAAGGGAATAGATATTCTTATTACCGTTTTTGATGATATTGTTGTAGTCATCATGTTTGGAGGGTTCATTGATGATCTTAGTATTTTGCCATGTCATAAGCATTTAAACTCAAAGTCAAAACTCAAAGTCAAAACTCAATGTCAAAACTCAAAGTCAAAACTCAAAGTCAAAACTCAAAGTCAAAACTCAAAGACAAAATTCAAAGTCAACTGACACTCAAACATTTATTTCAGTCAGACCATTACAGGCTCTTTTCAATGTCAAAAAAACGAAACTACAGTCACAGTCACAAGGCACAATAATTTGTAATAGTAATGTAGTTGCCCATTTCAAAGAGTAAATGTCTATAGAGTAGAATGGGCTAGAAACCCCACGGCCACTCTTTTAAAGTCGTGTGATGACACTTAGACACAAGCATTGTCACTCAACCAAAACGAGGGAAGACTCGCAGCAAAAAAGAGTCCAGATTAGTCAGACCCTAGAACCCGTCCATTGTTTTCCATATTTTTTTACTAAAACCTATATCTATTAATTCCAGGCGCATCATGGAGAGAGGATCCTCAGCGCCCTGGACTCAAATTCTACAAGAGACAATCGGTGAAGCCAGGTTGAACGGGGAAGCTCTCAGAGACTACTTCAGACCTTTAGAAGATTGGCTCAGGAGTGAGAACTTGAGGACTGGAGAGTATCTAGGCTGGAGTTACGATGGAGATTATTGCAAGTTCAGGTAAGAAATGCTACTTATTCTTTAACATGATATTTTGTAACATCCTATCGCTGAAATAAGTGAAATAATGCATTTTTTTATACTTAGTTTTTTTTTGAGTACCTCGTTGGTCTCGAGGGCGCAAGCGAGACTGCTCTGCATGAGGTCCTGGGTTCAATTCCTAGGTCGGGCAAAGTGTTATTGGGTTTTATCATCAAGAATTTCTTAGTAGCAGGCACGGAGTCTGGATTTGTGCCCAGTTAATGGGCATAGGCTCGCCCTCTAATACATGGAACTCAAACATGAATTGCGAAATGTGGGTGTAATAGGTACACCTCTGCCTAACTCTTCGCAGATTACAGGGGTGATGCTATGTTAATTATGTGATTGTGAATTTATGCTGACACAGACTTTTCGTCTATTCCAGTATCGAGACAGCAGGCCTACAAGTGTACGGTGGTTTCTACAACGCCGCTCATCGGCATTTCGACGTCACCACTTTCGTCACTCTCTTACTAGCTTCTGTACTTACTACTGTTGTTGCGATGCGTTGGCGGTAGTGTTATTCTAGGAACATGTAGCGATATGGCATCTTTAAGTCCGCATGGCACCACTACTTGCGTTACCACTAAATATTTCTATATTTCTGTCAATCATTGAGAGTTCATTCTGAGAGTTGGCAACATCGCCAATATCTGTCAAATATATTGCTGTTTTGTTTATTTAAATTCAATGTTATTGAATTAAATTATATGATGTTATTAATTAATATCTCTCTCAGGGATCATTGATAATTAAAGACTTAATTTTGTAAGACCATAATATTTCTTACTTAAATCTTGAATCTGCACGAGGTTTCTGTAGCTTGGTGCCCAGATAAAAAGTTTAGTAGTTTAAGTTCATACGGATCTTAAAGGCTCTAGAGACAAATAATGTCTTAAATGCATTAAGTGTGTTTTTGATACATGTGGGCCTAAAAGTTAATGGTCTAAATAGCATGTAATTATGAAACAATCAATACGATGTAATTTTTTTTTTTAAATGTTTCAAAGACATAAAAAAATAACTTTATATTGCTTTTACTAGTACGGACATATATGTAAGTTATTTTCATGTAAGTTTCGTCATGTTTATTTTCTTTTTAAGTATTTTATACATGTTGTGTCTAATATATAAAATTAACTTTAATTGTGTTATTAAATCTGTCTCTCTCAGGGTTCTTAGATAAAGATTAATTTTTATAATAGTTATTTTAAGAAAGTCTTGTTTTTAAGGAATTTATATATTTTTGTAAATAGCATAATACTAAGAGATTTTAGCGTGTTATTGTGATATAAAATTAAAAAATTAAAATATAAATTTTGTTTCTTTTTCATTGTGTAGCTATCAAATTCATATTCAAGTGTATAATAGCTACAAATTCGTAATAAAAAAACTGAAATGCCATCTTTGCAAAAGGTTTATAACACCACGACTGGCTGACCCCCGGATAAGTAGAGTAGAATGCATGTTCTTTTTTTTCTTTTTTACACCACCAAATACTTTATCATTCATACTAATAGTATAAATTCGAATGTAGAACCCTATTTTGTTTAGTTTGCACTCCTTAATTAACGAAGTTCAATGAAATTCGGCTTTGGTAAAAGAAAACTTCGTGAGGAAACCAGCCTGTGACATATTTCCCGACACCATGTTAAAAGCCTATGGGCGATATAAAATCTCTGACTCTAGGTTAGAAAGAAATAAAATTTAGCTCACAGGTAAAAACCGCGATGTGGCATCCCTTAAAATTCCTGCCTGTCATTCGGGTGAAGCTGCGGGCACGCTAGTCCTGCATATGAGAGTTTTAGAGAACGAACATAAAAGAAATAAAGATAGTAATCACACAAGCACAGCATGCGGGCTCAACACAAAAGATAATGTCATAAATAGATATTAATTGAGCCGACATATTACAGGGACCGTCCAATTTGTCTGACCCCCTGATTTAATGACTTATTTATGGGTTACAATTGAGATCAAGCCCTTAGATAATGTCTCAAGTTCTCTATCTGATTTTTAATATACGTGTAAGTGTATTACTGGAGAAGGGATTTCAAGTTCTAGAATAGGGGATCGGACTGACTCAATAAAATATGATTCTGTTTAGTCCGTCAGTTATTATATCGAAAAAAAATCGTATACTTGTTTTTTGTTTTATCTAATTAACTAGCTGACCCACACAACTTCGTCTGCGTCACATAATATTGCTTATAACCTTTCTCGATAATTCAACTATCCAACATATTAAATTGAGTTAAATCGTACCCGTAACAAACAAAAAATCTTACCTTTCCTCTTTATAATACCTATTAGTTTAGATTGGCTTCGATTATATTATTAAAGTGACATTTACTATAGATATCTCTTACTGTTTAATATACAGTAACACCTTGTACTTGTAAACATTATGGTGCAGTAAATATTTTGAATTTCTCCGGAGCCCCCAGAGGCCAGAATCTCCACGCACCTACCGCACCGGACCGAATGACTGTCACTCGCTAATTATTTTGTCGCCCGTATATTTTTACATTGCGATATCTCCTAAGATATTTGTTTAAACTGTATAGAGTAAAAGGCACAAATATTCTATATTAAATTTCCGTGCTAACAAACACATTTATATAGATATAGATTAATACCATATGGGTTAAATAAGCTTCGCAAAATACCATTATTTTTAACCTAACATTTAATTATTAAAAAATGGTTACAGTGAGTCAATCTTAAAAGATAAACATATGCTGTCGCGGACTTTTTTTTAGAACTTTTAAAGAGGAACAATTCCTTCATACATGGTATTTACGTAACTTAAACTGTTTTCGCAGCGCACGCAACGGAAGCTCTCAAAAAGGAATATCTTTTCCCGTTTTTGCAACATTTTTCATTTATGCTCCGCTCCTATTGATCGTAGCGTGATGTTATATAGCCTAAAGCTTTCCTCGATAAATGGACTATCCAACACTAAAATAATTTTTCAATTCCAACCAGTAGTTTCAGAGTTTACCCTGTTCAAACAAACAAACAAACTCTTCAGCTTTATAATATTAGTATATCTAATTAATAATAATTGACGAAGATAAAACGCGTCAAAGATGACGTCACTTGTAGGTAACATGTGACAAGTTTTCGAAGCACGTGTTTCCGTGAAAAAAATATGTGTTCAATATATTTTTTTAAATCTATCTGTCTACTGATTACTTAGATTTTTTTGTTCGATCCCCTATTGGTTACTATTTAAATTGGTTTCTATAAGCCTTTATACGACTTTCAAACCAAATCACAAAATTATTTAGGGACTGGGTATCGCTCGTTCGTTGAAGTCGTAATTCCATTCATCTGTCTAGCCTTTTCAAACTATGTTGGGGTCGGCTTTCAGTCTAATCGGATGCTGAAAACTATAATTTTACATGGAGAGACCGCCCGAAATGGAAACCGAACCCAGGCTCATGCTAAGTATTCACGATTGCGGCAACTCGACCCACGAGGCAGTCAATTTAGATTTACCTTGCATAAATTGTGTAGACACTTAAGTACACATTATGATTTTGTCTAACTAAACAAAACTACTACCTACTCGTAATTTTATTCTGATTTGTTTTGACGATTCTGTTTACATAAGAAATAGCTACGAATTTTTCCAACGAGAAACCTTAGAACCAAAATCAGCAGGGTTTTGTACATAACATTTAGCCCAGCATTTTTCCTTAAAATCCCTTTGAAGTTCAATCGTGTTTGTTTACTTGAACTACACGTGTATTTTCAGAGCACCGCCCGTTATACAAATACAGGAACTTGCCAAAATAAACCGTTTAGTATCTTATTTTGCTAGTTATACTGCCCTGCGTTATAAACATGTTTTTTTTTTACTAATGGAATTCGAAGGAATTCTTGTCTTCGTTGTTTTAGTGGTCACAAGCTCGACTGCTGAGCATGACGTCCTGGGTTCAATTCCCAGGTCGGGCAAGGTGTCATTAGGGTTTTCCATCAGGAATTGGACCGGCAATTGGCTCGCTCCCTATTATTATCCAGATGAATCGATGTTAGTTTGTTGTCACAGTTTATTTGTTAGCTCTCGGTTAGTATTATTTGATAAAGTTGTCTGTAAGTATAGTTAAGGTTTCCAAAATGCCCTCTGAACGCCGTTCAATAGAACCCTTTTTGCAAAAGCATTTGAAGCCTCCCGAGTGTACAATAATAATCAGTTTACAATTTAAGCACGTGGGCGACCGCCCCCGCCTTTTCCACGAAAGTGAATTTACCTAAGTCTGAAGTCTCTTCGAACTCCGGATAGCCTAGTACCTCTGATTGAATTTCAATTCAATACATTCTGTAGAAAATTCTTGAACCACGATTTTTCTATGTTATCTGTGGTCGGAGAATTTGAATATTTTGTTCTAATATAAAGTTCAGAATGTTTTTGTTCTTATTATTTACTTTCATGATTTATAAGCAGATAGTTATGTAAGAAAGTTTATGAAAAACAAGGAAAGTTTTTTGAACTTGTATTTACAAGTAAAAATGGTTGCAACAAGCAATGTCCCAGCAACAAACAAGCCACGATTATGCGCTAACCATGTTCGCCTTCGCCGACTGGCGGGCGCCCACGTTTATTCTCTTACCGTTTCTGATACCCTGGTATTTGTGGTCCTATTAGTATTGATTAAATTCTGGTAGTGCACTGCCACAGGTGGCCCCGTTTCTTGTCGATTAGATAACTGTATTTCGTGATATATTTTTTTTGTAAAATATTTTTTTTTTTTTTAAATAAAATGTTCGTAAAATAATTAACTGTGTAGGTATGGGTGGTATCCGTAGCGCCATGTACAAGTGCGTACGGAAAAAAAAAACAATAAAAAAAAATCACCATAAACAATGAAATGTAGCAGGCCCCATTTTTTTTAATGTTACACTTGGAGTTGGACAAATGAGGCGAATCTAACGATACCTTAATTAAAGAATTCCCTAAAGTGTTTTGGAAGATATGAGGGAATAAAGAATATTACTAACAAAGATAGTCGCGACAAACATAACCCTTTCCTTGCAGTCGGGTAAAAAGGTGCAATTTGTGAATTCTTCGAGGTTATTGTCTTAATTCATTGATTTATTTTGTTACGACACACTGTTTTTAGCTTACAGTTGATTGACGACAGGAAGCACCACCCGCACTGACCCCAAACCGCTACTAAACAATAACTAAATTGAAACTTTGGTGAACTTTGTTTGCTTATTAGGACATTATGTATTATTGCAGAGAAAAATTACTTCACCGCATTAATTCGTTTCAATGTATAATAAAAGTATCGTAGAAGGATGTAACTGTAAAAAAAAAACTCCAGAGCATACAAAGTAAATAATGCACCCTATCTACAGTCCCCTGTTGATTCCATTAGCTACAGGGCCGCGCCATGCATCTCCGACGTAGTGGCGCCCGGATATACAATAGAATCACCAACATACAACTCTTGGTAGCCTGGTACTTCAGAAATTGTTTCGATATTGTACTCTAGTGACGTAACTTTCCACTATTTACATCTCCTACTTATCTTGGCTGCCTGGTAGTTATGATGCCGTATAAATAGTTCTGTAGTCTGTTTTTTTGTATGATCAACTTTTATTAAATTGGATATTCAATGTGACGTATTTTGTGAGTTCATTTACATTTAAAAAACCGATGGATGGACTGTGTGAACGATGATAATTATTAATGGCTAGAAGGTGACGGTGGTGATAACGAGTAACAGAGTAAGTGGTATGGAAAAAGAAGATATGCTGTGCCCTGTGAGCCCCAGTGCCGAACCCAAATACATTTTGAAGGGCAGGGAAATGATGATTGCGGGTTGTTCAAAAGAGATACCGCGACCTGGACACAAATGACTAAGAAGAAACGAGTGGTTTTTAGTCAGTAGAAGTATTTTCTTAATTCGCAGTTAAAATGATTACATTCAAATTATTCTTTATTTGCAAATTACACAGCATTATTTGAAATCTTCTATATATAAAAATGAAACCCGTTTTCCGTTGTCACGACATAGCATGAAAACGGCTTGACCGATTTGGCTGATTTTTTTTTTAAATGTTCGTTGAAGTTCAAGGATGGTTTTTACGGCGAGAAAAATTCGAATAATGGCCGGAAAAGCCCTAAAAACAGCCCTTTTCTTTTTCCCATACAAACGTTTTCTAACTAAAACGTAAAATCAATTTGAGCTTTAATACCATACCCCTAAAGTTCAAGTGTTAGTGGAGAGGTTCCGGGAAGGCAAAACAATTGAGTGACGTTCAGTTGTTCAGTCAACGAATGACAACTTCAAACAGACCATACGACATTATCACAATAATCACAATAATCACAAATAATTACTGTTTCTTTCCCAATAGAAAAACGATTTTTCAAATGGTGTTTGCGTATAATATAAAAATTAATTGCTGTTAGTTAGTCGCGCTAAAACTAGAGAACGGGTAGACCGATTTGTCTTATTTTGGTTTTGAAACATTTGTGGCAGTCCAGAGAAGGTGAGAAATTAGTAGTATATAGGTAGGTAGGTAATAGGTAGGTGGTAGGTAGTTGGTACGTAGGCAGGTAAAAGGGCATTGCAACGCATGCCGGGAACAGCTAGTATTGTATAAGCAAGTAAGTAAGTACTTAGACAGCTACCTACAAAGTAGGTAAAAATAAAACGAAATAACACCAACAAATATTTCCAAAAGCTTGCAAAACAGACTCAATGATCCTCAAAGGAGCTTTAAATTTCTCTTTAACAAATAAACATTGCATCCCCCAGTGAACAGTCTCCTGCTGATAACGTTAGCGTGTCAACACTTGAAGGTGGTATAGGGGCGGATCACGCCGCCGCCGCCGCCGCTGTGACGCCAACTTTACCCACGCTCAGTATCGTCTCTTCAGTTGTATGGGCGCCTGGTACATTTTTGTTGTTAAATATGCTGCTTAGGCGCTACTTAAAGAAACGTTCGGCTAAAATTAACTCATCAGCTGATTTGCATTTAAGTGCTTTTGGTGGATGCAAACTTGCATTTTTTTTTGTATTGAACGTTTGTTTAACGAAATTTAGCACATTTTTAACCGACTTCCGAATAGGACGAGGTTATTGACTCTTAGGACCAATAATTGAATCCGTAATTGGAGAAGATCCAAAAAAATTAAACGCTTCTGTTTTTAAAGTGTTAATTAAAGTGTTCTGTTTATATTCTTTCTTATTTTATTACTTTAATTCAAAATAAGAATTACGCTTTCCATTTATGTTCCCCTAATAGAAAGTTGACTGGATTCAATCTCGCGAGAGCAATAATCTGTAGTTTTCATAAACAACTGGATGGGGAGCTCCGTTCCCGCCAATAAGACGCCGATCTTGTTTACCCAACTAAGGAAAATAGTAGGAAATGGATGCAATTCAATCTTCACTTACAAGTTTTTTTTACGTGGTGTAGGTAAATGATGTATACTGATCTACAGATACTCAAGATAGTGGACTACCAGTGTGAAAGGGACACAAGTAGGTAGTAGTGTTAAGTATGAAGCTTTCGAGGTTCTTAATTTCCAAACCAACTTCCAAAAATTCAAATTTTTCTTAACTTTTAGATTGGCAAAAATATGCTTAGTTTTTGGTGTTTAGTCATTGACTTATATATTACTGCGTAAGGACTGGGCGGACGGCATGTTAAAATGACGCCTCAAACGTGGTCCCAATATGGTCTTTCCTAAGCTGAAGTGAACTAGTCCACGATCGGCTCTCTTCGGGTGCGATCGTAAATTTTATTAAAAGCTTTATTTATGTTCTTTATACCTCGAAAATACCACGCCGCTTATACAAGGTTACCTTAACGAGCAGACTACACCGATTCTCTGTATGGCGAACGCGTCGAGCAAATGTTCGGACGACCGTATCTTTAGTTTTTATATCAATGTGTTTAGCACAAAATTGTGAAAACGATTGTATTGAAGAACCATGCGCTTAATCAGCCTTAATTTGTCAAGGTTGTACAACAAAAAGATTAAAATAGTTAGTCAAAGATTATTTATCCTTCATTCCTTCGTGATAGTCGAAATCAGGAAGCAAAGGGAAATTCACTTTGACAACGAGGATATTGACAATTTGAAAAAATAGGAACTTAAATACGAAGCGATATTGCCTCCTGCTGGCTAGGAAAGTGCCAATATACAGAAAAACGCTGCATGCCACATCGATCACGTTCGGGCATATTGAATCTGGTAACCAAACAGACTTACTTTGGTGCAGACATTGTGGCATTTAAAGAAAAATGTGTATTCAATTGACGTAATGTTAATGCACCTTCATACAGTGCTTATTCGACTTATATTAGTAAAACAAACGATAGTTTGGTTAATACGTACATAGCTAACTATGTAATTTTATTTTATACACCTATTAGATATTTTTTTATTAGTACATACCTAATACTTAATGTTGAAATTGTCATCCTTAAGATTTGCCTAAATACATCATCGAGATTAATGTTTGCATTTCAACATAGGCTTTACTATATCAAGTCGACAAAACATAACCTTTAGTCGAAAAAAGTCCAAAAACCGAACCTTCAAAAATGTGTATTAACTCCCAAAATGACACCACCCCGAATTTATTTATAGACCAACCCTTACCCAATATTCGTGTCCTAAACAAGCACACCGTAAAATTGTCCATTGTGTTTTAAAATTGTTGTAAATCCCGTTTGAAGTAAACAACCCTTACTTATCGATATTTTTATCTAAACAAGACCCATCTGTCCCGTATCCCAGTCGCGTCCTAACTGTACCGCGCGTCACATGTGCTCCGCGCTCCGTTACTCTTCTGATAGCCTGGTACATTTGTGAACTTGTGTGTGAGTTTCATGTGGTTTTAGGCTGCTTTCTGTAAGTACAATAAAACTATACCTTACTGGAATTGTATTAAAAAAATACGGTTAATTTAGATTACTAATTATGAACAAGAAAATCTCCTGCCCTATCAATTTATTTGTTTAATCATCTACTTGCAATACTGACTAAGCAACAGTTTATGCACTATGGATGCAGCTTTTAAATATATAAGGTTTTTACGGAAGTAATATTTAATCCGGTATTTGAGTCAATTACTACAATATTATGATGTAGGTCTGACAACTCATTTTACATTTGATTTGAAAATTAAAAAACAATATAAAAAAGAACAATGCATTTATTCAGACAAAAAAAAACTACAATGACAAAATTTAAATTCCCCGCACATGATACATGAATACTCAAATTGTTATGAACTTACGACGACAATTTTTATACCCGCACTGAGTGGACAAGTGTATGCTTTAGCCATTAAGCCAATTAATCTTCGGTTCAGTACACTGCTGACCCAAATAGCATCTGCTTTGTGTATTAAATTCTAAGCTTTCTGTTAAATATTAAGAACACTCGTATTTTTTCTACAGTTCTAACCGATTCTAACGTGACGACCACTAATAAATTCAAAGTTGCGAAATAACTAATTTTACTCTTGAATTTTCAATGAAACTTTCCATAGCTCCCGCTTTGGAAAGTCATTTTCCGAAGTATTTGTCTTATCGACTGTCCTTAAGTTCTCAATCGTGCTTGTCTTATTATTATCCTAGAGAGTCCTAAAATAATACCAATTTTCATTATCTTGGCCAATATTGAAGCGAAGTTTCAGCCTTGGAGATAACACAGTCTGCTAACTTTTATCAAAGGATCGCGTAAGGGTTGTCCGAAGATACGGTGAAATCTTTCGACTTAGCAACTACTTTATAATTTGTAATGTTCATGATATTCTCTTTGTATGTAGGTACTTTATCCGATATTTCTGTCAAGATTTCAAGTCGAACAAGAAGAGACTTCCATACATAAAAGACCGTACATCAAAATCTTCTACGTTAGTTAATATTCACCCCTATAATTACATTCCCCTGCCATGTAATCAATTATACTTATTGAAGAGTCAATAATGAGGGTAGGCGAATGCATTAACACGCTACGTAACTTTGTTAACGTTGTTTCTTACGGGGGTCTTTACAAAGGGGTATTCATAGTAAATATTATGATTGCATATTTACTAAGGCAGCAGAAATTCAAAATTGAAATTGTTTAGCTGCAGCGAAGCTGCTTTAACAATAACAAACACAACGACAATAAAAAGCAATTGTTTTTTATTAAACAAAGGGGAAAGAGAGTTTACTTCTAATCGAAGAAAAATCCAAAGAATATTAGCTGAGTATAACCCTGAATTAGAAGAATCAAAAGACCATCAAGTTGTATCACACCACAAACAAGAGCTACTGAACTTAAACCAAAAATACTGCAAGCCATACCATACTATAATGTCATCTCAGGCGCAAACCATACTGGATGGTAGCTCATAACATGTCAAACGAGATGAACATGACATACCCGCACACAAGTGCGCAACTCGTGCACCTATCTAAATAGTCCACATCCTTTACGATACGAATAATGCTGTATACACAATTAACTAATGATTGCGTTGCACATCTGTCTGGAAAAATAATGATAATGGAAGGGTTGAGTTAGTTTGAACGAAAAACCATTCCTTACGTGAAGCTAGCTAAAGAAACAAACGAATGGTTGCTGCAGAGACTGTTTGCATAAACGCTAGCACGTCAAGTTACCTGAAACTATCAAACTTTCAAAAACAACAAAATTGAAAATTTATTAAAGAGTTATTGTAGTACATTAACTCAATGTGCTGGCGTCTGTACAAGTTGCAACGCTTTTAAAGTCTTAAGTATTTCTGCAGCGACTTCCAACAATATTTTAGTTTATTTCAATTCAATAAAGTTTTGATCTTGCTCCATCGTTATTGCTAATATTTTTCACACGCCACGCCGTCTAGAACAACTCGACAATAAATTTGTATTTGAATATGTAGCCGAACAGTCATAAAAAAGTCTAAAATCTGATTGTATTTTCATAAAAGGAAACCCATATTATTTTAGAGGATCTGGCCCATAGTAAACATTGAGAAGCTTTCGACTCGATGCATAGTTTCGGAAAAAAACCAGAAACTTGATACCTAGCGAATGATCCTCACGAATTCCATGGTGGCCTGAAGGCAGGAAGACCAAATAATACATTGTTTTAAACCTGCCATAGCAATAACACATCAAATTTTATGTTCAATCAATCAGATGCTAACAATAAATATCTATAATATTTTGTCAGCGAACACTTGCTGTAACTATTTGATGGAGGGGTCCAAACAATCTTCATCCGGTAGTCAAATGCGGTGCTCATAAAATAAATGGGTACCCTTCACTCCCAGTTAATCTCGTTGGCAATGCAACTACTAGTATAATAATATTGTGTGGTAATGTTTTCATTCACACATACGTACTGTATAGTAGAAAGGGCGAAGAATCATCTTGCCGATCCAAGAACCACCCTAACGTAAGACGGTAAACCACCTATATAAAAATCTTCTTTGAAAAAAAAAGATCTTCCAGGTAGTCACTCGAAAGTCGATACAACAAACCTCAACCAAAATTACAGTTTTAAAAATCTTTAAGGTCACAATATTTTTATATTGTAGCAAGAAAGGTAAACTGAGGAGCTCGTGGCTTAATAAGAACTGCCACTCGGGTCGATCTTTAGGTTAAGCTGTGCTTGCCTAGGTCGGTCTGTGGATGGGTGACCGCCCGACATACCGAGTATCCTCCGTGCCTCGGAAAGCACGTTAAGCTGTTGGTCCCGGCTGCCATATATAGATCTTTGGCAGTCGTTACAGGTAGTCAGTGACCTGAAATTCTGACATCCAGTCTTACCAAAGAGTATCGTATTACCTAGTATTAACTGGGTTGTGGAGGTTAGATAGGCAGTCGCTCCATGTAAAATACTGGTACTCAGCTGCATCCGGTTAGACTGGAAGCCGACCCCAACATAGTTGGGAAAAGGCTAGGCAGATGATGTAGCAAGAAAGGTAAACTCAAAAAATGATGATCCCCCTGGAAGAATGGTAACAAAAACAGATCATAAGATTCACTACAGTAGATCTTCTAATGCTCACTGACTTTAGAATGTTAAAACCACAATAATTCATGTGAACAACTATAGAACAAGAACTTTAAGAAGACCACAATAAGTCAGTAACTCAATACAAAGATCTTGAAATACCACTCGACACTTGTTAGCATCTCTATCAATTTAACAAATCAAGTTAAGTTGAGTAGCTGGCTTTCATTCACAATTCAGAAAGAGGTCGACGGCACTATTGATAAAGCAGTTGTGACGCGCCAATCGACGCATCCTGCCCAATTGCGCGCACGCATGCGAAACGACTCGGCCGCGTGTGTACACACACATGAATGTGTAGGAGAAGAATTTACTGAGTAGGAAAAAGGTGTAGAAATATTTTATGAGGTAGACAAAGCTATTGACAGGGACACTTTAAAATATAAAAGTGCCATTCTTGTCTGCTCGAGAAGACAATAATATGATGACTATGATGAATTGTTGATTTAGATTTCTATGTAAAATATGATGCTCTCAAACAAAATAAAATGAATAAGCAAGTGTAAAGTTTTCCTAATAATTGGTCGGTAAAACAATGAACCCACCTACAAAAAGAAAGAAAAACTCGCTTCATTCAACGAGAAGTTCGAATTAAATACGACTCGAGTGAGCCATGCACATGCAGCATAAAACAAAGCTGGGGATCCTTGTAAAAAGGAAGAATACGTACAATATTGTAGTGACGTCCATGAAGAGATAATGAAAGAATGTGTGAATGAACGATACATACACATGTGCAATCAATTAGTACACTCATGTGAGATGAAAGTATTTCAAGTTCAATATTTCTATTGTTTGAGAAACAAATTATCGTATTTTGTAACGGTTGCATACTTCCAATATAAACAGTGCTTTTATATCTAATAGTTTCAGCACACACAAACTATGTAGGTATTTGTGATTCATTGCTTGCATTCAAGTTGTTTACAATCTTCTGGTGCTCACTGAAGCAGCGTTAGATGTTGAACTGATGTCAACGGTTGCCGTTATTTCTTTTATGAATGAAAGTAATTACGTGGACATTGAACTTTGACTTTTCGCTGTTGTGTAATAGATTCTATTTTCGTTTGAAGTTACGCCAACACATTGCTTTAACTGGCGTAAAAAGTTTACATTGACCTCTTTTTAGACTGTTTCAAATTTAGAAAAAAAATCTCACTCATTTGCATGTAAATAAGATATTTTATTTGGTTACGCTCATTAGACTACACGTAAAAAACGTCATTTATTTTATTTCAGTGGTCCTTTAATATTACGTTATAATTATTTTCTTCTGGAAGGGTGTTGGTAAAACAATGATCACCTGGAACAAATCCTTCATCCATATCCTATCCTAAAATATCTCATGCTTAGCAGTCTCCATACCATTGCTCCAGCTTTCTCTAAAAGAAATGTTCGTGAACCGTGACTCCAGTTCTGTTTTGGATAATCGTCTAACTTTTTCATCTCTAGGCACTTAATCTGCTTTAATTTCTACTATATTTGCATGCAGAATAATGTCTATCCAGCTATCACTTTTGATTTAGTCTTCCACTACTCCTTTTCAATCTCCTTCAACCCTTTCGCTAGCAGCATTATTACATCATTAGATCAACTTTTCGTATATCACTGATCATCAACGTCCCGTATTACGAAACGTTGGCACTATCACACAGTTATTGCTACAATTAATTCAGCTGCCCTCTTCCCTCTTCCCTCCTCCGTCAGTTGACCCGACGCCCCTTCATTCTGTCACGCGTTACACAAATTATTGTCCTGCTAATAGAAAGCGAGGATGGACCAAATAGAAAGGAATTCTTTTTTATTTCTCTTCGGAAAGTTGGGAAAAAGGTTGGAGTTCGTCTGTCTTATTGTGTTAGTTCGAAGTCTCAATAAAACTCATTCACGAACAAGTTTTGGTTAAACTGGATTACATTATAGTGTTATTAACACTCGGTTCTTCTGATGATGACTCTAAATCTCCTATCATTAACTGCTTATGACTGTTGATGGTACTGTTATATTTTGTCCTCATCTTCTAAGAGAGTCAAACCTATAACAATTTGACAAAAACATGGTAGTTATCTTTATTAAAATTTCCTATACATTTAAGTTAAAAACTCATCATAATACAAATTTGAATCATCCAAATATTAACTGTACTTTTGTAATCATAATGGCACTAAATGTAACTTGTTCCAGGGTATAATCAATGTAAAGATTAAAATAAAACCTTTTCCCTACCAGGATCCCATAACCGCTCGAAAATGACTCCACGACATTAGGACCATGGACCGGCAACAGTGCTAAAATGGTGCTTATAGACAAAGTGCTAAGGACTATAAAGACTAAAGCATGGTGTGCCGTGATAGTTTGTGCTGTGGCAATCTTGATGGAAGCTGCAGCCCTGAACGGAGATAATGTCTGCATGGTGAAACAGAAGTAAGTGGGATTTTTATCAATGCTTTTGTCAAGTTAGGCCGATACAAATAATTTATAACAGCGACAACGCTAATGAACAAAGATTATGTTAAAACTGGTTCGGAAATGTCATTGACTAATTGTTGTTTGTTATTTGTCTTTGACTGCCTCGTTAGTCTATTCGTCCTAATCGTGAATGCTGTGCATGTGGTCCTGGGTTCGATTCCCGAGTCTGGCAAAGTGTAATTGGTTTTT
The DNA here is from genome assembly GCA_949774965.1 of Diarsia brunnea. Classification (NCBI taxonomy): domain Eukaryota; kingdom Metazoa; phylum Arthropoda; class Insecta; order Lepidoptera; family Noctuidae; genus Diarsia; species Diarsia brunnea. The sequence goes on from OX459003.1 coordinate 19,434,741, forward strand.
TCCATCAAGAATTTATCAGTAACATCAATGGAGGCTGCATTTGTGCCCGATTGATGTCAATAGACTCGCCCCTTAGTACATGGGACTTAAGCGTAACGCGAAATATGGGTGTGCTATTAAACAAAACGCGAAATATGGGTGTACTATTAAACATAACGCGAAATATGGATGTACTATTAAGTGTACCTCTGCCTAACCCTTCGGGGATTACAATTGTAGCAAACTATTTTACGCGACACACATAAAATGCAAATATCATTTCTAACAATTGAAGCAACGACTTTGTTGTTAGCTTAATATAAACGGAATATGGGCCCAAAAACATTGACAAAACCAATGTTATGTTAAAATTATAAAAAGAAGACTAAAAACAGAACATGTTATTACAGGGTTGAAAACGTAACGTTTTCCCTAATCTAATGTAGGAAGAATAAATATTGGGATCGAGACCACTCCCACACTGGAAATATAAATAATCTTATGCTAACATTGTCCCCAAGAGACGAAAATAATCACAGAATCAATAATATTGATAAGACTAGGATGAAATGTGAGAGGATCGCGTTTTCCTAAGCTGGTTTAATTTTTCTGCTGAAATACAAAAGAGAACAGCAAACTAACGATTGTTTGTTAAGCACTTTTCGTTCCATAAAATGTTTTTGTGTCCTTCTAACTTGAAGGAATATCGATATCCATATAGACAAAAGAAGTGTTTGAAATTTGTACGTAGGGGGTTATCTTCCCCGTCGGAGCTGCGGGTAGTTCGCAAGAGATACCGCGGCCTCGACATGAAAGGCTAAGAAGGAACATGGGTGGTTTTTAGTCAGTAGAAGTCTGACACTTCCTTTAGCTCTGCCCAAAAGCGGGAGGGGTTATTTGATGATTTTCCACCCGCCAAGAAAAAAAAAAGGGGTTATCATCGGAACTGCTGACCCGATTCTGAAAATTCTTTCAGTGCCATAGGTTATATTTAAAATATTTTCGTGCAATAGTAAGGCCACTAATTCCGTGGGCAAAAGCTACTTGTTTTATAATTATGTTTATTAGCTGAAGCTTCGTCCGCGACCGATGTCGGTTATCGCGTCAAAAAGTAATCATTTCACCCTTTTTTTTTTGGCGGGTGGAAAATCATCGAATAACCTCTCCCGCTCTTGGGCAGAGCGAAAGCCAGTGTCAGACTTCTACTGACTAAATACCACCCATGTTCCTTCTTAGCCCTTTATGTCGAGACCGCGGTATTTCTTGCGAACAACCTGCAGCCCCAACGGGACATCTTTTCCTCCCTTACAACCCTTTTTAAAAGTGGCCTACGTCTCTTCCCAGGCTCTAGAGGAAGGAGGAGGAAAACAAGCGCAATGAATATTACTTAATTGCTTAAAGAAATGCTACGTTTAGCTAAGTTTGGGATTGTGAACGTGTTCCGCAGAAATTTATTAAACGAGAGCGTAACTCAAATAATTCCTAAACATTGGTTTGTATTACAAAATACAATGTAATTCAGATCCTTTCACTCTCGCTCAAGCCTCGGGGTCCTTACATATCTACATAAGTTTCTCAAGTTCGGTACTAAATAAAACAGCTTTAATCTAAAGCTTTTCAACATTCTATCGTGCGGTGTTCACTTCATAATATAAACGAAGACAAATATGATGCAGTAGCGCAGTGCGCAATGAAACATCTTGATATTACTTCAGGGATGGCAGAAGTTAGCTTTTATTTAAATTGAATATTGAAAGTATCTCGACATTAGCCACTCGTTATTTTTATAATCTCGTGACATTTACCTACAGTCCTTAAATCCATATACAGGGTGGTACCGATAATACGACAATAAATGAAACCGCTGGTAGTTCTAGTTCATAGGAACATTATTAAACTATCAAATAAATCTTAACACCAAAATAATAAATTTGAAAAAAATCTATAAAACTAAGTATCATAAAACTGTAAACGAAATACATTACAATTTACAAACAAAATAATATTGGTTTACTAACCTTAGGAATAATTTGCACCGATTAACGTGTGGAAATAAAATGTAACAAACGAATTTGGCAAAGATATTTAGGTAGTTTACTGTCGTATCGTCGGCACCACGACGGTGTTAGGATTTATTTGATAGTTTAAAAATGTTCCTATGAACTAGAACTACCAGTGGTTTCATTTATTGTCGTATTGTCGGCATCACCCTGTATATCCTAATATTATGAACCACCCATGTTCCTTCTTAGCCCTTCATGTGTAGGCCGCGGTATCTCTTACCTTATACGGTTCTTGATTTCATTAATTAACCTGTGTTATACTTTTAATATCAGTCTACCCATCAGATGATTTCGACCTACACTCGGGCAGAGCCTAGGGCTAAGACAGTGCTCGCGATTGTCCACTATCCCACTCTGTGTCGATAGTAATTGAATGGAAAGGAATTAAGTAGCAGGAAACCTCCTTCTTTTTAAAAAAAACAATAAAGAGGTTCATCATCATCTGCCTAGCCTTTTCCCAACTATTTTAGGGTCGGCTTCCAGTCTAACCGGATGCAGCTGAATACCAGTATTTTACATGGAGCGACTGCCTATCTGACCTCCACAACCCAGTTAATACTAGGTTAGGGTGTAAAATAAGTCGCGAAGATTGATTATTTTAAATCAGCAATAGTAGGTAGTATAGGTAGTTACCTATACGGTTATATAATGTCATCCTAAAAACCAGGAGTACCTACTAAAGATCTCTAACCCTAAATAGATAAATCACCACCATCCTACGCAAACATTCCTCCTTTCTCAATATCTGAGCACCCTATTCCGCAGAGGCGTTACTAATCCTGATAGCTTTAAATTAATTACCACTTTCTACGTAGGTACGTTCACAGAGAACTGGGGGTGGTGTGAGTGTAAATGCTCTTATGAAATAAAATTGGAGCTTTGAACGTTAATAAATGGACTTTCGAAGAAGCGGTACGTTTTATCATATTAGAGAGCTTAGTCAAGTAGGATGTAGTTTGAGACAAAAAAGTTAAGCTGATGTTAATCATCGCGGCATCACTTAGCTCGGTTCTCAACAGCTCTCAACACGTTGCTAGCAGTCACCCTGCGGAGATAGACACTCCAACCACATGAGACCTGAGGACGTTCCACCTTACGCTTGCCGATTCTCGGTCTCCACTCAAGAACACGTTAACCCTAACGGTCATCGGTTCAAGGGCTAAGCCCTTTAATGAACGACTTAAATTATCTATAAAAGACTCTGCCTTGCATGCAATAGATATTTTATTCCAATTTTTATTAAGTTGACATTTAGATTTTCGGTAACCCAAAATAGGATTTTCGAAACTACCAAATCGAATGTTCTTGTTTCTAGGATTACTTCCTACATACAACCTTAACCTTTTCCTTATAACAGCGTAGACGACATTTTAAAAACAGAATGTGCGATGTAGATTAATACCCACAGTTAAAAAACTACAGTCAGCAATATTGGTAACTTGGCTCAGAGCCCAGGATGTGCCGCACATGCTTAAGTATCAGTACTCAAGGACACTTCCGTCAGAGGCAAGACATAGATTGAACGGCGAATTAAGTCTGTCAGTACTTAGGAGCAGAGAACGCTGAAAAAATATAACCTTTAGGCATCGATGCCTTTAGGTACATAAAACATCACGTCTGCAATCCCCGAAGTATTGTTCAGAGGTGATCCATATAGTACAGATACCTAGGTACATTTCGGTACTTATTTTCAAGTCCCATGATATAGAGGGCGAGCTTGTGAACATCAACAGAACACAGATTCTGAATCCACGCTCCTTCTAATAAGAAATTCCTGATGGAAAAACTCAATGCACTGAGTAAATCTGCAAAACAATTTATTGTGAGTGTACTAAAGGTTTATACACACTTCTTACAAACTCTTCAAGATTTTGCCCCCTTCCCTAAGGTTGTCCTTTTAATTCCTATTGCTTCGGGTCTGGGTATTTGTGTACGTGAGTTTAAATGTTTGTGAACGCACCCACGATACAGGAGAAATTCCTAGTGTGGGACAAAGTAAAAAAAAAATATTATTTTATCATATTTATTTATTATTATTTATTATCAAAGTTTTATTGCCAATATCCACAGATACAACATCACGAAGAGGGTAAAGTATCGTGCTCCGATGTCGGTGAGGACCTACGAGTGGTGTTTCTCCATGCCACCGAGGTGCTCCAGGTGGAATACTGAGATGAGGGACTTAACCAGGCTTGAGGTTTGTATAGTTTTCAACCAAACATTGAACATGTTGAACAACTAGCGGTGGTAAGGGTTGGGTGAGGGTTCGGAAGAAAACTGCAAAGCTTAGTAAGAAATGTGGAGCTGACTCGTACGTGATTCCGTCAAATAGTGCTGAAGGAAGTGTACATATCGACACGATTTTAATTAAGGCTTAGGGTAGGTTTTGTTCAACTGCTGAATCGGACCACACAATAATGTTCGCGTCGGGTCATTCGATTCGAAACGAAATCGAATGACTCTGTAAGACAGAAACATACAAAATACAGTAGGTATTACTCGAAAACTATTTGGATAGTTCATAATATCCTCATATTTAAAATGTTTATTAATGTTAATTCAAATTATAAAAAAAATATACAAATAAAAATACCTTTTGTGCAGCTTTAAATGTAAGAATTCCATACAAACACAAGGGCTAAGGCACGTCAATTAAATTTCAATATTTTTCTATGGAAAATATACAGTTTAGATGTCAACAACTTATAACCTAGGACTATCCTTGAGAAAAACTAGATCGATTGTGAAGTGACTGTCCCTACTAGCCTCAATTATATCATTGCATTCGTAACACACTGCACTATGTATCTTCAGATAGGGTGCTTAACCGGAGTCAGTATTTATGGCCTAGAGATTAGCTAACTGTTAAAACTAACTTACAATGATTTTTACACTTACATTGAAGTTTGAGTTTATGGATTTAAGTACCTACTGTGAAACAATTAAAAATAAGGGTCACCAAAAAATACCTACAAACACGTCCTTCTTATTTAATGCATCTGTTCTTCAGCATACTTACCATGATAACATGGAAGTTCAAGCAAATAAACTCTTCTACTCTCGTAATAAAGAACAAAAAGCATGAGCACATATGTTGTTGTTATGCCTCACCGGTTGAAATTAATCGCAGCTGAATCGATATTTGTCCTATTAAATCCCCAGACAAGTCACCAGATAAATCTGGGGATAACTTACTACGTGTAAGAAAGAAAGAAAGAAGAAAGAAAAATATTTATTTGGACAAACACAGGAACTACAAAAATAATAAAAAAAGAATCTAAAACTAAATAATAATGAAAAAAAAAGACCTGTGCGAGGCCAAAAAGGCTCCTATCTCAGCATGGTGCTGCGATAGATGAAAAAACAAATACCGCAGCGCTGGTATTCTGATAGTACTTAAAGTTGACCAACAATCATTACATTGACACGGTCGTGGATCATGCTATGGTTTATTCTATTGGAGGTCCCTTTCTCAAAGTTGCTTCAAGTTCATGGTTTGTTGAAACTACTAACATGAACAGAACTTGCAATATTATTCACGTTTAGTCCCCTTTATTATAACTTCTCCTCATCTGTATTGCTATACCCTTCCATTAAATTACACACAATGTTCCAGCTGCTAGTGACAGCTCTCTGGAGAAAGAGTACGCTGTTCTGCCCACTACACCGTGCCATACAATGACCGTGCTATGAACGTATCAGGTGCGGAAAGAAACATGGCATGGACTATTAAATTTATAAACGCATCATACATTTATTGTACCCATTTTAACGTGTTTAGAATTGTCTTCTTTGTATCGAAAACTATAAGAATGAAACAATGACAACTATGAGATTTTACCCACCAGACCGTTCCATCACCGTCGCATACCATGCACAGACATTCAACAATTAATATTATCGGTAGATTATGAATATTTTTTGATACGCTACGTGCAACGCACACGATGATGTTAGGTTAGTCGGTGACGGAAAAGTCAAATGGGCAAACTCTCATAATGTGTCATTCTCATACTTTTATTTGTGTTGTTCTTTTTTTGCTTGACACATTCATAGTACGGTCATGGTATGGCACGGTGAAGTGGTCAGAATCGTTTATTTCACCATGCGAACCCAGGACGCTTACGATATTTTTTTCTCTTTTCACAGCAGTGATATCTCGAGACTTTATCACTAGAGGGCACCACTAACTATCCCGGCAAAGAGTATCCCACGACTATGATACTTATGATCGAAACTATTGGCACTATCCTATCAGTTACCGAATCTGTTTGTGTGATGATGGTACATGATGTTACAGACAGAAGAACGGATGGCAGAGGTAGCGGTGTGCTGTCCAGGGTACAAGATGAGGGATGTCTCCTGCGTCCCTATCTGCCCATTAGGGAAGACTGGTGCTGGGTGCTCGGAAGGTAAAGTAAACGTTCGTAGTGATGGCAGTGGCAATACAAACGTAAATTATATACGAACTTGCTTATATAATGTTACTTGTTCATTTTCGTATTCATGTCGAGAACCGGTCGGTGTCGGTGACCGAAGATTCTCTAGATAAATATGAAAATGAAATCAATAAAAATTTAGACGAACTCAAAAGGCCAATTTCACCTACGACACTGGACGCCATCAGCTCTCAGAACCACGTTTGGCAGTTGCCAGCTCAGTTTTGTTTGTGAAATTAGCTCTTTGTGTTTACTAGTTTTTCATGGAATAGATCTGATCAGAAAACGGATCAATTTCCTAAATACCCCCATGAACCATATTTTCAGACTGTCCGGACAACAAATGGGGTCCGAACTGTATCAACGAATGTAAACGGTGTAAGAAAGGCTTCTGTTCACCCGTTACTGGCGAGTGCGAGTGCTTAGACGGATGGCAAGGTGAGAGGTGGGTGGCCACTTTTATTTGCCTAGATTTAGTATCTCCTCTTGAGTTTATCGTGCAGTTTCTTACCGGTTCTTCTCCATAAGAATCGACCAAATTATTATTGAAATAACTTTACACCAGATATATAGCACTGATCGATAGTGACGACGTCCTAACTGGGCTTCTGTTTAGAGCAAACAGAAAACAATAAGTTGACATTTTCATTAACATAGAGCTAATGCGATTCACTCACAAAACATAATTAAAACCTTGGGGTTATTTCAATGTGGGCTGATCTAAGCTCTTATGGACCACTGTATTTAAATTACTTAAAATTTGCTAGTGAAAAATTCCTGGTAAACCTGTTCCTCGGATGCAGTAAATTGTACCTATATAAACGTACTTTCCATTTTATTTTACAGTTGTGATTCGAGCATGCCACCAACGACAACAACGCCTTGGTTAGAAGAACTACTAACAGCTCTGACTACTAAACCTTCAACTCCTGCTACACCTAAAGTAACACCTCCCAGTACTACAGTAACGACTCCTAGTACTACAATAACGACCCCTAGTACTACAGTTGCGACTTCTAGCACTACAGTAGCCACGCCTAAAACTACAGTAACAACTACTAGAACTACAGTTACAACCCTTAGAACTACAGAAACTACTCCTAAAACTACAGTTACAACTCCTATCTCCATAGTTACAACTACTGTTACTATTCCTACAACTACAGTACCTTCTACAACTACATTACCTACAGTACCATCTACAACTAAAGAAGTTCCGACGACTAAAGTCACAGCAGCAGTTGCTACTAGTCCATCAACTGAAATGTTTTTGAATACAACTACAATGTCAAGTATTACTACAATCCTTACTACGGATAATCAAGAGAAAACTGAAGAAATGATACCCATTCTCACTTCTGTTGACATACCTAAAACAGTTACAATGTATGACAACACAACTTTCGTTACTACAAGTAGTTCAAAAGCCACCAGAACTACTACTGAAGCAGTAACGCAAAAAATTAATGTTGACCAAATTCATGATACAACTAAAGCAATTGAGCCTACTACAGAACCAGTCGTTGTTATAAAAACTATTCCTACTTACAATGTACAACAGAAACCAACTGAAGTGCAAACTACGACTGAACCAGTCATAGTTATAAAAACTATCCCTACTGACAAGATACAACAGAAACCTACTGAAGTGCAAACTACAACTGAGATGCCTACCATTGTACCTTCAACAACACCTATGGAAACAACTTTAAGAACAGAGACAACGAAAAAGGAAACTACAATAAGAATACTTCCAACAACAGTCAAATTTAAACCAAAGGAAATATGGATAAGACCAGCACAAAAAGGTGAATCCTCTATAGTAGAAACAAAGATTAAAACTACTCATGAATTTCCAAGGTACAGAAGTGCTAATAACAAAGATAACAAAGAATTGACACCAGTTATCACAACACCGAAGACCATTATTGTGTCAATAATACCTACATCGGTGTCTTACTCAACATTCAAAAAGATTGCTTTAACTTCGTCATTAATGTCAACAAAGAACAGTTTGACTGCTCAATCGTATAATAAAACTGAAAATGAATTCACAAAGCCAATGCTTGCTGAAACTTCGACACAACCCGTAAAATTGAGCCCATTATCGAGAAAAGACTTATTGGCTACATCATACTTTATAAACAAAACACTAGTACCAAGCACTTCTGTAACTCCAAAACCAACTTCTTCAACTAAATTGACTACTTTAGTAACGAAACCTTCGGAAGCTACTAAGACTATGCCTCGTAGTGATAGAACTAACAGCATGACGACTGATATTAACAAGAATGTTTCTACTCCTATAACAACTACTTCTTCTACAACAAGAACTACACTGAAACAGAATGATTTACTTACGACTCCTACTACTCTGTCTTTTATAACCTCAAGTGCAACCCAAGCATCAACAGAGCGACCAACAAAACACTTGATAAAATATGCGACTCCTAAAAAAACGATGGTTGCACCTGTTACAAAAAAGTATGTTAAACCAACCAATCCACCAGTGGTAGTTGACCAAGAATTTAAAAAGGCTAACGCTACTAAAAGTCTTGCTAAAGTTACAACAGATGGACCAACGGATGATGAAGAATTTCATATTTTGACAGAGCCCGAACATATAACAGCCGTTATGGGAGACAAAGGAACTGAGAGGTCGTCAGTAGACTTGATATCGGTGATAAGTATCGCAGGAGGAGTGATGATGGCAGTCATCACCGTAGCAGTGGTGATTGTGATGATAGAGAGGTGCAAGAAGCCGAGATATGAGGACGTGAGGAAGATCAATAATATTAGAATGCAAGTCATGATTGATAACAATGATATGCCGCCCCCGCCGTATGTGAGAAGTATTTTCCACACACCGTTGCCCGGTTAGTGTCTATTCTTTTTATAACGCTTTGGTTTTACAGAGTTTACTGATGTTCAGTAAGCTATGTCCTACGAATGAGTAAATAAGTAATTTTCTTAAACTTTTTAATTGCGGTGATCTAATAACTTAGCTTCACAACGTCTACACAGAGCACGTACCCAAACACCACCGTTTAGCTGCCAAGACTTGAATTTTATTGTCACTTACAAAAATTCGCACTTATAATCTTAATATTTCGAAAAATTATTTCCTTACACGCGTTAGGTTTTCTTGACAAGATGGAATAGGTAAATAAATTAGGTTACCTCACACTAATTTGTTTATATTTTTACTACTTTTTCCGGCATGATCAATATGTATTATGATATCAAATAAGTGGTGGACAAACGTACAGACAATGACATGGCAAAACTATACCTACGGTTTTTAATTCCTTTTTTGTTAGGGAACCCTAAAAATACTCACCTACAAGATACTAAAGTAGATCAGTCATGTCATTGTGCAATCAATTTTGTACACTCCCGTCGGAGTTCAATATTTGTTATTTTGCCCCATATCAGTAGAGAGTGGTAAAACTCACTATAATACGGATATAATGATAATATCCGATGTAGAAGGAAAAAAAGTATTCTTGTTAATGATACGTGCACCGTATTTTCGTCTAGCCCGTCATCGGCCCATTAGCTCAGTTGGTTAGAGCGTCGTGCTAATAACGCGAAGGTCGCGGGTTCGATCCCCTCATGGGCCACGATATCTTTTTGTATTTTATTATGTTTTGTATCGTTTGTGTATTGTTTTTCTAGATCCACCTACTTCAGAAAAGTGCCACTATCAACCAATATCTACTTTGGATCGGAATTTAAAACAATTTATGAGGCCTGTCGTGGTACAAACTATTTCTCCTATAATGTTGGAAAATTTCCGAGGTAAAAACTATAAAAAAAATCTATTAAACGGTCTAAGGTGTCTGCTTATTTATAATCAAATAATTTGTATTTTATTTCAGGTATTTTAGAATGTCATTATGATCATTTACCAAGAAGAAGTGACGACTTTGGAACAATACAAACTCGTTCTTCAATAGCGCCATCTATGATTGACTGCAGTGAACTACGTCAACTTCGAGCTAGCGTAACTGAGTCAACGATCGAAGCGTTGAAATGTGAAGCCAAACTGGACGTTATAGATAACACAACATCAGAGCCACTTTATGCTGAAATACCTTGCTGGAGGCCACCTTCTGAACATGCTATTGAAATCATGAACCTGAATGGGGAAGCAGTAACTGAATTATGACCGCGATGTTCAGTAATAAAGTTTACATTCGCAAGTAGTTCAACATTGTTGTAATAGATGGCGTTGTTTGAAAGTTTGTGTTAAAAATACCAAAGATTATTGTGTGAATTAATTATTAATTTTATCTATTAATGAATGTATTAGGACCGTAATTAAATAAAAAATAAAAAGTATGAAGTTGTTTATTTAAAATTTCGAATGGGGGATAATAAACAGATTGTTCGTGGTAGTTATTGTGACGAGACCAACAGTTTCGCGGAACCCGATGCAAGAGATAAGCTTTATCAGGGTCAAAGTGCGTGGGTATTAAGTACCTACCTAGTGTTATCAACTGACATCCTATGATCCGTGTTTCGGATTTCGCAAAAATATTGCTAAATCAATTATCTTCCTATTAACTAGGTTACAGCTGCTAGCAAGCCTTTTTTTTTGTTCGAATGTCGGAAATCATCCAAAGACTCCTCCCGCTCTGAGCGGAGCGGTAGGGGAGTATCAGACTTCTACTGACTAAAAACCACCCATATTCCTTCTTAGCCCTTTCGAACAACCCGCAAACTGGTAGCAAGCCTCAATTTTGAAATAGTTTCACTTAAGTCATGAAAAGCAATGTTTCTGGATTTTCAGTTTCAAGTATGAGTAATAACCATCGTATTAAAATCATTAGATACGCTTATGTAGGTTAGTGCCTATGTGTTGCAAGAAAGCCTAACAAACAAAGACCTAACCGATAGTTACCTAATAAGTTTTTCAAAGGGTAAAGAAATGAGGATAACGTTCAGTACCACAGTAGCCTGGGATCTGACTCACCCCGTCGGGGCTGCGGGTTGTTCGAAAGAGATACCGCAGCCTCGACACAAAGAGCTAAGAAGGAACATGGGTGGTTTTCCGCCAGTAGAAGTCTGATACTCCCTTCCGCTCTGCTTGCGGGAGGAGTCATTTGATGATTTCCCACCCTCAAAAAATAAAAAAGGTCTGACTCACAGGTAAGTAGGACTATGACCAACAGGACCTGGAGTTCATCCGACAATCTGCTGTATCATTCACCTAGCCTCTTCCCAATAGGGATGTTTACTGACAAAAAAAAATATGATTCTAATTAGTCCATCTGTTAGACGAAAAATATTGGATACGTATTTTTTGTTTTATCAAATCAATAAAAATGACGAAGATAAGTCGCGTCAAAGATTTAAGTGAGGGGTTGTGACGTCACTCACTGGTAAAAAATGTCATACTAATGTCTTAAAATATAACGTCACACGAGTTTTCAAAGCACTGTAGCGTCTTCATTGTTTGTTCACGTGAAAAAAGAAAAAATATGTGTCCAATATTTTTTGGAATGCTGTCTGACGGACTAATTAGATTTTTTTAGTTAACTACCCTATTATCCAATATGTTGGGGTCGGTTATGTAGTCAGTGGCCCGAAAGTCTGACAACAGGTGTCTTGTAGGTCCTTGATAAGACTGTCAGAGATTACTAATGACAGCCGCAAGCCGGGACAAACGGCTTAACACGCTTTCCAAAGCACGGAGGAAACTAGTAGTCGATGGTCACCCATCCACAGACCAACCTAGGCAAGCGGGGCTTTACCTGCAGATTGATCTGAGCGGCTGTTATTATCTGGCCATCAGTTACTGTCTAAATAAAACATACAATTATGTTTATCTACATAAGGTCAACAAAATGTGAGTCATCGATTCGTGGAGAAAAAGAATATTAATATTGGTCTGGAATAATCTAAGTATAGGTAGGTACTTAACTTTTCAAGTTCTGTAATTGGTATATAGCTTTAAAATGGCCTGCTCTAACTTTTCGTAGAATATATCAGGTGGAAGGAACACCCACTGACGCGAAAATGGTTCTGGACTATGCATATAACTCAAATATTTTTCTTCGGTTATTTAAAACAAAAACAGGTGTTTCCTACAATAATTTATTGCAATGTAAGTAGGCTCAGAATTATGTACTTACTGAATACGTACTGTGAATAAATTGGCACAACAAAACATGGGCCTTCCAGACTTACACTCCATATTTATATTATTGTGCTTACACGTTCCCAGAACGGTAGTCATTAGATAATAGTATTCATAATAATAAAGGCGCGGGCCCACCGCGGTGCACGGAGAGGCTACGCACGTGTATTAAGCTTCGCTTTGGAAGAAAATGTATGTGGTTGTGTCCACTGCAACCCACGGAGAGGCTACGCATGAATTGACGTCATTGATACATGCGTGGCTTGCTCGAATAGGCGGTTACATAGCTCAACGCTGTCAACGTGGGTCTACGTTTCCACTGGAGTACACGAATATGACCCTCGACTATGTACAGCTCACTTATCGCAGCGCAGTTTTCAGTCATACACCTTGTGGAACGGACGCATTTCATGTTTTCTCGCTTTCCCGCCCGTCTCACCTCCCCACACCTCCCGCAGTGAAGCCCATGTCCGTGGATTGCAGTGGCACGTGCGTAGCCTCTCCGTGCGCCGTGCCACGCTATATATACATACTCATAGTCGTGGGTCATATTCGTGTACTCCAGTGGAAACGTAGACCCACGTTGTCAAACAAATTAATACACGCAGCTAAAATGCGCCGCGCGTGCCCGTACACAGCATGCGCCGCGGTGGGCCCGCGCCTTTACATTACGTCACTTTGCGTATTTATTACACGACTGCCCCAAAAAAAGAGTGTTATGTTTTTAGCGTTCATGTATGTATGTATGTATGTTTGTTTGTGAGTTTCTTTATTCCACGATAACTTCTAAACGTCTGAACCGATTTTGATGTATGTGGTATCGTTAGATTTGTTACGTCATCCCGGGTAACATAGGCTAGAGAAAATATCAAAAAACATAATAGGGTGGCCATGGTTTAGAAATAAAAATAACTTTTAATTTGTTACACGACTGCCCCAAAAAAAAGAGTGTTATGTTTTTAACGTTCATGTATGTATGTATGTATGTTTGTTTGTGAGTTTCTTTATTCCACCATAACTTCTAAACGCCTGAACCGATTTTGATGTATGTGGTATCGTTAGATTTGTTACGTCATCCCGGGTAACATAGGCTAGAGAAAATATCAAAAAACATAATAGGGTGGCCATGGTTTAGAAATAAAAATAACTTTTAATTTGTTTTTATTGAAATTTCAATGAAAAATATAATCATCGTCTAGAACTTATTAAGTAGATTACAAAAATATACCACAGTAGTATTCAATATCTAGTGTTTTCTAGTAATACTACTTAACAAATGATATGGTGACATTTTAAACCCGGGATTCGATACGAATAAGCTACATATCAATAGATTCTCTGTAATGAAAGAAATAAAACTGGCTAGGTTACAACTCCCAAATCCATCCACGACGGCACCTAAATGGTTTTTAAGTTTGTATGAAAAGTCAGTATGTGTGAATCAATTTACTAGAAACATGGCAAAAAAATACCGATATATCACTAAAAGATATGAAATAAAAAACAAATAATTAAAAAAATTAAAAAACACGCCTGCCATGACAAAAAGTAAACTAAAAAATAAAAAACAAGTCAAAGGAATTCAGCGATGAATGGGTAACAAGGTCCCGTAAATGTATTCGAAAATGGAAAACTGAAATCTAAAACTTTTATTGCAGTCGGGGGGCCTGTAAAGAATTGTTCCACCGAACTGTCCCCCGACTGCAATAAAAGTTTTAGATTTCAGTTTTCCATTTTCGAATACATTTACGGGACCTTGCTCCCATTCATCGCTGAATTCCTTTGACTTGTTTTTTATTTTTTAGTTTACTTTTTGTCATGGCAGGCGTGTTTTTTAATTTTTTTAATTATTTGTTTTTTTTTACTAAAAACAAAAGTGATACTGATTACTAATATTAATTATTTCTACGAAACGAAAGAATAACATTGGCCGCTTATCAGACGGGCTTGTACTAAAGCCAAAAGATCACTGCTGTTTCTGCGGAATCAAATGAGCTAAGTAAACATCATTATCTGCCCAGCCTGTTCCGAACTGTGGCGGTGTGCGGCTTCCAGTCTAACCAGATGCAGCCGAAGCAGCTGCCTATCTGACCTCCACGGGTCGTAGGGCTTTCGGGACCGGGACCGTGGTCCCATATTCCACCTTTAATATAATAATTAATTTGGAGTAGTATTTCGGGACCACAAGAAAAAAGAAGTAAAAGTACAGCTAACAAAAAACTGATTTTAATATTAATCAACAGTTACATTAAAAAAATAAGGAATGAGTACATAAGAGGAAGTCTGAAAGTGGCGTCGATAACTGAAAAGTTGAGTGGAAATCGGTTGTTGTGGTATATATTGTGATGCGGAGGAATGAAGAAAAAGTTGTGAGAAAAATGTTGAGTATGAATGTAGATGGCTAAGAGTAGAGGAAGACCAAAGAAACGATGGATGGACTGTGTGAAGGATGATATGGCTATTAGAAAGGTGGTGACTGCTAACATGACGAGACATAGAGAAGTATGGAAGAAGAAGACATGTTGCGCCGAGCCCAAAGAAATTGGGATAAGGGCAGGAGAATGATGATGATGATGAATTACATGAATTCTTTATTAGTACTGGTACAAAATAAAGGGTATTTTTTTGTGTAGCACTTATGAAATTAATAATAGTTGTAGCTAACAAAATATCAGTCATGGTTAAAAAATGATGTTTATTCATCAGTATAGAGTAGCTATGACGAGGGGATTGTCTCCACGGATCCCATTATCAGATTGGATTAGCCACGGGCCCACGGATCCCGGCGAGTTGCTTCCACGGATACCAGGATCCGATCCGATTAAAAAATTTGGTAACTGATCACGGTGTACAGAGGTAAGATGTTAAGTATAATATTTTTCGAAACAGATTTTTTTAAATCTAATTTTCAAACGAAAATAAGTTATAATTTAAAAAGGATTAGTTTAGTAAAGCCTCACAAACTACCAGGAGTCCAGAAACATGAAGGAGGTATTGTGTATTGTTAATAAGAATCTTATAATCAAACTAGCTGTTGCCAGCGGCTTCGCCCGCTACAACTCGAAAATTATCCCACGGGAAGAGAAAATCGGGATAAAAAGTAGCCTATATGTTAATCCAGGGTATAACCTATCTACATACCAAATTTCAACCAAATCGGTCCAGCCGTTTATGCGTGAAAGAGTAACAAACATCCACACATCCATTCTCACAAACTTTCACATTTATAATATTAGTAGGATAGGATCTATATACATTTCTAATAACATGCAATGATGACACTACTTCACTATTCTGGCCTCCTGTAAGACCTGCTGTACTTTGTGAGACTTTACTATCCTTGTTTCTTATCTCCTACAAAAAAAATACTGCATGTAGACTGTTGATTTTATTGTTATATGATTTAGTTAATGTTAAGACTGTTGATTATACTCCATTAATTATGTGCAGTTGTGAGATTTAAGGGATAATAAGAAGAAATGTTTTCTAATTGAAAACATTTCTTAAATTTTGAAAAAAAAATTCAAAACTTTACAGTTTAATTTTTTTTAAATATAATAATAGGTATGTTCTTGTTTCATTCTATTTCAGGCTGCTATTTTTGAATTAAAAAAATATTTTAGTCTTATAATTCTAATAACTGCAATTTTTTTTGGTTGACCGTGCTTTTAAAAGGTTTTTTATTGAATACATAATACGATAGTAATATGGTACTTTTTTGTCTATCTGTCTGTTTGTTTCAACTATACGCCGACTTACTGCTGCTGCTGTAAGGACGTTATTGCTGAGGCTGGCCTTTTTTTTGGAAAAAGGATTTTAGTTCCGAAACAGAAGAATCGAAGAAGACATGCAGAATGAATTGGAATACAGGTTAACAGAGTACGCTTCAAATAGAGAAGTAAATACTGTTATGATATAATTTCACGCGAACGAAAGTCACGGGCAAGAGCTAGTATCTAATTACAATGTTCGTGTTAGTACAAAGTAACAAAGCAACAAACTTGCATGGAGACCCGACTCATGAAGTCATAAGTTCACGACTGGATAATAGGCCGTGCTAATGCAATGAAAACTGAAGTCTTTTGTTAGTCTAAGGCACTGCTGCTGCTTATCCCACAATTTAATCAGAATATTAGTTTATGCCTATAGAAATTGACCCATACGGTGATAAAACATTTTATGAAGTCCCAATCCACCATTTTCTTCAGGGCGAGAGGTAAGGAAAAATTGCCAGGAGATAATCAAAGTAGAAGTTTAATATGTATAAATAAAACACAACCACCTTGGTTGTTCTACCTATCTAATAATATAGCCAAACACTTAACAGGTACATTAACATTCTATGAATCAGAACTCGCAAAAAACTTATGAATAATTACATCTGTTGGAAACCAAATAAAAAATATTCTACTAGACATTATGTACGACATCTTAAAAAATATTATAAGTTTTCCTCATATACAGCTGAGGAGGTAGTTCGGTCAAATTCTTCGAAAAGAACATGGCACTAAAATAGCTATTATACTTTGCTGTATATTTATCAAAATATTGCAAAACATGCATTATCTCATCGTTTCCGACAAATGACGATATCTACTGAATCAGGGTTCAGTGGCGAAGTATTGAACCGGTGCTGTTAGTACTTACTAACTCTCGATTGTTTGAGGATTAAATAAAAATGTTAAGTAAATTATACTACAACACGAAATGCGACAGTCATATGCTCATCCCACAGTATTCCAGACATAATATAGACTAAAGATGTTCGTCTATTCAGATAAATGGAAGGAGCAAACAAATCACTGTCAGGCTTAGCAGCCAAGAGAGTGTTGAGTGCGAAGAGCTTACGAGTTTTTCTAGATCCAGTCTGATAGTTGGATTAATTTCAGTAAAGACTTACTGACCATCACCATCATCTGTTTCCAACCAAACTATGTTATTGACACCGTCTTCTAGTCTATAATTAACACTGACAACGGGCTATTTACTATGTTTGTTTTCGTGTTGTACGTGACAGTGGTAGTGGTATCAAACGCAAAAAAACGAACAAAAAGAAGGGTAGACCGTGTTGTCTGCTCATTAAACATCCACCCGCAATAACTTCAGTTTATCCGTGATCATGGTGCTTGTAACAACGTCAAAATATCGGGAACTCGAAACAAAAAGTAAAGATTGTAAATATCCCGTTTTCAGTGATAATGAAAGTGTCACTAGACCATGTCAGTTTAAAAACTTATACCTTCTTCATAACTAGTTCAATTTACAACATATTTCTTTTCTGAATGGTACCTATAGGTTGTGCATTTCAGTTAAGGCTTAAATTGTATACCTACCACTGCTACCACACCAAAGGGCTGACAGTCAACAGACTAACAATTAAACATTATACAGAACCCAACGCCACCAATTCATTCACGCTTATCTAACCTACTACAGCACAGTGTGCTAATTTACTCGTCAGTGTGCTATGAAGACCAGTGAGACAAACAAGTAAGATACGTCGGTAAGTCAAGTTCATTATGTCATACTTTAGTTTATTTTATACTCGTGTGTTTACGTACTGAACAAAGAGATAGCCTGCCAGCGGTCAAATTTGCATGAGAGATGTGATTTTAGATGATTATTTAAGGTATTTTTCTTAAAGTGATGGTCAATAACACTGATATAATCTTCTTATAGCAAAAATTGTTTAGTTTTTTATTTAAATACTTATTTTAATGATAGTTTTTCAGTTATTTGTCGAAAAACAAAAATGTAATTTAATGAGTCTCAAAATAAAAATATGTATTATTGTGAGTGTGCATCTGTGTTTTGTTCAATACTGAAAATGTTTGTTATTTATAAAAAAAAAAGCAACACTGTTTCACACCATCAATGAAAATCAACTTTCAGATTTATTTTAGAAAAGATTTAATAAGAATACCTGCATGCTATTTAAGGAGAATAAACTAAAATAAAATAATATTAGCATAATCTAAACTAATATTATAAAAGGGAAACATTTGTTTGTTTGTAACGAATAGGCGCCGAAACTACTGGACCGATTTCAAAAATTCTTTCACCGTTGGGAAGCTAAACTATCCCCAGGTGACATAGGCTATCTTTTATCCCTGTATTCCCACGGGAACGGGAACTGCGTGTATGAAACCGCGTGACGTCCGCTATTAGTCATTAGTATTTTACGAAATCATACTAACATTATCTATTTAACCTTTCATTTCAGATCAAAATGCGTCTCCTCATACTAGCGCTAGCCGTGCTAGGCGCAAGCGCAACTCCTCAGTACACGAAGTCTGCCGCGGGGGTGAAGGGTGGATACAGCGGTCGAGGGTACCAGGGGGGCGAGAATCTAGTCAAGTGAGTCTCTCAAAATTATTATTTAAGTATCATAAATATATGAGGATATCTGCCAGCGTATCCGCACTGGACAGGCGTTGTAGATTACGAAACACTTCCCTCTCAGGACGTCGAGGGCGGCAATCTAGCAGTGATTACATTGAGTGTTTCAGATAGAAAGACCTTTATATATATTTTTATTCTTAGTACACAGAAAAGTTAAAAAGAAATCGACTGTCGTGATATGGGCATGTGATGAGGAGGGATTAATCACATGTGACTAAAAGGGTGATGAATATAAATGAAGATGGATGGAGAGGGAAAGAAAATATGGATAGAGGATGTGTGAGGAATGATATGATGGTAAAAGAAATAAATGATAGCGTGATGACTGACAGGGCAGAATGGAAGAAAAAGACGTGTTGACCCGACCCCAAATAACATGGGATAAGGGCACGAAGATGATGATGACGACACATCAACATAGTTTTTCCTGTAAGTTTGTGTGACCGAGGTTTTGCCTAAACACATTGTTGCAAAGTACATTAAAACTGTACGACCTACCGACCTACGATACTAGTGCCGCAAGACGCTAGTATATTAATGTCCCTATTTATTGAAGTAAATTAATTAACATAACATACATAAACTCACGCCTCTTTCCTATGGGTGAGGGCAGAAGCTACAGAAAGTACCTACTACTGTTAATTATTGTAACAGGTTTTGTGTTTGTCATTGTAAGGACTGCCTTACAATGACAAACTCCTTTCGATAATTGACAATGTATGATTCTGATTGATATAATTACTGTTATTTTTGTTGTGACCCTCCTTGTCATTTCCGTTTGACATTACTGATAGTATTTTTTTTTTTTTTTTTTATTTATTTATTTCTCCATCTTACGACTATCTTTACAGAGTTACCTAATGCGATAGTGTACACAATAACAATATTCATTTAAATTTTATAACTTATTACAAACATAGCATTTTTTGTGAACTCACTCAGAGAACAACCAAATAAATCAATGTCACAAGCTATGAGGTTAAGAATGCGGAGTGCCCGCGTCAGTGGCGCCTCGCCCAATAGATTGGTCCGCGCGCGCGGCACCGCCAGCAAGCGTGGCTGTCGACGTCGCCCCACGTACCTGTCCGGAACACACAAACCTATCTGCCCTAAAATATCCGCATGATGTACCTTCCCTCTAAGTACCTTGAATATGTACGAGGTGAGTGTGAGATGCCTCCTGACCCCCATTTTATTATTTAGCCCCATTTTATTATTTGACGCTGACATTTTGTTTTTGCTTTTCCGATGATCTACCACGTATGTCAAATTAAGAATTGCCTTAAGATTTCCATGCGATAGAAAAACAAAGAGATCTTTGGGTATTATAAAAAAAAACACTTATATACTGTACCCATGTTTACAAAGAAATAGATGAATCTTTTGATAGAGTACTAAGAATGAATATAAAGATTTTCCTTATGAATGTAAAGTCGAATCCCTCAAATAGCTGAATCGTGATCGTTGGACTGCTAGTCTTCTTAGTAATCATTCACTTAATCTTTTCCCAAGTATTTAATTGTTCCGAGGCCACCTGCCCAACTAGTTTGAGGTACTCAAAGCCTGTACCGAGTGTTGAATGAGAACATGTGTGTGAATAGGTAGGTCCAGTAGGTGGTATTTCCCCAAATGACGCAACCTCTTGTTGATTATATTCTAGTGATCACCCACAGCATATTAGATCATATTTAAAAGCACTACAATGCCATCGATATACTTGTTAAGCTTTGATGAGAAACCAAGGTCTTCAAAACAACTTTTTTCGAAGATCATCCCTTCGTTGCTTCGGTTACAAGATCATTGTACCTAGTTGATTTTTTACAGATTCCGATAATACTTGTTATTGTTCTAAATAAATATAATCATTGGGGTTCATTGTTTGGAAGTGTTTGGGCTCACGCTATACCGTCTGTCGTCTTTCGAAGTAACATAGGCAACCCTGTCTCTCCTGTCTGGAATGCAATAATAGGGTAGTTAACTAAAAATATCTAATTGGTCCGTCAGATAGATTTTCAAAAAATATTGGACATATATTTTTTATTTTTTCACGTAAACAAACAATGAAGACGATACAGTGCTTTGAAAACTCGTGTGACGTCAATTCTGAGAGACTAGTGTGACATTTTTTACCGGCACAACCCCCCACTCAAATCTTTGATGCGTTTTATCTTCGAAAATTTTTATTGATTTGATAAAACAAAAAAGACTTATCCAATAATTTTCGATAATCTAACAGACAGACTAATTAGAATCATATTTTATTAAATCAGTAAACATCCCTATTGCTAGACAAATAAAGAGTATCACTATTAAACTCTCAGATTGTTTATTTGTTAAGCAATGCTGCAAGCAAAAATGAATTCTCCTGTGATGAGGATAATAGCATTTATTTTACTTTGAGTTATATACAAGACGTGCATCACAATAAGTCGCTCCATGCCCTTAGTAGTTTGTCTTTAACATGGCAATGACATTTAACTGCAAGGTCTATCAATATGTTTTCCTCTATGTTCTTCACATATTAATAATTTATATTTTGTTTGTTCGACCCTGTTTGAGTTTAAAAATATATTTTCATTTTGTTTTTTTCTCATGTTCACAGTACCTTTTACAACAATAGCACCCAACAACATGGCTATGGAGGATATGCAGTGAGGACGAATCTGACGGAGGGCATCAACTACGAGAAGGGCGTCTGTTATATTGAAGTGCCGTGAGTACCATCTTACCATCTGACCCTTCTTCTTTTCGTACCTATAAGCACAAACTACATGAAAATAGTATAGCCCGACATCTACATTGATCTTTTGTTGACCTTGATAAAACGTGAAGGAAAACCAGTGAGAGGAAACGGGCATGTAAAGACGCCAGCACATTTTTCAATTCTACTACAATCTGTCTTTCTTTAATAGGTTTTCAATTCTATCACTAAGGGCGGATTCGACCAAACACCATGTTATATCAGAGTAACTAACCCTTGAATAATTTTACTCATTGATTTTACTCTCGAGTAACTTCGTTTGCGTTTTTCCGTCAGAAACATAGAGTAGCCAATACTGAGTTTTGTTACTCTTGAGTTGATGAACGAATGATGAATGATTTTGTAAGCCAACTAAAATGGAAATACTATTGTGTAGAAAGCCGAACCCAAGATTTTATGACCATATAATTTGGCCGGTTTATATTGGTACTTGATACGTAGGAAGGATTTTTAAGCTAGGTAAGTAGGAAGCTACGTTGTACATGACATACCGGTTTGAAGTATATTCCAGTCGGTGCTCGATTTTGGATAAAAGACACATAGTCGTTTCTTTGGACAATCGAAACCTAATGGCAGTCATGGTTATCATAATTATCGAAGTAATTTCCTTTCTCTAATCTATCGCGGACGCCTTGGATTGTATTCTTCATCAATGTCAGAATCTTCGATCATATTTCGTAGACGTTGCATTATTAAAATATCCTTACAAATAACAAAAGTACAAGAAATTATCAACATGTGCTCAACTGTGAACAACAGACAATGAACTTTTTCAACAAAGCATACGAAAACAGATGGTAGAATGCAGCGGCCGCCATTATATTACTCTGCGCTATCTTGTTTACTCGGTGTATTTTGGCGGTATAGCGATTTACTCTCGGACAAGTATTTATTTCGGGATTAAGATTTGGTAAAACGAAAAGTTCTCTTACTCTAGAGTAATTAGTGATTTTATCCCCAGGATAAGACTTATCCATGTTTGGTCGAATCCGCCCTAAATCATTAGGTTGAAGGTTGATTGAGAAACTTGACCGTTTCGGGCAACTTAATGTGCGTCTATACCAGAAATACAAAGACATGTAACTTGGACATATACAGGATGTAAATCAACCCATCACACAACCGTTAACCAAGCATTCTGTACATCAAACTAAGTACCCCTACGCAAAAATTTTTGCTGGGAAACGATTTTTATTTTTGGGGTCAAAAATCACATTTTACGGTAAAACTTAATGCAGCACTGATGAAACATTGTGCTAGTGGATGCTTTGAATACTAAACGGGTCATGGAGGTAATTTAAGTAAAGTTATAACCTGAAAAACTAGTATTTACAAAAACAGCTGTGAAAAATTTGCAACTTTGACCCCCAATATCTTGGTAACTAGGGGGTTCCCGGGTATGGTCTACAACAAAAAAATGATCGCAGTGGTGGGGAGAATAAGTGCCTTTTTTTTTTTTTTTGGGGGTAGGGAAATCATCAAATAACCCCTCCCGCTCTTGGGCAGAGCGAAAGGGAGTGTCAGACTTCTACTGACTAAAAACCACCCATGTTCCTTCTTAGCTCTTCATGTCGAGGCCGCGGTATCCCTTGCGAACAACCCGCAGCCTCGACAGGCGTCGGCCCTTGCCGGCCCCTTGGCCCCTTCCATGTTGCTGACATCTCTTTGAGGCGCGCGTGGAACACGAACCCGCCGTCGACACGGCCTGTCGTCGTCATAAGACGGACGGACGGCGAGCTTACCCATCACTCACCGTTCACAGGCCCGCGTCTACGGTGGCCGGAAGCCATCACGTGGCCCCCGACGCCCGGATCGCCTCCCGCGGCGGCTGGGACGAGAGGTTCTCTCCCTCTCACGTTCCGCCACCTCCTTCGCTAGCATCACTGCTTCGCAGAAGGAGGCGACGGCGTCCCATTCCTCCTCGCCCCGGACCATGGCTTGCACCAGGGCCGGACGCGAGAGGTCGCCGCCGCCGATCGCCGCTACGAGAACACGGCGGGGCTCCGCCCAAGCGGGACACACCTCCACGGTGTGCTCCACCGTGTCCTCCAGCCGGTCCTCACAATGGTGGCATCCGGGCGTTTCCTCCCGCCAGAACAAGTGCCCTTAGTTTGCGTTAAGGGTACTTTTACACCCTATATCTAACATCCACTAACTCACGCTGTGCCCTGTATCATGGCCCACTCACTCTCACGAAGAGTCTTGTGTGACCTGTGTTCCGGCAGTGGGAACGACATTAGCTAGTTGTGGATGTATCATCGCCTATTAGCTTAATGAACTAACTTTTGTTCACTTTTACAGGACAGCCAGTCTAGTCAGGGATCCTACCCACGTTCCAGCTGGTAATGGCGTAAGTATTCTTAAAATTTTAGTAAATTTACGATATTAATGCAAAGCGTTGTTATAAGAATAGTCAGGCAAAGCAAGGCTTTACAACATTTGATTGACCACAAAAAAAAGGAAAGAAAGAAAACAGATAAAACAAACACAAAGAAACAAAATCAAGACAAAAAAGAAGTCAGAAAGTAGTTATGGTAGCATTTTTGAACCTTCATAATATATGCTACCATAACTACCACTACTACTATATCCATGAATAAATAAAAAACAACAATTTTGAATAAAGTACAATCAGCTCCCTTAAACATGTATGATAAAAGTTCATATTCTCCAGTCCCGTCCAGATTTAAGCCGCATCAGAAGCTGCTGCAGCGGCTACATCAGGAACATCCACAACTACAGGATCTGCGACCCAGTCTGCACCCACGAGTGCATAAATGGCCTCTGCAGTGCACCAGAAATCTGCACCTGCTTCCCCGACCACGTCAAGAACTTGGCCGGCATTTGTGTGGCCACTTGCCCCATCGGCTGCCAGAATGGACAATGTTCTGGGGGAGAATGTATTTGTAAGGATGGATACAGGCTGGACTCGGAAAGCAAGTTCTGTGTTCCGTACTGTCGGGAGCAGTGCGGTGGTCCTGGACGAGGTAAGGAAATTGTCTTTTGTTTTACTTAGAATTGTAGAAGTCATGTTGTTGAGGAGCTCGTGGCTTAATAAATAATAATAGCCACCCTGGTCGATCTTTAGCTTAAACGGTGCTTGCCTAGATAGGTAGGTACGTGGATGTGTGACCACTCATTACATACCGAGTTTCTTCCGTGCTTCGAAATGCCGTTGGTCCCAGCTGTTATTTTTGACAGTGAGTGGCCTGAAAGTCTGACAACTAGTCTTATCAAGATCTAACGTATTACCCAGTACCTAATAACTATGTATGTTGTGAGGGTCAGACAGAAAGTGGCTCCATATACATGGAGCGTCTTGCTTCATGACCGAATGCGGCTGAAAGCCAGTATTAGTATACACTAATACTGGTATGCATTCGGTTAGACTGGAAGTAGACCCCAGCTTAGTTGTGAAAACGCTAGATAATGTAGTAGCAAACCGTAATGTTGTGAGTCTTACCAGGTCTTATTATTCATTTCATATTTTTTTCTTTGGTAATGCAGTAGGCCATAAATAGGCAGTCGTAGTTGGGAAAAGGCTAGGTAGATGATCTCATACAGCGACATCTATTGGAGATGGCTGGAACTGTCAATATGGCACGTAGACGGCAGTAATCGATTGTAATAAGGAAATTGTTATCTTGTTGACTCGTTGAACCTTGAACTTATTGGAGGAAATTAAATGAGATTATTATTGATTAATGATTCTAGTTGCTAAATACTAGGCCGTCCCGTGAGCCTTTTTAAATTTTCTAAACAATCTTCTTGGCAATTCAAAACTGCCCTGTAAATATTTTAATTGAATTAATGTATGGGTTTAAGTTTGAATAATTTTCCATTTTAGTAGTAATTACTACTACTGACTCATTAACAGCAATACCTAATTTAAATCATCAAACTAAACTATATTCCCTAAGGAAAGTGGTTCTAAAAAAATATTGGACTTCCCGTACAATATTTAATCGAGCTATTTAGGTAAGTGTTGTGGTTTTCGCGCTACGACCGGACCGATAAAGGTTGTAGGACAAGCCAGAGCAAAAAGGGGAAATAAAAGCATCTATTTGATTTATTTACTGGGTTCAGAACATAAAAATAGGCACAGAATAAAAGCGTCAGGATAACATTCACGAGTAAGATAAAAAATTTCTGTACTTACATAAGTATTTTATAGCTCCCTACACTTTCAAAGTTCACAAAATAATGTCCTGCTAAAATGACGCCCCGGACCTTTTAAAACCTCTTTAACAGTCTTTCATACTTAAGTGGGACTGGGTAAGACATAATAATATCTGTCGCATGCCGAACGAACTGTGGGCCCGTAAAGCTCAGGATTGGTGCCCTGAAACAGTGACATAGGGTCGCGGCAGACCACTAAAAAGATGGCGGGACGAATTCGCTGTCTTCCTTGAGGATTGGGAAGATGTTGCACGGAATCGTGATCATTGGAAAGAATGGAGGGACGCCTTTGCCCTGCAGTGGGACAATATGGGCTAGCTACCAGACTGCAATTGTCAACTGACATTCCAATACCCGTTGCCGCCATTTTAGCATTTCAACTAAATCAAATGACTTGCTTATACAACACAATTCTGTTATTTCTAAAAAAATACTGTAAATAATATCTTAAAACTAGTTACTCATGTATTTAAATAGCTAACAATATACACAACAACTTGTAGAACTATATATCTTTAGCTTTGTCATTACGGGAGCGAGCCGCGGTTGGACGATTACGTTTCGGGCGGCGCCGGCTTATATATTAAAACTAAGGATAAATGTATTTAAATAGCTAACAAAATGATCTTAAGAACCTGCTTTCTTGCCACTTGAATTTGAATTTTACGCTAACGAAGATACTCGTCACCTTCCAGGTAACTGCACAGCTCCAAACACGTGTGAGTGCAAGAGTGGACTGAAATCCACTTCCGAAGGTTCCTGCAAACCATCCTGTGATCGCTGCAAGGACGGGGAGTGCGTCGGTGCTAACGAGTGCCGCTGTAACTACGGCTACTCAAAGGACGCGTATGGGGACTGTGTACCACAATGCTCTATGTAAGTTTCTAGAACTTTTTGGTCATCGGCCTTTTATTAGGACTTTTATAGGTTTTATAAGCACAAACAACTAAAGAGTCTGGAACCGGCCAAGTGCGAGTCGGACTCGCACATGAAAGGTTCCGTACCAAATCGGTAAAACAATCCCGTTTGTTGTATGGGAGCCCCAATTTTTATACTGTTTTTAAAATTTTGTTGCTATAGCGGAAACATAAATACATCATCTGTGAAAATGTCAACTGTCGAGCTATCACGGTTCATGAGATACAACCTGGTGACAGACAAACGTACGGACGGACAGTACAGTCTTAGTACTAAGGTCCCGTTTTTACTCTTTGGGGACGGAACCCTTAAAAGAAGGATCCGTTGAGAAGAATATGTTTTCGGTGTTCGTGATAAATACTCATCAAATAATACAAAAATTATTAACAATGAAAATATTTTTTTGTTTTCAGCCCCTGCACTCTACCAAACCGCTGCGTAGCTCCAAATGTGTGCGACAACCCCTCAAACCCCTCCTACCCTTCCACCACTACAACTGTCTCCCCCTACGGTCAACGCCCTCACAACCCACCTGGAGCTCCTTATGGTCAACAACCCCAATATCCTAACTACCCAGGCTACCAACCATCTAACTCCTCGGGCAACCAGCCATCTAATTATCCTGGCAGCCAACCATCTAATTATCCTGGCAGTCAACCAAGTTACAATTACCCTGGCCAACCACAACAGAACGTCCCAGGCTATCAACCAGGCAATTACCCTGCCAACCAACCATCTTACTACCCTGGCAATCCACCACCTAACTACCCTGGAGGTCCACAGTCAAACTACACCGGTAACCCTCCACCAAACCAGCATGGAAATCCCACGTATAACTATCCAGGTTATCCTAACCATAATACTCCTGGCAGTCAAAACCAGTACCCTGGTTATCAACCAACGAACAACACTGGTAATCCACAAAATAACCAGCCTGGAGCTCAGGCACCTAGCTATCCACCCAGTCCAAGACCGCCGTATAATCCAGATGGGCAGCCTATTTATACCCATATTCCTGGTAGCCAGCCATCTCTGTATCCTGATAGCCAACATCTCGGCCCTGATCAACGTCCTACTCAAGGCAACGCCTCCCCCAATACGAGCCAACCACTACCAAATGGTGGAGCAAACTATCCCAGTAGTCAATATTACCCTGGCGCCCAATATTACCCAGACCAGCGCCCCAATCCCAACTCTGGGTACCAACCTATTAACCGGCCAAACGCTGAACCTTACTACCCGAATAACCAATACTACCCTGGTCAACAAATTTATTATAATGTTCAACCAAACCAGCCTCAATACCCTTCGCACACTCCGGGGTCAGAATACCAGCACATTTACCCGGGCAACCAAATGTCATCCGTGGAACTGTTGTGTACAGTCCCCTGTATAAATGGAACTTGTGTCGGAAGAGACATGTGTGCCTGTAACACGGGATACGTGCCTATTGCTGGGGACACATCCAGGTAAAGTATTCTATACTGTATTTGTCAGTGTTAACAATTTAAATCATGAAGACGAAGTGACGTCTTCCTGGCGCAGTACACTAACTTTGACACGACCAGGGTATAAAACCAAGCACCACACTGTGCTGCCGTTTTCATCTAGTCTAGACCAGCACCACCTTGCGTTAAACTTTATTCTGTCACAATACAGAGGATTTTGAATTAGTAATACCTGCATTGCTTCTAACGTTGGAATAATTGATGAAAACTGACGAATGATATTTCAATGGATGTCGTTACATTACCAAGCTGGGAATGTCAGTGCTGTGAGCTGCCTTTTAACCAGAGATGAGCTGGGAATGAGTAGCGAGATATATAATAATATGACAGTATCCAATCACATATCTTGTGATATTTCCGGTTAGTTTTACACACATCCCTACTACGCATCTCACACACTCATCTCTGTAGGAACCGCCACAATTACTCCGCACAAGCCCTTCAATTTTTTAGAACTCCATGCTGTTTCCAGGTGTGAGCCCCACTGCTCAGGGTGTTCTAACGGAGTCTGCGTGTCTCCCTACGTGTGCCACTGTAACCCCGGCTACTTCAAAGACTTCAGCGTGAAAGGCAGAACCGCATGCGTGCGTCGCATTAGGCGGTCGGTAGACGCATCGGCACCCGTCAAAATCGCAGATCTACTCGTCTTTGAAATACCTGATGATTATATTAATTAAGACAAATTATTAAAGGTTGACTGCTGAATTTGAAATACTATTTTTATAATTATTCTCTTAACTATATTTTTTATTTTATAAGACTACTAGCGGACGTCACGCGGTTTCACCCGCGTAGTTCCCGTTCCCGTGGGAATACAGGGATAAAAAGTAGCCTATGTCACCCGGGGAGAGTGTAGCTTCCCAACGGTGAAAGATTTTTTGAAATCGGTTCAGTAGATCCCGAGATTACCCCTTACAATTTAACAAATATACAAACACACAAACTTTACTTCTTTATAATATTAGTATAGATATAGATGCATGTGATACGCGTAGGGGTAGCTACAAATGCCTATTCATCAAAATACTCATATTTCATCGTTATGTTATGTGTAAGATGTAAGATTTCGGGAAACACAAGAATGCATTTCACGCCTTTGAAACTAAACCCAGTTTCTCATGCTTATTAGATGCATTTGTAACGATTACACCAACGACCGACGTCACAAACAGTATCATATTGATTGGAAAAATCCCTAAATAGCTTGAGAACAATGCATGTTTCAAAAATTCGTCTGCTCGCCAATTTATCCTAGATGTTGTTGAAATATCAAAAAAAAAATTAAAAAAAAAAATCAAGATATTTTCTATTTTAAACAAACTTCGTAGTGACGTTTTCATCAACATGTAAGGACATCTCAATGAAAGTTTAAACGCTTTAGGAAATAGGGAATTATTCTTGTAATAAATGCTGATATGTGTCAACTGTAGGTAGGGATTAATAAACTCACAATCACATTTCGTTTCCTTCCCGAGTTGACATTAATCAAAACTTCCTCATCCTGGTACTAGTTCCTGTGATGATGTACCTAGTCAGTTTTAGCAAACAAAAATTAAACAAAACTATTGTTCCGTAAATAGTACATCGAATTAACTTTTACATCTTACAAAACACAAACCAATCTGACTACACAAGAAATGGCGAAACAAACTCAGAAGGAGTACAAAGGCAGGTCAAAGTTATATCCCGTCGGGGCTGCGGGTTGTTCGAAAGAGATACCGCGGCCTCGATACAAAGGGCTAAGAAGGTAAGTACATGGGGGGTTTTAGTCAGTCGAAGTCTGACACTCCCTACTGCTCTACCCAGAGCGGGAGGAGTCATCTGATTGAGTGGAATTCTGATTGGTTGATTGGGCAGGAAAAAGTCGCTGTGGGCCAGATCTGGAGAATACGGTGGATGCAGAAGCAATTTCGAAGCCCAATCCATGCAATTTTGCCATCGTTGTCATTGATTTGTGTGTGTGTGTTTTTTTGGTCAATTGTGTCCACAGAACAGAAAGAACAAGTGCGCGGTGTGCCGCGTACTCTCACACTGAAAAAAATAAGCAGTAAAAACAATCGAAAAAACATTGAACTGTACTGCTTTAAACAGTAAAATATGAGCCTAACGTTCAAAGCAGTAACTTTTAATGAGCCGAAAACAGTAAAACCTTGACAGTAAATTTCAATGTTTTATGTCGTTAAAAACATTTAACTGTTTAGAACATTAACAAAAAATTACTGTTTTAAACAATAAAATTTTTAAATGTTTAAAACATTAAAAAAAAATATATTTTAATGTTTTAGACATTAAATTTTGTAATTTTTATTAATGTTTGAAACATTAAAAAATTTAATTTTTTTTAATGTTTTAAGCATTAAAAAAAATTACTGTTTAAAACAGTAAAAAATAATGTGCATACACAGTAGCGGATACTGTAAGTGCACAGTTACAGGTAATGTTTAGGATAGTACTTTTGAATGTGCATGCACAGTAGCGGGTAATGAGTTTCACAGTTACATTTAACGAGAAGGATAGTACTTTTAAATTTCCCTGCAGAGTAGCGGGTAATGAATTTCTCAGTTACAATTAACGAGAAGGATAGTACTATTTAATGTGCGTGCACAGTAGCGGATAATGAATTTCACAGTTGCATTTAACGAGAAGGATAGTAATATTTAATGTGCATACACAGTAGCGGATACTGTAAGTGCACAGTTACAGGTAATGTTTACGATAGTACTTTTGAATGTGCATGCACAGTAGCGGGTAATGAGTTTCACAGTTACATTTAACGAGAAGGATAGTAATATTTAATGTGCGTGCACAGTAGCAGGTAATGAATTTCACAGTTGCATTTAACGAGAAGGATAGTACGTTTTAATGTGTATGCACAGTAGCTGGTAATGAGTTTCACAGTTAAAGGTAACGTGAAGGATAGTACTTTTTAATGTGTATGCACAGTAGCTGGTAATGAGTTTCACAGTTAAAGGTAACGTGAAGGATAGTACTTTTTAATGTGTATGCACAGTAGCTGGTAATGAGTTTCACAGTTAAAGGTAACGTGAAGGATAGTACTTTATAATGTGTATGCACAGTAGCTGGTAATGAGTTTCACAGTTAAAGGTAACGTGAAGGATAGTACTTTTTAATGTGTATGCACAGTAGCTGGTAATGAGTTTCACAGTTAAGGGTAACGTGATGGATAGTACTTTTTAATGTGCATGCACAGTAGCGGGTAATGAGTTTCACAGTTAAAGGTAACGTGATGGATAGTACTTTTTAATGTGCATGCACAGTAGCGGGTAATGAGTTTCACAGTTAAAGGTAACGTGAAGGATAGTACTTTTTAATGTGTATGCACAGTAGCTGGTAATGAGTTTCACAGTTAAAGGTAATGTGAAGGATAGTACTTTTTAATGTGTATGCACAGTAGCTGGTAATGAGTTTCACAGTTAAAGATAACGTGAAGGATAGTACTTTTTAATGTGCATGCACAGTAGCGGGTAATTAGTTTCACAGTTACAGGTAACGTGAAGGATAGTACTTTTTAATATGCATGCACATTAAAAATTACTATTATTCACGTTACTTGTAACTGGGCACTAACCGTACCCGCAACTGAGCATACACAAAAAATATTATCCTTCACATTACCTGTAACTGTGCACGTACAGTAGCGAGTACTGTACGTGTACAGTAGCAGGTGGCGTGAAATAAAAAAATATGTTCTTTAAGACATTTATTTTAAAATAATCATGCGTATACTAGTAAAATTCTTATATTTTCCACAAAATAAATGGAAAACAAACCAAAATATTTACACCTAGATAATATATAGATAGGTAATAATAATTTAAAGATAGGCTGTTCCATATATTTTGACGAGTTATTGCAAACATACTATTTTAGAGAACAGCTGATTCTTTTTTGCGTGATTCAGGGTTTGGTCTTATAGTAAAAGTTGTGCATAATGATGAGTACAATGACCCCTTCAGAGATTTCGTGTATGAACAGATAGATCTTATATGCACATAGTCAATTCAGTCCAAAATTTAGGTACAATATTTTTAATTAAGAAAATAAAATCCAAAATATTTAGAATAAAGTAAATTAAAACAAGGTTGTAGTCTAAGGGTAATTACTACTGAACTTAGTCTAAAAATAATCATACATATTAAACTTGTAAAATTCTTAAATTTACCACAAAATAAATGGAAAACAAACCCAAATATTTACACTTAGATAATTTAAACATAATCATATTGTATACATATCGTCAATTGTCAACGAGTGTTGTTGTGTTTTTAATACGTTGATCTTTATACCTGACATTTAATTTGAAACCTTTGTTGTGAGTTGTAATCACAACAGTCCAAAATTTAAGTACAATATTTATAATTAAGTAAAATACCAAAACAATATAATATCCAAAATATTTAGAATTAAGTTAATTAAAACAAGGTTCGAGTCAAGTGTAACTGCTACTGAAGTTAGTCTGAAAATAATCATACATATATGATGATGATGATAATAAACTGGTAAAATCCTACATTTACCACAGAATAAATTAATGGAAAACAAACCAAAATATTTACACTTGTTTATCTATTCATACACGAAATTTCTTAAGGGTTCATTGTATCAATAAGAAGAACTTTTACTATTGGACCAAACCATTAATCGCGAAAAAAAATCAGCTGTTCCTTACAATATGTTCGCATTAACTCGTCAAAATGTATGGAACAGCTGATTTGTTTTTCGCCATTCAGGGTTTGGTCCCATAATAAAAGTTGTTCATAATGATGAGTACAATGACCCCTTAAGAAATTTCGTGTATGAACAGATAGACCTTATATGTATACACATAGTCAATTATCAAAGGATAGTCTGCTATAAATTAAATATCCACCTATACTAAATTCAAATACAATACCAATACAACATAATATCCAAAATGCTTAGAATTAAATGAATTAAAAACATTTTTTTTAAACACCTTTTGAAGAAAGGTGGTACTAAAGTTTGAGTCTAAGGGTAATTGCTACTGAACTTAGTCTGCTATAAATTAAATATCCACCTACTTACACTAAATTCAAGTACAATGCCAATACAACATTATATATTCAAAATGCAAAAAAAAAAATTATGAATTAAATAAATTACAAACAATTTTGTTTTAAAACACCTTTTGAAGAAAGGTGGTACTAAAGTTTGAGTCTAAGGGTAATTGCTACTGAACTTAGTCTGCTATAAATTAAATATCCACCTACTTACACTAAATTCAAGTACAATGCCAATACAACATTATATATTCAAAATGCAAAAAAAAAAATTATGAATTAAATAAATTACAAACAATTTTGTTTTAAAACACCTTTTGAAGAAAGGTGGTACTAAAGTTTGAGTCTAAGGGTAATTGCTACTGAACTTAGTCTGCTATAAATTAAATATCCACCTACTTACACTAAATTCAAGTACAATGCCAATACAACATTATATATTCAAAATGCAAAAAAAAAAATTATGAATTAAATAAATTACAAACAATTTTGTTTTAAAACACCTTTTGAAGAAAGGTGGTACTAAAGTTTGAGTCTAAGGGTAATTGCTACTGAACTTAGTCTGCTATAAATTAAATATCCACCTACTTACACTAAATTCAAGTACAATGCCAATACAACATTATATAATATTCAAAATGCAAAAAAAAAAAAATAATGAATTAAATAAATTAAAAACAAAATTAATAATAATATAATCAATAACTTGTTCTTACTTTTATTTAACATATTTTTGATTTATTCTATATACAAGGTGTAACATAATAAACGCAAGACCTCTCGTGTGTTGTCACAGACCATGAAACTGAACAACTTTTGTTCTATGACTTTTGGAAATTCATAACTTTTTTTTTAGTTTTACCATACATGTTGATCAGCTGAGCGCGTCAGTTCCTATACAAAGTCCAATTTTTTTTTTGAGAATTTCAAGAACTCTTAGAACAAAAGTTGTTCAGTTTCATGGTCCGAGAGACCACACGGGAGGTCTTGCGTTTATTATGTTACACCTTGTATATCGAGTTTTTAAAATATACTGCATTTCTGTCAAATATTTGTAAGCTGGCTCTTAAAATACTCGTAGTTAATTATTTATTTGGCAACTTACAGCCATTATAAAATGATTTTTATGGAAAAAAACAATAGCATCCTACAGTTTTGTTAATATCTGGGTCATTAACAAGCTTTCACTTCTAGAAAAGAATGAAGGTAATAGAGAGCTATTTCAAATAGGACAACGTAAAGTGACCAAAAACTTTCTAGAAGGAGACAATATTGTATTCAATGTATGGGGCGTCTGAAAATAAAGGTCTTTGAACCAAATGGCAATTTTCTTTTCTTGATGTTTAACTTCATACGCATAGTAATGAAAGTCAAAAAGAATTGTTTGTAACAGAGACCCTGTCAAAATAATCTCTGAGTTATGGTAAATGTACACGTTCTCCACCATTAAAAAAGTCACGTCATTTCGATCACCAATTGGTTCAGTGCAATAAACAAGTATAGAACCTTTCTGGTACCGAAAAGAAGACATTGCAACCCAACTGACACAGCTTACAGTCTTGCTGCCGTCCAAACTGAGAAGAGACTGAATAAGAGTTATTTCAGAATGTACCACCTGCAGTTTTGTAGGTCCCCAAGTTAGAATAGGATCAAGAGAACCTCTTAAAAAAATTTCGTTTAATTTAAGTTGGTGTTTGACAGCTAAGCTTAACGTCACGTTCCTTCTATTAGATGAAGCTCTAGCAGATGTCTTTGCTAACCTGTGTTTCGCTTCGTATCGCATAGATGAAAAAAAAGAAAGTGGGCCAAAATTAATCATGGCATTATGATAGTGCGTAAGATGGTGAAACTTTGGCTTCAGTGCTTCACTAGAGACAAGCAAATACATTTCATTCAGTTGACTAACACAGTCTTGCATGACCATATGAAGACCTTCCCAAACCGAAGTTAACATAGCAAGCTCTAAAACTTCCCTTAACTTTAGGTAAAGTGCCCAGTATGTGTCGCCACCAGGAATCTTGTCTCCTATTAAAATGGAAAAATACCGTATGAAGGTTAACATTTCTGACGCACTCAGGCGAATATTACAGTTTTTGATGTGGATCATAGATAATTCAACGGGCTTATTGCGTGAATCTTGCCCATACTCAAATGTTTTCAACCTAATGTTAAGCAGTTCTAAGGTAAAATATCCAAAACGATTAATGTACTTGTTAAGAACCAGTCCCATGACATATTTGCCAACACCTTCAAGAATATCATGCATAACATCTACTCCAACTTGTTTGAATAGTCTGAAGCCGTCCACCTTTAACCACACACACCTTTCTTTAACACCAGAATTTGCAGGAATACATTCTAAAATATCAGCTTCATAATCGGTATCACATCTTAGGAGGGCATCGTCCGCATGTAATTGAACTTTCATGTCTTCTTTCCTTACGCGACAAATTCTACATGGGTAGTTGGCAGAAAAGCTTTCCACAAAACCGGTAATAGAATGAATGCCTAAATTGTCTCCGATAATTAAAGCCAGTTCAAAATACACAACTCCATCAAAATTTGGAATAACAAATGAGATGCCAGTAGAACTCAGATAATTAAGCTCATCTATTACAGGCTGGAAGATTATATTATTGCCGAATTTTAATCTGTCAGAAGAATGGAATAGCAATGTTAAGAAAATATGAGATAGAACACTACAACGCCAAGGAGGTAGACAAGGGACTGACACATACACGGCACCTAATTTATGAATCCCGGAGTGACTTCCTAAAGCATTTGAAGTCTCATAGTCGTCAAAAAATAAAAACAACGGTATTACATGTTTGCCTAAATGAGCTCTTCTTTTTGATTGCCAATAGCGCCCTTGAATAAAGTTTCGAATAACGTTAACATCTTTGTAAAGATCCGCCATGTAATGCAATGTATCAACCAAGACTGTTTCGATGGAAAAAAAACCATATAAGACTTCTCTTAATGGAATCAACTGCATAGCACAAGTAACCGAAGAAAGTACCCGACTACCTCGTAAAGTACTCGACTTGTGACGTTCACCCACTACTACTGCTTTAGGTGGAATATAAGTCCGGCGGCCCTGAAAGTATTTCAATCTACGATACTCCGATAAAAACGGATTGAAGCACGAAGTGATTGCAGTAGACATTGTATGTAGCACTTCTGAAACGGGACTGTTACAAGAAATTTCACCATTATCAGCCATATTCTGCAAGAAGTCTCCTATCAATTGAACCACCGAAGATGACAAAATGCTTAGAAGTTTTTTTATAATTATTTGGACAATATTTCTTGGCAAGTTCACAGACCCATACAAGGATGCTACTAGCAAAGCTAGAGCCATTTCTAAAGAAACGTGACGTAAATCTTGCCTTAAAGGTACTTCTGGTGTTACAACAAAGTTACAAGGATGGGTTTGATTACTAGATTCTTCAGAAGACGAATGATCATTCACGGGCCCAATAAGATCAGAATGACTAATTAGTTCTTGAGAAGGGGAACCGTCAGACTCGACTAAAATTTCCTGATCTGTTGCAGGATATTGTTCGTTTTCTTCAGTTAAATTATAAAGTTGACTTGAATGCTCCCGAAAGTAATGTCTACGAAAGGAATTAAAGAGGTGATACGACCGGAAACAATTGCCTTCTACGCAGTGATATTGTTTAAACCTGTGGTGCTGATGAAAAACTTGATAATGGACTTTTAACGCTCGTACGTTTATGACTACAGTATAACAAATAAAACAGGTAACCATTTTTACTCAGCAGACATACTACAATCACTCAATAAACTTAGGACAGACGACGAAAGTCTGTTTTTTGAAATAAAATTTGCAGGAAACTTGTAAATGGCCCTTTCTAAGAACTGCCAGATGGGTAAACATTCACTAGGATACTCTAAATTAAGAGCCCATATAATTTTAAAACATGTATCAACAGTTTTGCAGATGTTTGGCAATTCGTAGAGAATATCATCAACAACAACGTAACGTGCTATTATATTTTTCAATGGACCTGCAACTATCATATAAGGTTGGATGGTCAATCCCAAAGACTTGTACCTGTTGTGTCGCTTCAATCGCTCTTCCAAGACTTGTCTTTCCTCTTCAACGTGTAAAATAAAGCTTTGACGCACTTCTGCAGCGGAGATTCTCTTCTTTTTTAAGTGAACTGGTCCAATGATGTGGGGAATAAGGAGTAATACAGCGAGAATGCTCGTTTCAGGATCTTGATCTGTCAAGCAACAAGAACAAAAATTAGTTACTGTCATTTTTAATAATCATTTTTAGTAGGTAATCCATGAATTTCACTGATATTTTTAAGTGTCTGGAAATGCATGTTAAATCTACATTACACTATAACATCTACTGTAAGCCCATGAAAATCAATAAGTAGATTGAATTGAATTGATTATTTTGACTTAGAAATTGGCAGGGCTCCGACCAACCAAAATTTTATCTAGACTAGAATGATTCTTTTAATTGAAGCATGGTATTGAAAGAGGTGTCATAAACATGTCGCAGCCAACTGGTTGAAACCGCAAGTCTTTTAGGTGGCAGGCTTAGGCTGTAATAGTCCAGCCAAATAAATGATTGACACGTTACTTTATTTGCGGGACTATACTACGAGTATAGCAAACTCACCTTGCGCTAGTTTCTTAAGTTCCTCTTCAAATGGTGATCGTCTTGATAAGGTTTTAGATACATTGAGTAATTTGCTCTTTAGTAACGGTAGTTTATCTTCTAATGAATGTTCATTTTGAGGATACCAGTGATTGAAGTCAGCAGTCAGCTGAAATAAAGAGATGTAGTTTGAGAAACCATAAAAGTTTACGACTAAAGTAATACATTAAAACTCATAGCAGTGAAAAAATTTACCAATTCATGCCCCCAAGAGCGCTTCAAACATGAGAATTCTTGGATATAAGACTCTTTTTCATTTGAGAGAACACGTTGCTTCCGATGCTGGTTGGTGCTTTTCCACTTTTCTGCACACAAGGCATAATCATCAGAAGAGCAACGTAACCACTCCAGGCACTCCTCTTCCTCTTGCGTGATGGATATTTTATTATTATGTAAATTAACACTGTTACATGTAGATGTAGACGGTTCTGGAGTTAACGTCTTCTCTAAAGAGCGTCGTGCTCGCGGTTGATACACCTTTTGTCTTCGGTACTTGGCTTTTAAATTTACCACTGCGTCGTAGAGCCGGCCGTGAGCTCGTTGTATTCCAGCTTTTGGTTTGGTGTAATAACAATGTAGATTTTCTGAAGGAAATAACCGTTCTGAAAATGAAAACAACAACAAAATTAATATAAAAACATAAGACCCCAAAAAAAGTTAAATCCATTTAAAGTGCCAGTGAAGCTTACTTACTTATCTCGCTAAGCCAACTTAAATATATATCAGCAGTTACATTTGACCTGGGGTCATGTCTAAGAATTTCCTTTGAAATTACTCGTACTAATATTTTTCTATATTGTTCTCCCAATGTCTTTTCTTGATCATGTTGAAGTATCAATTGACCATCTGGGGTAGTTGCCAAGAGCAAAGCAAGATCCTAAAAACAAAAACATGTCACCCATCGTCTTATATGTATATACAGAATGTTTGGAAGCTAGGTGCAAAGCTCAAAATGCTCCAAATGGTGTGAACTATCACCCCCTTAAGGCGTTGCATCCAGCTTCCAAACACCCTGTATTCTTATATTTGCATAAATTAACTAAACAGTTTTATGTGTATCTTCAAATTCTACCACATATAAAAAAAAACTAGATACTGGAAAGATGTGTTACTCAAAAATGCACAGTGTGGGATAGGACACATGACACAAAAAAGCAATAAAAAAAACCGTCGCAAACAATTAGTTTTTTCTTTTATACCTTGTTTTTTTATTCATGTGAAAATTGTTTCATTTAATTTGTACTTCTGTGTGTTGTGCTATGTCTTTTGTGTGCACTAAATAAACGTTTTATCTATATATCTAAATTAGTTTCATCTTAGAACTTATTATAAATAAGTAATAATAAACCTATTTTCGTTTGTGTACAATATCCAGGGTCACACTGTATTACATAGATACAAGTCGAATTGCTAACTTTTTTTTGAAGTTGGTTAAAAATAGGGGATGGGGAGTTGATATTACCATGTGTACCACCCGGCGACTGGTAGTGGTGATTTTGCAGTACAAATAAAAATAAAACTACATACTTACAAAATTGGCATGTGAAGACACAGACACTGAAGATCGTGATGAGATGCTAGGTGACGCTGGAAGGGATTTGATTGGGCTTGTGGAATTCGGCGTTAGTCCTTCTACAGAGTCTCCATACGTTGAAATTATTTTTTCTAAATAGTCATCAATTTGTGAAGCCTTGCCACTCTGTAATAAACACTTGTAAATAACTATGGAGGTATGTTTTTCTGACCTTAGACATGGAGCTTAGTCAAGGTAAAAACTCAGAAAATATTATCTTTAGAGACTTATTGAGACTGTGTCTTAAATTACCTTTTCAAGCGACACTTTCCAGTCTGAAAGAACTTTATTGAATTTTGCTTGCGGGCCTATTGCAGGAATTAATGCCCTCACTTGCGCATCATCTAATAATCTTAATGCAGACAGGTCTACTTCGTTTTCTAAAAACAGTAAGATAGAAAACTTACAACACTACACATTCTTATTACTGCTTAACACATACACCCTTAGCTTAAAATGTTAAAGCCGTTAACCCTTATATCATTTAAGTGTGTCAATAGTTGCATGCTTTTGTACTAAAGGTTAAAATTGAAATATTTATGTAGGAATGTATATATGTTGGAATGTATTTATTAATGATGTATTATTATGACTGAACGTTCTACGTGCATGCATAGCTTAACTCTGCCCCTAAGGCCGGGAATATACGTCAGTTTTTTACATCGCAGTCTGATCTGGCTTCAGACATTCGGAAACAAAATCCGACATGTATTTCCAGCCCATTTTGATCTGTCTGACCTTGATTTACAGTATTTTTAAGTACAAACAGAAACATTCTTTCGTAGCAAAGACACCATACCCACAACACACTAATCACTACTTAGTATAAAACAAAGTCCTCCGCCGCGTCAGTCTGTCTGTTCGCGATAAACTAACAAGAATAAACGATTTCATGCTGTATTCACCAATGGATAGAGTGATTCTCGAGAAAGTTTTAGTAATAATGTCAAGCGGGCGGGCGAGCCCCGGCTTCAGCTAGTATTGAATAAAGTAGGTACCTCTTGTTTTTATTTACTCCGTCGATAAAACGTCAGTTTTAGGTCAGCGGGTCGTCCTAAGGGCGTATCGCATCATGTCACACTACTCATGAAAAAGAAATTCAATTCAAATTATTACATAATGAAGGGTGAACTGTCTTTGAAGGATACCTACCTAGTACTTTTTGTGCCTTCACAGTAGCGGGTAAAGAATGTCACATTTACATTTAACGAGAAGGCTAGTACATTTTAATGTCAACAGTAGCGACCCATGACCTTTTTTTTCTCAAGATGGGTACGATTACACAATAATTCCGTAGTAAAATCATGATTTATCTCAATATTAAACACATATTACACCTATCATTAGCAAAGTCACACAAAATAACAATTTATAGTTAGACTATTTCATTAACCAAAACCGTTTTTTCTAAAGTTTTCAAATGGAATTTCTTTGAATGTTCAAATTTTTGTGTGGCTAGGTTTATTTTATTCATATAATTTAGAATGAGCTGTCCTTTCGTACGTATTTCCATTTCAGTAACATAACGGTCTCGTGAAATGGTTATACCTAGATAAACCATAACAGTCAAGTACATAACAAAGTTCATGAAATGGCTTACCTCTAAACACATCAATGTATTTTTCAAATCCCCATTCCCTGAGGAGCGTCGCTGTCTTCTCAATCTCGTCATCCATGATAGATACTTCAATTTAATCGAAAACACTGCACCTACTAAAATGTTTATAAGCTCTAGTCTTGGCAGGCACGTACACTATCGGGATTGATCGATCCGAACGTTCTTGAAGTCTTGAAAAACGGTCAAATAATTAAACGGCAAGGAATTCTGCTAATAACCATCAGCAGTATCAATTTTAATACAAAACTATGATACGTTGATATTTCCAGTGCAGGAAATATCAAATAAACGATCACAATGGACGACGACTTGAAAAAGAGTTGTCCTGTGATCCTGTCCGTGTTGCAGGGCACCAAATTCAAATGGAAGAAAATTGAAGAAATAACTATGGCGGCCGGCGCGCCGCGCGCCGGCCGTCCCGCGCGCCGCGCGCGGGACGTGTAACGGTGTAGCCAACAGTTAAAACTAACTCTCCACCAGATTCAACATCTCAGGGTGCTTACAGAAAGAATGCATTTTTTAAAGTATACGGGCAGGGCAGTACCGATCGATACAGGGTTATGCATATAGAAACAGGTAAATCTGTTCAAAGTGCAATGTCATGATGTCGAGTTCGTCGGACGATGAGTTTTTTCTCCTCGAAAGAGTTCAATATAAAATAAAAAAGGACAGTCGGTGTTTCTAATATCAATAGCAAAAGAAATAAATATGGATCGTATTATCAATTATTCCTAAAATATATAAAGTTCGATGAATCCATGATAATAAATTAGATAATCCTGCCAATATTTTGCCAATTACATTTCTGTTGCTGTGTAATTTGTGTCTTTTGTCCCACAGTGGTGGTTTAGCAAAAACCAATGCTAATAAAACTTCGCAATCCAAATCACCAAACACCACCCGAAAATCACTAACG
The DNA here is from genome assembly GCA_949774965.1 of Diarsia brunnea. Classification (NCBI taxonomy): domain Eukaryota; kingdom Metazoa; phylum Arthropoda; class Insecta; order Lepidoptera; family Noctuidae; genus Diarsia; species Diarsia brunnea. The sequence continues at coordinate 19,476,983 of OX459003.1, forward strand.
AAAATCGCCCCTACTCTCATAGTCGCTAAATTTTCCACTAAACCATTTTTTAGTTATTATGAAAGAAAACAATAAGTAATAATAATCATTGGTTTCTTTTATTATCACGTGATAGTAATACTAACAATCAATAAATCAACATACAAATAGTAAATCAACAAGTCAAGATCAGGAACATAAAAAAATATTCAATAACAACAATATTACTTAATTTAACTACTAAAACCGGGTCGAAACCACCAGTTTTAGTGGAAATCCACTAGGTTGGCAACACAAACTGCCGCAACGGACGTGACCATAGAACACATAATACCTAGAACAGGACGTGACGTTTGCCCAAGAAAGAAGCGAGTTTCGACTTGTTTTATTAGACAAACGGTTCTTTTTATTGTCAAGACAGTAATTTTAATCGTTTCAAATTCATCGTAGGTATTGTTTTGTATATGATTGGTTCAATCAAACAGTTCTTTTTAATGTCAAGACAGTAATTTTAATCGTTAGAAATTCATCGTAGGTATAAACAATCAGTTTTCAATTTACCTGCTTAATTAACTCGTTTCCAACAAATAGAAGTTAGGGTTATTTTCAGAGGGGCTCGTAATTAAAAAACGTTCAAATTCAGTCAGTTCAGTCGCAATCTCCTCTCAGCGACCACCAATGTCAAAAATTTATGAAAATTGATTGTACCTATTTACTTACATAAGTAAATAGTTGGTAACGAAAATGATAGGAGTCTCTTTTTAACCGACTTCCAAAAGGAGGCTATCTTCGCCAATTGTGAACCGATTTTGATAATTCTTTTTTTGTTTTGGAGAATATTATTCCGCGGTGGTCCCATTTTATCATGTTTGGTGAAGATCTGATGCTGATCTTCGGAGTTATACAATGGAACTCTTCAATAATAGACAGCAAATCTGCCGTGATCACTGCAATCGCTTGGATATTTATTGTTTACACAACATCATAACATAACATCACGCCTGTATGCTCTGAGGGGGTAAGCAGATGTGTACAGTACACTCAGATTTCGACAGTGTTAGGTATGTTAAGTTCCATTTTATTGGGGATAAGCCTATTACCATGACATGTATTGTTAACGGTTCAATAATGTTTCACCAAAATTCCTTTGTGACCACTATTTTAGTTTTGGGTTTTGGTGAAGATTTAATTCTGATCTGATCTGCGGGGATATACAATGGAACTCTTCAATAATAGACAGCAAATCTGTCGTGATTGCTGCAATCGCTTGGATGTTTATTGTTTAGACAACATCATGACGTAACATCACGCCTGTATGATCTGAGGGGTACGCAGATATGTACACCCAGATTTGGACAGTAAGATATTATGTAATGTTCCATTTATTGGGGCTAAACCTATTACCGTGACATGTATTGTTAACAACGTAAAATTAATGAATATCAAATATTTGTAAAGGATATTACAACTAAAAATGGAAAAATAAAAAAACTTTTTTGCAAAAAATAAAACCGACTTCAAAAACACAAAAAAGTGAAAAATAACTTTAGCTTCTGAAGTCGGTGACAAAAAAACTGAATAAAACAAACAAAAGTCACCGACTTCAGAAGCTAAAGTTATTTTTCATTTTTTTGTGTTTTTTTTTCCGTTCAAAAGGTTACTATGGAACCCATAAAGATTCGCCCAGTCCATCTGTCTGTTTTTCCGTATGTTACAGCCATTTTACTTCGAGACTCTTGGCACCACACAGTTGAAATTTATTTAGGTAACCGGTATACAAAAATGATATGAAAATTAAAAAAAAAAAAATTTTCATATTTTCATATCATTATTTACTCTCCATACATGAAACTGAGGGTTGAAAAAATTAACTATGTGGGTGTCGTGTTGTGTAAACTTTCAACGTGGTTTGAATAAGATTTGATATTTAGTTTTTGAGATATTACGAGACTTTTTCGTCAAACTGCAGTGGTAACTTTGTTATTCATTTTAACATACTATTAAATACATTTACTTAAGAATGAGCGTTAAAAATATTGTTATTATAAATATTGTGTCATCATCGTCAGCCAAAAGACGTCCACTGCTGGACATATAGGCCTCCCCTAAAAGGGGGGGTTTGCCATAATCGCCACGCTTATGTACCTAGTATGGTATGGTACGGTAGCATGGTTTTAAAATGCTTATAGAACGCTGCTGTCCATTCTCTAGTAAGTCCCTAGTCGCCTTTTACGTCACCCATATGGGTGGGGAGGGCGGGTTTGCTATTCTTTAAGATGGATGCTCCAGGTTAGCCCGCGATATTCAAATTTTCTTACGTTTTTTGCAATTTGCAGGCCAGTACTAGGTTGTATGTTGATTATTTAAGCAAATTTTAGAACCTGCTACGACGCCATGAAGCTCGCATTTTACATCACATGATCACACACCCACTTTCTGTCACAAATGTCGTCGTCAGTTAGTTTTAATGTGCTATCTGTTAAATTAAATATTTTCTTCGATCAGTTTTAACGATCAAACCATTACAATTTACTGCCACATCACGGGATTTTTTATCGAATGATGATTAGTTAGTTTTAATGTGTGCTATTGGTTAAATTAAATGTTTTATTCGATTAGTTATAGCGATCAAAACATTACAATTTACTGCTACATCACGGTAATTTCGATCGAATCATGATCAGTTACTTTTAATGTTTGCTATTGGTTCAATTTAATGTTTTGTTCGATTAGTTATAACGATCAAAACATTACAATTTACTGCTACATCACGGTAATTTTTATCGAATCATGATCAGCTAGTTTTAATATGTGCTATTGGTTAAATTAAATGATTTAATTCGATTAGTTTTAACGATCAAACCATTACAATTTACTGCCACATCACGTTCACTTTTTGTCGAGTCATGATCAGTTAGTTTTAATGTGCTATCTGTTAAATTAAATGGTTTAATTCGATTCGTTTTAACGATCACACCATTACAATTTACTCGAGTCATGATCAGTTAGTTTTAATGTGCTATCTGTTAGATTAAATGTTTTATTCGATTAGTTTTAACGATCAAACCATTACAATTTACTGCCACATCACGTTAACTTTTTGTCGAATCACGATCAGTTCGTTTTAATGTGCTATCTGTTAAATTAAATGATTTAATTCGATTAGTTTTAACGATCAAACCATTACAATTTACTGTCACATCACGTTAACTTTTTGTCGAGTCATGATCAGTTTGTTTTAATGTGCTATCTGTTAGATTAAATGTTTTATTCGATTATTTTTACCGATCAAACCATAACAATTTACTGCCACATCACGTTTACTTTTTCTCGAATCATGACCAGTCTGTTTTAATGTGCTATCTGTTAAATTAAATGTTTTATTCGATTAGTCTTAACGATCAAAACCATTACAATTTACTGCCACATCACGTTAACTTTTTGTCGAATCATGATCAGCTAGTTTTAATGTGCTATCTGTTAAATTAAATGTTTTATTCGATTAGTTTTACCGATCAAACCATAACAATTTACTGCCACATCACGTTTACTTTTTGTCGAGTCATGATCAGTTAGTTTTAATGTGCTATCTGTTAAATTAAATGGTTTAATTCGATTCGTTTTAACGATCACACCATTACAATTTACTTGAGTCATGATCAGTTAGTTTTAATGTGCTATCTGTTAGATTAAATGTTTTATTCGATTAGTTTTAACGATCAAACCATTACAATTTACTGCCACATCACGTTAACTTTTTGTCGAATCACGATGAGTTCGTTTTAATGTGCTATCTGTTAAATTAAATGATTTAATTCGATTAGTTTTAACGATCAAACCATTACAATTTACTATCAAATCACGTTAACTTTTTGTCGAGTCGTGATCAGTTAGTTTTAATGTGCTATCTGTTAGATTAAATGTTTTATTCAATTAGTTTTAACGATCAAACCATTACAATTTACTATCAAATCACGTTAACTTTTTGTCGAGTCGTGATCAGTTAGTTTTAATGTGCTATCTGTTAGATTAAATGTTTTATTCGATTAGTTTTAACGATCAAACCATTAAAATTTACTGCCACATCACGTTAACTGTTTCTCGAATAATGCTCAGTCAGTTTTAATGTGCTATCTGTTAAATTAAATGTTCAATCATTAAACGTTACTGTTTTGTTTTTTAATGTTTTACACACATTCCTTTTTACTGTAAAAAGTCAGTAAATCTTAATGTTATAGCTTTAATGTGCGGTAGTAACATTTTATTTTTTTCAGTGCAGATTTTCGATACCAGTCGTGTTTTGTTCTTTTTTGTTCTCGAAAGTTCCATGCTCCTCAATGTTATACTTACTGTTTAACATTTCAATACAAAGATCCTAACACTCATACACAAAATTTATTTTGAGACATGTACCTGTGTAACATTAAAGTTACATTACCGATGTTTTGTAGCTAATATAGAATCAAACTTTTACATAATAATTTTAATAATGATTGAAAATTGCATTGACATTTTACGTAAAAACTGACATAATAATCTTTACCACCGAAATATACCTGTTTAAATAAAGTATGAATGTAAGGACCCTAAAGACCACCAATCCGTCATTAATAAAATGATTATTATTGTCTTTATTAATTTTCCTTACAAATATCTCGAAAACGGAGCGTCCTAGGCAAAAGATTTTCCGATGCCACCTAAAAAAAAGCCTGGAAAGTATAAAGGAAAGTTCATTGATAATTTAAAACGTTTCATCCGGTATTCACTAGTGCTAAGAAAAAAATTTCAACAAAAAATATTTTGAAAAAAAGAAAACCGATTTCAATGGTACGAAAAAGTGTGAAAATAAACTTCAGAATCAGCTTAATCTTAATCAGCTTCTAAAGTCAGTGACATTTAATTTGTCAGTTCATTTTTTTTTTTTTAACTCGGTTTTCTTTTTTCCAAAAAAAGTTTTTTTTTCGAGGTGCGGAACCCTAAAACGTAATAGAACATACTAGACTATTAATCTATCAATAATATGTCGGCCTTCCAGGAAGACGCGCCGGAATACGATAACGCGATACGAATTCCCTTTGGTCAGTCTTACTTGAAGCCACACCACAGCACCACACAGGACCACCACAGAGGATTTAAAGTTAATTTTGTGGCACGAAACCAACTCGACTCTCAAGGTGAGACAGTTTTATCTTCACGAAGTCCACAATCTCCTCTACAACGTAGCTGTGTTGATGGAATAGCGGGACGCAGGAACGTATTTAGACCGGTCAATGCGGAACCACACTGATTGCGACATGCAAGCTTCTTCGTCCTCTCCACTCGCATGAAACCTTCTTCATTGGACTATCTTCGGATTGTTGCCGCTGGTAACGAGCTGTCAACGTGCTGGAGTGGACCTGCATACGTTCGTCGGTGTTCCAACATCAAGGGACGCGGGGAGGGTGGCGCATGGTTTTGCACCGTTCGCAGTGACGGCGACCGGCGAAGATTCGAATTTTGCTGACTTGACGCTTGTTTTGACTGCGCCGTGATACCTACTGCTAAAGAAAAAGGAAGAAATGAATTTTGTGGGTTTGTTGCTTCAATTATAATTATATCGTTAGTCTTTGTGAGTTCGTTGGAAGCGTTTGTATACATTCTATGGTGTATCATTATTGGTTAAAGCAAAAGTCACGTACTTACTACTTAAAAAACTTCAATACCAAATACTTATATAAAACTTCAATAACCCTCCTTTTGAGCAACACCGCAGTCGGGAATAGAAGAAAGACAAGAAGAATTACTTTGACTCATGTACACTATTACCTATTAGTTAACTGTGTAATTAAATTAATTGAACTTTGTTAATATTCGCTTCTGTCTGCAAGTGAAAGATTATTTAAAGTCGGGTGAGCAGTTTCTGAGATAACCTTGCCCTTTTAAAAACCTTGCCTCCTTGGAATACAAGTAAAGATGGCTTCTAATCAGCCAAGAGCTGAAGAATCACACACAACTGTCTATATTGTAGGAGAGGAAAATGTGTCAAGTTATTCACCATTATGTTATTGTCAGCGACGCCGTTCATGTCTCTATGTTATTTCGGTTATCATAGCATTGATTTTAGCAGGTTTTTTAAGATCGATAGCCAGACCTTCCTATGGAAGTAGCACTTCCTATTGAAGTTAATTATCAAACATTTATTTCTTTATTGAAATGATTTGATGGTTTATTATAATATTATCTAACTTACAACAGCAAATTAAAATCAACAAATCAAATTAAATTTAAAATCAATTTTGCGGCCTGTTTCCTTGTGCTATGGAAATGTATATTGTACCGAATTAATACAATGTATAATGTACCTATTTGTACTAAACTATTATGTTTATAAATTAAATCACAATAGGGGATCCAACTGACTCAAAAAATGTGATTCTGTTTAGTCCGTCAGTCAGATTATCGACAAATATTGGATACGTGTTTTTTGTTTTATCAAATTAATAAAAAAATACGAAGATAAAACGCGTCACGTCCCGTCGTCGCGGCTTGTCTCTTGTAGATGAAAAATGTACTGACATCTGACGTCACACGAGTTTTCGAAGCAGTGTATTTTCTTCATTTTTTGTTTGTATACGTGAATGGATAAAATAAGAAATGAGTACAAGAGGAAGTCTGAAAGTGGCGCCGGTGACTGAAAAGTTGTGTGGAAATCGGTTGTCGTGGGCATCGGTGAGCATGTGATGCGGAGGAATGAGGAAAATGTCGTGAGGATGGTTTTGAATATGAATGTGGAAGGATATACGAGTAGAGGAAGACCAAAGAAACGATGGATGGACTGTGTTAAGAATGATATGGTAAGAAAGAAGGTGTCTCATGAGATGACGAGAAACAGAGAAGTATGGAAGAGGAAGACATGCTGCGCCGACCCCAAATGAATTGGGATAAGGGCAAGAGAGTGATGATACGTGAAAAAGAAAAAATACGATGTGTTCAATATTTCTTGGAAATCTATCGGACGGACTAATTAGATTTTTTTTGGTCGGATCCCCTATTGGGCACGTGTACACGCGTGCGTTACCATATTATTGTAATAACTGCGAAATGACCGTAGTATATATTTGTATGTCTGTCATTAATTTTACTGTAAAATATTTTAACTGTACAGACGCCAGCACATCAAGCTACTCGAAACTAACAAATGTTCCCAATTAACCTTGAACCTTGAATGCTTTAGCGATAAAGTTGAAAATCTATTACAGAACTTTAACAGATTCTAGTTACTTGATGAGATGGAGATGTCACTGACATACAATGTACACTTAGCAAAATTCATAAGCGATTTCCCGTGAAACAACGTTAGGTAAAATAATAAACTTTGTATGGCTTTCAAAGGGTTGAACTATGTATGTGAAAATGTTAATCTAATCAGTAGTAGAAAATCAATTTTAAATTCGGTAAGTGAGTACATTTCATTGCTTGTGACTGTACATTGAGCTTGAGCTGGCCTAGAGTTGTGCGGATATCCAATAGAATAATTACTTTTTGTACTTTTTTTTAATTACCTTCTACTAACTATCGCAATGTTAGGGTGGGTTGCACCATATTACTATAACGATAACCAAACCGTAACAAGCCATAAAAGCATTAAAAAAGTATAATTTGATGGCTTGTTACGGTTTGGTTATCGTTATAGTAATATGGTGCAACCCACCCTTAGCGTCGTATCGTAAGAACTAACCTTCATTTTTTTTTCTTCATCTTATTATCAATTAAAATGCTTATCTAAATAAATATGTGTTTTTTTTGTGTTAAGTAAAAACATACCACGTCATTCAGATTTCCGATGCTTACAGTAACATAACACATACTACACAACTCATAACATGACGCCTACCATCCCTGAAGGGTTACGCAGAGCCCGTCGGTGCTGCGGGTTGTTCGCAAGAGATACCGCGGCCTCGACATGAAGGGCTAAGAAAGAACATGGGTGGTTTTTAGTCAGTAGAAGTCTGACACTCTTCCTTCTCCTTTCGCTCTGCCTAAGAGCGGGAGGGGTTATTTGATGATTTTCTACCCACAATAAAAAAAAAAGTGTTACGAAGAGGTGTAGGTACTTACTTATTAGTACACCCACATTTTACCAATTATGATTAAGTCCCATGTAATAAGGGTCGAGCCTATTGCCATCAACCGTGAAAAAATCCAGACTCCGCAGCTGCTACTGAGAAATTCATAATAGAAAAACCCACACTTCTGAATTGAACTCAGGACCTCACGCACAGCAGTCGCGCTTGCAACAACTAGACTTTACTAGACCAACGAACGATATTCTTTTCTTTCTTTCTTTATTTAAAAAAAAAACGTTTCCCCACACTAGGAATTTCTCCTGTGTCGTGGGTGCGTTCACAAACATACAACTCACATACACAAACACCCAGACCCGAAACAACTATCTGTAGGCCAAACAAATATTTGTCCCGTGCGGGGATCGAACCCGCGACACGCCGCGCAGCAGTCGAATCGCTCCGCCACGCCGCGGGTTCGATACCCACACAAAACAATTAGAACAATCTATCTGCCTAGCCTTTTCCCAACTATGTTGGGGTCGGGTTTTTAGTCTAACCAGATGCATTTACATGGAGCGACTGCCTATCTGACCTCCACAACCCAGTTAATACTAGGTAATACGACACACTTTTTTTTTTTTTTTTTGATTTGGTAAATCATCAAATAACACCTCCCGCTCTTGGGCAAAGCGAAAGGGAGTGTCAGACTTCTACTGACTAAAAACCACCCATGTTCCTTCTTAGCCCTTTACGTCGAGGTATCTCTTGCGAACAACCCGCAACCCCGACGGGTAATACGATACCCATTGGTAAGACTAGTTGTCAGACTTTCAGGTGACTGACTACCTGTAACGACTGCCAAAGATCTATACAGGGTGTAAATCAACCCATCACACAGCCGTCAACCAGGCATTCTGTACATCAAACTAAGTACCCCTACGCAAAAATTTTTGCCGGGAAACGACTTTGTTTTTGGGGTCAAAAACATATTTTACGGTAAAACTCAATGTAGCACTGATGAAACATTGTGCTAGTGGATGCTTTGAATAGTAAACGGGTCATGGAGGTAATTTAAGTAAAGTTAAAACCTGAAAAACTAGTATTTACAAAAACAGCTGTTAAAAATTTGGAACTTAGACCCCCAATATCTCCGTAACTAGGGGGTTCCCAGGTATGGTCTAGAACAAAAGAGAACAAGTGCCCTTCGTTTGCGTTAAACCCTTGAAGCACTTTTACACCCATATATTGCAGCCGATGTCAACAGCTTAACGTGCTTTCCGAGGCACGGAGGAAACTCGGTATGTAATGGGCGGTCAACCATCCACAGACCAACCTAGACAATCGCGGCTTAACAGGTTCACTGTCCAGGCTCCAGAGTGGTAAAGGTCCACAAGTCCCGTTATGATTTTATTAAACGTCAATAATTGATACAAAAAAAACCAGTATTACCCTGTGTCCCAGCACTTTTTATAATCCTTATGATGTGTCCTGCCAAGTCCGCATTAAATTAAAGACTTACTTCTAACGTCCATAGTGTCAGATGACCTAGAAATTGTACCGGCAAACAGACCACATACGGTCTGTGGACTGGTATGGAAGTTCCTCTACAGACCGTATGTGGTCTGTGGATAGTGAACCTGTTTACCTACAGATCGACCCGAGTGGCAGTTATTATTAGGCCACGAGCTCCTCAACAATAAGAACAATATAGGCATGGAATGAGTGTTAGGCAAATAGAGTTTCTGCTAGCCTCCGTAGACAATAGGCACAAATTTTTAGGTACGTTCTTAATTATGGTACAATGGTAAATTTTAGTTTTCGTCGTATTTTCCCGTGCTATAGGGATAAAAGCCTGAAAGAATTAAACTATAGGTCCATAAGTACCTGCGTATGATTTTGAAAGTATTTTCTTTCTACTCCTAACCGTTGAGGAGTTCTACTTTCCATTCCATCACCAGTGCGATTCATCATGAGATTATGATTATCAGACGAAAATACCTACTTGAATAAATAGCTTTAGAAAATATTATATATAGGAAACGTAACAAGTGCCTATTTATTTATTTTTTATTTTATTTATTTTAAATAGAACGGCCGAAGCCAATTACACTATTTAAGGGGATCACAGCAGTGGATGACTTTGACGATTTGACCTCTGTACTGGCTTTTGTTTATTTTTCGGCCCCTACCGGCAAACGACTGTACTACAGAAAAACGTACCAAAGAACAGAAATGTGTCGCAGAGTGGTCATCGTATTTGCCTAACATATTTTGTTTCTCTTGGAGTACCTACATCATAATGTATAAATAAAATATTTAATAATAAATTATACACTTTGACTAATGAAGTAATAACCTAGCTTTCATTAGTTATTTCACTGAGCACAGGTACTCCTACGATACATTCTTAAGGTCTAATAAAGACCAGGTAACTGCTTATCGCTTCTCACTGAGCACGAATGCTACTACATGATACATTTTGAAGGTCTGACGATGACCACCTAAGTGCTTATCGGTTCTCAGTGACTGATGTAGTTAGAATGACCTAGCTTTCAAATTTTATCTGTCTGAGCACGGATGCTACTACTTATTACATTTTGAAGGTCTGATGATGACCAGCTAAGTGCTTATCGGTTCTCAGTGACGGATGTAGTTAGAATGACCTAGCTTTCAAATTTTATCTATCTGAGCACGTATTCTACTACATGATACATTTTGAAGGTCTGATGATGATCAGCTATGTGCTTATCGGTTCTCAGTGACGGATGTAGTTAGAATGACCTAGCTTTCAAATTTTATCTATCTGAGCACGTATTCTACTACATGATACATTTTTAAGGTCTGATGATGACCAGCTAAGTGCTAATTGGTTCTCAGCGACGGATATAGCTAGAATGACCTAGCTTTCAGATTTTATCTTATTGAGCACGGATGCTACTACATGATACATTTTGAAGGTCTGATGATGACCTGCTAAGTGCTTATCGGTTCACAGTGACGGATATAGCTAGAATGACCACCATCAGGTAAATGGCACCATCAGTCTCCTAGGCCTCTTCGAGTTCTTTCAAATGAGTCCAAACACGACGATTCTACGCAGTGCCGTCAAAGAGATCCTTTACTTACCTTTGGAGTCCACCATCAGGTAAATGATATTATCAGTCTCCAAGGTGTCCTTGAGGTCTCAACACCATTAAAATAATAAGATACATAACATAACATCACGCCTACTATTAGGTACACCTCTTGCTAACCCTTCGGGGATTACAGGCGTGATGTTATGTAATGTATGTTATTATTTTAATGGTGTTAATTGTTTTATCGCTTCTAATTATTTTGTCTTGAGAATTTCGTTTGATGGAAGATGAAGATCTGGATGACTGATGATGTCTCGTACCTGATGGTAAACTCCGAAGGTGGGTATAGGATCTCATTGACTGCACTGAGTAGAACCATCGTGTTTGGACTCATTTGAAATAGCTCGAGGGGGCCTTGGAGACTGATAATACCAGCTACCTGATGGTAGACTCCGAAGGTGGATATAGGATCTCATTGACGGCACTGAGTAGAACCGTCGTGTGTGGACTCATTTGAAAGAGCTTGAAGAGGCCTTGGAGACTGATGGTGCCATTTACCTGATGGTGGTCATTCTAGCTATATCCGTCACTGTGAACCGATAAGCACTTAGCTGGTCATCATCAGACCTTCAAAATGTATCATGTAGTAGCATCCGTGCTCAATAAGATAAAATCTGAAAGCTAGGTCATTCTAACTACATCCGTCACTGAGAACCGATAAGCACTTAGCTGATCATCATCAGACCTTCAAAATGTATCATGTAGTAGCATTCGTGCTCAATAAGATAAAATCTGAAAGCTAAGTCATTCTATCTACATCCGTCACTGAGAACCGATAAGCACTTAGCTGATCATCATCAGACCTTCAAAATGTATCATGTAGTAGCATCCGTGCTCAATAAGATAAAATTAGAAAGCTAAGTCATTCTAACTACATCCGTCACTGAGAACCGATAAGCACTTAGCTGATCATCATCAGACCTTCAAAATGTATCATGTAGTAGCATCCGTGCTTAGATCGAAAAATTTTTAAAGCTAGGTCATTCTAGCTATATCCGTCACTGAGAACCAATTAGCACTTAGTTGGTCATCATCAGACCTTCAAAATGTATCATGTAGTAGCATCCGTGCTCAGATCGATAAAATTTGAAAGCTAGGTCATTCTAGCTATATCCATCACTGAGAACCAATTAGCACTTAGCTAGTCATCATAAGACCTTCAAAATGTATCATGTAGTAGCATCCGTGCTCAATAAGATAAAAGCAGAAAGCTGTAGCATCATAACTGTATCCGTCACTGAGAACCGATAATCACTTGGCTGGTTATCATCATACCTTCAAAATGTAGTAGCATCCGTGCTACAAGAACGACTACAATTGTTTTTTGCTACAATCAATCATTAAATAATAACATACATAACATAACATCACGCCTACTATTAGGTACACCTCTGCCTAACCCTTTGGGGATTACAGGCGCGATGTTATGTAATATTGTATGTTATTGTTTTAATGGTGTTAATTGTTTGATCGTTTTAATTATTTTGTCTTGAGAATTTCGTTTGATGGAAGATGAAGATCTGGATGACTGATGATGTCTCGTACCTGATGGTGGACTCCGAAGGTGGGTATAGGATCTCATTGACGGCACTGAGTAGAACCATCGTGTTTGGACTCATTTGAAAGAGCTCGAGGGGGCCTTGGAGACTGATGATACCAGCTACCTGATGGTAGACTCCGAAGGTAAGTATAGGATCTCATTGATGGCACCACGTAGAACCGTCGTGTGTGGACTCATTCGAAAGAGCTCGAAGAGGCCTTAAAGACTAATGGTGCCATTTACCTGATGGTGGTCATTCTAGCTATATCCGTCACTGTGAACCGATAAGCACTTAGCTGATGGTCATCATCAGACCTTCAAAATATATCATGTAGTAGCATCCGTGCTCAATAAGATAAAATCTGAAAGCTAGGTCATTCTAACTACATCCGTCACTGAAAACCGATAAGCACTTAGGTGATCATCATCAGACCTTCAAAATGTATCATGTAGTAGCATCCGTGCTCAGATCGATAAAATTTGAAAGCTAGGTCATTCTAGCTATATCCGTCACTGAGAACCAATTAGCACTTAGCTGGTCATCATCAGACCTTCAAAATGTATCATGTAGTAGCACCCGTGCTCAATAAGATAAAATCTGAAAGCCAGGTCATTCTAACTACATCCGTCACTGAGAACCGATAAGCACTTAGGTGATCATCATCAGACCTTCAAAATGTATCATGTAGTAGCATCCGTGCTCAGATCGATAAAATTTGAAAGCTAGGTCATTCTAGCTATATCCGTCACTGAGAACCAATTAGCACTTAGCTGGTCATCATCAGACCTTCAAAATGTATCATGTAGTAGCATCCGTGCTCAATAAGATAAAATCTGAAAGCCAGGTCATTCTAACTACATCCGTCACTGAGAACCGATAAGCACTTAGCTGATCATCATCAGACCTTCAAAATGTATCATGTAGTAGCATCCGTGCTCAATAAGATAAAATCTGAAAGCTAGGTCATTCTAACTACATCCGTCACTGAGAACCGATAAGCAGTTACCTGGTCTTCATCAGACCTTCAAAATAATGTATCATGTAGTATGAGAGACCATCATTAGGTACGAGACATCATCAGTCATCTGGATCTCTATCTTCCATCAAACGAAAATCTCAAGACTAAATAGTTAGATAACATAACATCACGCCTGTAATCCCCGAAGGGTTAGGCAGAGGTGTACCTAATAGTACACCCACATTTCGCCAGTTATGTTTAAGTCCCATATAATAGGGGCGAACCTATTGCCATCAACCGGGCACAAATCCCGACTCCGTGGCTGTTACTTATAATTTCCTGATGGAAAAACCCAATATCACTTTGCCCGACCCGGGAATCGAACCCAGGACCTCATGCTCAGCAACGTGCTTACGACCACTAGACCAACGAGGCAGTCCAAAATTAAAATAATATCATAGATATATCTATATACCAAAATATCTACTAAGAAACGTAGGTAATTTACCAATAGTTTTAGAGAGCTTGGCCACGCGTCACTTTACGTTTATTAGGCATAGTCAGCTTAGTCTATGATAGGTGCAAACAACAAAACGAAATTACAAACTACTGTAAATATATTTACAAACTTATTTTCTGTTCTTATTTTACGAAATATTGATAACTATACAATTTACAATAATAATATGTTTTAATTCAGAAAACATTAAAAACGTGAACTTTTGAATTTTATTTGTGAAGTAATGACATGCGTGCAGTCCACCCGTGACAACAGTCATCGAGACACTGGCGCAGCGCGTTCCATTCCAAGTATGCGCGACGGGTCTCGCGCCGTATTTGCCTTAAAATGTCGGGAATTAATTTATTATTTTAAAATTTTATTACACATCAGAGAAAATAAACAATACGGATTGATAAACACATCACTACGTATTTTTGGGTATAAAATTCATACCGAACTATTCAGCCGTTACAGAGACAAAATTCGATTTAGGTTAAGACATACTACGATTTTTCATTAAATAATGTGAAGGTTTATTAAAATTTTAAACAATACGAATTATTTGTGATGACTTTAAGTATAACATATATTTTTATATGGAAATCGTACGGAAGGATTCCTTAACAAATTTCTTTAAACATACGTCGTTTTTGGGATTTTAGCAACGCAACAGCCTTAACACATTATAATTTATTTAACACAGCCATGCAATATTCTCACAAAAATTAAAAAAAAAAAACAACTCATTCTGACAGTATCACCTTCCATTCACTCGCAAATATATCAAGATCTTTGTATGAGTCCAGGAGAGCGTTAATAGCGGATAATGTCCGAACTTTGATGGTTGCCCTCGATTTCCCTGGGATCCCAACATCAGATCCTGACTTGGTGACAACATGAGACCACCTCGGAAATATACTCTTTCGAATACAAAAATCATTTTGAAAATCGGTTCATTAATGACGGAGATATGAAAAAAATCCTACAAAAAAAAGATAAAAAAACATACAAACGAATTGAGAACCTCCTTCTTTTTGGAAGTCGTTTTAAAATAGGCAAGTTTAAAAAAAAATCACAAATGTTTAATTTGGTCCTTTACTAACACACACAAAAATGTTTATCAAATCAAATCAAATAATTTATTCGCATAATATGGGTAAATAGATGATACATAATGCATTACATAATACAACAAAAAAGATCCTCATATTAACCATTTCTAGTACGCAAAATTTTAAACTTAAAATAAAAGTTTAAAAAATAATGAATTGGGTACCTATCAAATACATAGGTACACATTTACATTTTGAACTACATACTAAATTAACTAGTTATTATTGCACTGATAGGAACATTGTAAGGCGCTACACTAATTTTCTATTCTTATAACTAAGGTATTCCTGGGTCGTGTAGAAACATTTATTGACTAACCATACAGTTTTTTCCGGAATAAAGGAATAGATCTAAGGTCTTTTAGTTTAGTTTACAAATACATTAACATAATACACATTAAAAGACTGATATAACTTTACGTCTGTTCGCAACAGAAGTTATTTATTGTTTGTAGCTCTTGTGGTTAGACACATAAAACAAAGCAGTTACCTAGTATTTGCAAAAATCGAAACACAAACAGTTTGCATCACCTCCCGAGTCACTTGTTGGTGCACGGTCCTTCACTTCTTCTTGACGCGTATCGACGAAAGAATACACAGTTTCTCCTTGCATTTCTTTAACCTGCTCACGATCTAGATAGTAGTAACCACATATCAATATCTTCCGAGGTAATTCACCAGTGCCATTTTTCGTGTTTTTCTCTTCAACAAGTTTTGGGTCTACTTCTTTACTACATCTCACTGAACCCTGAGTAGTTATCACACAAGCTTCTTCCAAAGAATTTTGAGACGTTCGAGACATTTTGCTTTTTAATCGACTTCGATAAATTAAGGAGGTTAATATAATATGCACTTCAAATTTGTATTATAAGTTATAACATTCAACCATTTATTATGCGCCTGCGTCCGCGGCAGTGTCAAATTCTGTTATGAAATTATATTAACCATTGAATAGATGTGCATTTGCTTCATACGGAAAAATAAAGCAAAATGTGTTGTTGTACCTATTATATTAAGAACGTACCTAATAATTCGTGGCTATTGTCTACGGAGGTTAGCAGAAACTTTGTAAAGTTGCTTAACACTCATTCCATGCCTATAGTTATTGTTTTTATTGTTCCGCGTGGGTATCAAACCGACACGCAGAATTCCGGTATATCGACATAGCTCTCAGAATATGCAAGTTGAAGTGGCAAGGGCAGGCCACATCGCTCTTTGCATATGGAGCAACTATTGCAGCAACTGGCAACTAGCTGGCAACTACCAACTAGCTGTTTACATATAGGGTGTAAAAGTACCCTTAACGCAAACGAAGGGCACTTGTTCTCCCCACCACTGCGATATTTTTTTTGTTCTAGACCATACCTGGGAACCCCCTAAGTTACCTACGGAGATATTGGGGGTCAAAGTTCCAAAATTTTCACAGATGTTTTTGCAAATACTAGTTTTTCAGGTTATAACTTTACTTAAATTACCTCCATGACCCGTTTACTATTCAAAGCATCCACTAGCACAATGTTGTAAGAGTTTTTAACCCCAAAAAAAATGTCGTTTCCCAGCAAAACTTTTTGCGGAGTACTTAGTTTGATGTACAGAAAACTTGGTTGACGGCTGTGTGATGGGTAAATAAAATTTACACCCTGTAGGTATATCAATTGAACTGCGCACACATAGCAACTCGAGTTTCGAGTTCCGGTGATCGTCAACAGTTTTCAGTTGCTGTAATCGATGACGCAGTTAGTTATTAATTACCGCAACTAGCAACTGTTAAATATTATACCGGTTTTTAAATTTGCCGGTTTCCTCAACCGTCAATCGCAACGCGTCGGGCGATTTCACACAACATTAAGCAGATATTTTAGGTTAATGAAGTGGTATCAATCTAGAAAAAAAAAGATCAGACGAATTGAGATCTTCCTCCTTTTTGAAGTCGATTACAAAAGGGATGAATCCAAAACCGACTAATTTGTCTTTGTTGGCGTCGTCGACGACGGCGACGACGTAATAATATATATCCATCGTCACACTGAACGTTGATCGCTGCGTAGATTGAGCAACTCGGCTATGAAAGAGCTCACAGATTGAAACTTTTAAAATGTTGATATTTCCCTCAACTTAAGTTGCTCAATGTGCAAAGCGCCTAAGAACCGACAACCGATGGGGAAGAAAGGTTCTCGAGTGGCGACAACGAACTGGAAGACGCAGCGTTGGTAGGCCTGCCACCAGGTGGACCGACCACATCGTGAGAGTCGCAGGCAACCGGTGGATGCAATCGGCAGGTTGCCGTTCGTTATGGCGTTCTATTGGGGAGGCCTTTGTCCAGCAGTGGACGTCTTACGGCTGATGATGATGAATCCGGTATAGGTACCTATTCAATAGCAACCGGCAAGACTGGAAGTCACCCCAGCAGGCTAAACAGATGATGATTCGCATATAACTCGTATCATCGTTGTCGTGTAGGAGTGCCGACGGCAGCCATGTTGGCGAACAGGAAAGAACGCAACTTAAGCAACTCCACATCTCATCAGATCCAGCAAATAATAATGCGGAGGCATGGAAAAGATGGTCATGGAATTATATTTGTTAGCCACAGGCCTGGACAAATCAAGCGAGAAGCGGAAAATTGCCATTTTATTACACTCAATAGGAGAGAGAACGTGGTCTCAACATATTCAACACGTTTAACCTCTTTTCGAGCCGAGGAGAAAGGGACGATGTGCAGATATATATATATTTCACACGTAAGCAGGAGACATCAAAATTTCCTCACCGATTTGGAGACTAAACGCAAAGAATGTGAGTTTGGCACGCTCAGAAAGTCGCTAATTAAAGATATTTTCATAGCAAACTTAAACATGGACTTGTCACATGTACGTCAAAGACTGCTGCAAGAACATGACCTTACCTACCAAAAGATGCAAGAACTGGCGAGCACACTCATAATCGCGCAGCAGGACGCTGATAAAATCGTCAAAGAGAGCAGTGTCGCCAGTGAAAACGTCATGCATCTCAGTCGGAGGAGCCGTGGCCGAGGAGACGGTCGACAGCGAGCTTCCAGTCGCAGGTCAGCTTCAAACAGACGCCAGTCAGCTTCGAGTAGTCGGATCTCAGCTTTAGCTTCAAACAGCGACAACAGCAACTCGAAGACATGCGGACGCTGTGGGCAGTCTCATCGCTACAAGTGTCCAGCTAAAGGCGTTCAATGCAGGTCATGTAAATTTTAAATATACTCTAAAATTTTGTCTCAAGAATAAAAAAGTTAGTCAGTTGCAATCGTTTAATTCAGATAGTAGTAGTCAAGAATATTTTGTTGGAATGTTGAACAGTCAATTTAGGTCGAGTCAAAGTCATAAAAGTCAATCAAATAAGTATGTGGATCATACTACACAGAGTAGTCAGATTCAGTCACACAAACAGATATACAGACACAATAGCAGTACGGCAGAGGTAGTATCACAGATGGGACAGTCACCGTCGTATCCCACTTCTGACACCAAGACACTACGATGTCGGTCCCCGTCTGGGACACTGCTGTCTGTCTGTATCAATTATGTGTCTGTATCAATAAACCAAGTAAACCTCACCGGTGTCTCATTCAACAAGCCTACAGAACATAACACGTTGGTCTAGTTGTCGCAAGCGCGACTTCTATGCGTGATTTCCTGGGTTTGATTCCCACGTCGTGCAAAGGGTTATTGAGCTTTTCTAATAAGAATTTCTCAGTAGACGTTTTATTCCCGGTTGATGACAACATAGGCTCGAACCCTATTACATGGGACTTTAACATAACTGGTGAAATGTGAGTGTAAGTAAGTACCTACACCTCTGCGTAACCCTTCAGGGGTGATAGGCGTGATGTTATGTGTTGTGTAGTGTGTGTTATGTTATAGCAGTACTATTATGTATTCTGTGGTTACAGTGAGCAATAGAAATCATAAAATATGATATGTTTTTATTTAAGACAAAAAAAAAACAAAAACACATTTAGGTACCTAAGCATTTTAATTTGATAATAAGATGAAGAAAATAAAACATTTATAAAAGTTAGTTCTTCTATTATGTATGATAGTTAGTCCGGATTAATTATTAAAAAAATGTACAATAAACTTAATATTCGGTTGGATATCCGCACAACTCCAGGCCAGCTCAAGGTCAGTGTACACACACAATCAATATAATGTACGCAGTTACCGAATTAAATCGATTTTATCCTACTGATTTGAACATAGTTCAACACTTTGAAAGCCATACAAAGTTTATTATTTTACCTAACGTTGTTTCACGGGAAATCGCTTATGAATTTTGCTAAGTGTACATTGTATGTCAGTGACATCTCCATCTCATCAAGTTACTAGAATCTGTTAAAGTTAAATAGATTTTCAACTTTATCGCTAAAGCTTTAAGTTCAAGGTTAATTGGGAATATTTGTCAGTTTCGAGTAGCTTGATTAGCTGGCGTTTGTACAATTAAAATATTTAAATAAACTTAATGACAGACATATTACTAAACTTATGTCACAGTAATTTCACAGTTTCTTTCAAAATCAGACAGCAAGACCCCAAAAACAATGTCCTGTTTACAGTAAGTGTAAACAGGACAAAGATAGATAAATAGACTCGGTTTTGACAGTAACGCAAAATCAGAAGTACGTTGACAGTAACGCAAAATCAGAAATAACACTGATTTTTTTTGAGGCTGTCGTGTAATAAGGATGAAAAGGCACAACAACCACTTAGTACAAAAATGACAGATTTCCTTTAACTATGATAAATAGGTACAGCCCTTTTCACCGCAGTCGGCTATAAAAACATACAATAAGCGATAAAAATAAAAACGTCTCAGTAATTATAGAAATTGAAAAAACATTTATACACGCAAAAGCAATACACGTGCGTAATGTGCCTAATTACCAACAACACAGACATCTCCAAGATAAACAAGAACATAGGCACTGTATGCAGGTATTGTCGTTTTCTTCACTAGCACGAGCAGCTTCCGTTGATCCCATCTCCACAGCTTCCACTGCTGGTTCTACACCTTCAGAGCCACATTTCGAGGATCTGTCTTCCTCTGATCTTGAAATTCCATCGAGTGGGTTGCGGTTAAAACCCATCGAATTCTGAGTAATTATCACTACAGCGTCGTCCATTGTAGTTTGTGACAGAATTTCTCGTAATTTTAGAAAAAATATAGTAACACACGCGTGTACACGTGCCTAATTGTGATTTGATTTATAATCATGTTGGTTTAGTTCAAATACGTACATACACTTTATATTAATTCGGTACAATATATCATTTCCTCAATACAAGGACACATGCTGCAAAATTGATTTTAAATGAGTGCCCAATTTTCTGTTGATACTCGTAGATAGACAATAATGCAAATCACTTCAATGAAGACAAAATGTTTAATAATTAAGTACTTCTATTTTTATATGGACATATTTTAGGCAAGGCTAGGCAGATGATAATTTTTAACACTATTCCTATGAAAAAAACGAATAAACATAAACAGCACCTCTCAAATATTCTGTTTACTGTACAATAAGGTGTACGTATGTCTTCTGGGCAGACTAAGGTAATTCGTATGACTCCAGTTTCGTCTGCAACAAATACCCTTCTTGGCTCATTAGGAGCCATCTTCACTAGTATTCTAGAGAGGCAAGATTTGTAAAGGGCGAGGTAATCTCAAAAACTTTTCACCCGACTTTAAACAATCATTTACTCGCAGACAGAAGGGAATAGTAACAAATTCAATAATCTTAGTTAGACAGTAAACTATAGGTAATAATTAGATATTTTTGCGTGACCCGCTGGTCGCTACCACCTTATTTCATGATTTGTAACTACACAAAATGGGCTATACTTTGTTGATTATTTGTTCAAGGTTCAGACATATTTTTCCCGTTTAACAAAGTACTCTAGAAAACACCAAAACATTTTGTATTTTAGGTAGGTGTGATGCGTTAGTATTAGCACACACTTATTACATACGTCATGATATGATACACATCTAAACACATTCCACTTAAGGCTTGTATTCACGCCAATGACCTTGTGCATACAAACTACCTCTCTCGGTCGTAGATACGGACTCTAAACGGACGCGTTTTTCATTTATTATAATTAAAATAATACATGTTTTTAAAAAGTAACAAAACCAAATTATTTTCCTTTGTATTTCAAAGCAGTAGATATTTTTTTTATATTATTTTGTTAAAAAATGAAGGAGTAAAATGGTTCCATTCAACGATTTGGAGGTGATTTTGTGGATTTTTTTTCTTATTATGTGATACCGATACAAAAATTGTGGCTAAACCAAATTACGTGTCATATCATGTAGATTACTAAAAAAAATTCTCAGATGTAATTTCTCTGTAAGTGCCGGTGAAAAACCGCTTCATCTGCACGCTGTTTTTAAGCTTTTTCGAGAGAGGACCCTTAATAAGCACTATTTATGAACCTTTAAACTTTAAAGGCATATTCAAATACCCAACAGACGCACTTAAATCAGGCGTAGTCGGTAATAACCCTCATTCATAGAATAGTATTCAGTCTCCAGTAATTTCTGTTGCTGTCTCTACTGAGAAGTCAGCTCTATAGGATTTAATTCAGCAGTAACTTCTGAGCGACGCTATCCAATTCAGGCCGGATCATTGGCTGGCCTTCTAGCCACAGAAAAGCGCTCAATGTACACTATGTAGAACAGAACACAGAAATAGTAATTTTTACTTTCTTGCTAATTGAATCGGCCTAGAAATTGCCGACGAGTTCTATACCTTCAGTAAGCGTCCGTTCCGATAATGCGCCAACGCGAGGTCGACAGGTAGGACACGATAATTTTATTTATCTTCTTTCGGTTGTGCGTGAGGCGGTTTCGTTTGCTGTGCTTTGTTCACTAAAATGTACAATAAGTCAAAATAATTCTTCTTGTCTTTCTTCTTTTCCCGACTGCGGTGAAGCTCAAAAGCCCTCTTATTGATGTTTCATCTAGTTGGTATTTGCCAAAGGTTTTTGATTTTTAGAATATTTCACTGAATTCTAGGCGTTATATGCTTGTATTGGTGCACTTTAACACTTATTTTTATAATGGTCGTGTTCATTTTGTGTTAATGTTAATAAGTATGCACATGACTTTTGCTTTAACCAAATATGAAAAACCATAGAATGTATACAGACGCTTTCCACGACCTCACAAAGACTACTGAAGCAACAAACACCACAAGATTCTTTCTTTCCTTATTCTTCAGCAATATCACGTTACGGCGCAGTCAAAGCGTCAAGTTAGCAAAATTCGACGCGTCGCCTCGTCGGTTGCCGTCACTGCGAATAGTGCATGACCATGCGCCACCCTCCCCGCGTCCCTTGATGTTGGAACACCGACGAACGTATGCAGGTCCACTCCAGCACGTGTTTACTCGGCTGCCGTTATTGCACTTCAAGCAAAACAGCCCAGGGAGATCGTTACCAGCGGCAACAATCCGAAGATAATCCAATAGAGAAGGTTTCATTCGTGTGGAGAGGATGAAGAAGCCTGCTTGTCGCAATCAGTGTGGTTCTTCCACATTGATCGGTCCAAATACGTTTCTGCGTCCCGCTATTCCATCATCACAGATTATCTACGTTGTAGAGGAGATTGTGGACTACGTGAAGATTTAAAAGACTGTCTCACCTTTAGGGTCGAGAAATTGAAAACGTGCCACAAAACTTGCTTTAAATCATCTGTGGTGCATCACTAGTCACTACATTACTTCCAGAGACATTCAAGTAGGACTGACCAACGGGTGTCGCGTTATCGTGTATCGAGGTTTTCCCGGAAGGCTACGTGACACATTGACTCAGTGCATATGAATGCAATATGATAGATAATAATTACTATGTTGTATTATGTTCTTAAGGATCCGTACCTCAGTCGGCAAAAACGGAACCTTTATAAATGGAACCACTTTGTTGTCCGTCTGTCACGACCAATTTTCTCAGGAATGTGGATGTACGAGTATCAAGCTGAAATTAATATCAAATTCTAAAGTCTGCTACCCCTTAAAGTAGTAAAAAAAAAAAAGAAGCTAATAGAAGTACCCTATGAAGTGTCTCGTTGACCTAGAATCATGATATTACACACATACATAAACTCACGCCCTTTTCCCCTTGGGGTAAGCAGAAACCACAGAACGCCACTTGCTACGATCCTTTTTTTTTTTTGGGGGGGTGGGAAATCATCAAATAACCCCTCCCGCTCTTGGGCAGAGCGAAAGGGAGTGTCAGACTTCTACTTACTAAAAACCACCCATGTTCCTTCTTAACCCTTCATGTCGAGGCCGCGGTATCTCTTGCGAACAACCCGCAGCCCCGACGGGCGTCGGCCCTTGCAGAACGAACCACAAAACGCCACTTGCTACGATCCTTACATACTCCTTTTGCCTCGTCCTCATTCATACATCTGGTCACACGCACGCCGGTTACGAGTACTACGCACCTGTCCTTTCTGAAGAACGGCACCAATAAGATCAGTGTCATATGTCTTTCTAGGGCGTTTCCCGGCGCTACCACTCACATCTGCCTTGTAAATACCACAAGATATTATTTGGCAAAAAGCAATATCTTACAGCGCATGTAAAGGAAGAAACAGAAAA
Source organism: Diarsia brunnea (assembly GCA_949774965.1). Lineage (NCBI taxonomy): Eukaryota > Metazoa > Arthropoda > Insecta > Lepidoptera > Noctuidae > Diarsia > Diarsia brunnea. The sequence goes on from OX459003.1 coordinate 19,500,892, forward strand.
TTGTAAATTGACAAAGTACCCACAAATATCATCTACGTGCGTTTTTGTGTAATATACATAAGTTCCGTTACTTATTGTTCACGAAATTTATATTTTAGGCCTTATTTTCCGTAGTCAACAAGGAACCCTTATAGTTTCGCCATATACGGACATGGCGAAACTATAAGGGTAAGGGTTCGTCTGTTCGTCTGTCCACGCACCCGCACCAGACGATGTTTTTTTTATATGAATCAGTTTAGTTGGTCCATATATTTTGATGGGCAACTACGGAACCCTACATTGTGCCGTTGTGCGTTGTCCGACATGCACTTGGCCGGTTTTTAATAAATTAAACACTGCTACATTGACTACACGAGTACAGTAGGGTCTTTATAATACAGTATTACCTACGTACCCAGTCTGTGTAGGTTTTGCTGATCTGATATGAATTAGTAACTATGTATTGTAGCAATAATTTTGTAGTTTTACATTAATAATAATAATTTTATTCAGAAAAGAAACACATTTTAGGTTCACAAAAACAATTTTCCAAATAAAAATTAACACATCACTAAAAAGAGTATCGTTGGTGCCTGTACTAAGTATATGAAGATCATTGTATCACAGACACCAGCGCCTTCCAAAATAAGTTACATTATAGATTCGAACGTGCCACAAGGTGAACTCGAGAAGAATATTTCTAATAAACTAAATAGTAAAAGTAATTTAAAAATAATAAATAAACAGACTGTGGCTGCTACTGCGAAATTCCTGAAGGAACAACTCTACAACACTGCCCGGCCTGAGAATCGAACCAAGGACCTCATGCTGCTGCGAGTTGTTCGTAAGAGATACCGCGGCCTCCACATGAAGGGTTAAGAAGCAACATGGGTGATTTTTAGTCAGTAGAAGTCGGACACTCCCTTTCGCTCTGCCCAAGAGCGGGAGGGGTTATTTGATGATTTCCCACCCCCCAAAAAAAAAAAAGGACCTCATGCTCAGTATTAGCTCTTGCGACCAATACTCCTACCAGCATTGTAGGTACACTAGGTACCCATTTTTAGATAAAACTAGCTTATGCCCGCATCTGTTCCCGAGTGGGGTTCGGTAATTCCCCCAGTCCCACGGGATCGTATTACCAGGTTAGAAAGAAAGAAAGAAAAAGTATTTAAGTATTGGTTTCACACAGGACAAAACAAATTGACAAAAAATTAAAAAAGTAAACATTCGGGAAACACTTAAAATTAGCACATATTTAAATTAAATTAAAATTAGTCCCGTACGAAGCCAAAAGGCCACTATCTTTGCATGGTGCTGTAATTTATGATAAACGTTATAATACCTACCGATTCCATGTGTTACTACGGGCTGTTTTTCGATTATTTCAGCCATCCACGTCATTACTTTTTAGTACTCTATGTTAATTTACCTCCTTCCTTATTACTGGACTTGCATGACAACCAATCAAGCTATACGAAACTAGTTTATGTGGATCTCTCGTTGTACGGGAAACCTATACAAAGCGAGGACATGTTACAGGCTTCAAATATATGTAAGCTGTTATTCGTGTTCAGATAGTTTGTCCCGACAGTATTCTTCACGTCGCATAAAATTCTGGCTAGTATATTTTTTTATTTATACTATTTTATATGTACACCAACAGCAGTATAATAAACATCAACAACAAATCAGCTAAATTGGTTGAAGATATCTGCTTCTAAATTGAGTTGCAAGAATCCACCCATAATATAATAAATAATAAAACATACATAATAATACAATAGTGTTAAGCACAGAATTAACACAGGATGGATGAAATGGCGGCAGGTCACGGGAACAACCTGCGACTCCCGCTTTCCTCTTAAACTAAAGGGGAAGATTTATACAACAATGGTTAGACCTGCTGTCTTGTATAGGTCGGAATGTTAGGCCACAAAAGGGATGAACTAACAAATCAATAAAAAGTAGAAAAATTATAATGTCCGTCTAAAACGGTCAAATCAACCTTGGCACATAGGTTGATTTGACCGTTTTAGACGGACATTATAATTTTTACAGTAAAAAAATATAAATTTTACAGTTCGGTACAGGAGAAATTCCTAGTGTGGGGCAAAGTTTTATTAAAAAAAATAAAGGCTACTCAGAGGCGGCATAAAACTATGACACGCTAAGAACTAACCATACGATAAGGAAAATTATGAAATATAACAACACTATAGATTTGCTGGTAGGTACGGTATGTCAATTGTCAATTATCTAAGGCACTATAGGGCAATAACATAATAAATGTTCTCTACGTTTTAGTATTGATTGCTTAATTAATGATGTCTTGTAATCGTAACAAAAACTAAAACCAAACTACTTTTTTGTGTTTTATTTTTTGTTGAAGTCGGTGTTAATTTTTGTTATTAAGTTTTTATTTTTCACTTTTTAGTGGTTCACATGTGCTTACCCCTTTACAGCGTACCCGTGCGATGTTATGTTGTGAACTGGTGTAAATAATAGACAGACATGAGATTTCGGCAATCCCAGACCATTTGCTATCATTTAAATATTGAGGAGTTCCGTTGCCTATGTCGGAAGTTCTTCATCAGATCTTCACCAAATTGAAATGGGACCACTCCGAGATAGTACTCTACCAAAAACTACCCAAATCGCTTCAAGAGTGCCTATAAAATTTAAAGAGTTCTCTCTATTTCTCCAGGATCCCATCATCAGATCCTCACTTGACCATCATGGGACCACCTGGGAAGGATACCCTTTCAGAGAAAATAAAAAAATATAAATGGGTAGCACACTTCGAGTAATCGGGGAAAAAATTCTCCTCTTTTCCCGCCTTTTTGAAGTCGGTTAAAAATAATAACACTATTACAATAAAAAAAAGCATTTTAATATGGCACAATGACTAATGCGGCGTTTACATATTGTAAGTATTTTACGTATTTTCAATTTTACAGCAAACAATTTCGATTTATGAAAGACATACAAAACCTAGAAAAGTGGCAGAAGAAAGGGGAGGACCGTGAAAGTGAAGTGGGGGTGAGTCTTGACTGAAATGATGATGTTACAAAACCTGACAATAGAAGCCTGATATGGTTAAAAAAGAGGTGTCTGACGAAATGACGAGAAAAATCTACCGATTATATTTGGCACCACGTCGGACGGAGTAAACTCGGTGACCAACCTTGGTGAGGATGGCTTCCGCTTAACCCTTCGGCTGTTATTTTTCAGCCACTAGTTCCATCACCATTATCACTTCTGGGTTCACTTCATCAGAGCCAGTCTTCCTGCCTTCCTCTTTCGATGGTTCATCTCGTGGGTACTACAGATTTGGTAGCTTTATCTATTCAGGTTTTTGCTCTATTTTACTCACTTCTAAGTTGTAGTTATCAATCCAGGTTCACCCATTGCACCTTGACTATCGAAACCTTTTAAATGTACGTCACTGTGACTGACTGTGTGAAATCTATTTCCTATGAAAACCAAACAAGATTATGAACAGAAATATGCCGACTAAGAACATTAATGCTAAAACATTATAAGCACATTTACAGATCATGCCGATGCACTTGCAACATTCGTCGTTCTGATTAACAATAACGATATTTCTCTCTTCTCTATTATTCCTCAAAGACACTTGAAACACTCTAGTTTCTTCCTCTTGAAATACATTTCTTGGAGCCACGACCACGTAATGGCTATCCATTTTAATTAAATTAATCCAGCTACTTCAGCCGCGACACAATAAGTAATAATGGTTATAGAATTCTTGTTTTTGCGGAAAAACTAGGTTCATAGCTAGATATCTGTAATGACGGAGTATTTCCTATTTATAATATCGTGCTGGTAGGTCTCAGAGTTTCCGTCTCATCGTCTAATTTCAACGGATAAAATAGATACACACACATAACATCACGCCTGTAATCCCCGAAGGGTTAGGCAGAGGTGTACCTAATAGTACACCCACATTTTGCCAGTCATGTTTAAGTTCCATGTAATATGGGGCGAGCCTATTGCCATCAACCGGGCACAAATCCAGACTCCGTAGCTGTTACTGATAAATTCCTGATGGAAAAAGCCAATAACACTTTGCCCGACCCGGGAAATGAACCCAGGACCTCAAGCACAGCAGTCGCGCTTGCGACCACTAGACCAACGAGGCAGAATAGACACTTATTTAATTATGTTAATTTAATGGAGGTTATATGTATTAATCTTATATTATTATACTATGGGGACCCACAGCACAGCGCTGGTTTTCAATGGTCACCCGTGGAAAAAAACGTACGAAAGTCAAGACAGCTTTAATATTAAGTACTAGCTGTTCCCGGCATGCGTTGCAATGCCCTTTTTCCTACCTACTACCTGCCTGTGTACCAACTACCTACCTACCCTACCTACCTACTACCCTACCTACCTACTACCCTACCTACCTACTACCCTACCTACCTACTACCCTACCTACCTACCTACTACCCTACCTACCTACTACCCTACCTACCTACTACCCTACCTACCTACTACCCTACCTACCTACCTACTACCCTACCTACCTACTACTCTACCGACTACCCTACCTACTCTACTATCCTACTTACTACCCTACCTACTACTCTACCTACTACCCTGCCAACCTACCTACCACTTTCTCACCTTTTAAACCTTCCCTGGACTACCACGAATAATTCAACACTATAATTAGCCAAATCGGTCCAGCCGTTCTCGAGTTTTAGCGAGACTAACGAACAGCTATTCATTTTTATATAATATAGCTGTACCCCGCGTGCGTTGCAATGCCCTTTTACCTGCCTACGTACCAACTACCTACCACCTACCTGTTACCTACCTACCTACATACTACTAATTTCTCACCTTCTCTGGACTGCTACATTTGTTTCAAAACCAAAATTAGACAAATCGGTCTAGCCGTTCTCTAGTTTTAGCGCGACTAACTAACAGCAATTAATTTTTATATTATACACAAACACCATTTGAAAAATCATTTTTCTATTGGGAAAGAAACAGTAATTATTTGTGATTATTGTGATAATGTCGTATGGTCTGTTTGAAGTTGTCATTCGTTGACTGAACAACTGAACGTCACTCAATTGTTTTGCCTTCCCGGAACCTCTCCACTAACACTTGAACTTTATAGTACGGTATTAAAGCTCAAATTGATTTGACGTTTTAGTTACAAAACGTTTGTATGGGAAAAAGAAAAGGGCTGTTTTTAGGGCTTTTCCGGCCATTATTCGAATTTTTCTCGCCGTAAAAACCATCCTTGAACTTCAACGAACATTTTAAAAAAAAAACAGCCAAATCGGTCAAGCCGTTTTCATGCCAAGTCGTGACAACGAAAAACGGGTTTCATTTTTATATATATAGATAGAGGTATATAAATTAGAAAATAAAATAAACAGTGCTTGAAATCTAAAGTACTACAATTATAATGACATAAGAGATGAAAAAATAAAAAAAACTAAAGGTATGATTTGCACGCTAAACAGAACAAACATTTTACAAACAATATCAATGATGTTTATTGTATAGTGTAATTGGGTTCTTAGGCAGGCCGGGGAATCGAACAGGACCTCAAGCACTGCCCCGCCGTGTTATCGTAGCGGCGATTGGCGGCGCCGGTGTCGGCGGACTCTCGCGTCCGGCCCTGGTTCAAACCATGGTCACAGGTCCAGTATTATACACAGGTTGAGTATAATATCGGTTTCGGTTTAAAGATACTTTATTCTCAATAAAAACATAAGTCACTTTCTTGAGAACAATACTAAAAATATAAGTTCGTCATCAGTATTACAACTTAATATTTACCCATCCAATGCATTCATTTCTCCAGAAGTGATCGATCCGCAATTATGTGCTGGCTAAGTTGAGTTTTGAATGCATTGAAAGAGTGTACATTTCTTATACAGGACGGTAATTTGTTATAAAGCTGTGCTCCTTCAAAAGTTAGCATTTTTTTGCCATAGTTAGTTCTTGTTTTCGGTAAAACTAGCAAGCTTGCTCGCCGTGTACTGCGCTGACTAACTTGTTTATATTGAGTGAGTGTTAAGTTTGAGTGAACGCTTTTGTTAAGAATATTTCTGATGAAAATGCATGTGTTGTAAATGTAAAGTTGTTTTATGTTCATTATTTTTGTGTCTTGATAAATTTTGCTGGTAGATGTTAGATATGGGTAGTTAAATAGTATTTTTATGATTTTATTTTGGGTAATTTGAAGTTCAGATAATTTTGTTTTAGCAGCACTGCCCCAAATTTCGATTAAGTTAAGTAGATGTGGCTTTACTAGGGAGTTGTAAATAGTATACCGCAGTTTTAATGGAATACAACGAACAATGTTACGCAGTGACCCGGAGAGTGCCGAAAGTTTACTCTTTAAGTGATCTATGTGAGCATTCCACGTTAGTGAGCTGTCCATTCTTAGACCGAGGTATTTTTCGCATGGTTTTTGCTGTAGCGGGATATCATTAATTGTTAGAGGGTCATAATATGGTGGTATCGATTTATTTTTAGCCTTAAATATTATATAACTTGTTTTAGAGATATTTATTGTTAGGAGATTGAACTGAAACCATGCGAATAGGGTATTTAAATCTTCTTGTGCTTGTGAGATAATGTGATGGATGGAAGATCCGAAGTAAAATAAACAAGTGTCGTCAGCGTATAAGGTAAGGTGACCATGTAGTTTAATTTCGCTTATATTATTTATATATAACGGAGAGGTAACAAGAATGTTATTTTTGGGCAAACCTTCCTCCTCATACATCTTCAGAAAACCATGAAATAATACCAGGAACAAATAGCGTAGACCTTCTTTAATCGTTTCACAAACTTTATAGAATCACAATAATCAGTAATCACGATAGAAAATGGATCAAATGGATGGAGGTTGTAAGGTCGTCCGCTCACGCGCACGTTCTCAGGCAGACTGTCCGCACCGTTGTCGCCCACCCCACTTTTACTTGCCAACAATGACATCACTACCGCCATCTTGTAACAAATGTTACAAGTTTCTTAAATCTACGACTCCCGCTGCGACATATATTAAAAAACAGTAAGGGTCCCAAGATAGATCCCTGTGGGACGCCACATGTAATAGGTAGTCCATCACTTTGGTGATTACCAAGTTTGACCACTTGCGAACGATTTTTTAATATATACAGGTTATTAATATACAGGTTGAGTATTATATATAGGTTCAGTATTCTGCCGCCTTAACCAAAAAGGGCACAACTGCGGAAAAAAAGGTTTAGAAAAATAACCCTTATTAGATTCACCTTTTTGGCTTATTTTTCTAAACCTTTTTTTCCGCAGTTGTGCCCTTTTTAGTTAAGGCGGCAGTATTACATACAGGCTCAATATTATGTACACGTTCAATATTATAGACAGGTTCAGTATTATATACAGGTTCAGTATTATATATATGTTCAGTGTTATATACAGGTTCAGTATTATATACACGGATCACCACTATGCCTGTGGCAATAAACCGTTGTACAGTCCATTTGGCCGAGTAACAATGTCAATTAAATTGTTTGTTTAAGTGGTTGAACTAACTTCGCCTGCAGCCAATACTGATATGATAATAAATGACTTACTTTAGTTGTATGAATTTATAACTCTTTAATGTTATCAATTTTAATCTTAATGAAATCTATTTTATTCTATTGACGAATTTTAAATTAGTACGACAAGATTTTTTTCAGATTGTTAAATGCAAGACAAAGCATTGCTGCCAAAGGAAGTCACTGGGAGAGGGGGGGGGGGCCTCTCCCAGTGACTTCCTTTGAGACGAGGTCCGTAATTCACAGGGGTGCCCTTAGCGATTAGCCCTTAGATTAGTAATCAACCACGGGTGTCCTTGGCTTCCTGGGCTGGTGCAATTTCCATTAATTCTTCACTGCGTGTATTGTCATCTTGGATTTCTCCTGTGCTCGACGTTAATTTAATTTAATCTATGACTTCAGTAAGTGCATTTACTTTCCAGTACGTTAGCGTCAATGATTAGATAAATTATTTTTAGTTTAGTTAATTTTTGTTAAACTCTAATCTTATTTCTCTAGTGATAACAAAGATTTGGTCACTAATGTGAAATTATGGTTTAAGAATTTATTTTCTCAAAAAGAAATTACAATTATTTTACTTACTTGAGAACAATTTGGAATCTAAAAGTTATGGTAAAACATAAAACTTACAAAAAAAAGACGTGTGGCACTGGAGACTGCCGCGGTAAAGCTATTGCATAGCATTTTTTATCAACTTATGCAATTATAATTATTTATTTATTTTATTAATGCAGTATTTTTTTCCTTTGTTTTTTTTTCTTTGATATTAATTCAAGTTACACTTTGAGCGTGGTGACCGATAAAAAAACATTTTTTTTTCTTTTATTAAATAAATGAGTGTTAAGTTTTTTTCGTTACGGAATTTCCGGATTCGGTCCCCACGCTCAAGGCCCGCGATAGAAGCTATGCAATAGCTTAAAAAAAATCTAACTTCAATCATTAATCTATCTTTATTTCTAAATTCAGACGGTTTACTATCTGTTCATAATATTTGGCATTCATTCTGCACATTTCGTAATAATTCGTGAAAATTACTAACACAGTTATGTTACTTTCACGAACCAAATGCTTAGGTACAAGTTTACAACCTACCTATCAGACATGCACTTTTTATAATTGTATGTTGTACACAGACAAGTGTTAGCTAGTTTTATCTTATTTTAACAAACAGAAAAAAGTACAACAAAGCATAATCAATGATTATTTTAATTACGCACGTTATCAAAGTTCGATTATTTAAAAGCAAACATAAGATTTTGTTTGTTTATAACCAACGTTTGTTCGGAAGGTGTTGATAGATACGAAAACAATAATTATCTTTTATATTTGTCTAAAAATCAACTAACCCGCTAACCCACACGTTAAAATCGTGCGAACAGTGCGTATTAGACAAAGAGTGAAACATATTCCGGAACACGTACAACAGTTATCCGGGGAGCAACAATCTTCCGTTTCTTCTGGTTCACGGCCAGTATACAAATCCATGTCTTCTTCGAAAACTTGTGTAATGGTACCAGCTTGGTCCACGACATATATCGTTCTTTCGGGCATTTTGAATTAGAGTGTCGCGTCGTCTGTGGAGATAACCTTTTGACTTTGGAATTAACCCTTTTGCTGTAGAATTAACACTTTGGCGGTAGAATTCACCCACTGGCTATGCAATTAACACACTGGCTGTAAAATAAACACTTGGCTGTAGAATTATTCCTTTGGTTGCGAAATTACTCTCCAACCATAGGATTAACACTTTGTCTGTGGTAGCAACCCGTTGTACAGTCCATTTGGCTGAGTTACAATGTTATGATTCTTAAAGTGGTTGAACTAACTTCGCCTGTAACCAATACTGATATGACAATAAATGACAACATTTTAGATACATGAATTAAGAACTCTGTAATGCTATCAATCTTAATCTAATCGTAGTATTCTATTGACGAATATTAAAGTATGATAAGAAAAAAAATGATTGTGAAACGCAAGGCAAATGTGCTAATAACTTGTGAAAATACATGTGCCATAGTTGGAACTTTAACTTTTAGTCTAGAATCTGGACCATACTTAGGAAAAAATATTAAATTATTTGTAAATCCCAGCTAAGAGGCACATGGCTATAACGCCTAAATAATATTTACTAAATATTTTTTTTTAATTTGTGCTTATAAATGGAATAGAATATCATAAACAAACAATGATTTATAATAAAAAACTAAAAACCCCGAATGAAAAACCTGAAAAGCAAAAAACAAGCACATTTTAAATTAAACAAAATTTGGAAGCTAGTTTTTTAACTACTTTTTATTTCCAACTTTCTAGTTATAGTCGTACGTAAAATACTTCGCAGACGATTTGACTTATTTATACGATTTGTCACTATGAATTTCTTTTAAGCATATAAGTTGCATATATTATTGTGATCTCTTTTTAAAACCCTTCATTTTGATACAACGATATCCCACGCCACGGGCTTTGAGAGAAAATATCATCTCCACTTTTAAGTTAGTGTACTAGAGATACCCTAAAAGAATAATTTTCGAGATTTTATTTTATCACTTTGTCGACGTAACTCATCTGTATTTTCATGCAAATTACAGCTTTCTAGTACTAAGCGACTACATACTGAGGGCAATTAGCATTGTCTTTGTCTGGGTGTGGTTTTAATGGAACAGTATCACCAAGGTTGCTTTTGCTTGCGGTTAACTTGCTTTAATTGGCTCTTTTCTCCCACGGCTTACCGTACTTACGTAGTAATCGCATTGGGGGAGGGGGGTTATTAAAGTGCGGTTTAGAGAAAAGAACCGCTTGACTCCTATCGAGATTTACCTCGATTTTTCACTTCCGGAACCAAGCGCCCAAGACTAAGAAGGAACATGGCTGCTTTTTAGTCAGTAGAAGTCTGACACTCCCTTCCGCTGCGCCCAGAGCAGGAGGAGCCATTTGATGATGTACCACCAACCTCAAAAAAAAATCCTGTCTGATAGGCTAATCTGGCTGCTCTGAAATTCCTGATGGAAAAACCCAATAACACATTGCCTGACCCGGAAATTGAACCCAGGACCTTCTGCTTAGCAGTCGCGCTTACAATTGCAACCACTAGACCAACGAGGCATTTTTTATAGGAAATTAATAAATAGCAGTTTCTTTACACACCACATGGTAAAAAAAACATCATGTACTTAATAAAACCATATTTTATTAGCACCAATTGGTCAATCTTAACCACAGTACACAATGAGAATTGATTATTCCCATTCGGGTAACTAAATGTCGTTTATATTGATATACGCTTAATTATAAACATCAGTCTAATAGTCACCGACATACAAGTGCATTTACCAAGCACAACGTCAAGCAAGTTAAAAGAGAATGTGTAACGAGGGAACAATCACAGCAATATAGACAATGTCCGATACAATCACTACAGCAGCTGTTCTCTCCGGCTTTACTAACTGATTCACTAGAACATCTCTTCATTAAAGAATCCAACTTATCAGCGCATTGATTCCCATCGTCCTCTTCCACTGGTATCGTAGCTCCATCTAGCGGGTGTTTGGTGTATCTCACTGAATTCTGCGCAGTAACGATTTGTTCTTCGTCCATCGTACTTCAAGTATTATTGACACCTTATTAAGGTGTCTGTTCTCTATCAAGTTTCTCTAAGTAACTCACAGAGATGTTATATATTGGCACTCTAAGTTGAGGCAGCCCCTGAGCCTAGCCTGCTTAGCTAAGCCTACTATTCATTTAAAATTAAACACTTTAGTCTGTGTGAAGTTATGTAGGTTAGTGTTTTTAGGTAACAAACACTACACCAATATCCAGTTTTTTTATTACAAAAAGTCAGACAAACACTATTGTGTACTTATTAATACAGATTGGATGTAATGAAAATGATTAATGATTCATTTGTAAACGAAATACGTCTTTCATTGCTCGCGCCGCGGTCCATACTGAACCGAGGTCAGCTGATGGACAATGAACTAATATAGGCATCATTAGACCGGCATGACTCACACTAGTGCACTCGTAAATTCCCATAGATACAGTATTTACGTGGCGGATTGTCAGAATTTATTCGGTTAGGTTTATGTGAACAATAGAATGTAAACACAGTGGGTGCGATACACTGTCATAATTAAACTAACAAATCACACAATGAATCAGGTATGTAAAATTCCGCGACGCCTCAACTCCGTTGCGATTAGGCACTAATGTTGTTCGTGTCCCTTTCGATTGCTCGGCCAGATTGTCGTAGAAGTAAAACGACTACGTCAACATTCTTCCTGAGAGAACAAAACATCACGACTCTGTAGAAGCTTGGCGTGGTGTGGGTAGACTTGTAATGTCGCGTGATGTCACCACCGGCGCACTTGCGATTCATTGCATGTCCGTACCAAAGTCTGAACCCCACATACATTAAGGCCGTTGCGTTGCTAAAATTCCAAAAACGACGTATGTTTAAAGAAATTTGTTGAGGAATCCTTCCGTACGATTTCCATATAAAAAATATATGTTATGCTTAAAGTCATCACAAATAATTCGTATTGTTTAAAATTTTAATAAACCTTCACATTATTTAATAAAAAATCGTAGTATGTCTTAACCTAAATCGAATTTTGTCTCTGTAACGGCTGAATAGTTCGGTATGAATTTTATACCCAAAAATACGTAGTGATGTATTTATCAATCCGTATTGTTTATTTTCTCTGATTTGTAATAAAATTTTAAAATAATAAATTAATTCCCGACATTTTGAGGCAAATGCGGCGCGAGACCCGTCGCGCATACTCGGAACGCGCTGCGCCAGTGTCTCGATGACTGTTGTCACGGGTGGACTGCACGCATGTCATTACTTCACAAATAAAATTCAAAAGTTCACGTTTTTAATGTTTTCTGAATTAAAACATATTGTAAATTGTATAGTTATCAATATTTCGTAAATTAAGAACAGAAAATAAGTTTGTAAATATATTTAAAGTAGTTTGTAATTTCGTTTTGTTGTTTGCACCTATCATAGACTAAGCTGACTATGCCTAATAAACGTAAAGTGACGCGTGGCCGTGGCCGAGCTCTCCAAAACTATTGGTAAATTACCTACGTTTCTTAGTAGATATTTTGGTATATAGATATATTATCTATGATATTATTTTAATTTTGGACTGCCTCGTTGGTCTAGTGGTCGTAAGCACGATGCTGAGCATGAGGTCCTGGGTTCGATTCCCGGGTCGGGCAAAGTGTTATTGGGTTTTTCCATCAGGAAATTATAAGTAACAGCCACGGAGTCTGGATTTGTGCCCGGTTGATGGCAATAGGCTCGCCCCTATTATATGGGACTTAAACATAACTGGCGAAATGTGGGTGTACTATTAGGTACACCTCTGCCTAACCCTTCGGGGATTACAGGCGTGATGTTATGTTATCTAACTATTTTGTCTTGAGATTTTCGTTTGATGGAAAATGGAGATCTAGATAACTGATGATGTCTCGTACCTAATGATGGTCTCTCATACTACATGATACATTTTGAAGGTCTGATGAAGACCAGGTAACTGCTTATCGGTTCTCAGTCACGGAAATAGTCAGAATGCTCCAACTTTCAGCTTTTATCTCATTGAGCACGGATGCTACTACATGATACATTTTGAAGGTCTGATGATGATCAGCTAAGTGCTTATCGGTTCTCAGTGACGGATGTAGTTAGAATGACCTAGCTTTCAGATTTTATCTTATTGAGCACGGATGCTACTACATGATACATTTTGAAGGTCTGATGATGACCAGCTAAGTGCTAATTGGTTCTCAGTGACGGATATAGCTAGAATGACCTAGCTTTCAAATTTTATCGATCTGAGCACGGATGCTACTACATGATACATTTTGAAGGTCTGATGATGATCACCTAAGTGCTTATCGGTTTTCAGTGACGGATGTAGTTAGAATGACCTAGCTTTCAGATTTTATCTTATTGAGCACGGATGCTACTACATGATATATTTTGAAGGTCTGATGATGACCAGCTAAGTGCTTATCGGTTCACAGTGACGGATATAGCTAGAATGACCACCATCAGGTAAATGGCACCATCAGTCTCCAAGGCCTCTTCGAGATCTTTCGAATAAGTCGTGTGTGGACACGACGGTTCTACGTGGTGCCGTCAATGAGATCCTATACCCACCTTCGGAGTCCACCATCAGGTACGAGACATCATCAGTCATCCAGATCTTCTTCCATCAAACGAAATTCTCAAGACAAAATAATTAAAACGATAAAACAATTAACACCATTAAAACAATAACATACATTACATAACATCGCGCCTGTAATCCCCAAAGGGTTAGGCAGAGGTGTACCTAATAGTAGGCGTGATGTTATGTTATGTGTGTTATTATTTTAATGATTTTAATTGTTTTATCGCTTTTAGCGATAAAACAATTGTGGCAAAGAACAATTGTAGTCGTTCTTGTAGCACGGACGCTACTACATTTTGAAGGTCTGATGATAACCAGCTAAGTGCTTATCGGTTCTCAGTGACGGATATAGCTAGAATGACCTAGCTTTCAAATTTTATCGATCTGAGCACGGATGCTACTACATAATACATTCTGAAGGTCTGATGATGACCAGCTAAGTGCTTATCGGTTCACAGTGACGGATATAGCTAGAATGACCACCATCAGGTAAATGGCACAATCAGTCTCCAAGGCCTCTTCGAGCTCTTTCAAATGAGTCCACACACGACGGTTCTACTCAGTGCCATCAATGAGATCCTATACCCACCTTCGGAGTCTACCATCAGGTAGCTGGTATCATCAGTCTGCAAGGCTCCCTCGAGCTCTTTCAAATGAGTCCAAACACGATGGTTCTACTCAGTGCCGTCAATGAGATCCTATACCCACCTTCGGAGTTTACCATCAGGTGCGAGACATCATCAGTCATCCAGATCTTCATCTTCCATCAAACGAAATTCTCAAGACAAAATAATTAAAAGCGATAAAACAATTAACACCATTAAAATAATAACATACATTACATAACATCACGCCTGTAATCCCCGAAGGGTTAGGCAGAGGTGTACCTAATAGTAGGCGTGATGTTATGTTATGTATCTTATTATTTTAATGGTGTTGAGACCTCGAGAACGCCTTGGAGACTGATAATGTCATTTACCTGATGGTGGACTCCAAAGGTAAGTAAAGGATCTCATTGACGGCACTGCGTAGAATCGTCGTGTTTGGACTCATTTGAAAGAGCTCGAGGAGGCCTTAGAGACTGATGATGCCATTTACTTGACGGTGGACTTCGAAGGTGGGTACAGGATCTCATTGACAGCGCTGCGTAGAACCATCGTGTTTGGACTCATTTGTATATTATGTTATCACTTATTTTTATGAATGCTGGTTAACCAGTTATTGGCGACTGTGTAAGTTTGAGACTAAAAAACCTATATACTTTATGATATGTTGTACACAGAAGCTGTTGGTAAACCTATATTAATAAATAAATAAATAAATTTGACAGAGCTCGAGGAGGCCTTGGAGACTGATGGTGCCATTTACCTGATGTTGGTCATTCTAGCTATATCCGTCACTGTGAACCGATAAGCACTTAGCTGGTCATCATCAGACCTTCAAAATGTATCATGTAGTAGCATTCGTGCTCAATAAGATAAAATCTGAAAGCTAGGTCATTATAACTACATCCGTCACTGAAAACCGATAAGACTTAGCTGATCATCATCAGACCTTCAAAATGTATCATGTAGTAGCATTCGTGCTCAATAAGATAAAATCTGAAAGCTAGGTCATTCTAACTACATCCGTCACTGAAAACCGATAAGACTTAGCTGATCATCATCAGACCTTCAAAATGTATCATGTAGTAGCATTCGTGCTCAATAAGATAAAATCTGAAAGCTAGGTCATTCTAACTACATCCGTCACTGAGAACCGATAAGCACTTAGCTGATCATCATCAGACCTTCAAAATGTATCATGTAGTAGCATCCGTGCTACAAGAACGACTACAATTGTTTTTTGCTACAATTGTTTTATCGCTAAAAGCGATAAAACAATTAAAATCATTAAAATAATAACATACATAACATAACATCACGCCTACTACTAGGTACACCTCTGGCTAACCCTTTGGGGATTACAAGCGCGATGTTATGTAATGTATGTTATTGTTTTAATGGTGTTAATTGTTTTATCGTTTTAATTATTTTGTCTTGAGAATTTCGTTTGATGGAAGATGGAGATCTGGATTACTGATGATGTCTCGTACCTAATGGTGGACTCCGAAGGTGGGTATAGGATCTCATTGACGGCACTGAGTAGAACCATCGTGTTTGGACTCATTTGAAAGAGCTCGAGGAGGCCTTGGAGACTGATGATACTAGCTACCTGATGGTAGACTCCGAAGGTAATTATAGGATCTCATTGATGGCACCACGTAGAACCGTCGTGTGTGGACTCATTTGAAAGAGCTCGAAGAGGCCTTGGAGACTGATTGTGCCATTTACCTGATGGTGGTCATTCTAGCTATATCCGTCACTGTGAACCGATAAGCACTTAGCTGGTCATCATCAGACCTTCAAAATGTATCATGTAGTAGCATCCGTGCTCAATAAGATAAAATCTGAAAGCTAGGTCATTCTAGCTATATCCGTCACTGAGAACCAATTAGCACTTAGCTGGTCATCATCAGTCCTTCAAAATGTATCATGTAGTAGCATTCGTGCTCAGACAGATAAAATTTGAAAGCTAGGTTATTCTAACTACATCCGACACTGAGAACCGATAAGCACTTAGCTGGTCATCATCAGACCTTCAAAATGTATCATGTAGTAGCATCCGTGCTCAATAAGATAAAAGCTGACAGCTGGAGCAATCTAACTATATCCGTCACTGAGAACCGATAAGCACTTAGCTGGTCATCATCAGACCTTCAAAATGTATTAAGTAGTAGCATCCGTGCTCAGACAGATAAAATTTGAAAGCTAGGTCATTCTAACTACACCAGTCACTGAGAACCGATAAGCACTTAGGTGGTCATCGTCAGACCTTCAAAATGTATCAAGTAGTAGCATTCGTGCTCAGTTAGCTGAAAGCTGGAGCATTCTGACTATTTCCGTGACTGAGAAGCGATAAGCAGTTACCTGGTCTTTATCAGACCTTAAGAATGTATCGTAGGAGTACCTGTGCTCAGTGAAATAACTAATGAAAGCTAGGTTATTACTTCATTAGTCAAAGTGTATAATTTATTATTAAATATTTTATTCATACATTATGATGTAGGTACTCCAAGAGAAACAAAATATGTTAGGCAAATACGATGACCACTCTGCGACACATTTCTGTTCTTTGTTACGTTTTTCTGTAGTACAGTCGTTTGCCGGTAGGGGCCGAAAAATAAACAAAAGCCAGTACAGAGGTCAAATCGTCAAAGTCATCGACTGCTGTGATCCCCTTAATTTCAAAACAGAAGGAACAGATATCTAATAGGACTTTGTGGCTAAACCAAGATGGTAACAACCGCATCATGGGTAGGTCTTCAGGCTTAAGCTGCTCTTACCAAGATCGGCCGAAAGAAACGAGGTAAAATAGTACATACAGAGTTTCCTCCGTGCCTCAAAAATCAGTTGAGTGGATGGTCCCGTTTGCCATTTGTAGATATTTGATAATCGTTACCAGGTGGCCAGAAACTCTGACATCCAGTCTTACCAAGTACCTGGATTTTGGAGATCAGATAGATAACAATGGCATTAAATAAACGTACTGTGGTTTAAATAAACTTAATTTAATTTTGATTCCCTGCACTACAAATTTCTCCTGTATCGTGGTCATTCGTGGGTGCGCTTACAAACATTTTTTACATTACACAAACATTTGTTCCGTACAGGGATCGGACCCGCAACACGAAGTATCGTCAATTCATTGCTAAACAGTATTTTTCCTTGCTATACCGAGGTAAAATTATTCTTAGGTGAAATGAGGACACCACTTTAGTCCACTATGTTCAGGGTGCTATAGTAACCGAGGTGAACATAGTGGAATATCACCCAGGTGACTAAACCAATTTATTTTATTTTTTTTTTTGTGGGTGGAAAATCATCAAATGGCCCCTCCCGCTCTTGGGCAGAGCGAAAGGGAGTGTCAGACTTCTACTGACTAAAAACCACCCATGTTCCTTCTTAGCCCTTCATGTCGAGGCCGCGGTATCTCTTGCGAACACCCGCAGCCCCGACGGGAACACCCGCAGCCCTGACGGGAAACCAATTTATCTGCATTTGATAGTGCTAATCCGCAAAAGCTTTACCGACTACAGAAATAAAAAAAAAATATTACAAAATTATATTATTTTTTAAACACGAAACAATAATAAAATATATTATTTTGGTGCCGTCTTTTCCTTTTCGTTAATCGCTGAAATCTGTATGTCTTCGAATGGGCGAGTACCATTGGTTTCTACAGGATCACCTGGAAATAAAATTAACGTACCATCAAGATTTAACCAGTTTTGTTTGGGCCCCATGTCATTGTAATCCATACATATTGCCACCAGGCACAAATACCGAGCCAGGATTGCTTGGAGAAACTCTTATTACATAATTATTTTATCCAAAAACACTGCCCAAAAGGGTGGTAAGGGAAGGCATTCGTCCAGCAGTAGGACACAATGACCTGCCAAAAAAGAAACGTTGTCCGACCTGTGGAACGATCTCGGGACCCGCTTACTACCAACTATTAGACCAACAAAACTTATCTATTTATGCTTTGACCAAACTGAGAGGAATCCCATGAAGTTTCGACTGAGCACTTCGATTCTTTGAATCACCCAGTTTGAAGTAAGTTTACAAACTCGACGTGATTGAAGTATTTGGTCCCGCATTGGATAAACTCCATTTATAACCAGATACAAATCGCATTCAGCAACCCACTCTCAATAGTAACGCTTGCGACCACTAGGTACTATAAACTAGACCTGCTGGAGCACCACCGCGACAGCAGGCAAGTAAGCCAGTGCCAACACCATGGTCTAAACTCAATCGGGTTAAAGAGAGTGTGTTTAGTTTCAGAGTATTTTTGAAGCTTAGATGTTTGAATCATATTTCTAAGCTAAGTGGAGGAATGTGGAGTATGTGTGCGTGTGCCCGAGCACCAATAAGTACGTAAGGATAAACGTCACCCGTCGGGGCTGCTGGTTGTTCGCAAGAGATACCGCAGCCTCGACATAAAGGGTTAAGAAGGAACATGGTTGGTTTTTAGTCAGTAGAAGTCTGACACTCCCTTTTGCTCTGCCCAAGAGCGGGAGAGGTTATTTGATGATTTTCCACCCACCAAAAAAAAGGGATAAACGTCAATGGGGCGCCGTCGCCTCCTTCTGCGAAGCAGTGGTGCTAGCTAAGGAGGTGGCGGAACGTGAGAGGGAGCGAACCTCTAGTCCCAGCCACCGCGGGAGACGCTCCGGGCGTCGGGGGTCACGTGACGGCTTCCGGGCACCGTAGACGCGGGCCTGTGGACGGTGAGTAATGGGCTAGCTCGCCGCCCGTCCGTCTTATGACGAAAACAGGCCGTGTCGACGGCGCGTTCGTGTTCCACGCGTGCCTCAAAGAGATGTCAGCAACATGGAAGGGTCCCGCAAGGGCCGACGCCCGTCGGGGCTGCGGGTTGTTCGCAAGAGATACCACCGGCCTCGACATGAATGGCTAAGAAGAAACATGGGTGGTTTATAGTCAGTAGAGGTCTGACACTCCCTTTCGCTCCCTCGAAGAGCGGGAGGGGTTATTTGATGATTTTCCACCCGCCAAAAAAAAAGAAAAAAGGGCTACACGTCAGTGCGTTACTACCAAGCAGTGGTTCCACTCATCTGTCCTCGAACTTAACATTTATAACATAAATCATCGTCACCATCTTCCTGCCCTTGTCCCATTTTACCTGGGGGTCGACGCAACACGTTTTATTCTACCGTTCTACACTGCCAGACGTCACGGCATCGTTTACTCCTTTCTCATTCATACCATTTCTTACACAATCCATCAATCTCTTCTCACTAGCAATATACTATAAATCATTTCAGCCATAAGACGTCCACTGCTGAATATAGGCCTCCCCCAGAAGGGGGGGATTTGCCATAATCGCCAGTATGGTTGTTACAAAGGCACAGAGAACGCTGCTGCCCATTCTCTGGTAAGTCCCTTAGTCGCCTCTTACGACACCTACGGGAAGATATGGGATGGTGTTATTCTTTACGTCCGACACCATACGGAATAAATATCATATTATAATAAATATCTAAATATATTTTTACTGTAACGTTAAAAAGACCCGTAGGTACCTACGTACCTTCTACAATATAACTCCTCCCTTTGAAGAAAACGATAATAGGTGCTCGTCGCCAAACTAGTACCATTATGATAGCAGCCGTCACTATGACCAGTACTGGGATGAAAATGGAAACCCAATGTTGTTGTAACCTGAAAGACAACATTTAATTTCAAAATCAAAGCATTTACTTCAAGTAGGCCAGTCATCTTCTTGACGTATCGATGTTACGTCTATATTATTAACTAGCGGACGTCACGCGGTTTCACCCGCGTAGTTCCCGTTCCCGTGGGAATACAGGGATAAAAAGTAGCCTATGTCACCCGCGGATAGTGTAGCTTCCCAACGGTGAAAGAATTTTTGAAATCGGTCCAGTAGTTTCGGAGCCTATTCGTTACAAACAAATAAACAAATCTTTCCTCTTTATAATATTAGTGTAGATGTTTGGGTCCAGTAGGTGGCCCCGTTTATTGCAGCGGCAGAGGCGCTATTTAGGTTGTCAAGATACTGGCACTTTTTGACTGTCAAAAACAAGACAAAACTAAATGATGCTACAGTTAGGACTGTAGCATCATTTAGTTTTGTCTTGTCATAAGGCACAATCACTGTGGATGTACCGAGTACTGTGGTTTCAATACAACATGGCTGTATTCGTCAAAGGGTAATCAGGCAGAAGACACCACTTTTGGCAGAAGTTTTAAATACAGAGTGTATGAAAAGGCCGTGGATACGCAATCTTCTACTCACAAATTCTATACTCCACAACGCGAGTCTATGTCTTAATAACTACTTACCATGGCATAGTTTTCATTGATGCAGTATTTGTTGTGTCATCTGAATGTGCACTTGCATTATTTGGATTTGTCGTTGATTGTGTTACCGTACTCTTATGATAAGAATGTGTTGTTTCATCAGAAGGATTATTCAAAGATTCCGTACTCGTATTATCAGGGTATGAATTAATATCAGAAGAAATGTTCAGTGATCCTGTATGTGTGGCATCTGTAGTGCTCGTTCCATGTGAATATCCCGTTACACGCGTGTTTGTGTCAACTGTACTAGTATAAACTGGATTTTTGACTGTTGGCGTTTTTTTGTCACCAAAACCGACATATGAATTGACAAAAACGTCGGGATAATAATCATCATAAATAGACACATCATCAAATATGTCGTCGTAATCCCGTGAGAGGCGGTCGGTTCTGACGGGTTCTATGGGGACACATTTCATCTTATCCGTATCGACGTGGTAGCCAAGAAAGCAACTGCATTTGTGTGGGGCTATACACGTTCCGTTGCCACACCCCGGTGTACACTCTGGCTCACAGACACCGCTCTGCGATTTCCTGTATCCTGGATTACATACACAATTGTCTGGAGAAACACAGGTTCCGTTACCACAAGGTTCCGAACAAATTGGGTCACAATGGTTATTTGGAGCGTCTTGAATCTCTTTTAAACGCCATCCAGAATTGCAACGGCAAGTTTCGGGTGCAGTACAGAATCCATTGTCGCATCCGTTAGAACAATACGGTTCACAGAGATTCTTCTCGGATTTTCTGTAGCCAGGGAGGCATTCACATGTTTCTGGTGAAACGCAGGTGCCATTTTGGCATGGCTCGGTGCAGACAGGGTGGCAGGTGGTATTCACAAACTTATATCCGAAGTCACATTGGCATGTGTCGGGAGCAACGCAAGCACCGTGGTCACAGCCTTTCTTGCAGGAAGGGAGACAGTTGTGCCTAACTTTGGGGTCGGGAATGTACCCAACGTTACAAGCACATTCAGCTGGAGCTCTGCAGTGTCCATTGTTACAAGCTGGCATGCATATTGGCTCGCATACAATGTCGCTGAAATTATAAATAAATACTCATTAGGGCGGCGATATTAGGAAGTCTTTTGAAAGCGTCACATTTGTAACAGGACCCCCACTACAGTTAAATTAATCTGCCGAATAGTCACAGTGGTATTATTTGTAAATTATTTGATGTAGGTAGCAGTGACGAGGCGTTAAGTATAAGAAAGGGGAAGCCGATGAAACAAAAAAAAATGGGTTTTTTTTCTATTTATTTTAGATATTTTTCTGTTTGTTTAAAAATGAAAAAAAATAATATTTTTATCCACAGATCGGATAATATACTATTGATCTAAAGTACATAATAATTCGTTTTTTTTTACTCTTTTTATTTACTTAATTTTCAAAAGGGAAGCCTGTCAGAATGGGCTTATAGGCACGCCTCGGTACTGGTAGGTAGGTACCTGTCATTGGATGAGTCGTCTGTCCTGATGTAGCCGCTGCAGCAGTACTTTACAGTCTCCCACTTTCTTTTCTGAAACATTAAAAATGGATATTAAGTCAAACACTTAAATCGTTATTAATTGAATACCAATTGAATGAATCGCTGCCCATTACTATAATTGTCGATAGTTTTTTAAGGTGACCAGCACAATAATTCCTTTTATTTGGTTTTATATAAAACACGATTCTGTTATGTATCAAAAAGGTACTTTTATTTGACAAAGAAAGGAACAGACATACATCAAGGTACAGTGGTAACCTGAGGGCGGGCCGCAGTAAGCGTTACTTTAAATAATACTTTTTAAATATGTTATTATTAACCTAGTAGATATAAAAACTATTTTCAAACAATCGCAATGAGTTAATACAGTGCTTAATTATTTTTCAATCCTATTCTAATACTAAAATTATAAGATGTATATTATAGGTATTGAATTAATGTTTAGAGCAATTTTTAAATGTGGTAGCCAGTAAGGATTATCACCGGAAGTATATCATTTTTTATACTCATTTTTAGCGATGTTTTGATATACTTCTACTATCTTTGCAGTCGGAAGTGCAATTTTTGCAACGTCACCTTTGACAGATTGTAGTAGGTTGATGTGCTGGCGTCTGTACCTACTTACCATATTCCATTCAACGCCATAGTGTGTGACCCCTCTACAACTATCAAAGACAACATTATGGCTTAGGCGAAAAATAAACCCACATAACATAACATCTCTATCCCCACAGAACAGATCTTTTATCTGTTCTGTGTCTATCCCCATCATCCCCGAAGGGTTAGGCAGAGGTGTACCTAATAGTACACCCCCATTTCGCCAGTTATGTTTAAGTCCCATGTAATAGGGGGCGAGCCTATTTTTTTTTTTTTAAATGGGACAAGCCCGCCACACTATTCCCAAACCACTGTAACTCCTGTTAGCCAGAATCAACAGTGGCGACCACAAGAAAAGCGCCGAGACAATGAAGCTCGACGAAGTCCCAGGGAAACGATTTAACTGTCTTGGATCCCGCAACGAAATTAATCAGAAAAGAATAGCGGAGGAGTAGGAAAAACATAATTTCCACTTCCCTCCATATCAGCAGGAGACAGAACAGAACAAGGCCAATAGGCATACAGGGACGTATACAGGGCGAGCCTATTGCCAAATCAACCGGGCACAAATCCAGACTCCGTAGCTGTTACTGATAAATTCCTGATGGAAAAAGCCAATAACACTTTGCCCGACCCGAGGATCGAACCCAGGACCTCATGCTCAGCAGTCGCGCTTGTGACCACTAGACCAACGAGGCAGTCAACAGAAAAAAAAGTCAAATACAATAACAACTAAAACCACTCTAACTTTCACGTTCAGCAAAACTTTACTAACATTATGAGAACTGGACTGAACATTTATTTATTTAGGTATTCAGTAACACATGTATACATTTAATTTTGTTTTAACAGGTAATACCCAAGCTAACAAAAGTAGTCCAGAACAAAAGCTAACAAAAGTTACTAACAGTCCAGTCCCAACCCAAGTAACGGGTCTGGGTAGAACCACAAGTTACACAATGGACAACATACTAAGTGTCACCCTCTGGAATTCCGCCAAAGAACAAGAAAATACGTCCATACACCGAGCTACAGTGTTCTCAACTGGCGCAAACTTTAAACATGGATTTTCTCAAATCTAATGATTCCAGGTGTGCTTACAAAGTTGTCAAACTATGGTTTATTCCGTTCTGCCCCCAGTTCTGCAGTTGCAACTATCTGTCCCATTTGTCACCACTGGTGGTAATTGCGTCTGTGTCAGTTGCATTTACACCTACCTTTGTCCCCATCTAGGAGGATTAGGTAGGTAAGTACAATGATGTAATGTTCCTACCTAAGTCACGCAGATATAATAATAATGAGTAATAAATATTTTTTCTTTCTTTCTAATTAAGTTTTATTACTTACCTGTACGTATCTGCGATTGATGGAAGTGGACCACCGTGTTTTAATACACCCGTAACCAGAAAAACACTGGCCATGATAGGACGTGATATAAGGAGTACTAAAGGTTTCTTCCACCAGTCGTGTTACTCTGAAAAAATAAAGAAAATTAACATTCATTTCAATATGCTTAAGTAGGTACTTGAAAATCGGATAATCTCTACTAATACCTACCAATACGTATATCATAAAGCTGAAGAGTTAAATTGGTTGAACGCGCTAGTCTCAGGAACTACTGGTTGGAATTGAAAAAATATTTTGGTGTTGGAAAGTCCATTTACCAAGGAAGGCTATAGACTATATTCCACGTGGATGAAGTCGCCGGCAATATTGGTTTTTTAACCTTAGTTAACTAGTGTGTTAAGTGTTTAGACCGATACGGGGGTCGGTGCAAGCCTATTAATCTACATCACGTATAAAATGCTGAAAATGAAAATAATGTCCGGTAGGTACCACAACTACTGAATATAAGGTCAATGGGTCGTCTTAGCGTATTTTGTAATGTTTTTTGTATGCAGACTGGGAACACCCATGAGTTTAATTTATTATCGTATTGTGGGTGTCACCCAGTATACATACTCATCATCACCTGCCCAGCCTTTTCCCAACTATGTTGGGGTTGGCTTCCAGTCTAACCGGATACAGCTGAATACCAGTATTTTACATGGAGCGACAGTCTTGCCCAAAGAAATATAAAATACAGTAGGTATTTCTATGGTCTTACTCCTTGGTAAGACTGGGTGTCAGCCTTGCGAGCCTACCAACGCGGCAACGGCTTGACATGCTCTCCGAGGCATGGAGGAAACTCAGTATGTACTGGGTGGTCACCCATCCACAGAAACACACAAACTTAAGCACGCGCGGCGTAACCTGAAGATTGATCCGATACTCACCTACTTAAAGTAACAATATATTTATTTACAATCATTATTGACACTTACGCTTCAGTTCGTTCACAAAACTTTCCATCCACCTCATATAATAATATAGAATAAATAATAGCACAAAAGCAAATCACAAAAAAAAAATTCGTCATTTTTGTACGGACACGTTTAATAATAAATAGGTTTAGTCACTGTTTTGAACTATACCTAATTAATGTGATTATGACTGTTCATAATAATCATTTGCTTCGTTCTGAACGAACATATTGATAGCGGTAGGACACAAGCGTAGGGTGACAACTTATCCGTCGGGGCTGCGGGTTGTTCGCAACAGATACCACGGCCTCGGACATGAAGGGCTAAGAAGGAACATGGGTGGTTTTTAGTCAGTAGAAGTCTGACACTCCCTTTTCGCTCTGCCCAAGAGCGGGAGGGGTTATCTCATGACTTTCCACCCGCCAAAAAAAAAATTGTGACAACTTACACTGAAAACTTGAACATAATACCTGCCACGAATAAAAGTCTAAACATAATTTTGAAAGTAGTGAACAGGTCAAAGAATTCGACAAACTTAAAATAAATAATTCAAAAAAAAAAACCTTATTAATAGGTACCTACATAGTTTGCGTCTGTTAGATTGTCCAAAAATATTGGATACGTATTTTTTTGTTTTATCAAATCAATAAAAATTGACGAAGATAAAACGCGTCAAAGATTTGAGTGGGGGTTGTGACGTCACTCACCGGTAAAAAATGTCATACAAATGTCTTAGAATATGACGTCACACGAGTTTTCAAAGCACTGTATCGTCTTCATTGTTTGTTTACGTGAAAAAAGAAAAAATACGTGTCCAACTCCAAAGTTTTCAGAAATCTATCTGACGGACTAATTAGATTTTTTTTGTTAACTATTAGAGAAAGGCACCTATAATACAGGGTGTAAACGAACCCTTCACGCATCCGACAACCAAGCATTCTGTACATCAAACCAAGCACCCCTACGCAAAAATTTTTGCTGGGAAATGACTTTTTTTTGGGGTCAAAAATTACATTTTACGGTAAAACTCAAAGTAGCACTCTTAAAACATTGTGCTAATGGATGCTTTGAATAGTAAACGGGTCACGGAGGTAATTTAAGTAAAGTTAAAACCTGAAATACTAGTATTTACAAAAACAGCTGTGAAAAATTTGGAACTTTGACCCCCAATATCTCCGCAACTAGGAGGTTCCCAGGTATGGTCTAGAACAAAAAAATGATCGCAGTTGTGGAGAGAACAAATGCCCTTCGTTTGCGTTAAGGGTACTTTTACACCCTTTATACTTCCTTGAAATTAAGGTTAATTTGCTCTAGAAATCCAATCGCTGGTCTTAAAAAGACGGCAACAGTCCTCTGAACTGGTTCGGTACCTACGTTTTAGCATTGCCCACCTTGTTTCTATATCTACTACGACGACTACGACGGCACGGTTGGCGCAGTGGCTGAGAGATTGGACTGCTGCGCTGCGTGTCGCGGGTTCGATCCCCGCACGGAACAAATATTTGTATGGCCTACAGATAGTTGTTTCGGGTCTGGGTGTGTTTGTGTATGTGACTTTAAATGTTTGTAAACGCACCCACGATACAAGAGAAATTCCTAGTGTGGGGCAACGTTTTTTAAAAAAAAAAAAAAAAAAATATACTGAAGTTAAGAGAAATATATTTTTTCTCGACAGCCTATAAAAGCCCAGTGAGAGGCTCATGGCGGTATAGCAACTCTGACACTAGGTTGGGTACTAAACCACACGATAAAGAAACGAAAGAAACAGTGAAGGAAATCTGTGAAGTTATAAATTTTCCTCCTATCTCTAAGCTCAGTCTCTAATGGACAGGTGACCTTAAATTAGAAGCACCTACTTATTAGACAAGTCCATAGACAATCGCCTACTTTGTAGGATGTGATTTTCCCCAGAAACTCAACAATTACTTGTAAACTCATTCGGGAAGATTCCTGACACAAGAACTGGTAACAGTAGTAACACCACATAATATGAAGTATGTACCCACGGTGATGACGAACCACACATCCGCTACACGCTACAGCTTCCATGACTTCTGAAAGTGATAAGCGATAACGCCCTATGTAGATACCACCTATTTTTAACCACTTTACATGATGGCTACGAATTGCACGCTCAAACGATACGTCGTGTATGGCGACGATGCGCAGCGGCTGCAGAGGAAACAAATGAAAGAACTGCATGATCAGTCTATACCTATTTGTTCCCATTGCTGGGATACAGGACTTCTAGCTCTCTTTGAGAGGGCTTCTTAATCTACCGCGCAGACCCAGTGCGGGTTGGATGAGATGTCATGTCTTCGAATTTTTGGTTCTAGGACATGCCGCCTTCCTCACGATGTTTTCCTTCACCGTTTTAAGAACAGTGGTGATGAAAATAAATTATCTATACAAAGTAATGCCCCTGCATGGGTTCGGAGCCACGCCTTACCGCCGGCACCTCTGGGCCACTGCTGATCTCCTGTTGAAAGAACTGGCTAGACGCAAATCGCCTCGTCTTAAAAGCCCAAAATACAGTGGTCAAGTGATCAGCGAAATCAATACAGGTAGGTACCTAAGTATATTGGTGTTACCTAATTTTATTTCGTGGTGATCTTCAAATAATTATTATTGACATAGGTAGTAATTCCCTTACGACGTATTAACACCGCGATTTTAGATTAAAGAAAATGAATATTTTTTAAAAATTGCAACATTTGCATCGTCCTATCCCGTTTTGGCATATGAAACGTCACTTTTCTTTTTCGCGCGTTAACGACACCGCAAGAAAAAAGTTCTTTCTCGTCAAATTATTCGCTTAGAAATAAGTTTACGTTATATTCTACCGAAATAACAAAATACTGAGTGACAAGAAGTGTAATAAGTGCAGCGTTAGTGAAAATCGTAAACCTGAGACGCAGAAATCTGAGCAAATACCTACAGACAACGCTCGCGCAGCCGACCACAGCAGTGAACTTGGATGTAACCCTTGTAGCCCTACCATTAGACGTAAGAATGCCTGGCTATAACTGACCTCCGGATAAGTGATATCTACAGTGCTTATTCAAGCGATACGATGGTCATTAACACTGTAAACCACATGTGTGTGCTGTAAGCTTCTTAAAGCTTTTTTCCAGTGGGTGCGCGACACCCCAGTAACATATATTTCCTATGTACTAGCTGGAACTTGAACTATCAGTGCGTGACACGAGATGTCCTTGGCAAAGTCATTGGACAATGCTAACACTGAAAATAACTATACTGGGTATAGCAGGTGAGTTACATTTCCATGTAAGCATATACCCTATGTTATTAACTGCATAGCAAACTAGCAGTGTGTGGCACGAGATGTCCTTAGCAAAGTCATTGGACAATGCTAACACTGAAAATACCTATACGCTGCATAGCAGGTGAGTTACATTTCCGTGTAAATTTTAAGCATATACCCTGAGTTATTAGCTGCATAGCAAACTATCAGTGCGTGGCACGAGATGTCCTTAGCAAAGTCATTGGACAATGCTAACACTGAAAATACCTATACTCTGCATAGCAGGTGAGTTACATTTCTGTGTAAATTTTAAGCATATACCCTGAGTTATTAGCTGCATGGCAAGCTGTCAGTGCGTGACACGAGATGTCCTTAGCAAAGTCATTGGATAATGCTAACACTGAAAATACTTACAATCGGCATAGCCGGTGAGTTCCATCTCCATGTGATGTTTGTGTGTTTTGAGTCATCATCATTCTCTTGCCCTTAACCCAATTCATTTGAGGTTGGCGCAGCATGTCATCTTCTATACTTCTCTGATTACTTGAATGATTCCAACGGAATAATTACCACCCAGAAGTATGCTTTACATGAAAACATATATCCCATGTTACTAGCTGCATAGCAAACTATCAGTGCGTGACACAAGATGCCCTTAGCAAAGTCATTGGACAATGCTAACACTAAAAATACCTAGAATAGACATCACAGGCGAACCCTACTCTACTATGAACTTTGGTCAGCTAGATTTATAAATATGCTTTTTAATCTATGAGCATGATGGTTGCGAGACAACCTTGCTTATCCAATGTGCATTATAGTCTTGCTAATGCATATACTCTTGCAGTGAATGGGGACCATACTTTGCCACCTGGTTTCCTATCAGCAAGT
Source organism: Diarsia brunnea (assembly GCA_949774965.1). NCBI lineage: Eukaryota > Metazoa > Arthropoda > Insecta > Lepidoptera > Noctuidae > Diarsia > Diarsia brunnea. The sequence continues at coordinate 19,530,127 of OX459003.1, forward strand.
AAAAGTTACTTGGCTGCCTTATTTGTATTCTGCTGGCTGACACACATTTGTCATGATTGCACATGCTTTAGTATGAGATACTCTCAGCATGTTATGGCCACATTAAGTGAAATCTTTTCATAGCTTCTTCATCGAGTATGATATTATGGAAGCATCATTGGTTATAAATCAAAGTTACATAATCATGCACGTAACCAACCAAATGCAAAACTGGCGAAATATGGGTGTCTGACACCTCTGCCTAACCCTTCGGGGATTACAGGCGTGATGTTATGTTATGTTATGCAAACAATGTTTAATGTATAACCGTTTATTTTCTGAATAAATTAAATAAAACATGGTGGTAAATGCACTGTAATGTCCCAATACTCAAAAACTATTAGTATTGAGAGGGAAAAGGTTTATAGACTGACAAAATTTCGAGCTCTTAACAGCCTGCCAATGTACAGATGACCTTATCAACCAAACACTTTTTAGTTCCAAATAAATTATTTCCACTCCGAGACCTCAACCCCTCTTAGGAAAAGATAATAGTACCATTATATTGTAAGGCCCAATCTAAAATAACAACCCTAATAGTAACTCGTCGCTATACCTAGCAATCTATGGCTTCAATATTAAATTAATCATGTTGTAATTTAAAACGTTGATAATTTATTTATGCCTAAGAGTATTTTCAGAGAAAATCACTGAAACCATACCTAATAATAAGAAATAACTTGTTATGTCTGATCAATTCATCATAGAAATGCAAAACAATCATGTATTGTAGTAAGCATGTAACCTGCATTAAATAATATTGAATACCCGAGGAGATGGGCAGACCTAAATTACAACAAAGTAAAGAAGAATTTTAATTTATCTGGGCACGAGATGTACACACTTGATAGTACAAGTAAGTACTATAGTGATATAATTGAAAACAAGGGGGGGGGGGGTGCATGGGAGTGCTAACATGAAGGGATTGTGGGTTAGGATATCAAGACATCAGGATATAATTATATGTTTCACGTAACAAAATTTCTGGAGCTTTTATTGATAAGAATATTATGTCAGAGAACGCAAATAGACAATGTGTGGGAGAAACCTAGTAAGTTTTCCTATATTGTTTATAATTATGCTGATTAAGATTATAAATAAAACCGCACTGCTGGTGGCTTACCACGGTTTGGTTGTCTTTACTCTGCAGTATAGACTTATATTTTGGGGTAATACTTTTATAAGTATTATTAAGATAAGTAAATCATGAGCCCGATTGGAGCTCATTCAAAATAAAATTCACAAAATCATGCAAGCGGAATTTTCTTAAATACCAACAGTAGACATTGTATATTTATGAATAATGTATTTTTGCCAAAAACAATATGCATCTATATAAATCTGTCGAAAGCCTATGTTGCTCAGATAAACTTCACACATAGCTGCGTGCATCACAAAAGTGTATACTTTTGCAATCACCCAGATTGTACACTAAAATATCTACGCAAATTAAAGACAGTAAAAGCCTCAATGAATTTAAAAAACAGATTCTCACCATTATTGATAGACAAAGTGAAAACTGTTACAGTATTGACATTTAATTTGCCAAGTTGTTGGTCATCTGCCTCGTTGAGCTATGGTTTGCAAGCGCCGCTGAGAATGAGGTTCTGGGTTCTATTCGTGGATCATGCAAAGTGTTATTCCATCAGGAATTTCTCAGTAGCAGCCACAGAGTATGAATTTGTGCTCAGATAATGACAATAGGCTCGCCCCTGTTACATGAATGTGATGTTATGTATATACTTATGTGTCTATTTACATTAACATTTTTACTTACATTGTCAAAACTTTGACATTTGATGCATGTAATTTTAATTTTTAGTGAACCAGATTCTATTGTTATGTTTTTATTTTACGTTTTTGAAGCAATTTAATTTTATGTACCTAATTGTAGAAACTTTATGTGTGCCCAATAACATAGATAGTTTCTGAATTTTATATATTATACCACCTACTATTTACTTATGATCACAAAATTAATGAATTTGAATTCCGATTAGGGCTTTCAATACCGGTATTACGGGATCCCGTAATACCGTGATCCCGGATTAAATATGGGCCTTTTCAATACCGGTATTGACGTCCTTAATACCGTGATCACGGTATCGCAAACATTACATGTATTTTCGTAAAAATTGCATGTTTAAAATATAATAATGACATACGAAACGTTCAAAGAGACAGTGAGACAATGACTGATCATGAACACGATATGACCATAGAAGAACCTTCTACTTAATTGAATAGGAGCAGTGGAATTGATATCGCGCGCAGGTTTGACGATTTCCAGCCTCCCGAACAAGCCGGATTCCGAAAAGGCTTTAGTACCGTACACAGTATACATAGGCTGCGTCAGGTTATACAAAAGACCGAAGAGTATAAGCCTGCCTCTCTGTTTAGCGTTTGTGGACTACGAGAAACCCTTTGATTCGATCGAGACTTGGGCTGTAGTGCAGTGTCTCCAACGGTGCCAAATCGACTAATGTACATCGAGGCGTTAAAGTGTTTGTATAAAAACGCCACCATGTCATTCCGACTTCTGGACCAGTCCTCGGTACCCATTTTTGTGTGACAGGGAGACGTGACATTATATCTCCGAAACTAATCACCCCTGCACTAGAGGATGTCTACAAAGTTCTGAATTGGATAGGACTTGGCATCAACGTCAATGGCAAGTACATCCCTCACCTTCGGTTTGCCGACGATATAGTGGTCATGGCTGAGACTATGGAGGACCTCAGTAAAATGTTCGATGACCTCAGTAGAGCTTCCGAAAGAACGATTAAGACCCACTTAAAATAAACATGGACAAAACCAAGATCATGTTGAATGTCCACGTAAAACCCACATCTATCAAAATCGGAGACTCTACACTCGAAGTTGTGGACGATTATGTATACCTGGGACAAATTAATGGTGTAATAAATGGTCCAGTTAGGTAGGTGTAACTTCGAAAAAGAGTAGTAATCGTCGAATGTAACTCGGCTGGGCAGAAGTCGGGCAGTTGCGCGGTATCTTCTCGTCCAACTTACCGCAGTGTCTCAAGACGAAAGTCTAGAAAAATTGCCAAACTTATGTAGCAGTGGGCAGGGTACATTGCACGCAGAACAGATGGCCGATGGGGCCGTAAAGTTTTGGAGTGGCGACCGCGAAACGAAAGACGTTGTGTTGGAAGACCTCCCACAAGGTGGACCGATGACCTGGTGAAGGTGGCGGGGATCCGCTGAATGCGCGCATGGGACCGGTCAATGAAGCGACACCTGGGGGAGGCCTATGTCCAGTAGTGGACGTTTTTTGGCTGAAATGACCATTAATAATGATGAGTGAAAATGAAGACACGTCCATTCCTATCGCCAGCTTAGAGATATTTACTGTCTGTGATACCTACGAGTCACGAGTATTGATGCAGAGCGTGCTTTTTTGTCAGTAGGCTATTGTGAATGATGACTAATAGCTAATAAAGCTATACTTACGTCTCTACAAATATTGATACTTATGTTGATTACATTAGACATTTCAATAATAATAAAAACCTATACTTTTTTTGATAAACTTTTCAAACTGTATGTGATAATTATGCCTTCCTACAAAACGACTTGATAAAATTTAAGGTTTGATTATATTCCTAATTTTTAGCCCTACCTAATTAAATAATCAATCAATACCGAATTGTTATATCAGAGAGCTATAATTATACAAGGTATTTCTAATAAATACGAACAATAAAGACTTTTTAAAATAAAAACACGTACTTTAAAGGTTGGTAGGTAATACCGGTATTAATACCGTGATCACGGTATTGACTTCCAATACCGGTATTGATACCGGTATTGAAAACATCCGGTATTTGAAAGCCCTAATTCCGATGGAATATATCACTCATTTCAGGGTGAAGATATTTGTTGCTCTGCAAGCTCTAATTTTTACCCATTGGAGTAATAAAACAGTTCGTTAAGAATATCAACCACTAATATTAAGTTTCTTATATTTCAAGTGAAACTGGTTTTTGAACTCCATATCTAACTTCATACAGTACAACACAAACAGCAGATCAAATCAGAGCTGACATCAGACATATTGTTGATCTATAATTATTATTTTATTATAGTTATCAATTCAACATGCACTATATCCTTAAGGTTATAATACTAAAGCTCTATTATACCTAAAGTATAAGAACAGTACCATAAGTACCTAGGCGTTTTATTACCAAAGAGTGATATAGTAGGCCTATAATGGTAACCATTGTTACTGCTTGTACTATAAAGGTTTTAACAGAGCATTTTGGTTCTATAAGATTAAATAGAATTTAATTTTTATAGTTTAGCTCTTAAAACACTCACAGGACCATACGAATCATTAAAGTGTTGCATAGTAAAAAAAAAAAAATTGGAGCTACTTAGTACTAAAGACGACTTTTATTTATCTATTATGCACTAATAATGCGTCAAAATAAGTTTTGCAGCTCAAGTACTGTAACAGTATCGAAAATACTATTCAAGGATCAATCTGCACTGTACCTTACACAACCACTACGTAACCTTTTAACTTCTTAAAAGTTCTCTCAACGTCGCTATAACGAACAGAACTAGCCCCGTTCTGTAAAAGTCATAACAACTCTTCTAGAGTACTAAATAGGACTCCTGGTGCAGCTGCTACATAACTTAATAGCTCTGTACGTGAGTTTGTGTTACTGCTACGAGACAAGAGGTGATCTAATTCGTTTTCGGTGAAAACATGGCTGCTATTTTCTGCCATGATAGCACATTGGCAACACGGTAGGAGCCAATGCGTACTATAGCAGCCATAGTCGGGACAAGTACTTATTGTATTAATTTAAATTTAATTAAAACATAAAAATCATGAAGGCGCATTGTCAAATTTAAAATCAGCGTAATGATTTAATTGATACAATATTTTTTTTTCGCAAGTGCAAGTTACGGCAGAGTAACGGTCCATGAAAGTTTCGTGTTTTATCTTTTTACCCGACTGCAAGGGAAGGGTAACGTTTTTTCAAAACAAATGTTACGTTTAGCAACAATGGAAAATGACTAAAGCATATGTCACCGATATTATTTGTTTTCTTGGGGAACACTCACGACAAGTGTGATAAAACACATTACTGGAATTGTTTACAGTGCAAAATACAAACATGTTTTGGTTGCTTTTATAGTGCAAATTTGTCACCATGAGAGCCTTTATATAATGTTTATACAATAAATCAGGTACAAAAATTGGGGCCTATTTAGGGATTTGTAAACGTTTACATAGTAGTTAGTACACTCTAATACATTATCAGGACTTTTATAGTACCAAATTTCGTTGCTTGGGTAATGTTCACAAATTGACATCCAGAATTATTTGTGTTTTAATTACTTATTAAATTATTGCAGCAAACTCTAAACATCTACCTATGTCAATAATAATTATTTGAAGATCACCACGAAATAAAATTGGGAATCAAACGAGCTTACCTGTTAAGCGAAGTCTTGATTCTAATTTTATGAGTGGTGATCTGAAAAATAATTATTACCCACCCACCACTAGCTAACAACCCCAAAGCTGCAATAATTAGCCTACCTAATTCAATGCTAACCTTTCAGGAAATCAAAATGAATGTAGGCATTTGGAACTACTCTGTATAGGAAACAGAGTTTGTTCCTAATGTTATGATCTCTAAAATAAGTGACGTTTCATATGCCAAAACGGGATAGGACGATGCAAATGTTGCAATTTTTAAAAAATATTCATTTTCTTTAATCTAAAATCGCGGTGTTAATACGTCGTAAGGGAATTACTACCTATGTCAATAATAATTATTTTTCAGATCACCACTCATAAAATTAGAATCAAGACTTCGCTTAACAGGTAAGCTCGTTTGATTCCCAATTATAGATCGGATAGTAGCGAGTATACAGTCATTATCTAGGCTCACCACACCACTCTCCGCTATACTAATTGTAGTCGCTACTTGCCATTGTCCTCCTTGACCAATGTAAATCGAATGGGGTGAACAAGGTCTTATAAAAGAAGGGCCATCTGTAGGCATGACAAAGAAAGAAGGGAGTAGGTACAAATAGGCAATTTTTAAATTAAATATAACCAAAACCCAAGCACGTGAGACATCTTCAGTGGTGCCTATGTTGGCGACATGGTCTTTGTAGCAATGACCACTAATTAACGCAAGTCATTGTATTTCTCAATTAGTAATTACCAGGAGATTAGGCTTCGTTATTGACTTAGCCGCAAAATTGCAAGATTATAATCTCGTCCGGACAGATGTTGCTATTATAAGTTTGCCAGGCGCTTACCACTTGACACAGATTCAAAACTGTTTGAACCTTAGTTATCAGAACAGTAACAGTATCCCATTGTCCCATTCGCAGTACCTGCTACTATTACTTGCCTCCTTTACACGTCGACAGATGCGTCAATATCATCTGTGGATGCGTCCGCTGACTATTTAATTAAATCGACATTGACTAATTTGCCAGGCAAAGCGGAGAATCTTGTAGCTCCGCTTTTGGACTGAGATACTTCAACAAATCTACGTCGATGAAGCTGCAGACTGAAAAGTCGTATTCAAACGGAACGCAGGCGGTTTCGCGGTATGCCTGTTTTTTAAAGCCTTCTCACAATAAGGGTTAGGTACGTCTAATCTATAGAGCTAGAGAATGTAGAGGAGTGCTATCTCATGCGGCTGCATAGCATCAACGGAGACAGTAGTGCGCTCGGCAGCATGCTGTTTCTTTCATTCGTAAGTGACGGTATTGAGCAATGGAAAAGGATTACTAACTGAAGGCTACTAGAAAAGGTGCGACGCTATGCTGCAAGATTTGAACGAGTACTATGTAGATAGGTACATAGACTAATCGCGTAAATAAAAATATCCGTGGCGTGTTGAAGGTAATGAGCACAGCCCCTTCTCTACGCTCCGCTACATCATTCCCTCGTTCCGCTTCGCTTACTCACTATGCTCCAATGAACCTGAACAGGCAATCTTAAGAACCTGCTGTTGCAACGTCATAACTTGTCTAAAATTAATCCTGTTTTCAAGCAGCCCAATTTGGTGGTTGGTGGACCCGTTTTTTGTAAAAACAATCGACTGGCATTCTAAATGTACCGATAAACTGTATTCAATAACAGCTATGGAGTCTGGATTTGTGCCCGGTTGATGGCAATAGGCTCGCACCCTATTACATGGGATTTAAACATAACTGGCGAAATGTGGGTGTACTATTAGGTACACCTCTGCCTAACCTCTGATTACAGGTGTGATGTTATGTTATGTGTGATAAACTGTATTCATAAACCCAGAAACAGCCCAGTGCATTGACACTGAAATTATGATTATTTTGTCTTGAGAGATTGAACATAACTCTTGTAGCTTTTGTTATGAATTTTATTTCAACTTTATACAAGTAACTTTGATGGAGATGACCTACATAAAAGAACTACTAGAGTTTTGCAGTAAAACTGCTGTCAAGTAAAATATTTAATATGACTTACTTATTGCATTCTTCTACTTCTTTATTGTGTGGTTAAGCCCAAACCACCTATTGCATTGAGATCTGGACATAATTATGAACCTGTACCAGCAAACAAGGACCAAATCCAACACTCAAAAGCACTCTGCAAAAGTGGTACACCAAAGAATGAGGATTTATAAAAGGCAGTGACAATTTTCTAAAAAAGAAGTATAATAAATTAATAATAAGTTAACCATAGTAGTATCAAAAAATTGATTCACGAGATTTGTAAGATTCAAATGTGTCCTCTGCCTCCGAGATGACATTAAATATTTTTCTCTTCACTGTATACTGTAGCCATGTGGGGAACTGCTTGGTTGTCTCACACATGCTTTCAAAGAATGAATCTAAGGGATGTTTGTTCCGCTCTCCATATCGGCAATTGTTTCTATCATCCATATCAATCATTATTTCTCCAATATCATTATCGATTTTTCTTTTTCTGAAAATATGTTCAGCTTCGGAAGTGTCTAATTTGTTTGTTTGAGATTCTGATGTGAAATTCAGTGTGTCATTATTTGAAGTAGAGGGTTGAACTTCTAGGAAGGAGTCTGAAGGAGATGGTGATGACTCTTTGTTGTCATCACTGGATGTAGTAAGACTTCGTCTTCTTTTCCTGGTCTTCATGAAGGGGAGAAGAAACTCCATGATTTCAGCATACTTCCATTTGTTGACCATGTTTGTTCCATTGGCACTGGCTCTGGCTCTTTTTAAGGAATCTCTGTGGCTGTCCCGCAGTTTTTTCCACTCAGCCTTAGCAGTTTTTACTGGAAATAACAGAAACATCCATAAATCAAATATCTATTATAATACAACCTATTATATTTTGTTAGCAGTCATTTAAAAATCTGTGAGACTTTAGAGATATGCCACACCACACCACACCACATCACACCACACCACATCACACCACACCACACCACATCACCACACCACATCACCACACCACATCACACACACACAAACTACACTCAACTAGTACACTTCCAATAATAGTTTAATTGTTCTTCTACCATAGGTTACAATAATTTGTTAATATTTAATACTCTTAACTGTTTTGGGGGGGGGGGGGGCTGGTAATCTGTGTGACAGGGTTTTCCTAGTGCAGATACCAGTCTCCCACAAAGGTTTTATCTGACGTAGTATATACATATTTTTAAGGCACCTTTGTGGAAGAGAAATAAAAATGTTTTATTATTATTAATATTATTAAAAAAAAGAGAAGTCCTGACTCCCTGACTCAACAACACCCATCTCAAACCCTAGGACCTAGAAAGCTGAAATTTTGCACAGAGTTTTCCTTTATATTGTAGACTAGGAATAAGGAAGGATTTTTCGAAATTCAACCCCTAAAGGAGTTAAATAGGGGATGGAAGTTTGTATGGAAAATCATTATTTTTGTAGTTTGTGTATTAGTTGTTGTGTGTATGGGGGCGATGCCGCAGGCAAAAGCTAGTGTAGGTACATTAACTGAAACTGACCTGTATTTAAAATTTTGTAAAAAGGTAAAGAATCCTCTCAAAATATTACTTGATTTTGCACGAGTGGTGTAAAATTAGTTAAATTAGGATACAAATGGACTGCCTCGTTAGTCTCGTAGTCACAAGCATGACTGCCGAGCATGAGGTACTGGGTTTGATTCTCGGGCCGTAAGCAAAGTGTTATTGAGTATTTCCATCAGGAATTTTTCAGTAACAGCCACGGAGTCTGAATGTGTGCTTAGTTGATGCCAATAAGCTTGCCTCCTGTTACATGGACCTTAAACATAACTAGTGGAATGTGGGTCGCGTTGTGTAATGGACTTTACTTGTTCAATTGTGTCTGCTGGTTACTTTCACAAATCCTTAACACTACAGTTCACAAGACTTGTTCTTCTACACTGTGAGCTCAAATTCTGCACAACTTACTGTCAGGTACATCTTTGCATTTTAATTCAGCTACAACTCTTTTCCAAGCCACGTCTTTTTTTCTCATATCGCGATATTCTCTGCATCCTGTGTCCCACAAACAAGGTAGCTGCCGGATCATGTCTATAAACTCCTCCATGACAAAGTATAAACTGCAATACCCTTGCTAGATTCTTCTGAGACCGTGTCCCACTTTTAATTCAGAAAACCAAGTCTTTGCCGAAATATTTTCAAAACTCATTCACAATTACTTTACGTAAGAATAAATTGTTCTAGATATGAAGGGAACATCAACATAGTTTGTTTGAATTCATTTTAGTTTATATTTTTAAGGCGAGATTCTTTGTTTTTGTATGTTTTTCCGTTTCAGCTTGTTTTCAGTAAACAAACAATCATAGCAACAAACAAATTATTGAGAGTTGCTAGCCGTTGATTGACAGATTGACAAGACAAACTAATGTCATGACAAAAACACTGACAGTTAGTTTTGACACTTCAAAGGGCAGTGTGACCAAAGTAATAAGTTATAATTAGGCTTGTATTCTCGATACCATCGTTCTACATGGCAGTAACACTGCAACTTACTTTATCGGTTAGTCTTTTCCTATCCATTACTACTTATTCATCTTATTAGCCTGTCAATGGAAATCAATTTATTTATCCTTGTTCTTTTTTCATGTTGAAAATACTGAAACTGCTACTGTACTACTGGTTACTGTTGGTTTGGTGTTTGTATGTTTTCTTTCTTGGTTATATTATTATCTTGGTTAATATTACCCACTGGATGCGAGACGCACGGGACCGGTCAATGTGACGTCACCTGGGGGAGGCCTATGTCCCTGTGGACATATTTTGGCTGAAATGATGATGATGATGAATATTATGGCCAATACCAACAAGTTGTTGTTGATCTAATCATTTTTCTACCTACCTTAGGGATAAAATAATCATAAAAAAATTAGTCGTGTGTGCCGTAGGAGTGCAATCACAACCACCATGACACAAAACATTTGTTAGATACTAAAAGAGTAAGTAGATAACTAGCAACACAGATGATTTTGGACGGTCATTCCCGGTGGCTGATGTTTGTACCAACCGGATACTAAGCCCTGGAATTCCTGGAATGTTATTTTGATAAATACAGTTTTGTACTGTATCTGTTCTGGCATGTTGTCACAAGTAAATAGCAATAATCTGTTTACTGATTTAAAAAAATATGATTCTAATTAGTCCGTCTGTTAGAAAAAATATTGGATACGTATTTTTTGTTTTATCAAATCAATAAAAAATTACGAAGATAACGCGTCAAAGATTTGAGTGGGGGTCGTGACTCACTGGTAAAAAATGTCCTAATAAATTTCTTAGAATATGACGTCACACGAGTTTTCAAAGCACTGTATCTTCTTCATTGTTGGTTTACGTTGACGTAAACAAACAATGAAAAGAAAAAATACGTGTCTAATATTTTTTGGAAATCTATCTGACGGACTAATTAGATTTTTTTAGTTAACTACCCTAATACGATAATTATTAGGTACTGAATAAACAGACTTCGAAACTAAGGTAGGTACCTAACATGCACAGTTTCACACACGACGACACATCAAGATAATGCATTTCCAGTAGGTACCTACTCATAACACTTTGATGTAGATTTCTCGTCTCTACTCGGTTGACACCTTTTTTTTTTAAGGGGGTGGGAAATCATCAAATAACCCCTCCCGCTCTTGGGCAGAGCGAAAGGGAGTGTCAGACTTCTACTGACTAAAAACCACCCATGTTCCTTCTTAGCCCTTCATGTCGAGGCCGCGGTATCTGCGAACAACCCGCAGCCCCGACGGGCGTCGGCCCTTGCGGGCCCCTTCCATGTTGCTGACATCTCTTTGAGGCGCGCGTGGAACACGAACGCGCCGTCGACACGGCCTGTCGTCGTCATAAGACGGACGTCCCACCGTACCCATCACTCACCGTCCACTCGGTTGACACCTAACACGATATTTGTCGGATTTAAAAAGAGTAAAAGGTAGTAGACAGAGAGTTGCTTTCGGTAAAATTTCGTAAAACAACAGATACTAGGTACCTACTTATAAGTAAGGCCTATTTCGTAATACTATAAGTTCGAATTGGCTACTTGACTACCTACTGTTAAAATTCACGAAAATGTTTTGTTATTTCAAAGAACTAACAGAAATGACACGATGTGTGAAAAAAGTAATAAAATCTATCGGTGGTGGACCACTGGGCACCGCTGCTGCAAATAGCATTGTGAAATGATAAAACTTATTCATCGAAAACACATATTGTGCTCACGCATATTGTGTGAGTACTATGTACTAGTAAGCTATCATTCCTAAGGTGTTAATCATCAAATAACCCCTCCCGCGTTTGGGCAGAGCGAAAGGGAGTGTCAGACTTCTACTGACTAAAAACCACCCATGTTCCTTCTTAGCCCTTCATGTCGAGGCCGCGGTATCTCTTGCGAACAACCCGTAGCACCGACGGGCGTCGGCACTTGCGGGCCCCTTCCATGTAAGTTTTTTGCCCTTCTTCTCCATAGAGATCTACGTCAGGGAATAGGCAACTACCGGTATAGTCACAGTTATTATGCCTTGTGACTGGAACTGCAGCTTCTTAGTAATTTGTATTTGTTTCGACTATTCAAAAGTGCCTGTAACTGGCCTACTTGAAATAAATGTTTTTAGTTTTTTTTTTGATCCACACGAAAAGGCTCTCGGTTTTATATTAGGGTTTTGTAGACAAATACAAACGGCAACTAGTAGATTTATGCAAGTTTGACACAGACGACAAATTGGTCCTTGTTCAAATACGGAACCCTAATGCTATAATTACTCACAGGATGATGATTCAGATGATAAATACATTAAAAAACTCTAGAAGCGTAATTTATCACTTATCACAGAATGTGCGCGAGAATACGGTCTTTGTTGTCATTAATAATAATTGTTTTATTACAATTGTACGATGTTAGTTATGTGGAAAGTAAGATTTGTACCAGAGTAGATTGGTAAGTGAGCCGTCCAAATTAATAAGAAAGTAATAATTATGTACCACGTACTAGATGCTTTTCAATTATCAGATTTTGCGGTAGCCCGTGAAATTTCAATAAACAAAAAAAAATATGCGGTAAGTATAAATCCATTTACAAGATAATAATACGTGCCTATACAATTTGAAGGTTGCCCTCGATTTTTCTGGGATGCCATCATCAGATCCTGATTTTCTTATCATGGTACCACCCGTGGGATATCTCCTTTTCAACAAAGAAAGAATTTTCTATATCGGTTCAGGCGTCTCCAATTAATCGGTGAATATACATAAAAAAAAGATTGAGAACCTCCTTTTTTAAAGTCGGTTAATGAGACTCACCTTTTATCATCAGGGCAACCTAATATCCTGAAAGAATACAACTATCACTTCATAAGTACGTATAGTTTTGAAAGAATTCTATCAACTCCCAACCGTTGAGGAGTTGTACCTTCCATTAGCATCAGTAAATCCACATGATGACCACACGCAAATACTTGAACAAGTTTAGAAAATATATGAAAACGTCATAAGTGCCTATAAAGTTTGAGGGTTGCCCTCGATTTCCCTGGGATCCCATCATCAGATCCTGACTTGATGACAATGGGACCTCCTCGGCTCAACCTGATACCCTGAAAGAATACAATTATCGCTCCATAAGTGAGTATAAATAAGAAAGAATTTTCTGTCAACTCCTAACCGTTGAGGAGTTGAACCTTCCATCATCATCAGCGAATTCACATGATATTATGATGGTCAGACGCAAATACTTACACAGCTTTAGAAAATATATGAAAAGCATCATATGTGCCTATAAAATTTGAGGGTTGCCCTGAGATCCCATCATCAAATTCTGATTTGGTGACAATGAGACCACCTCGGGAGTATATTTTTTCTAACACAAAAAGAAATTTGAAAATCGGTTCGTTAATGACGGAAATATGCGATAACAAACATACAAAAAATCCTCCTACTTTTTTGGAAGTCGGTTGAAAAGTGCGGTGTCATTACCATGACCAACTCAGCTAATGAAGGCCTGAAATATATTTTTTTCATTAATTGTTAAATGGTCATTATTAGGATTGGTATTCTTTGTATTAAGTATTACGACTTGTTTCTGAGGCGATGCAACCTCCAGTACTTACTAGACCAAATACTGGAAACAGAAGAAAATAACAGTTTTAAGAGAACTTAAAATAAAGGCAAATATCTCTAGAAAAATTGAGGACATGATCTTTTTTGACAAATTAGTTTACAAATGATTCATTCGTTCATGACCTATCAGTAGAGTATCAGTCACGCCGTTAAATCTACGCCGTTCTGGACAGTAATCCAGAACGGCGTAGATTTCTCACGTTGACCAGTCTAAGGCGAAGAGTTGTTTGGTGGAAAACTTTCAAAAAAATTTAACAGTTCGATTTAACAACATACATAGTATGGATCCCCAGTTATTGAATTTAAAATTGTTCCAAAAGTCTAATATCGCCCATTCAGAGAACGCACCCAACTATTAATCACTCTTTGAGCCTGCGCACACCACGTTTTTTAAACGCGCCGTCGACGCTCGTTTTGGGAACGCGCGTCGCCGGCGTGTTTTTATCCTGCAGAGCAGTTTGTTGTCGTTTGTATCGATACAAACGCGCGGCACCAGCGAGTCTGTATCGATACAAACGCGTGGCACCGGCGCGTAAATGTAAATGGCTTGTAAATTTACGACTGGGCCTTGCGGAGTGTGCGGAGAGCACACCGGGCAGGGTGTCATTTGCTACGCCGATGACACCCTCGTCACGGCCCGGGGAGGGAACTTGTTCTACGAGGAAGCGACGCGCTCTGCCATCGAGGCCGTGTCCCTCGTCGTGGGACGAATCGAGGCACTAGGTCCCAAGGTGGCAGAGAGGAGAGAGTCATGGCAGTCAGGGTCATAAGCGGATACCGCACCGTGTCCACGAAACCGGCATGCGCCCTCGCGGGCCCCGTGGGATTTAGAGGCGCAAGTGCTCGCCGAAGTTTACCAGCGTGGCGCAGACCTGCAGATGGCGAGTGGCAGGCGCCTGCCACCTGAAGTGTTCATAAGAGGTGGGCGCCACCTCCGCCGCCGATTCTAATTAGTCCGTCAGTTAGATTTTCGAAAAATATTGGATAGGTCTTTTTTATTTTTTATCATATTAATAAAAATTGACGAAGATAAAACGCGTCAAAGATCATGAGTGGGGGGTTATGACGTCATTTGTAAGTAAAAAATGTGCTGACATGTAACGTTTTCGAGGAGTTCACGAGTTTTCGAAGCACTGTATCGTCTTCATTAGGGTTCCGTAGTCAACTAGGAACCCTTATAGTTTCGCCATGTCTGTCTGTCTGTCTGTCTGTCCGTCCTCGCTTAATCTCTGTGACCGTTAGCACTAGAAAGCTGAAATTTGGGACCAATATGTGTATCAATCACGCCGACAAAGTGCTAAAATAAAAATTGGAAAAAAATGTTTTATTAGGGTAGCCCCCCTATATGTAAAGTGGGAAGTGTTTTTTTTTTTAATTTTAACCCTAATGTGTGATATATTGTTGGAAAGGTATTTAAAAATGAATAGGGGTTTACTAAAATCATTTTTTGATAATGTCAATAATTTCGGAAATAATCGCTCCAAAAGTAAAAAACAAAGCGTCCCCCCCCCTCTAACTTTTGAACCATAAGTTTAGAAAATACGAAAAAAATCTGAAAAGTAGAACTTTATAAGGACTTTCTAGGAAAATTATTTTGAACTTGGATGGAAACAACAGATGGAAACTGCAGTTAACCAATATAATTTGGTCCCTGAATCGTATGAGCGCCTATACAATCCAGAGGTCAAGTTTCATTTGCCCGTATTTTTTTTTTAACTTCGTTTACATAATATTTTATTATCTACGGAACCCTACACTGAGCGTGGCCCGACACGCTCTTGGCCGGTTTTTTTTTTGTTTATGTGAAAAAAAACATGTACCTATTCAATATTTTTTGGAAATCTATCTGACGGACTAATTAGTTTTTTTTTGTCCGATCCTCTATTAATTAATAAGTTGTCAAATGGCCTGAAATATTATTTTGATTAGTATTTCTATTTGATCAAAAAGTTTGATCGAACTGTTTGATCAAATGATTTTTGAGCTTGTGTGTTTCAAGCACACAGTTGCAGCTGCGGAGCTACTAAAGGTTTTTTTATTAATTTTCTTACAGGAGTTATGAAGATGATTTTGAAACTTACTTGTATACATACACGACCACAGAGAAAAAGAACCCCACGTGTAGAATTTGGTGTAGTAAAAAAATTGTAGTGAGAACCGCACAATCATTCCATCATGTTAAGGTGAGTTAAAAATGGTTCTACAAAGTCTCTTTACAATAATATTAGTTTATTTTGATCTAAGTTTAGTTAATTTTGGTTTATGTTCAGAAGTTTTCGATGATTTAAACGAACTTTGTGTTCTAGAAATAGTTAATTAGCATGGCCAAGTCTCTGTCCGTCGGGGCTGCGGGTTGTTCGAAAGAGATACCGCGGCCACGACACAAAGGGCTAAGAAGGAACATGGGTGGTTTTTAGTCAGTAGAAGTCTGACACTCCCTACCGCTCTGCACAGAGCGGGAGGAGTCATAAAATTAATTTAAAAAAAAAAATGCATCTCTGCCTTTCAGAATTTGATAACGTCACAATAACATATATTTTTTTTATCTTTCAGAGGCCCAAAAGTTTAATAAAAAGTGAATGCTGTGTCGGTTATGAGAGAGATTATTATTATCATGATTCGTAAGTAAATACTTGATGTAAAGCAATTTTCACACGACACCGTTCGTCCGCTGGTTTGGTAACGAAATTCTATTGGTGGTTTAAAAAACATATCTCCACTCTACTCGTCTCGTTTACACTTCTGTGCAGTCCGGTGGTACTCCGATAATACTGCATCAACGGATTTCATACAGGCCAATGCGACATGAAATCCACGTCAACGCCCGACCGCGCTGTCAAGCGACGTCGTGTAAGATAATACATTTATTGTGACTAAAAAATATTAACGAATTATTTCGAAACTAATTTGGGTACTTGTTTGAGTGTCAAGCTCCAGTTTTGGGTGCTGGTGGTCTCGACTAAATAAAACTGGTTTCGATATAGACTGTATATAATTTTAGTGGGTTACAAAAATAGAAATGGCCGATACATATGAGCAGTTGAGCACGGTAAGTGACGGCGAGCGAGTGGTCCCCGGTATGGTCAAGGGCCTAGCGGTAGGTGGGGCGCTGCGGTGACGTAGGATCGCGTGTCGCGATCCCACTGGCCGGCGCGATGTGATGTTCCGGAATAATACTTGACAATTTTTTTTACTAGTGATCTGGAAGCAGTAAATAAAAAGATAGGCAAAAGTAAAACAGCTAGTGTAATATCTTTAAAAAATGGCTTAGTTTTAACTGATTTAAAATGACTTGCTAGACACAGACAGCGCTATGAAGATGTGACGTCATAACTCATACCACCATAGTTACTTAGTACAAATGGCCGTTTCGCGCGACAAGGATAGAAAATGAACTTCCACTAAGAACTTCTAAAGCGTGTAGCGGTTCCATTTTTTGATCGATTTTATTACTTTTTCTAAACATCGTATTATTTCTTTCAATTCTTTTAAAATAACATAGCATTTTCGTAATTTTTTTAATAAGTACCCATCAAGTTCCCAATTATAAACATAACAAAATGTACTAATAAAGCAAAATTCACATCTTTTTCAGTCATCTCGTCTGCAAACCGAAATGCTCAAAGACTTGTACCAATGGCTTCTGCAGTGATCCAGAAGAATGTGAATGTAACATTGATTACATAATAGATATTAATAATAAATACAACTGTCTGCCCCAATGCTCTAAGCCATGTGGCAATGGCACATGTATAGCCCCAGACACATGTCAATGTTTGCCGGGATACCTAAAATCGGACGAAAACATCTGCAAACCTTACTGCTCAAGTGGATGTCCCCATGGAAGCTGTGTTGGACCTGAGACATGTGTATGCGACCCAGGATGGCAAATGGTAGAAACTCCCGACATCAAGAACAAGACATGTCTACCTTTTTGCACGAAACCTTGTGTAAACGCCACGTGCGTTGGCCCAGACACATGCCTGTGCTCACACGGATATACTAAGTCAGATAACTTCAGCTGCAAGCCTAACTGTTCAAGTGGATGTCCCCATGGAAGCTGTGTTGGACCTGAAACATGTGTATGCGACCCAGGATGGCAAATGGTAGAAACTCCCGACATCGCGAACAAGACATGTCTACCTGTTTGCACGAAACCTTGTGTAAACGCCACGTGCGTTGGCCCAGACACATGCCTGTGCTCAAACGGATATACTAAGTCAGATAACTTCAGCTGCAAGCCTAACTGTTCAAGTGGATGTCCCCATGGAAGCTGTGTTGGACCTGAAACATGTGTATGCGACCCAGGATGGCAAATGGTAGAAACTTCCGACATCGCGAACAAGACATGTCTACCTGTTTGCACGAAACCTTGTGTAAACGCCACGTGCGTTGGCCCAGACACATGCCTGTGCTCAAACGGATATACTAAGTCAGATAACTTCAGCTGTAAGCCTAACTGTTCAAGTGGATGTCCCCATGGAAGCTGTGTTGGACCTGAAACATGTGTGTGCGACCCAGGATGGCAAATGGTAGAAACTCCCGCCACCGCGAACAAAACATGTCAACCTATTTGTACCAAACCTTGTATTAACGGCACTTGCGTTGGTCCAGAAACGTGCCTATGCTCGATGGGATACACTAAGTCAGATATGTACAGTTGCAAAGCTTACTGCTCCAAGGAATGCATTCACGGCACTTGTATAGAACCTGAGACTTGTGTCTGTAATTTAGGATATGAAATAGAAAGTGATAATGAAACATGCCAACCAATTTGTTACAAACCCTGTGTCAATGGCTCTTGCATAGCCCCAGAGACTTGCGAATGTCTCGCTGGTTATGTGAAGTCCGAGAAAAATATTTGTCAGCCTCACTGTTCTGCTGGATGTCCTCATGGCGTTTGCGTGAGTCCAGAAACGTGTCTTTGTCATACTGGATGGGAATTGGTACAGACTAATGGCACTATGAATCAAACTTGTCAACCAGTATGTACCAAACCCTGTGAACACGGCACTTGCATAGGCCCAGAAACATGCCAATGTCTGCCAGGATATACAAAATCAGAGAACAACACATGCACACCTCATTGTTTAAGTGGATGTCCTCATGGAACGTGTGTTGGGCCTGAGACTTGTTCTTGCAAGTCAGGATGGACAATGAAGCAAACTAATGGCACTGTTAGCAAAACTTGTGAACCAATTTGCACGAAACCATGTATCAACAGCACTTGTGTTGCCCCCGAAACTTGTCGCTGTCACTTCGGCTATATACAATCAGATGAGTATGTTTGCCGACCATATTGTTCCAATGGCTGCCTCCATGGTGTTTGTGTGAGTCCCGAAACGTGCCTGTGCGAGTCCGGGTGGAAAATTTCTCAAACACAACTCGGCACAAGTAACAGAACCTGTCAGCCAATATGTACCAAACCTTGTGTGAATGGTACATGTGTCGCCGCAGAGACTTGCGAATGTCTGGCCGGGTATACAGAATTAAAGAACAATATTTGCGAACCTCATTGCTCAGGCGGGTGTTTACATGGCATCTGCGTGAGTCCTGACACCTGCATTTGTAATCCGGGATGGTACATAAATAGCTTGAATGGTACTTGTGTCGCTGAAACAAACGAATTCGGTGAAAATACCCAAAACAGAAATTGGTAAGTCACGTTCTTAAAACAGGTGGGACCCATATTTACTTATATTAAACACACATTACACAGTCAGGTAAAAACACAAAAACATTTTACTATAATTTTCAGGGTGCAGTCCAATTGGATGTACGTTTTGGCCACAGTCAGTGTTCTTCTGGTGTTGCTGATACTTATTATTATTTTCATAAAGCGTTTCAAAATGAATAAATCTCTTGAGGATGGTAAGTACCTACTAACGATGTGGAGTTTGAGATCGGTAATAATTATTAAGTTTTTGTAGGTATGCACTTAAGACAGTAATTCTTTCAAGCCAAACACTTGACAATGTTCAGAAGCAGCCTCGGTTCTTCTATAAACCCCTTTTTTATTTTTTTTATTTTATGGTGGGTGGAAAATCATCAAATGACCCCTCCCGATCTTGGGCAGAGCGAAAGGGAGTGTCAGACTTCTACTGACTAAAAACCACCCATGTTCCTTCTTAGCCCTTCATGTCGAGGCCACGGTATCTGCGAACAACCCGCAGCCCCGACATGCGTCGGCCCTTGCGGGCCCCTCCCATGTTGCTGACATCTCTTTGAGGCGCGCGTGGAACACAAACGCGCCGTCGACACGGCCTGTCGTCGTCATAAGACGGACGGACGGCGAGACGGCGAGACGACGGCGGATGGTTTACCCATCACTCACCGTCCACAGGCCCGCGTCTACGGTGGCCGGAAGCCATCGCGTGGCCCCCGACGCCCGGAGCGCCTCTCGCGGCGGCTGGGACGAGAGGTTCTCTCCCTCTCACGTTCCGCCACCTCCTTCGCTAGCATCACTGTTTCGCAGAAGGAGGCGACGGCGTGCCATTCCTCCTCGTCCCGTACCATGGCTTGCACCAGGGCTGGGCGCGAGAGGTCGCCGCCGTTCTATAAACCCCTCATATTCTTTACTCGCTTCACGTCACTTTGTTTTCTCTCATGATTTTGTTTTACCATTTCGTCTGGTACTCAGATACAAAATGTTTTAATAATTTAATGGTAGGTATTTGTCATTTCCGACCGTTAAATAAATAGTTAGCTTTTAAAATAAATTAAGAGTCGTGAGTGCCATGAACTATGAAATTCTAAGTAATTTTGGTTCGTCTCCAAAGGGGTTTGAACTTTTTTGTATGGAAGCTGGCATATCGACCCACCGCCATTTTGTTTTTTTAGAAATCAAGGCCCACGGTGAAATTGGTATGTATAAGTAGAGGACTCTTAGACGAACAAAAAATGTCATGTAACATGGTACCGCAAAGTGTGACGTTATCGAGTTATTTGAAGGTAAAGATCGACATTATGAGTACAATGACCACACAAAAAATTGACCTTTTACATGTCTATAGGCGTTGATTATGATTATAACTGTTTATTGAAAGAGAGTAGTTACATTACATACTACTAGAAGCACGAGAAAAATATTCTTTGACATAACATAACATAGTGTTTCATTGCGAAGCGAGGCGATTTTCTCGTGCGCATAATAATAATCAACGTGGGAATGATTATTTGGATACACTTTAACGCCTATACCTACACGTAATAATTTTAATGATTGTCGTTGTACCTACTCATTTGTTGATCTTTACCTTCAAATATTTCGGCAACGTGACACGTTAGGTTTCCGTGGTACTCGACATTTTTTGTTCGTCTATATTATTATGTCCCCTATCCATACATACCACTTTCATAATGGGCCGCGCTATCGAAAATAAATCGATACAGGTTGATATGCCACATCGGTTCTATGACCTTTAACTTCACTATCATCACTATGCAAAGCATTTACGAATAATGGAAACGTGTATTTAGTACTTTTCTACTATATTTCGCTTATTTTATTTCTAGATCTCTGTAGATTCTAAATGATTCTTGAAACTTTTCCTTACAGACGGTGCCGTGGTAGTTCCCGCACAAGAAATTGCTCCAAAAGCTTTTAATAAGTCTAAACACGAGTATGATGTCTTCAACAAACATTCTGAAACTAGTGTTATTTAAAAATAAATATTTGGTTAACGTGTAATTTTGTAAACTTATTTTGGATAATTATCATCATTCGCCTACCAATTTGAAATTTATTTATTTATCAAAAATACGTAGTTATACTAAGGTTTTCCTATTATTTTTTTTCATTTCATCGTGTAGCCTTAATTAAAGGCTGCCATGGCATACATTAAACATTGGAATACGAAATGCAGTGTCAAACAGATTGCTATACTAATTTATGTAAACACAGTTTTTTTACATAAATTAGACATACAAATACTAAATAAAAAATGTTAATGAATGCAGGATTTGTTAACCAGCCAACAAAAAAAACATACAAACAGTTTCTAAATCTTTATGGGAATAAGACAATAAAAAATCCTTATACCGACTAATACAATAAAGTAATGGGAACTGGAAAGCACTTCAAGTTGTCCCTTTTATATAATTTCTACAACGCACTGAACCGGTTCATCTCGCCATCATTCGCTCTGAAAGAACAATTTTTTTCAATTCCAACCAGTAGTTCCAGAGTTTACCCCGTTCAAACAAACAAACAAACAAACTCTTCAGCTTTATAATATTAGTATAGATATGTAGTAGAAATACTTCCCGTAAGTTTAGAAAGTAATGTCTAATAGTCATTTCGGCAATTTAAACGCCACGAAGTTGAAAAAATATTAATGTTTCTTTTTAGGTTAGGATTTGCCGACACCAGAATTAATGAAACAAACGTGCATGAACTAATTAATAACGCTCGTGGTTCACAGAACCGAGATACCGTCCCACAGACTTAAATGATTGTTATACGTGATCTGAAAATAAGACATCAGCATGCTTGCACCGACTGGACGGGTCCACTAAAATCTGTGTGGTGCTTTCTTCAAATGACCATCTCAGACACTAATCTGCATAGTCTTCATGTGTGTATACCAAGATTATGTCTGGACTTTAAAAGAGACCATGACCTCTGAGTTTTTTTCGGAAGTTTCTTCTCAAAGTAGTCAGAAACGAAACACCGACCCCATCTAGTTTTAATAAAAAGTGACTTGTAAAAGTGTATGTAAAAACCTATTTGCAATATAAACATCATCATCATCTGCCTAGCCTTTTCACAACTATGTTGGGGTCGGCTTCCAGTCTATCCGGATTCAGCTGAATACCAGTATGTAGTATTTACATGGAGCGACTGCCTATCTGACCTCCACAACCCAGTTAACACTAGGTAATACGATACCCTTTGGTAAGACTGGATGTCAGGACTTTCAGGTTACTGACTACCTGTAACGACTGTCAAAGATCTATATATGACAGCCGGGATCAACAGCTTAACGTGCTTTTCGAGGCACGGAGGAAACTCGGCATAAACTGGGCGGTCACCCATCCGCAGACCAACCTAGGCAAGCGCAGCTTAACCTAAATATCGATCCGAGTGACTGTTCTTGTTAAGCCACGAGCTCCTCTTGCAAAATAAACATCATTCATCATAATGATATTATCACACCAATAAACAGATTTAATAAAAATCATTCTTATTTTATTTTACTCCACCAGTCAGTATGTTAATCATAATAGAAACATAATCGTCTTCCTATTAGAAGAATTTGTTTTTCACTAAGATCTGCATACCTACCAGAATCTACAGACCTACAGTCCATCGATTAGCTGTCGAATGGTTATGGTTTGGTATACTAAACTAACCATTTGACAGTTAATCGATGGACACAATGATAGCCACTAACATTTAAAAAGATACGCAATAGCCCTGCAGATATAACCGAAAGCGCAAACGTTGCATTCTTTAATTTTGTTCAGAAAACCACTTCAAATTAATTTTATTCTCAGGTATCAGAAGGAAAGTAAATTTACTCATGGTTTTCTGTTACAACGAACTGTTAATTATAATTCAACCGTGATATCTACTAATACTCGTAATACTATTAAGTAGTACCAGTTTCGATACTCGTTACAGTAATACTATGTTCCATGATTGACACAACCCTAGCAATGGCAGCCATTTTGAGCACCGTTCAAGGTTGTAGGTATGCACCTTTTTTTTGTAGGTATTTCTAGTCTATACTATATATGTCTATGCCCTGGCTAAGTAAACAAATCACAGAACTGTCAAATGTCAAAAAAATCCATTTCATTTGCGCACACTCAATGAAACACTGAATGATTAATTTAATTCAATTATTGTGTTATTTTTTAATTATTTACTTTACCCCATGACTAATAAAAAAATTGTTACTGGTCGAATTAAACGTAAACTAAGTATAAAACTAAGGAACAAAGTTAAATAATTATGGTCAACCAGCAATTTGTAAAATGGAACGTTTTAAAGAATTGATGGTTTGGATGGGTTCAAAATATGACAATACGTTTAGAATTAGCTTAAATAAATGTAAAAATATCTTTTTTTCCTGCGTTTCTTTTAAAATTGTGATTAGCGTTATGAATGTACAATTAAATGAGCTAAATTTTAATATTTATTTCATTTCTATACATTGTCAGGTGAAAAATGGGCATCCTTCTTTAGTGAGCAGCGTGAGGGCTTTGCCCCGGATCGAGATTAGCTAGTAAAAATGACGTTTCGTGATGCCAATCCGGTGTACTGCTTATAGGAAGGGGTGAATTTTATTCAATAATTATCATACTAAAATGGTCGGAACAAGAAATTGTTTCTGGAACGGTATGGTCATCTAATAAATTTGATTTGTTTTATTTCCTCATACGCAATGTATCGTAACCGTAGCAAAACGCACGTAGCGAGCGGTAAGCGCGAGTTTTATGAACTCTGTCGCTAGGGAGGAACTCAACAGCTGATTTCACGCGTTGTTCGTTTGAATATTTCAACATCCGTAAGACTGGTTATCCGACTTTCAGGTCACTGACTACCTGTAACGACTGCCAAAGATCTATATAATGGCAGCAGGGACCAATAGCTTAACGTGTTTCCCGAGGCACGTGGGAAACTCGGTATGTTATGGGCGGTCAACCATCCACAGATCAACCTACGCAAGCGTGGCTTAATCTAAGGTCGACCCAAATGGCAGTTATTATTAAACCACGAGCTCTTTGAGCTCGAAACCGGTGTGTATGAAATTCTAATTGAAGAAAAGGTGCAAAAAGCAGGTAAATTAAAAAGTGCAAAAAGTTTTTCACAGATCAAATACTTCCACAAGCATGTGTTTGGAAGTATCTAAGAAAAGCTACCCATCAATGAATGTCCGTAAAAATCATGTGACGGTGAAGTTGACGCTAACGTTCGCACACTTCCATTTGTTTTTAATAACTAGCATTTAGCCTGCAATCAATATCACAAATATTGACATTTAAGCACACAGAGCATTGATATTTAAAATAACTATTGTCTGATAACTAAAAAAAGACTTAAAGCCTATAAAAACGTAGGCACCAGTAACGTTTTGGATACCATGGCGATCCATCAACACTAAAACAATTGTAAAAAAATGCAGACCAAACGAAATTGATTTAATTGAAATTGTAATTTAGGAATATGTCCAATATCATTTATTTCTTTCTTTTTGCAGCCCTATTACATGGGTACTCCTCCGGGATCACAGGCTCTGTTATGTTATATTCATGTTCATTTTTGTAGTTTAAAATACAGCAACAATAATGACCAATTTCCAAAAAAATATTGACAAGTTTCACTATGCCTCTTCTGTTTTTGCCACGGCATGCGCTGCGATCGTTTATTTTTTCCCTCCATACCCTATGCACGTTCCCAATACGACCGAGATATAAAAACGAATGCACTTGAATATGGTAAGGCTTGGCAAATGCTAATATAAGTTAAATAGTCAACCGCAATGTCTATAATTATAGAAACGTTATTAGTAGTGACAGTCTTATAATCTTTCTTAGGATTACTTTGCTAGTTGGGTTTTTCCTAAGGTACTTCTAACTACTGACCTAGCACTCTGCTTTTCTGCGGGCAAATAATGCATCCCCAGTGTGGCACCGTTCCACTTACACAACGATTACAGGCTGCCTCAACCCCACAGCTGGCATAGCACCTCCACATGTCAGAAGACAAGTCGCAAACTCAATGGAGAAACTTATACGGGGGTCGGACACTAGACAGCCATCGATGCGGCGCTTAACCGCCAAAGCAAAGGTTTAAGAGCAGGCACAGTGCAGCGTCCCTATCAGCAAACTCGGCTGACGTTCGATGTACTCACTACTTACCACCAAGCGAGCATCTTCCTTACGTGGTTCACCTGGATATCCTTGAACCGAGTCTGGTCTCAAGTGGGAAGATGTAACTCTAATCTCGTATATGGAGCTACCTTAATGAAACAGCAGTGGGTTCTGGTTGTGGAGCTGTGTGCTCCACCTCATATCCTGCCCTCTTGGCCCAAAAAACTGCACCCACGATGATCTCTGCGCTGATACCAACAACGTATAGGAAGTGGTAAAGATGCATTTAAAAAAAAATGTCGTGCCAGCGGCGACACGAAGAAGGAGAAGAATGGACCGACAATAACTTTATAAGCAATCAAAATAATAGTACAATTTATAATAGCTTTTAAAAAGTTTTTTTTTCCTTTTGACATCAATGTTTGTCAATGTTTCCGGTTCTGCAGTGATTGCGGATTATGCCGTTATTATCACTCATCCTGTTGAAAACATAACAGACGTAAAGGATTAATCATCAACAATGATAATTAATTTTATTATTTGAGTTGATTTTAAAATCTTAAAATAGCTCGGAGTGCCATCAGTATCACCGAGCGTTCGCGAGAATGGGGTCTCCACTGTCTTTGTTGTTATTTTTAATTGTTTTATTTGAATTGTTTAATGTGGACCAAGCAGCAAACGGTATTTGTACCAAACTGGGTACTCCGTAAGTAGACAGTCTATTCTATAATTAAAATCTACTCTTAATTTATTAAAAAACTCACTAATATTACGAACAATAAGAAAAAAAGTTACAGTACCAGAAGTATGTCTAAGTAGGGCATGGGCTGCGAGGATTGCATGTTCCCCTGAGTTCAAGAGTAGACCCATTTCAGATAAACAAAAACATGAAGGGTACCATCGTAATAAGATGTATACAAATTAATGATCTTGGAGATCACACTATGCAGGGAATCTGTTGATTTTCCTGTGGAGTACGCGTGTAGTTGTTTGTGAAGTGGTTGCTCCCGAAGAGGTCCGTCCCGAATGTGTCGGTCACAGAGTGTCTCGAGGGTTTTCAGTAAAGCCTTTGATCCAATTGTCTCACGTATGAGAGCTTCATCATGTGACTGATACGCTTGGTCATATTCATTGTTATTAAAGTTTTTTAAGGTGCCGATGAAAATAATCATGGATAAAATTATTGTACCATGTCGTTTGTATGAAAATACGTCTCTATTTGGGTAAATGAGGATTCATTTTTTATCAAACTAGTTATGACTAGTTTGATAAAAAATGAATCCTCATTTAATTGTTTAAACTGTAATCATTATGATAAGTAGGTGAATCATTCATTATAAGGGTTATTTCTTGAACCCGGAGGATTCCTGGGAACTACAGAATCTGTAGTTCCCAGGAATCCGATATTCTCTTCCCGGTAAAAAATATTGGAATTCCCTGAATGACGAGAATGGGTTCGTGGAAGCAGAACTGAATATTGACGAGTCAGTTAAAAATATGGACATGACTGTTGAACGGTTATTTAAATCCAAAAATTGTTCTTCTACTAAATAACTTTATTTTAGTATGACACAGTGATACACAGTGATAATTTAAACCAACTTGCTTCGTAGCTCAAAGATAACTGCCATAGAATCACCGAACGGTCATAAGCAAGATTCTCAGCTGTACCTCAATTTACTACTAACGACATTTTGCCGCCATTTTGCCGCCATTACCGTATTCGGAAGTCAACATTGAGCTACGAAATTAAAATAACAGTAAGAATCATAAAACAAATAAAATATAGGATTATTCTAAAAATACAAGTAAAAATCAACTTAATAGTGCAATTAACAATTATTAATATTTTGTATAAATCATACTTTCCTTTTTCAACGTTTAATACATGAATTTAAATCAAGCTAACATGACTGATACGCAATACCATTTATCTCTAAGAAGATAAAAGAATATATGAAAATAATCGAATTTTGCCCGCTTGTGGTAGAATAATTAAAATTTAATACTAAAATAAACTACATAATAATATAAGAATATACAAGGTGCAGTTTTGCACCCGTGTCAAACAATTATGTTCGCAGAACTCGTCAAAGTGTTAGATACATAGATGTTAGGGTTGGTCCCATAGTAAAAGTTGTTCATAATAATGAGTGCAATGAAACACTGTTTGACGAGGATGCAAAACTACACCTTGTATAATATAATATACCTACTATAAATATTAAAACACTATACATACCTACCTATAATAATATATCAAAACATAAATATAAATGTACATTTACACGGATACATACTAAAATAAAAGAAAGGACAATGAGGAAAACATTAATGTTGTGACAAAACTGAGAGTTTTTCCGAAAGTACTTGTAAACTTTAATTTAAACAAATACACGATTAGTTGTCATCCTGATTTCCTGAAGAAGCGCAATCTATAGATAAATTGACTGGGCAAAGAATAATTGGGAGAAACCTAACCAGATTATGATTGTAATAACTGTTTTCTTTGACGAATATAACTAACAACTGAATTTATCCTTTCTATAGATATACCAGGCGTGTTCCTAGGACTGGGTGGCGTATTATCACGACCAATGGGGTACGCAGAAGAATTACAGTCGCACTCTTCGGCACAGTTATTGTGAGTGTTTACGACCCCTACACGTTTATTCTATCCAAGAGAGTAGAAATTACTTTATGTATTTTAAATGTTTAAAAATATAAAAGTAATAAGACTGAAGTTGTATAAAATGCGACAGTAAATTAAACTGCCTACACGCATATTTCCAGTGTGCATACAAAAATTGTACAGACACAAAAAGTCACACGAGACAATTTTTCATTTTCTACATAATGTATCTACATTTTGTAGAAAATGGGCTAGCAGCAATGGGTTACCCTTTCCTTTAGGGAAAAATGACCCGTGTGAAAGTCTGTTCCCAAAAAAAAGGGGCCTATTGCGCCCCGTCGGGGCTGCGGGTCCCGTCGTGTCTGCGGGTTGTTCGAAAGAGATACCGCGGCCTCGGCACAAAGGGCTAAGGAAGAAAGAAAGGAAGAAAGGGTGCCTTTTAGTCAGTAGAAGTCTGAAATGACTCCTGTCATTTGATGATTTCCAACCACACAAAAAAAGGAGGCCTATATCGCCCCCGTCGGGGCTGCGGGTTCTTCAAAAGACATACCGCGGCCTCGACACAAAGGGCTAAGAAGGAACATGGTGGTTTTTAGTCAGAAGAGTAGGTCAGGAGAGTAGTCTGACACTCCCTACTGCTCTGCCCAGAGCTGGAGGAGTCTTTTGATGATTTCCCATCCCCTAAAAAAAAGGGGCCTATTGCGCTAGTTCTGTAAAATTCTGTATATTTTTCGTATGATCTTTTTCAGAGGCATTTCAGATCCCAGGTTACGTACTGCTGTCCTAATTATAACACAGTAAAAATTAATCCGTAAGTAATCACGAAAAACTATTAATTAAAAACTATTAACTTAAATATTTATTCTTGTTTATGTTAAAAACACATACTTATGCAATAAATTGAGCCTGTGGACATCGCTACTTAAATGACTGTCTATACATCAAGTAACGTTAATGTTTGTCCACCCGTTCGTACTAGGCCCACTTGGTTTTAATATAAATAAATGTGTACAACATTGAGCAGCAGCGTTTTACATCAGATAAACGTCGTTCATTGTTGACAAAACCTAATTAATACCTATGTCCTAAATTACTAAAATCACTTTCAAAACTACGAGCAGGGCTAGCTTTGTATTGCCAAAATCACCGCTTAACTAGTAATCTTAACTTATTAGTCAATATTCAATAAACCAATGTATTTTTCAGACTCACCTGTAAACCAAGATGTTTAAAGACGTGTATCAATGGCTTCTGCCGATCTCCCAATGAATGTGGGTGTAACACCGGTTATATTTTGGATCTCAGAAATAAATACAACTGTCTGCCCCAATGCACTAAGCCCTGTGGGAAAGGGAACTGTATCGCGCCGAAAAAATGTCAGTGCATCAAGGGATATAAGTTTGAAAATGAAACTTGCCAACCAATATGCACTAAGCCTTGCACCAATGGTAAATGTGTTGCCCCAGACACATGTCAATGTTTGCCGGGATACCAAAAATATAGCGAAAATATCTGTAAACCTTACTGCTCAAGTGGATGCCGCCATGGAAGCTGTGTTGGACCTGAGACATGTGCATGTGACGCAGGATGGCGAATGGTACAAACGCCAGGCACTGCGAACAAAACATGTCAACCTATTTGTAGCAAACCTTGTATAAACGGCATTTGCGTTGGTCCAGAAACATGCCTGTGCTCAAAGGGATATACTAAGTCAGATAACTTCAGTTGCAAACCTTATTGTTCACGTGGATGTCCTCATGGAACATGTATTGGACCAGAGACGTGCGTCTGCGCCCCAGGATGGCGAATGGAACAAAAGTCAGGCACCACGAACAAAACGTGTCAACCTCTTTGTAGCAAACCTTGTATAAACGGCTTTTGTGTTGGTCCAGAAACATGTCTGTGCTCAAAGGGATATACTAAGTCAGATAACTTCAGTTGCAAACCTTATTGTTCAAGTGGATGTCCTCATGGAACTTGTATTGGACCTGAGACATGCGTCTGCGGCCCAGGATGGCGAATGGAACAAACGTCAGGCACCACGAACAAAACATGTCAACCTATTTGTACCAAACCTTGTGTAAACGGCATTTGCGTTGGTCCAGAAACATGCCTGTGCTCAAAGGGATATACTAAGTCAGATAACTTCAGTTGCAAACCTTATTGTTCTAGTGGATGTCCTCATGGAACTTGCGTTGGACCTGAGTCATGCGTCTGTGGCCCAGGATGGCGAATGGAGCAAATGTCAGGCACCACGAACAAAACATGTCAACCTATTTGTACCAAACCTTGTATAAACGGCCTTTGCGTTGGTCCAGAAACATGTCTGTGCTCAAAGGGATATACTAAGTCAGATAACTATAGTTGCAAACCTTATTGTTCAAGTGGATGTCCTCATGGAACTTGTGTTGGACCTGAGACATGCGTCTGTGGCCCAGGATGGCGAATGGAGCAAATGTCAGGCACCACGAACAAAACATGTCAACCTATTTGTACCAAACCTTGTATAAACGGCCTTTGCGTTGGTCCAGAAACATGTCTGTGCTCAAAGGGATATACTAAGTCGGATAACTTCAGTTGCAAACCTTATTGTTCAAGTGGATGTCCTCATGGAACTTGTATTGGACCTGAGACATGCGTCTGCGGTCCAGGATGGCGAATGGAACAAACGTCAGGCAACACGAACAAATCATGTCAACCTATTTGTACCAAACCTTGTGTAAACGGCATTTGCGTTGGTCCAGAAACATGCCTGTGCTCAAAGGGATATACTAAGTCAGATAACTTTAGCTGCAAGCCTTATTGTTCGAGTGGATGTCCTCATGGCAGCTGCATTGGACCTGAGACATGCGTCTGCGGCCCGGGATGGCGAATGGAACAAACGTCGGGCACCGCGAACAAAACATGTCAACCAGTTTGCACAAAACTTTGTATTAACGGCACTTGTGTTGGTCCAGAAACGTGCCTGTGCTCAAAGGGATATACTAAGTCAGATACGTACACCTGCAAAGCTTACTGCTCCAAGGAATGCCTTCACGGAACTTGTATAGAACCTGAGACTTGTGTCTGTAATTCAGGATATGAAATAGCAAGTGATAATAAAACATGCCAACCAATTTGTTCTACACCTTGTGTCAATGGCACGTGTGTCGCACCAATGGTCTGTAAATGTTTGCCTGGTCATAGAATATCTGGGAGGTTTGCATGCAAGCCCCACTGTGCTACTGGATGCCTACATGGTACATGCGTAGGACCAGAACTATGCGTTTGTAATGCGAGATGGCAGACGATTCAATCAAATAGCACAAAGATTAAGTCTTGTCAACCAAAATGTACCAAACCCTGTGTGAATGGCGCTTGCGTAGCCCCAGAGACTTGTGAATGTCTTGCTGGTTATGTGAAGTCCGAGAAAAATATATGTCAGCCTTTCTGTTCTAATGGATGTCCTCATGGCGCTTGCGTGAGTCCAGAAAAGTGTCTTTGTCATACAGGATGGGAATTGGTACAGACTAATAGCACTATGAATCAAACTTGTCAACCAGTATGTACTAAATCCTGTGGACATGGCACTTGCGTGGGCCCAGAGACATGTAAATGTCTGCCAGGATATACAAAGTTAAAAAACAACACATGCACACCTCATTGTTCAAGTGGATGTCCTCATGGAACGTGTGTTGGGCCTGAGACTTGTTTTTGTAACTCAGGATGGACAATGAAGCAAACCAATGGCACTGTTAACAAAACTTGTAAACCAGTCTGCAGCAAACCATGTATCAACGGCTATTGTGTAGCCCCCGAAACTTGTGAATGTCTTGCCGGGTTTACAGAACTAGAGAACAATACCTGTGAACCTCATTGCTCGAGTGGGTGTTCACATGGCATCTGTGTGAGTCCTGGCACCTGCATTTGTGATCCGGGATGGTACAAAATAAGTGATACATGTGTGGCTGATGCAATCAAATTCGATAAAAATACTGGCGTTATAAATTGGTAAGTAGTACTGGATAAGCATACTTTTAAATATAGATAAATGCAGAAGTTTAAAGTTTCATTTTTACTGTCGTCAAGATGATTCGAAATATGTCTGAATAAATAACAGTAGTAACTATTTGAAATAGTATTTTGAGCAAAGTTAACAAAGTATTTTACTCCACGTTTTCAGGGTGCAGTCGAACTGGACCTATATTCTGGCAACTGGAATCAGCCTTTTAGTGATGCTACTTTTTATTATAATTGTAATGCGCTGCAAAAGTAATAAGTCAAGTGAAGACGGTAAGTTCCATTTCTCTTATCTAGACTTATATTGATGACGTTTTGTTCTGACTTTGAGACTTTAGAGCAGTTTAGGAAAATTGATGGCGGATTTTGCGTATGTTAGTGATTACTTACATATTTTTTTGCATTTACGAGTTCTGTTTTAGCACTCCTTACGAGACAACAGAGGCGAAACCTATTTAACCAATAACTACTTTTATATCCTTTTTCTTCAAAATTAGCCCATTAGGGTAATGTAGTGACACAAAAATATATTGAAAAAGAACATTCAATTTTTGTTCTTCTCTACTGCTGAAAATAATTAAAATTAACTATAGTCGTTAATAATAAAACAACCATAGCATTTTGTTTTGGGTAGAATAGATAGACTCTTAGTTTCTTACTTCTTTTTTGTGTCACTTGTTAAATTCACCAAAAGTCCATGGTAACCATCAACTACGTAGCCTCAGTGCGCAGGGTTCCAATTGTTATCTTCAGGGCTTAACGTACACGAAGCGGATGGCGGGGTCTGAGTTCGATCACTTCACTTATTCGCTAGACCCCGCCACCCCTTTCGAACGTAACCTGTCTGAGTCGGTGTGCCACTAGTCCCGAGCTCCCTGAATCCTATACGCTCCGTTCGAAACGATCCTCAAAGATCTTTATTCAATCAAATTGCCTGATGAGCACTTTTGGAAGCAGAAAGGTAAAGATCTTTTTGGAGGTTTGAAGGATATGAATAACCTTTTTCTTTGTTATAAAGGCCGATGAAGATATATTTTGTTCACCTATTACATAGTCAAACATGTTTTATTTTTTGCAAAGTAAGTTTTTGTAGTCCTTAATTATTACTTAAAACCTTTTTCCTTACAGATGGTACTGTGGTTGTTCCAGCCCAAGAATTTAGTGCAAAAGGGTTCAATAATAAAGCAAGATACCAGTATGATGTCTGCGACAAAAACTCAGTTCTTTAACTTCTAGTTTTACAACTCCGTGCATCGTTGTCTCTATTTCAATATTTAATTTAATTAAGTATACTTGATACATATTAATATTCTGTTGTATTTGTGTTACAAACACATTTTGGTCTATGTAAATATGATAATTATGGCAAGAAGTATGGAAGAAGAAGACATCCCCAAAATATTGCCTACTCAAATGAATTGAAATAAAGGCAGGAGAATGAAGATGATGTGTTTACATATTTTAGTTTGTTGCATTGAAACATTTTGTTTTCTCCTATTTTAAGGTTGACCGAGGTCAAGTTCAGAAATAAAAAAAAGACACTGATGATGTCTTGCTTTTTGCAATTACGTATTATTAAAGTTATTTTAAGCTTCGTTTACTAAGCTATTCTTAAGTGACTTTTAGATCCTAAATTATGCTGTAGGTACTTATACAACGTATATTTTAAAATAACATAGATTAAGATGTGCAAGACAAATGTTTTTAGTCATTCTCACGTACGGGGTGCTTAAACAAAACGTGACTATTTCAAGTACAGTCGGCACAACAGAACTGAAATAGTTAATGTAATTTAATTTATTTTTATTTTTATCTCTAATAAAAATATACCACAGTTAGTTTAATAGTTTACCCATATTATTATGGTGTAAATTCACAAACTAGAATTATATCAAAGTTGAATTAGCTATGTGTTATAAGAACCGCAAGACGTGCCGACTCCACCCAGATGGTTTTTATTTTTAATTACAAAAAATAAATTACTTTTGCCAGTTGACTGTACCTACACCTATTAAGATTAACTTATATGCTGATTTTGTTTCTAAAATCAAGCGAGTTTAAAGTTTATTTTGTTTAATGTAAAAATATTATTTCTTTTCTGTAAATTTTTTTCGCCTTTACTGTTTTAGACTAGTAAGGCGTTGGACGAGTTCATGTTTTTTTGTACCATACATAAAATTATAAAAATGTTAGTGATAGGTAATATTTATAGAATTATAGTTTTGAATTTAATTATTATCCAGACAAAAACGTTGGGTCAAGTATGTGTGGAAACAAAAATGTGAGTACTGGCAATTAAAGTAACTTTCTAAACATGATATTTATTCTTTTATTGCAAAAAAAACAACTATTTTATCGAAAAATTATATTAAACATTTAAGCAATATTATCTTTCCTCACTTTTAATAAACTTTGTATACGGCTTTAGGAAAAATAGGAATACAAATTCCTATTTTTCCTAAAGCCGTATTGTACATGGCAATTTTCGACTTGTTGAATATTATTATGTCGAATGTTGATACCAAAATGCCTATAAATATGCTATATTTGCAGATATGGCGAAAACTTTCGATTTTGTCAACCATAACATACTGCTTCAAAAATTACATTCCTATGGTATTCGAGGAAATATCCTAAACTTAATAAAAACACATTGATCCGGTCGCAAATAGATGACAGAAATTTACAAAATATGTGCTAGGTCCAAATTAGAACATAAAAACGTGTCTTCCAATAGAGAAATTAAATTCGGTGTATCACAGGGTAGTGTCCTTGGGTCATTTATTTTTAATTTACATTAACGACCTCACACGCCAAATTCACCATCCCGTGGTAATCTTCGCCGACGAAAGTACAGAACTCTTAAAATGCGATAATAACCAAAACTATGAAAATAATATAAACTCTACCATTAAAATTAAAGTAATAAATTATTATTGTTTATATTAATTAATTTATTGGACTGCTGCGCTGCGTGTCACGGGTTCGAACAAGTATTTGTATGGCGTACAGATAGTTGTTTTGGGTCTGGGTGGTTGGTTTGTGTATGTGAGTATAAATGTTTCTGAACGCACCCACGATACAGAAGAAATTCCTAGTGTGGGGCAAAGTTAAAAAAAAAAAATTGGCTTCATAGTAACAACTTACAAATAAACTTACAAAAAACAAAGATAATGCATTTTTTGTATGGAAGCTGGCATATCGACCCACCGCCATTTTGATTTTTTTAGAAATCACGGCCCACAATGAAATTGGTATGTATGGGTAGAGGACACCTAGACGAACAAAAAATGTCATGTAACATGGTACCCCAAAGTGTCATGTTGTCGAGATATTTAAAGGTAAAGATCGACATATGAGTACTATGACCACATAAAAAATAGACCTTTTACGTGTCTATAGGCGTTGATTATTATTGTTACTGTTTATTGACATAATAGTAGCGTTTCATTGCGATGCGAAGCGATTTTCTCGTGCGCATAATAATAATCAACCTGGGTATGATTATTTGGATACATTAAACGCCTATACACGTATATTAAGTATTTTTAATGATTGTCATTGTACTTTGTAGATCTTTACCTTCAAATATCTCGGTAATGTGACACTTTGGAGTACGGTGTTACTGGACAATTTCGGGTCGTCTAATATTTGTCCTCTCTCTATTTATACATACCACTTTCAACGTGAGCCTCGATTTCGAAAAAAAAACAAAATGGAGGGTAGGTTGATACGCCACATTGGTTCTATTCCCTTTCTAGGAATTTTAATTGACAGTCAACAGTCATTAGCCCATCTGCATTATATGCACTTTATAATCTTAAAAAAACAGTTAATATCAAAACAGCATTTTATTATTGTTATCATCGTCTTGTCGTTTCCATTTTGAGATTCGGTATTATATTATATATTGGGGCAATTGTACCGAAAGAAAAACTATTTTTAAAGCCCAAAAACGCTACCTACGAGCAATATTTGATCTGAAAGTTACTGACAGCTGTGTTACATTTTTTTAAACTCAAAATTTGTTAACATTTCCATCCCTTTACATTTTAGAATTCGCTCTTTTTTGCAAAATTTAATTTGCATCTATTTTTAACTTTCTCAGAAAGCAATATCCCAACAAACTTTCATCGCCAATTTAACTCCTTTAGAGGATGTATTTACAAAAAAAATACTAAAACCTTCCTCGAAAACCACTCTATCCATTTTTGAAAACAACATGAATATCGGTGCAGTAGTTTTTGAGTTTATCGCGAATGGACAGACAGACGTCTGTCTGTCTGTCCATGTCATGTGCGGCGGAGAACTTTGTTTTATAATGAGAAATAATAAGTCGAGCCACAGATTTTTATTGGCTACGTGACCAAACATCTAATTTTATAACTAAACCACGGGAAAATAGCCTTTAATAAACCAATTTGGTAATTTTTTACAATGCCATCTAAATATCTTACAGAAAGCGTCAAATCAAGATCATCAATTATCATAACTAGTCCTTCTTATAGCCACCTAATTTATTAACTCAGCCACGGAATTTATATCTTATTATACGTTTTATAGCTTCAACATTAGGTCCTCAAAAAAATACAATTCAAGAAACCATAGACATTATCATTTATTATAACTTAGCATGTAAAATAATACATCATATTCTTTTATCGTGAAAATAGCAACTGCAAGACTTGGCACGAGCGCGCGGGACGACAGCTACCGGCCATTTGCACCAATCAGAGAGCGCCATTTGTTTAATGTACTGACGAGTTAGTCACATGTATTTATTTTTGTCGTTCACGCGTTCGTATTGCAAAATGCCTAAAATTTTTAGATCCAAGTTCAAAATATCAACTTTTAATACACATTTGATTATTATATTTACGTTAATAATACCTACTAGTTACAGAAATGTGTTTACCATTGTCTAATTGACTAACCACAGGCAGATTGTATGATTTGTCATTGTAAACTGAGGGAAATAGATTAGGTTAGATAAAAACTGCGACTAAACGCGACTTCCGAGTTCCTCACAGAAATGTTTTCACCATTGTCTAATTATCCGATAAAAATAAAGTTTTACAGCGATTCTGTCGATAACTTTCGTAGCACATGTAAATAATTATCGATATTTAGGACATTCGATACTCTGCACTTCGATATTTAGGCCATTAGATACTCAGAACTTCGATATTTAAGCCCTTCGATGTGACGACAGTAGTTTCTACGTACTTTTAGTGGCCATTATTTACTATTTGATGACAATTTTAGAAAAAAAATTAAGATAAATTAATTGGGGATGAGTTACATTTTAAACATACTGAGTAAAAAAAAATAGAAGCTATAGAATACCTTTTCTGATATCAAATGTTAATATTTTAGAAGTTTACTGTTTGAATGCATGTTACAAATTTAGATGCTAAAAAATAACCACCATGCCGAATTATATTTAAATTGGCTCAGATAGAAGATAACTAGTGGCAAAGAAAGTAATATTTAGATGTTTGTTAATTGTGGCTGACTTAGTAAATTAGAAGGCAATGTAGACTTTTAGAGGCGAATAATGCTTTTAAAAAGAAGCCGGTTTAATTAGCGCCCTTTTATAATTTAGTGATAGTGATTTACACCACGCGCTAGTGCTAGTGCTTCTGATTAAATTATTGTTTCACTGAGTGATTCCATTCATCACTTAAATGCAACCAACGCTAATACACGTCAAAAAAATACCTATGTTAGCATAGAAAGTGTTGTTATACCGAGCTTGCATTTTCTCTACTGCGGTTGTAAACCCGATTGGAATAAAATATTTTTACATATACATATTATGATTATGTTATTTTACCACAATTTTCTACATGTTAGTAAATCATACCTACATAATGTTTTACTTGGTTACCAAATAGGGATTACCGCGATGTTCCTGAAACCTTCTTGTATACTTACATGGAGGCTTATGAAAAGACAAATTGTTTGTTCTGGTGCACTGCTAAAAGAGTAGCAACTGCAATAGGAACCAGAACGATTCAGGTGAGCTCAATAGAATATTTATATAACGTTTTAATTAATAATTAAGACTTCATCAGGGATTTTGGTTTTTTTTAAATCAACGAAGAACATTGGCATTGCATAATATCAGCGTTAGCATTGGTTGGTGGTTGGCTAGATATGCCTTTCAACTTCTAATCTTCGATAAATGTTTTCAGAAATTAACACCGGTACAAATTAACGTTTGCTGCGAGGGATTCATTCAAGATGAAAACGATAACGGAACTAGGTAAATTACAAATCTATCACTATCTGGAATCTATTACTCCTCATAACATCTACTTGTTTAAGTTACCAAACTTATTTCAGTATTCACTGCAAGCCGGATTGTTCACCGTCCTGCGTGAATGGTTACTGCAAGTCTCCTGGAGTGTGTGCCTGCAACCCCGGCTACCTGCCGGATGTCTTCGAAACCCACAACTGCTTACCACTCTGCATTAAAGGATGTGACCACGGAACCTGCACTGCACCAAACACATGCCTGTGTGACGCAGGATATGACCTCGTAAACGGAGTGTGTGAGCCCATCTGCTCCGAGCCGTGCCTCAATGGCTCTTGCATGGCCCCAGAAACCTGTCAGTGTTTTCCAGGTTACAAGAAATCTGAATACGACACGTGCGAACCATTCTGCGCCAGTTATACGGCCAATGGCGAGTGTATTAATACCATCACTTGTGAGCCCGGATGGACTAAAGTAATCAAGGGTTCGATTGAAACTTGCGAGCCAGTGTGCTCAGAACCTTGCAGTCACGGTACTTGTGTAGCACCAGATACATGTGAATGTATAAATGGGTATGAAAAGGCCGCAAATAATATTTGTGAGCCATACTGTTCTTTTGGATGTGTGCATGGAACCTGTATTAGTCCACAGATATGTGTCTGTGACCCGGGCTGGTATAAGAAGGAGTCGGGTGGCACGTGTCATGCGCACTGCGACCACAAATGTGGCAACGGGACGTGTGTTGCACCTAATATCTGCGAGTGCTATCCTGGTTACGAGCTCGATAAATCGCAAATTCTTAAAGAAGACGAAGCAGCTTTATGCGTTCCAATTTGTAATAACTGTGAAGGTTCTTGCATTGCCCCCGGTGTATGCGTATGTGAGCCTCACCAGGAAATGAGGCAAGTGAACGTGGATGGTTGGCCGTGTGACTGTGTAGACAACTGTACAGTTGCTGCCAATAAATGTGAAAGAACCATATGTTTGATGACTACTACTAATACGGCTACAGCGGGTATAACAGAACATGATATAGACGAAGCTGAACATACTACCGAGTCATCTGTTATGATAAGTACAATTGACCCAGTCGTTCTGCTCGATGACGATATTACTGTTGAAAGTCACAGTGATAATAATAAACTTATAATTGAGAAGGCGTCGTCATGGTAAGCAATAGATTTTCAGTATAATGTCAGTTCAATAGAATCGGTTTAAAATATTGTCTAATTAATCTTTTTAGTATTATTACGTGTAGATTGTTTAGTTGATTGCATTGTTACATTTTGTTATCTCCTATAGGTATAACTCCAGCTGGTGTTACGCAATGGGCTGTATTCTCATTTCAACTGTTATCATATTGATGGCTGCCGCAATCTTAAAGAAGAAACATTTGAAATCATTGAACAGAAACATTTTCAATGGACAAAGTGAGTTACTACA
This sequence comes from Diarsia brunnea, assembly GCA_949774965.1. NCBI lineage: Eukaryota > Metazoa > Arthropoda > Insecta > Lepidoptera > Noctuidae > Diarsia > Diarsia brunnea. Next base: position 19,569,955 of record OX459003.1, read on the forward strand.
TAATCTAACATAAAATCACGTCTGTAATCCACGTAAGGTTAGGCAGAGGTGTACCTAATAGTACACCCAAACGCCAGTTATGTAAATCCCACGCAATAGAGGTGAACCTATTGCCATAAACTGGGTACAAATCCAGACTCCGTGGCTGCTACTAAATAATTACACACTTTATTATTTTTTTATTTAAAATCCCAGAGAACAAGCAGTACCTTAGTTTGATCATGAATTAATGTAGAATTAAATACTTGGGTTTCAACTCTTAACAATGGCTGTTTAGACCCAACTCCTTGTTGCGAACTTGTGAGTATGACGGTAATATATTATATAGTAGGTATATAACTAGGGTAGAGCTAAAGTAGTACCTATTTGATACTAATGTAACGACGGTTGGTATCGTATTAAATAAATAAAATAAATAAATAAAATAAAATAAGCCTTTATTACTGTTACCTACTGTTACAATCTTATTCCGACATGCTATACTAATCACTAATTTATATTAATACTGGTATCGTATTACTCTATACTAATTGTGTTGTGGAGGTCAGGCAGGCAGTCGCCCCTTGTAAAATACTATTAAACAGCTGCATCCGGTTGTCCGACGACTGGAAGACGACCCCAACATAGTTGGAAAACGGCTAGGCAGATGATGTAGCAACGGTTGGTTTTCTTGATGTCTGATTGGTGCACCGTGTACATGCGGTTTCTGTATAGTACGATGATTATAAACATGACTATATTAGCACAAATCCGCCTTCGGGACATAATTCATTTTAATATTATTAATGCAAGAGTAACCTAGACCGTGGGCCCAAGTTAACCCAAGATAATATGATATCGTTTACTTCGTAAGTAACTTCGTTGGCGTTGCTCCCTCATGAGTATATTTTTCTTTCAGTTTCAGAAAGCGACTTGTCAACAGCAGCTGTGCATTACAAACAGAGCAGTACATGACTTGCTCAGAAAATATATTTTTCAACACACTTGCTAATAAAATGGCTATAATTTCACCGCAATTAGGCACATAATGACACCTGTAATCAAACTGTGACTTTTTCATTGGCATTATTCACAAGTGAGTTATAGGTTTTTTTTAATTTTATTTTTTGAGTTGCATTGTTCTTTAAAAAGTTTCGATACTAAAAAGATCGTGTTCAATAGTACAAATAAATTAATGTACCCTATTGCTTTCTCATTTCACGCAACTTCGATTTTAAATAGATAATTTCAACTTGTATACATATACGTTTTTAATAAATGAAACTTTTGTCACACAGGCCATCTTACACTCGTAGGTACTAATTACCTTCAACTAGGTACTCAATATTTTCAATATTTTATATTTCTCTTTCATTACATGAACATTACCCAATTGGTAATTATGTATTGTTGACTTTCTCACATTATACAATAACATATGTTTGTGTTTAAATACATTGTAGTATTAAAAATATGAGTTGTTACATTAAATTGTTGTTTTCATTTCATCCAAACGTTGCGCGTTGGGGGCACGTGTATACCCCATTATCGTAATCTCATTAATGTGCCTAAAATACATAGTTACTTACCTTACCGGAAACTATATCGAAACCCAATTATAAAGGTACGTTTTAAGGAAAGTTAATGTTATTTGCTAAAATATAAGCCAAGTGCGAATTTGAATAACGCATTGGTTCTGTGCAATGTTAACTCTTTTTATCGTGAGGGGAGTAAAGTCTAACGACCCTATTAAGTTTTACACCCTGGTGTCAGAGTTTCTAAGCTTCAAGGGGCTCTAACACGGTGTGACGACCGCCACTTGGCGGCCGGGACCACCGGCTTGTACGTGTCTTCCGAAGCACTGTAAGCATACGTTTAAAATGCAAATCATGCAAGAGAACAGGTGTTTTTTTGTAATATTACTAGCGACCCGCCCCGGCTTCGCACAGGTGCAATGTACTGCATTTAAACCTTTCTCTTGAATCATTCTATCTTTTGCTGAAAACTGCATTGAAATTCCTCAAGTAGTTTAAAAGATCTAAGAGTACCTACAACAGAGGAAGCGACTTAATTTAAAAAAATATAATTATGATTAGCCTTCTCGGTCACCGGTTTACAAATGAGGACAGCATGTTAGCCTAGTACATTTTGCTGGGTTAACAAGACAATTTCAGTTAGCTTGGAAGACCAAAACATTTGATTGAAACATTTAAGGCTTATATTCACGCCAATGACCTTGTGCATAGCTTACTACCCCCTTTTTTTATTTTTTTTATGGTGGGTGGAAAATCATCAAATTCCCGCTCTTGGGCAGAGCGAAAGGGAGTGTCAGACTTCTACTGACTGAAAACCACCCATGTTCCTTCTTAGCCTTTCATGTCGAGGCCACGGTATCTGCGAACAACCCGCAGCCCCGACGGAAGCTTACTACCCCTCTCAGTCGTAGACATGAACTTTAAACGGACGCATTTTCAATTTAATATAATTAAAATAATACATGTTTTTAAAAAGTAAGAAAACCAAATTATTTTCCTTTGTATTGCAAAGCAGTAGGTAGATATTTTTTTTATATTGTTTTGTTAAAAAATGAAGGAGTAAAATGGTTCAAATCAACGATTTGGAGGTGATTTTGTGGATTTTTTTTCTTATTATGTGATACCGATAGAAAAATTATGGCTTAACCAAATTACGTGTCATATCATGTAGAATACCAACAATTTTTCTCAGATATAATTTCTCTGTAAGTGCCGGTGTAAAGCTGCTTCATCTGCACGCTGTTTTTAAGCTTTTTCGAGAGAGCAGCCTTTATTCAATTGTAAATCATGAAGATACTACTACTTCACGATTCTGGCCTCCTGGTACTTTGTGAGATGTTACTGATATAGAAGTTACATACATAACGAAGAACTTGGGATTCCTTTACATTTCCTTTATATTTCGGTCTGGTCCGACCGCGTAGTTCGAATACATAGTCGGGACCACGCGGTCCTAATGTTCTATAGTTCGCCTGGTAAGATTCTAAAATCGAACAAACTGGAAAAAAAAGTTCACGTAGTCCGATTGATCGGACTATGCGGTCGGACCACGTGGCCATGACCATTTTTCTTTCAGTTTCAGAAAGCGACTTGTCAACAGTAGCTGTGCATTACAAACAGAACAGTAGGTACTTGAATTGCTGTTGAAATTGAAAATATGTATAATGAATATGCTCTATACTCCATAGGTTTAGGTACCTACTTAAATATTATCTATATGAAAGTTTTGACGTTTTCATGTTTAAATAATGACATGAGAATAGGCTCTAGTAAGATTAAGGCATTTGTGCTTGTAACAAATAAACGATTTAAAAAGAAATTGTTTAATTAGAACACAAGAAATAGTTATTGTAAGAAAAGGTTTAGTACTCATGAGTCACGTGGTTTTTTTTGTTTACCTTTTGTTAGGTACCTAAACAGATATGGTATGCCTCCTCACCTGCTTTCTTAATTTAAACTTCATGTACTAGAGTGGTACATAGTCAGACTTAATCTGACAAGGCATAAAACATAGAACTTAACGGTTGGAACCTAGGATAAGTTATGCAAAGTGCATTCAAGCATTATAATATAGCCTCTTTATTTCCATAATTAATGACTTATTAAAAAAAAAAACTATATAATATATCGTGCATGCATAAAATAACAAAATATTACATCGCATTCAAGCATTAAGGGTAAATAAAACATACCAAACATACCTACCATGTTTCAACTGTGTAGTCTTAGTAGTTTCCGAATAAAGAGACTGTGACATACGGATGGACAGACGGACAGACGAACAGACAGACATGACGAATCTATAAGGGTTCCATTTTTTGCCATTCGGCCACGGAACCCTAAAAATTTGTGTTGAGTAAGGATTTCAAACCGGGCTACCATATTCCAGTATTGGGCGAACCAGCGTGTCAAATAATTTTATTCATGTAGACGCATTTCTAAATTATTTGCTGTTGCGTGAGATAAATCCCAGAATTTTAAAGAACTTTGATGCCGTGTTTAGCAGAGACGTAGCGTGCCCATAACTCGATTCCCACCGGCTCCCCTTCGGGAAAAATACCGTCTACGCAGTGTCTACTTTAGTAAAAATATATAAAACATCATAGAAATAAAAATATTACAAAAATTCCAACATTTAAAATGTCAACAAAGAAAGCAACATACAGCGCCAAATAAGCCGGTCCTGGGGTGACAGAATTCAGAACTAAATTCGTATCAACGCGCTCACGTGACCTCTGTCGCTCGCAGAACCGTTTAATAGGGAACTCAGTAAGCCGAATATTATCGGGTCATGACAAGGCAGGAATCGAACTTATGTAGAGGAGAAACGTTAAAAAAACTCCGTCATTTATGAACCAATTCAAAATTCTTTATTTATTCGAAAGAATATACTCCTGAGGTGGTCCCATTGTCCCATGTCAGGATCTGATAAAGGAATCTCAGTGTAATCGAGGGCAACTCTTAAATTTTATAGGCATGTACTACGTGTTTCGTGTATTCTTTTAAAGTTATTCAAGTATTCGCATCTGGCAGTCATCACCTCATGTTGATGAACTGATAATGAAAGGTATAACTCCTTAACGGTTAGTGCGGACGTATATATAGTTTTATTCTTTCGGGTTATCTAGGTGAGCTGATTACAAACTCCTCAACGGTCAAAAATGAAAATTCAATATGGCACCGACAAAATTTATTGGATTATTCGACGTGAGTGTTAATTTCGAGGTTTTAGGAGTCGCTGATATCGAAAATCTGGTTAATGATTAAACAAACAGAAAAAAAAATGTACTAAATAAATAATAGAAAAAAAAAACTTTTTTTTGTCGGCTTGCCATTTTGTATTAATGACGCTACGTCACTGGTTGTTAGGTTGGTAGTAGGTAGGTAGGTAGTAGGTTAGTAGGTATTTAAAATAAGTAAATCTGTAAACAAGTGGTTTTCCGTATTGACAACTACAATAACTAATCTAATGAATGAACATTAGCTACCGAAAATCTTCCGTCAATCCTAATGACAGTCGATGTAGAAATACGAAAAGCTTTGGAAGCGATTGCCGCTTGTGCTGCCATCTGGTGGTCTTCAGGAAACAGTATCCGTGATCTTAGTAATAAATGCTTGTTGTGCAGGATCAGACGCTTTTCGGTGACTTGTTGATGACTGTTACTTTTACGGTTTTTCTGGACGACACAATTCTGAAACATTTTCAATGAATAATTATAAGTCTCTATTATGCATTAACAAACATTAAACCAAGATTGCATCGCCAGAATGGTTTGGTAGAAATGTAGATATAGAGGCTGGTGTACCCACCTATATCATACTCAAGTTACCAGCAATGTTCAAGTGCTATAATTACCTATACGAGGGACATCGCTATTAACGGCGCAAATATCCAAACTTTGGGTATTGAAACTAAGCAAGACCAACGAAGCAGTCCAAGGTTTTATTAAGTCACAAGCATAGTCAGAATAAAGCACTTCACCCATGTACGGTCAGCAGCAGAAGTAGCTTAACACTACTTAAAGTTACAAAGCAGGTTTTTTAATAAAAACTTGGTAGATATTACTCGTTACTAACAAATTATTGAAGAGTAAGGAATATTTAAAAGAAGAATGTTCTGAAACATTAAAAATAACAGCTGGAGTCCTGTACATCAAATAATTACAATTCCGAAATGTTAAGCTACTTCTGATGCTGACCGTACCAGTATAGCTTTACCTCATTATACAGAAGTAAAAGCAGCGTCTGGTTTATCCGGCCTAGTCAGACACAACATTCGCAATCAAATTCTATTTACATTTTTTCTAATCTCTGCCCGTATAAATAATAGTGTATTTCACAAAAAAGAATTATCAGTCCGTCTGTTAGATTATTATTATCGAAAAAAATTGGATACGTGTTTTTTGTTATCAAATTAATCAAAATGTATAAAAATCAAATGTGACTTGACACGACTTTTCGAAGCATTATAAATATCGTCTTCATTTTTTGTTTACTTAAAAAAAAAGTGTCCATTCTTTTTTGGAAATCTATCTGACGGACTAATTAGTTTTTTTTTGGGGAAATACCCTATTGTAGATAATTAAACTTTATTAATTTATGAAAACCCTTTTATATTGAACAACGGACCTACACAGGAACCATTCAAGGAGGTGTTGGTCTTTTCAATACTTAACCGAACGAAATAGCAACATGGGTAAGTTGCTATTTCGTTTTCGTCGTTCGTTTCATTTAAAATATAAATGAGTAACGAATCCACCCATTGAACCTTATAATATACAATGAAAAGAAAAACACGTACCATAAGCTGCTCGTCTTCTGTGTCTAGCGTATGTCATTTTGATGGCTATGGCAAGGAGGAGGCCGCAAGTGAACGCACATAATGCAATAGCTACCACTGTGACCAAGGGATATTCAGGTGCTTTTGGTTTTGATGCACTTGAGGCTCCGCTCCTGAGAAAAAGAGAAAACAAATCTAGGTAAGCATACACTTTTTGAACAGTTTATGTGAAGAACATGAAAGTGATAAAACATAGGTACCTATTTGAAGAAATTAATGCCGTTTTCGGTTTTAGAATCGAAACAACTGGAAGTCATGGGAGAGGCCTTTGCCCAGCAATGGGATGATTCAGGCTAACAGAATCAGTATAGTTTTAATTTTTTTTTTATAAAAAAATGTTGCCCCACACTAGGAATTTCTCCTGTATCGTGGGTGCGTTTACAAACATATAAAGTCACATACACAAATACTCGAAACAACTATCTGCAGGTCATAAAAATATTTGTTCCGTGCGGGGATCGAACCCGCGGCACGCAGCGCAGCAGTCCAATCGCTTAGCCACTGCGCCAACCGTGCCGTCAAGTATTTTAGTACCGCCGTCCCCCGCGTAAAAAGCCGGGATCCTTTCTCTGTGCATAATATTATTTTTCCTATTAGATTTTCGCATATCGTTTTGGCATAAATTGTTTTGCCATAATAATACTTTGTCATATATTTTTGCCATAATTATCTTGATGGCTGATTTCTTTTGGCATAAATTTAAATCGCATCATATTGCTAGGCATAGTGACTATTAGGATAATAGTATTTAGGCATACAATTAATAGAAGTCACGAAAACAAAGAGTAATTTTTACGTATTTATTTTGAATTTTCATGCAAATAATTTATTATACACTAGCTGTTGCCCACGACTTGGTTCACGTGGTAATGTGTATTGTGTGAGACTGTCTCGTTGTTTGTGACGGAAATGAATCGCTGCAAAACCGACTGCAAGTAGTCTTGTCTCCCATCGGGGGAGATACCGCGGCCTCGGCACAAGGGCTAAGAAGGAACATGGGTGGTTTTTAGTCAGTAGAAGTCTGACACTCCCTACTGCTCTGTCCAGAGTTCCCAGGAGTCATTTAATGATTTACCACCAAAAAAAAAAAGTCCTTATATCCTTTAGGGGTCAAAAGGCTAAGGCGTGTGTAAATTTCAGTAGAGCAATATTGTGTGATGTGTATTAGTGTCTAACATTTTAGGAGATAATTTATGTGTTATGCTTCTTTGTTATGCCTATAAAAAATGTGTTTTAATATCATTATACTTAAATAAATTTATGATTTAGAATGTTATGCTCAATCATTATTATGCCTGCCCCCGTAGAGTGCGATAGAGACAGTTACAGACAGGTACGGGGTCGTCGTTTAATATTCCCCCTTTTTCTTCCCAAAAGCTGAACCAATTCATATAATTATTTTTGACATTAACATTATACAAGAGATGTAAATATTGATGTAGATGTGGGAGGGAGAATAAACGCGAGAAATCAACTGAATGATTGTGTGGAGGTGAGTGTGGTCACCAACGATGCCAAAAGAGGAGCGGCTGACTGCTCACAATGGTGTGCTGGTGTATGGCAGTGAATGTTGGCTGTGGCAAGCGAGGCATGAAAGTAGGATTAACGCTATGAAAATGCATTCTTTGCACAGCATGAGTGGTGTAACTCTGAACGATAAATTGAGGTATGAGGTTATACAAGAACGGATGTAGTGACAAAAATTTAAAAGAGTATGATACGGTGGTTTGGTTATGTGAAGAGAATGAGTAAAGTTGATTAACGAAACGCAAGGCACGCGTAGCAACGCCCTAGAAAGACATAGACCCCGATCTTATTGGTGACGTTCTTCAGAAAGGAAAGGTGCGTAGTACTCGTAACTGGTGCGCATGTATGACCAGACTAGCTGACCCACGCAACTTCGTCTGCGTCACATAATATAGTTTTAAGCCTTTCTCGATAAACCGACTATTCAACATATTAAATTGAGTATAATCGTACTCGTATCAAACAAAAAAGTTTACCTTTCCTCTTTTTAATGCCTATTAGTTTAGATTGGCTTCGATTATATTAATAAAGTGACAATTACTATAGGTATCTCTTACTGTTAAATATACAGTAACACATTTTACTTGTAAACATTATGGTGCAGTAAATATTTTGAATTTGAATTTCTCCGGAGCCCCCGGAGGCCAGAATCCCCACTTACCTACCGCACCGGACCGAATGACTGCCGCGCGCGTAATTATTTTGTCGCGCGGATATTTTGATATTGCGATATCTTCTAAGATAATTGTTTAAACTGTATAGAGTAAAGGGCACAAATATTCTATATTAAATTTCCGTGCTAACAAACATATTTATTTAGATGTAGATTAATATCACATGGGTTAAATAAGCATCGCAATATCTTTATTTTTAATCTAACATTTTAATAGTAAAAAATGGTTACAGTAAGTCAATCTTAAAAGATAGACATATGCTGTCGCGGACTTTTTTTTAGAACATTTAAAGAGGAACAATTCTTTAATACATGATATTTGCGTAACTTAAACCGTTTTCGCAGCGCACGCAACGGGAGCTCTCAAAAAGGAATATCTTTTCCCGTTTTTGCTACATTTTTCATTTATGCTCCGCTCCTATTGGTCTTAGCGTGATGTTATATAGCCTAAAGCCTTCCTCGATAAATGAACTATCCAACACAAAAAGATTTTTTCTATTCCAACCAGTAGTCCCTGAGTTTACCGCGTTCAAACAAACAAACAAACAAACAAACTCTTCAGCTTTATAATATTAGTATAGATGTATGAATGTGGACGAGACAAAAGCAGTATACAGTAAGGATCGAAGCAGGTTGCGTTCTGTGGTGTCTGCCTACCCCAATGGGAAAAGGGCGTGAGTTTATATGAAGAGAGTTTATAAGTGTATAGTTAATGTTTAATATGTATTAGTTTGTTATTATTATATTATCTAATTGTGTGTATTTTTTACTTATGGGCCCTTAGTTGCCTGAAATAAAATGATTATTATTATTATTATTATAAGTACCCTTAACAAAGTCGAAGGCACTTGTTTTCCCCGTCACTGCAATTTTTTTTTTGTTTTAGACCATACGGGGAACCTACTGGTTACGTAGATATTAAGGGTCAAAGTTCCAAATTTTTCAGAGCTGTTTTTTGAAATACTTGTTTTTCAGGAAAAAACTTTACTTAAATTACCTCCATGACCCATTTATTATGCAAAGAATTTATTGGCACAATGTTTTAAAAGTGCTACATTGAGTTCTATCGTAAAATGTGATTATAGACCCCAAATAAAATCGTTTCCCAGCAATATTTTTTTACGTGGGGGTAGTTAATTTCATGTATATGTCGCCGCGAGAGTGTCTATCTGCTGGGATCATTAGTAAATCTAATTAATAACCAGCTTATAATAATAAATTAGCTTAGTTTTTTATAATAATTAATGAACCTGCCATCTCTGAGATATTTGTACAATTATTACGGGGATCGATATTGAAAGACAGGAGCGACAGTGCCATCTGTTAGCTTTTGTGTTAACTACTGTTACACTTTGAGACTAGTGGTATTGACTTGCCTTACACTTTATGAGTAGCTGTATTGACTTGCACTAAAAACGACCGCCATATTTAGGCAAAATAAGGGGGAACAAGGGTGGGGGTTTTAGTCGGAAGTATTCGAAAGCGAGGTCGGCATTCGTTTGACAGCAGTCCAACTGAACGGTTCTCTTAGCTAGCTTTATAAACGACGAGTGTAAAAATACTTTAATGTGTGTGTGATTTAATGTTGAAGAATAAAATAAAAGTTGGTGAAAACTAAATACTTTAATGTGTGTGATTTAAATGTTGAAGAATAAACTATAAATTGGTAAAAACTATAACTGACGTTGTTATTTGGAAGTGATATTCCTAAGCGTCTTTTACACTACTACAGAGATGGTTTGTAATTGAATGGTCGACGGCTCGAATAATGATTTATTAAACAGGGGTCTTTAACTAGAACTATAGTTAAAATTAAGATAAGCTAATTGATTATGAATATTGGGATTTTAATGATTGCTCACTTGAAATTAGGCTGTATAAGAGACGTCATTGCACATTGTTGTGAAGATGGCGGCGAATACGATTTTAATGGTCAATAACTCAATTTATAATCTGAAACTACGACTAAATCAGTTTCTTTATGTAATTATAAACTAAAAAGTCATAAGATAATTTTGTAGAGCAATTTATTAGTAGAAAACCCGTTCTCTGTATTAAATCCTTTAATTAGCCGGAAATGGCGTAAGTAACATTTTGTTGTAAAAAGTAATGAACCTATTAATTAGACAACGCCTTCGCATTAATATTGGTATTGTTTTATTGTTAAATAATTATTACAATCAATTGTAAAGTATTTTAATATTATTAATTAGATGTAACTGATTAAGTAATTAATAACAATACTGAGTGCGTTGTACTTCCGCTAGACGAGTTAGACATGCGTGTGACGAAAGATGGACGCACATTATCTCGCGTTTAGCAAAAATTGCAATATTAAGTAAATGAAAGTGGTTTTTGATGTGATTAATATTAATTAGTGCAAACGAGAATTGTAACATGATTTAAATGGAGTTTCTTAAACCCATTCTTCTCCATAGTAACAATGATTTATGTGAATGTGTCTCAACCTCTAAAAAGTTTATAAGTGCCTGTAAATGGACTATTCTAAATAAAGGTTTGGTGTTTGAGTCAAGTATTGTGTGTGATTTCAACTACCCATTTACCCATCTGCCACGAAGAGGAATCTAAGGCGAAGACAATATGGCGAAGGCCATTGATATTTAGGAGCAGCGTTCCTCAAGTGGTTTTCCCGCCGTAACATATTATATAATGCTTAATAATATAAGTATACATACATTCGGCTTCGTGATGGGTACGATTACACCCTGTATGTATCAACAACATTAGTTTAAAAACAAAAAAATATTTTGGTAGTCCTCACAGCCGTAAAAGTCATATTTTCTTTATTATTTTTTAGTTAGCCAAAAGAAAAAGACGAGAAGAGATAGAAATTAAGCAAAGTTTCTATTTTAAAGATACTTACTTGGGATTATCTGTATTTGTTGTAGTGTTCCTCGGTGTGGCTGTAGTTGTAGAAGGTCCCGTGGTTGTAGCTGCAATCGTAGTATGGAACGTCGGTGGAGCTGTAGGTTTTATAGTATCTGGGGTTTTTTCTAAAGCAGGTGTAGCGTCTGGGGATTCAACTGTAGACGTTGTATGGTCCATGGGCGTTACTATAGTTGTTGTAAGGTCCAATGGTGGCACTGTATTTGTTGTAGTTTCTAGGGGTTCTACTAAAACAGGTGTATCGTCCGGGGATTTAAATGTAGTCGTTGTGAGATCCGTGGGTGTAGCTGTAGTTGTTGTAAGGTCCAATGGTGGCACTGTATTTGTTGTAGTTTCTGGGGGTTCTACTAAAACAGGTGTAGCGTCTGGGGATTCAACTGTAGACGTTGTATAGTCCATAGGCGTAACTATAGTTGTTGTTTCCGATTTTGGCACTGTAGGTGTTGTAGTTCCTGGGGGTTCTACTAAAACAGGTGTAGCGTCCGGGGATTTAACTGTAGTCGTTGTGAGGTCCGTGGGTGTAGCTGTAGTTGTTGTAAGGTCTAATGGTGGCACTGTAGGTGTTGTAGTTTCTGGGGGTTCTACTAAAACAGGTGTAGCGTCTGGGGATTCAACTGTAGACGTTGTATGGTCCATAGGCGTAACTATAGTTGTTGTTTCCGATTTTGGCACTGTAGGTGTTGTAGTTCCTGGGGGTTCTACTATAATAGGTGTAGCGTCCGGGGATTTAACTGTAGTCGTTGTGAGGTCCGTGGGTGTAGCTGTAGTTGTTGTAAGGTCCAATGGTGGCACTGTATTTGTTGTAGTTTCTAGGGGTTCTACTAAAACAGGTGTAGCGTCCGGGGATTTAACTGTAGTCGTTGTGAGGTCCGTGGGTGTAGCTGTAGTTGTTGTAAGGTCCAATGGTGGCACTGTAGGTGTTGTAGTTTCTGGGGGTTCTACTAAAACAGGTGTAGCGTCTGGGGATTCAACTGTAGACGTTGTATAGTCCATAGGCGTAACTATAGTTGTTGTTTCCGATTTTGGCACTGTAGGTGTTGTAGTTCCTGGGGGTTCTACTAAAACAGGTGTAGCGTCCGGGGATTTAACTGTAGTCGTTGTGAGGTCCGTGGGTGTAGCTGTAGTTGTTGTAAGGTCTAATGGTGGCACTGTAGGTGTTGTAGTTTCTGGGGGTTCTACTAAAACAGCTGTAGCGTCTGGGGATTCAACTGTAGACGTTGTATGGTCCATAGGCGTAACTATAGTTGTTGTTTCCGATTTTGGCACTGTAGGTGTTGTAGTTCCTGGGGGTTCTACTAAAACAGGTGTAGCGTCCGGGGATTTAACTGTAGTCGTTGTGAGGTCCGTGGGTGTAGCTGTAGTTGTTGTAAGGTCCAATGGTGGCACTGTATTTGTTGTAGTTTCTAGGGGTTCTACTAAAACAGGTGTAGCGTCCGGGGATTTAACTGTAGTCGTTGTGAGGTCCGTGGGTGTAGCTGTAGTTGTTGTCAGGTCCAATGGTGGCACTGTAGGTGTTGTAGTTTCTGGGGGTTCTACTAAAACAAGTGTAGCGTCTGGGGATTCAACTGTAGACGTTGTATAGTCCATAGGCGTAACTATAGTTGTTGTTTCCGATTTTGGCACTGTAGGTGTTGTAGTTCCTGGGGGTTCTACTAAAACAGGTGTAGCGTCCGGGGATTTAACTGTAGTCGTTGTGAGGTCCGTGGGTGTAGCTGTAGTTGTTGTAAGGTCCAATGGTGGCACTGTATTTGTTGTAGTTTCTAGGGGTTCTACTAAAACAGGTGTAGCGTCCGGGGATTTAACTGTAGTCGTTGTGAGGTCCGTGGGTGTAGCTGTAGTTGTTGTAAGGTCCAATGGTGGCACTGTAGGTGTTGTAGTTTCTGGGGGTTCTACTAAAACAGGTGTAGCGTCTGGGGATTCAACTGTAGACGTTGTATAGTCCATAGGCGTAACTATAGTTGTTGTTTCCGATTTTGGCACTGTAGGTGTTGTAGTTTCTGGGGGTTCTACTAAAACAGGTGTAGCGTCCGGGGATTTAACTGTAGTCGTTGTGAGGTCCGTGGGTGTAGCTATAGTTGTTGTAAGGTCTAATGGTGGCACTGTAGGTGTTGTAGTTCCTGGGGGTTCTACTAAAACAGGTGTAGCGTCTGGGGATTCAACTGTAGACGTTGTATGGTCCATAGACGTAACTATAGTTGTTGTTTCCGATTTTGGCACTGTAGGTGTTGTAGTTCCTGGGGGTTCTACTAAAACAGGTGTAGCGTCCGGGGATTTAACTGTAGTCGTTGTGAGGTCCGTGGGTATAGCTGTAGTTGTTGTAAGGTCCAATGGTGGCACTGTAGGTGTTGTAGTTCCTGGGGGTTCTACTAAAACAGGTGTAGCGTCCGGGGATTTAACTGTAGTCGTTGTGAGGTCCGTGGGTGTAGCTGTAGTTGTTGTAAGGTCCAATGGTGGCACTGTATTTGTTGTAGTTTCTAGGGGTTCTACTAAAACAGATGTAGCGTCTGGGGATTCAACTGTAGACGTTGTATGGTCCATGGGCGTTACTAAAGTTGTTGTAAGGTCCAATGGTGGCACTGTATTTGTTGTAGTTTCTAGGGGTTCTACTAAAACAGGTGTAGCGTCCGGGGATTTAACTGTAGTCGTTGTGCGGTCCGTGGGTGTAGCTGTAGTTGTTGCAAGGTCCAATGGTGGCACTGTAGGTGTTGTAGTTTCTAGGGGTTCTACTAAAACAGGTGTAGCGTCCGGGGATTTAACTGTAGATGTAGTGGTACCCGTGAGATCAGTAGTGCTGGTTGCTGTTGTAGTAGCCGTCGTATCTCTTGTATTGTTATTATTTTTTTCATTTCTCTTTCTGTAACAGACATATGATACATGAACAATGCTTAAGGATGAACTAGTAGTCGGTCATTCTTCCATACAAACGTAGTATGATGATTACTCGTCTGTTTGACGGTTGAGATTCAAAACTAAAAACTGTATGAACTGGCCTTGTCATTATTTAGCCCTACGTATATGGGAGCAGAATTGGAAAAAAACATAGGATTAGAAGTTTGAGCGTCGAAACACTTATTTGAACGCATCTTTCGGCATAAATAAATAACCTAAGACGACCGTGGGTGACGCATCCGATTTTTTTTTTTTTTTTATATTTCAAAACCGGCATCACCCAACTGTTGAAGGCGCGCACCTTGTTTCCGCCTGACAAAAGACTGCTCAGCACCTTGTTCAGGCGGCCAAAGAAGCGCTCTTTCAACGATTGTTTCATGACGGCAATATTGATACCTAATGCTTCCGACATACCCAAATACTTGTAGGTTTCTGTTGACGAGAGGGATCTAAGTAGTATGAAATCCGAGAGTTGAGTCCCCACGGATTTCATAATCTCCCCTTGCTTCACATGCATGACTGCACATTTGTCCACACCAAATTCCATTCTGATGCCACTACTGAAAATATCTGTAACCTTCAGTAGCTTCATCAGTTGCAAATTGTTGGAGGCAAAGAGTTTCAGATCATCCATGTAAAGAAGGTGAGATATAACCTGACCACCTCTCCTCAACCGATAGCCTAGACCTGAACCCTCCAGCAGTGTGCTTAGACGGTTCAAGGCTAGACAAAACCACAACGGACTCAGACTATCACCCTGGATTATACCACGCTCGATCCTTATCGGTTCACTGCTCCCTCCGATCTGTCGACATTCTGGATAGCGAAGGACCGTTCTCCAGTTCCCCATACATGACATCAGGAAGATACACAGAGTTGGATCTACTTTGTACAACTCCAGCACCCTCATGAGCCATGTATGAGGCACAGAGTCATAGGCCTTCTTAAAAAAAATAAAATAAATGATTATTATACGTCCAAAGGTCAATTTACGAAATTTTACGCGCTTATTTACGTTATAAATCGTCGTATATTTCAATAAATAAATATATAGAGAAAAACTAGATAAATGAATAATGAATGAATGAAACTAGAAAAATATTAAAAAGTAGTAGTAATATTACAAACAAAGATAGTCCCGAAAAACATAACCCTTTCCTTGTAGTCGGGTAAAAACATTACCAAATAGCATGCATATTATTATTAACCACTGCCAAGGACAAGCTGTGGATGGGTGATCAAGGTTAAGCAACTGTTGTTAAGGTCTGTCTGTGGATGGGTGATCAAGGCAACGGTTGTCAAGGATTATCTGTGGATGGGTGATCAAGGTTAAGCAACGGCTGCCAAGGACTGTCTCTGAAATGTGTGATCAAAAATGATGGTGATTCATATAATATTGATGATAGATAAAAAGTTTGATAAAAAGTTTCCTCTTTCAATCATATGGAAAAAAATATTTTTGCGTAGATATTTTGTAGATTTAATTTCACTCCTTCTTTGTATATAAAATAGTGATAATTCAATAAAAATAATTAAATTTTATCCATAAGAGTATGCAATCATTTCATCAATGTTTTGATGTGACGTTGTCACGTTAAACTATCGTCCGTAAACCGACTTAACAGTTTTTTTTTTAATGGGATAGTTTTTAAATCAATAAAGGGGATAGAACCGATGTGGCATAATTTTATCAACCTGCCCGCCATTTTGTTTTTTTTTCGAAATCGCGGCCTACGATGAAAGTCGTATGTATGGCTAGAGGACATTTAGACAAACATAAATTGTCCAGTAATTCTGTACCCCAAAGTGTCACGTTACCGAGATAATTGAAGGTAAAGATCAACAAATGAGTACAACGACATTGACTTATATATTACTGCGTAAGGACTGGGCGGACCGCATGTTAAAATGACGCTTCGAACTTGGTCCCAAAACGGTCTTTCCTAAGCCGAAGTGAACTAGTCCACGATCGGCTCTCTTCGGGTGCGGTCGTAAATTTTATTAAAAGCTTTATTTATGTTCTGTAAACCTCGAAAATACCACGCCGCTTATACAAGGTTACGTTAACGAGTAGACTACACCGATTCTCTGTATGGCGAACGCGTCGAGCTAATGTTCGGACGACCGTATCTTTAGTTTTTATATCAATGTTATTACGTGTATAATTATATGGTGAGGAACCGCAGAGAGTGACCAGTTTTAAGTACCTGGGGCACATTGTGATGGAGGCTTTGTCCGATGATGAGGATTTGGAGCGGGAGTGTAGAGCATTGGCGGTCCGAGGGAACATGATTGCCCGTAGATTCGATCGCTGCTTTATTCCAGTTAGAATCTCCTTGTTTAAGGCATATTGTCGATCTTTTTACGCGAGCAGTCTATGGGTAAATCATACCCGTCGGACTGCCAGTGTTCTGCGGGTTCAATATAACAACATCTTTGGGATGCTGATGCGGCTACCTCCCTATTGCAGTGCGTCGCCTATGTTTGCTGAAGCTCGAACGGATGGCTATCCAGCTAAAGTTCGAAAAAGGGTTGCTTCGTAATTACGACGAGTGAGAGACAGCAGCAATGGCATCCTCAGGATGATTGCTTCCCACACTGACTGTGACTGTCCGATCCAACATAAATGGATGTGTTTACGTACTGGACAATTCTGACATGTTATTGCTTGATTTGTAATGTATTTTATGTGTTCAATTTTCTAATTTGATTGACTGACTATTTGACATTGTAATCATTAATATTGACTAACTATTCAATTTACACTTTATAATTGTTATCTATCTTTATTTCTATTGTGTGGTGTATAATTTTGTTTATTATTTATTTATTAAAAATTTAATTATTGTATTTTGTTTAATTTTTGTATCTGTGGGCTGACTTTTCTCTTTTGTTACTCTTTGCTTTATGGGTTGCATTATCTAAAATAAACGTATTATTATTATTTATTTTAGGCTCTAAATTGTATCCAAATAATTGTTCGCAGGTTGATTATTATATTGCCACGAGAAAATCGCTTCGCATCGCAATGAAACGCTATGTTATGTCAAAGACTAGTTTTCTCTGGCTCCTAGTAGTATGTAATGTACCTACTCTCTCTCAATAAACAGTAATAATAATAATCAACGCCTATAGAAAAGTTCTATTTTTTATGTGGTCATTGTACTCATATGTGTCGATCTTTACCTTCAAATATGTATCTAGATAACGTGACACTTTGGGGTAGCATGTTACATGACATTTTTGGTTTTCTATGTGTCTTCTACCCATACACACCAATTTCATCGTGGGCCGTGATTTCTAAAAAAAATCAAAATGGCGGTGGGTCGATATGCCAGGGTCCATACAAAAAAGTTCAAACCCCTGGTTTTCAAATCGATGTTTCAACAGTGCGGTTACATTGACATTTATTGTGCGTCTGTCATATTTTTACAATACAGTATGTTATTTTCTGTTTATTTTACGTTGTGCTTTGAGTCGAGCCTCTTAGTTTCTCCGTTACTGCTGACAACCCATTGACAATAAACAAAATTCATATTCATTTATTGTTTGTCACAGGTGAAATATCAGGTTTTCCCCCGAATACTGAAACGTCACTCAAAATTTAAGTAGCACTTATATTTAACAGATACTCAAAAGTGACGTTTGACCATACGAAATCTAAAGTTTAGGAGCTGCTCAAATGTTAAGCAGCCCTTAAATTTTGAGTGACGTTTCAGTATTCGTGGATTTATGTTTACAATAAATTGGATCGCTGCAACATACCTATAGGGTGTACAATATTTGATGATGGTTCAATACTTATTTAACATAAAATTATTTATTACTAAATACAGGACTTTTTGTGTTGTGATAATGGCGAACGCGACTGCGGTGCGATGTCTAATTAATCTGTCTGTTTGATTATCGAAAAATATTGGATAAGTGTTTTTTGTTACCTATATCGAATTATTAAAAATTGACGAACATAAAACGTGTCAAAGATCATGAGTGGGGGCTTGTGACGTCACTTTGTGGGTAAAAAAGTACTAACCTTGTGACGTCACACGACTTGACACGACTTTTCAAAGCACTGTATCGTCTTCGACTTTTGTTTCATCGGAAGGAAGGGTTAACGAAAAATGATGTGCAGGAAGCTGGGATTTTATACACAGGGTTAGAACGTAGAAGAGGATACAACGTTGAACGTTCCTGATTAGTAAAATTGATAGCTACAATAAAATGAAAGTTATTTTATATAACTAGGTATACTTACATGTCAGCTACAGGTCTCTCAGGTGTCTTTGCATAGTATAATAGATTCATTATTTCTTTACCATTGATATCATGTCGTAGTCGTTTTAAACTTATGTAAGCGAAAATGTCACTGTGAAAATAATAATCAATTACTTGTTGTCATTGTAAACTATTTTTAAACTACTTTTAATTGATACAGTTTAGTTACTTACTTCCAATTCGTTTTTTTACATACATCTTCATATAATTTCGATCTGCAACCAAATGTATTATTTATTAATTAAATATTATTGTTTTGTCCTTAATTTATTTATTGTTTACTTTATTTATAAAATCTAAAAAGCTGCTGATTGTATATCACTCTGAACAAACAGGGTTTGAAATGATAAATGAAATATAATACGTTAATAAACAAAAATCATAACTAGAGTCAACTCAAGTATACTTAACAGTATTTTCACAAACAACGTTAAGAACATTTGTTTGGTTTTCTTTGTTACTCTTTCACCATAATAATAACAGACTGATTGTTACGAAAAGGCCGAAAAATAAAGACAGACATAGGTCCTAAATCAAATACTTACAAATGTCCAAAACTTCTCAGAGAGTCTTTTGGTTTACAGTTCACGGACACCTAAAACATAAAATCAAAATTCAAACAATTTGATGGTGTCATTGAAATAACTGGAATAGTCAGAAGGCGTCATTGTATGTATAATAATAGATAACTTTACTCTGGGAACAAGGCCGATATTCAAGCCCTGCAGGTGTTGTTTTTAGCAAACATTGGTAACATAGTCATCTACACTCGGTTCCAAAAATAATGGGTCAGTCACATAAACCCAAATATCTCCCGAACTACGTATGCCATCCTAATGAAACGAAGACTGTTCAATTGAGAATTTAATTATACAGAAAAAATAAAATAAAACTTAGTTGCACCCACAATATTAATACCTAAATTAAAAAAAAAAACTAAAGTAGTCATATTTTTCTTAAAATTAATTTTTTTTTATGATTGTTTTTTTGCTGTTTTTCATCACTTTCTTCATTTAATACTTTGTATTTCCTCCACGAGCTCGATAATTATTATTCTGTGAGGTGAAGCATGGCAGTCACGCTAGAGGAATGTACCAGAATCCTAACTTTTTTGGAACTTGGGCGGAGCCAGCGTGAAACAGCCAGAAACATTGGTGTATCTTTGTCGACTGTTCAGCGGGTAGTCCAGCGGTACCAAGACACCGGATCACACCTTAGAAGACCAGGAAATGGCAGACCAAGATGCACAACGGCCAGGGAAGACAGACAACTGGTGGCTACAATGCTCCGAAATCGTTTTCAAACTGCTGTTGGTCTAAAAACTCACTTTATTCGCTTTGGAGGTGGCAATTTAAGCGCTCAAACAGTAAGAAGACGTCTTGCTGACGCAAATTTGAAACCATTGAGGCCCGCAAATGGCCCCAAACTGGAACGGGGACATCGAATTGCAAGACAGAGATACGTGCGCAAGCACCTAAACTGGACACTAGACGATTGGTCTAGGGTAATGTTCACGGACGAGTCTAAATTCATGCTTTATAAGCATGATGGTAGGCAGTTGGTGTACAGAAGACCAGGGGAGCGCTTCCATCAAGCGTGTGTGGAGGAAAAAGTGGCGTACGGTGGAGGCTCCGTACAAGTTTGGGCTGGGATTTCTGCTGAGGCCCGCACCGAGCTCATTCAAAATGGAACTCTAAATGCAGATAGGTACGTGGAAGAGATCCTCAATGAACATGTAGGTCCTTTCATGGCCAGGATGGACCGGCATGGCATATTAATGCATGATAATGCGCGTCCCCATACCGCCAGAATTGTACATGACTACCTTGAAGAGGTCGGTATCGAACTCATGCAGTGGCCAGCGCGAAGCCCGGACTTAAACCCCATCGAGCACGCCTGGGACGAGCTTCAAAGATGCGTGAAAGGTCGAAACCCCCCACCAATCACGCCTCCCGAGCTCAAACAAGCACTGGTGGAGGAATGGGAAGGTATTCCTCAGCACCGGCTCCGAAATTTGGTGTACAGCATGCCTAATCGCCTGGAAGCTGTCAGAAGAGCTCGTGGAGGCAATACAAAGTATTAAATGAAGAAAGTGATGAAAAACAGCAAAAAAACAATCATAAAAAAAATGTAATCTTAAGAAAAATATGACTACTTTAGTTTTTTTTAAATTTAGAGATTAATATTGTGGGTGCAACTAAGTTTTATTTTATTTTTTATCTGTATAATTAAATTCTCAATTGAACAGTCTTCGTTTCATTACAATGGCATACGTAGTTCGGGAGATATTCGGGTTTATGTGACTGACCCGTTATTTTTGGAACCGAGTGTATATAAATAAAAATGAATTGCAATTCTGTTAGTCTCTCTAAAACTCGAGAACGGCTAAACCAATTTGGCTAATTTTAGTCTTGAAATATTTGTGGAAGTCCAGGGAAGGTATAAACGGTGAGAAAGTAATAAATAGGTAGGTAGGGTAGTAGGTAGGGTAGTAGGTAGGGTAGTAGGTAGGGTAGTAGGTAGGGTAGTAGGTAGGGTAGTAGGTAGGGTAGTAGGTAGGGTAGTAGGTAGGGTAGTAGGTAGGGTAGTAGGTAGGGTAGTAGGTAGGGTAGTAGGTAGGGTAGTAGGTAGGGTAGTAGGTAGGGTAGTAGGTAGGGTAGTAGGTAGGGTAGTAGGTAGGGTAGTAGGTAGGGTAGTAGGTAGGGTAGTAGGTAGGGTAGTAGGTAGGGTAGTAGGTAGGGTAGTAGGTAGGGTAGTAGGTAGGGTAGTAGGTAGGGTAGTAGGTAGGGTAGTAGGTAGGGTAGTAGGTAGGGTAGTAGGTAGGGTAGTAGGTAGGGTAGTAGGTAGGGTAGTAGGTAGGGTAGTAGGTAGGGTAGTAGGTAGGGTAGTAGGTAGGGTAGTAGGTAGGGTAGTAGGTAGGGTAGTAGGTAGGGTAGTAGGTAAGAAAAAGAGCATTGCAACGCATACACACACATCTACAGGGTACAGCTAGTATTATCATAGAACACGTCTTTATTTGTTGCAAATGGCAACAAGTATTTGTTGCCATTTGCAACAAATACTATGATAGATGGTAATAAAAATATCTTGACAACATACGTCTAGGATGAAAAACATAACACTCTTTTTTTGGGGCAGTCGTGTAAAAAAAAACTTAATTTCTAACTAACTGTTGCCCGTGGCTTCGTAAGCAAATTAATTAAACACTAAAACCTTCTTTGAGTACCACTCTATCCATTGGTGAAAACAGCATGAAAACCGGTGCAGTAGTTTATGAGTCTATCGCGAACAGACTGATACAGATAAACGCGGCGGAGGACTTTGTTTTATTATAGTAGTGAGACTTACCGAAAAATACTCCAATGTGGGATTGTATTTGCTAAAAAGAATTCCATAAATTAGTACAAAATTATAAAAAATGAGCTAACTTAGAGGTTAATCTATCTTAAACCTTTCACTGATTTACTGTTACTGTTACCCGTGTCATTCCACTGCTGGGCAAACGCCTCCCCCCATGACTTCCAAATTTTTCGATTCAGGGTCAAAATGGACCACCGGCCGTTAGTTCTGTCCAGCTCATCGCACCATCACCTGCGCAGTCTACCACATCGCCTTCGGACTGGGTCAGGGCTCCACAACGTGGTTATTTTGGCCCACATCTCGTCGGGTATATGGCAGACATGGCCAGCCCAGTCCCACTTTAGCTTGGCAGCTTTTTGAGCAACGTCAGTGATTTATGTTTTGGAGCGCAGTGTAGTGTCCCGTATATTATTATGGCTGGTTAGTTTAACGCCGAGGACACTGCGCTTAAACCTTGAGTTTGGACGTTTGCATGTTTGTTAAAGACCAAAACAATACCAATGATTAATTTCGATTTTAAATGCGTGTAGCCTGTATGCTCATTTTTCAGTGCCTTTCGAGTCCAGTATAATAACGAGTTTAGGGTGCTGATGGGCTTGCCCTTTACAGTAATGCGTAAGAGATCCGCATCTCTGGTACGCAGGGTGCGGGGTAGCCCCAACAGCATCTTAAAAATGGTCTCTGGCCGACTGGATTGCGCGACCGTTAACCGGTGCTGCAAAATTTCAGCTGGTCCTGTAGCATTGTTTTGTTAATTTCATGATTTGTTTTGTTTGTTTTCTTTTGTGTTTAATTTAGTTTACTAACATAGATATAAAATAAATTGTTAGTAACACTATGAGTTATTGTTACTTGAATAAATAATTGAATTATTATTATCTCCTTTATTCATTTTTAAACACATTATATATATTTTTAAATATTTCTAACAAAAAGGCATACAAAAAACATGAAAAATAAAAAAAAATGTATTATTTAATTTTGCATGCTAGTTTTAGCGAATTGTGTTAGCTATTGTAACAAAACCTGACCATCAACATTGTACTACAATTCTAACAATTAATAATTTTATTTTATTTCAAGTCTCGGATCCATAAGTCAAAATGGGAAGAAGAATGCACATGTCCATGATTTTTCGCTTGAGTGACAATGAAAGATCCCCTTTCATAAGCTCTTTCATGGACCTATAGCTCTACCAGATATTTCTTGTTCAATTTGTGACTTCCTTGTCTTGTCTGCACTGAAAAAAGACTAACTGGCCCAAGTAGACGCATTCATGGACATATTGCAATTCCTCACCATTTTCGGACCTTGTATTTGGTGATATTTGACATCAGTTTGGTCTTTGACATGTTCATTGTGAGTCCAACCTCAAGGCTTGCCTCACTGAGCTAGTGCAACATAAGCTCCAGTTCTGCCACCATGGAGGAGAATACGACAATGTCGTCAGCGAAGCAAAAGTTTATTAACGGGTAGGTGGCGGGTAGGTGGGAGAGCCCACCTAGCTGCAAGCTTTTCAAACACTTCTTTAATAGCGCTATATAAAGCACTTCGGTGAAAGCGGGTCTCCTTGCTATACGCATTCTCCTATGAGGAATGATGGTTCGACTATCTGTAACCTAATTGAAGCACTGCTGTTTAGGTATAAGTTACAAATCAAGTTGATATAGGTCGGATTTATCTCTTGGCTGTTCAGAGCGTTTAATATGGTTTAGCTAAAATTATTCAGTTATCGAGCCCTTTAAAAATAAGATTACTTTTAATAATACATATAAGCCCAAAATAGCAGTTTTTTTGCATTCAAGTTTATTGATTTATTTACGTTTTACTTGGATCACATCATAACATCCTGTGTTGAAGATTACACAAATATAATTTAGGTCACAATTATCTAACTTTTCAAAGATACGGGTAAATAGACTTACATGTCACATACACACTGAACAACATCCAGAGTCCTTGTTTCGATGCTCGAATTGGCGCTGTAAAGGAAAAACATTTTTTATAATATTGAGAACATTCATAAAATAAAATGCTCCGTATTTATTTGGAAGTGTAGGTGTTTATAACTTGTTCATATGAGGAAGTCTGAAAGTTACACCACTGACTGAAAACTTGTGTGGTAATCGGTCGTCAGGATATTTAGAATTTGTATAACGTGATGCAAACAAATGAGGAAAATAGCAAGAATTCATGAATGTATTCACTGATTCTCGGAAAGCTTTCGACTAGGTGTACCATAAATTGCTGTTAGAGAAAATTCCTTTCAACGTCATTAGGGAGAATCTGCTCCAATTATTTGTGTCATGCATATTCCATAGAATTTAAAAAGTTTTATTCAATGGATACTAGTACTAGATAACGCAGTTGTTGAATCCAGTACATCTCAAGGTTAAGTCTAAGGTCCGTCACTCAGCCCGTCGGGGCTGCGGGTTGTTTGCAAGAGATACCGCGGCCTCGAAATGAAGGGCCACGAAGGAACATGGGTGGTTTTTAGTCAGTAGAAGTCTGACACGCCCCTTTCGCTCTGCCCAAACGCGGGAGGGGTTATTTGATGATTTTCGACACACCATAAAAAAAAGGTCTTTCACTCAAACTCAAACTCAAGGTATTTATTTCAATTAAACCATTACGCACACTTTTGATTGTCAGAAGAACAATTTATAAAACAAAACTAAACTACGAGTGCAATACGTCATCCCGAAAGCCACCACGCCAAACCACACGCCGCCAAATGCCCGCAACACTGCGAGCACGAAAGCACGCAGCGACGAATGCACGAGACTCCAAATTACGGAACAACGAATGCACACCGCAATGCGCAACCGCCGCCCCGTGACCCGAAGCCCCGCGCATCCACCACCACGCCAGCTATCAGGGTAGTACAGTGCATCCCACAACGGGGCTTTAAGAGCGTATGTACCGTGAACTGATTCACACCCATCTCTAAATTAATTGAATAATATATTCTATGTTGACAAGGTTGCGTGGTTTTATTGTATAACCTGCGCCACGCAAACCCTTTCCATCATAATATAGGTACACATTGGTGTTGCTGACTGTACTTAAAGTATTTTATAGTAAGATAAAAGTTCTAAGACTATCAAAAATCAGTAAGTCACATCATATTGCATTAACAAATTATATTATTTATAATGATTATTGCTTGCAAGTACTTTAGTTTTATTTCTTTTACATAAAATAAAAGTATAGTGTTACTTACGCATTCGATTTGTTCTCTATGGTACGACCTTCCACAGTTTCTGCGTTATACATCTGAAATAGTAATAATAATTGTTCATCATAATGTCTTCCTCTGTCCTAATGAGCTCATCAGAATGTGAAGACGGTAACTAGTCGGTCCACAAATAAAGAGGAAGCTCGAGAACATTAATTTGTAGTATTTTTTCTTGTTTATTTCTCTTAACTTTGTGTACTTGTTATATCTGTTTATATAGTCATACTTATTTTTGTATTTTAGTTATGCGTGTCGTATTTTTTTTGTTACCAACGTATTTAATCCGCCATAATACAGTTTTTACTTTTGCATAAAATTTTAATAAACATACAGGGTGTAAATCAACCCATCACACAGCCATTAACCAAGCATTCGTACATCAAACTAAGTACCCCTACGCAAAAATTTTTAGATATTTTAAGGAAATTGGTATTCTCACGGTTGTTTCTCAGTTCAGTTGATATTTAGTCGATTTAATTATGCAAAAATTAATCTTTGATTTTCTTTATACGGGCATCACTAAACGTTTGTTATAAAAAGGACGATTGCCTTTAGTGGCACTCTCACTTCTATCTAAACTGTGCTAGGAGGCGGTTACTATAACCTTCCTTGTGAGTAATTTTATATTTGAATAATAAACGAGTCAACGTTCAACGTATTTAAATTCAAATTACTGCTGTTTTCTTGACACCCATTTCCTATAAGTTCATCTTTGCCAACATTTTATATACACACATAACATAACATAACGCCTGTAATCCCCGAAGGGTCAGGCAGAGGTGTACCTAATAGTACACCCACATTTACACACACCACATACACATTACATTTTATATTTAGACAAAATATTCACCGGGCTAAAGAATGTTATTTGAGCGTTATGCGGAAAATAAGAGAGCAAATTCGACGAAAAAGGCCTGATTTGTGGAAGGAAAATTCTTGGGTTTTGCACCACGATAAGCGCCTTCGCACAAGGCTATCATTGTGAACGATTTTTTGACTAAACACTCAACAAATACCATCGAGCAACCAGCATATTCACCAGAAATGGATCCAGCCGACTTCTTTCTTTTTTGCTAAACTTAAATTACCACTTCGTGGCACCCGTTTTCAATCTGTAGAAGACATAAAGAAGAATTCGCGGCGAGAACTTTTTTCTTGTGGTCTTAAAATACTATCTACCTGCTCAAAAATAATTATTGTATTGTAAGTGGAATCCGGACCGCGGTCCCGGTCCCGAAAGCCCCACGACCCCTACAAACTACCTTTTCACACTTTTAAACATAAAAACTTTAACAAAAAAAAAAATAAGTGGCTTTACTTGAACTGGAGCCAACGATTTGGAAAATACAGTCTGTGAGTAAACGATGCAGTTTGATTAATTTGTTTGTTTGATTGAAGAACTATATTAATATAATATGTGAAACTTGAAATTATAAAATGGTGTACTATTTATGTTGTAGTGAATGATATTAACCTGTCCAGAGATTGCTTACAACCCTGAACCTGAAAATTTTTAACGGTTAAAATAGGTATAAATATAGGTAAAAATTAACAAAAATAAAAAAAAAATGGGAAAACCACATGTACCTATTGCTTGACGGCACGGTAGGCGCAGCAGCCGAAAGATTGGAGTGCTGCGCCGCGTGTCGCGGGTTCGATATTTGTATTGCCTACAGATAGTTATTTCGGGTCTGGGTGAGTTTGTGTATGTGAGTTTAAATGTTTGTAAGCGCACCCACGATACAGGAGAAATTCCTAGTTTGGGGCAACGTTTTTTAAAAAAAGAAAGAAAGAAAAAAGAATGATTGCTATCAATATAAAATAAATGCAAAGCAAATTTTTATTTTCTAGTTTAAAAGTTTTGTTTTATTTTTCCATTTTTAGTTACTAAAACCAACTTCAAAAACACAAAAATAAACTTCAGAAGAAAAATCAGCTTCTGAAGTCGGTGGGAAAAAAATAAATGAAAAACAAAACTCAACGACTTCAGAAGCTGATTTTTCTTCTAAAGTTTATTTTTCACTTTTTTGTGTTTATTTATGAAGCTGGTGATATTTTTAAAGTAAAGTAGAATACAAACGTTACTTACCAAAAAAGAAATGAATAAAGCACTCATTAAATTCATTTTGCAGACTGCATTAGTTGCGGGTTCAATAAAAATTAAGTAATTAATACGAGTATTCGCACGTTGCAGTCACAGATACGAGCATTTGCGAATAAACTAGGTTTCTAATGCGAAGAAATACCGGAAGCATACGAGCTTAACTTTTCCTGTTTTCCTTAAAAATATAATTATTATTAGAACATTGGCAATGGCTACCTAAAAACAAGTGAGTGCCAATGTTACAACATTGATAAGAATTTAATCGACAAAACTTTATATTATTTTACCATTTTTGGGGTTCCTTATTACTTTCTTTTATACCATTTTCGTATCATACTTTTTTATAATATCATTAATGCGGTTCAATAGGCAATGTGACAATCTAGCCAGATATTTATCTGGCTAGATTGTCACGTTTGACGATTGGCATTTGCCCGGAAGAAGTTCCTTTTACAGTTCTTTAGGGGTAAGTAGATGAATGTTGAACTGTCCATAGTGTCCATCATGGTGGACATTAGTGATATAGGTCATTGGATGACGAGCCACATAATATATAATATATCTTGAGTACTTTATAAGTTAAGCTGCAATTTATTAGCTGTTAGGGCTGTCATGATACACTCTTGAAGTAAGGATATGTTGTTCTTATCAACAAATTGTACTTTGATTCGACAATCGACGTCTGATTCTTCCATAGTCCAGCTAAATGTTGATGTCTTGGCTGTACTTTACCGAGCATTGTTTGCCTAATACGCTGAATAAGCAAACTGTAATAGGTGTTGAGTATGAGCTCACTGCTCATTACTCGGAAAGCGATAATGAGATGTCAGCTCATACTAGAAATGTTTGTACTTACACAAGCTACATTCACTTTCAATTCTTTTTAAGTATAGTGAATCTATGCTTTGATTCCTGCCAGGAGGCTAGATAAAATTCTATGGCGTCCTCGCCATAGCCTTTAAATAAATTATGTACACATCAGTGGCGAGGAAAGGGAAAGCCAATTAAACAAAACAAAAAAAAAAAATTCTATTTATTTTAGATTTTTTTCTGTTTGTATAATTTTATTTTATTTTTATTTTTAGTTGTAATATCCTATACAAATATTTATATTTACTATGCATTTCACATTCAACCAACGATAGGTTCGTTGGAACCTTAACCTTCAATCAAGATTCCCTTATTATTGCTTTCAACTCCTAACCGTTGAGGAGTTGTACCTCCGTTGAGGTGTTGTTGTTGTTGTTTCTTGGTTGAATGTTAAATGCATAGTAAATATTTGTATAGATTACAACTAAAAATTAAAAAATAATATACATCAAAAAGTGAAAATTAAACTTCAGAAGAAAAATCTGCTTCTGAAGTCGGTGACATTTTTGTTTGTTTGATTTCGTTTTTTGCCACTGATTTCAGAAGCGGGTTTTTAACGACATTAATCAGTAAACATTGTACGGACCCAATGCGATAATTTGGACTCGCACTTGGCTAACATTTTTAATAAATTTTGTTATTTTCCGGTACTAGTTTAGGCAAGAGTAAGATTAACGTCATTAATGTAACAACATGCTCTCCAACGTTTATAATATTATTTTCAACACACTTGCTCATAAAGTGGCTGTAATTTCACCGTAATTAGGCATATAATGACACCTGTAATCAAACTGTGAATTTTTCATTAGCATTATTCACAAGTGAGTTATAGGTTTTTTTTTTTTTGGTTGAGATGCTTTGTTCTTAAAAAGCTTCGATACTAAAAAGATTGTGTTCCTTGCTCATTTCACGCAACTTCGAATTTAAATAGATAATTTCAACTTGTTTAAACGTTTTTAATGAATAAAACTTATGTTTTTTCTGTAATAAAAAAAACTTTGAATTCCCCATTTTGTACGTGGCTGTAACGCTATCCACGAGAAGCGAAAAAAAAACTTAATCTTTTAGTCTATAGGCGATCGCCATTGTTAGATGCGCGCGGAGGAAAACTTATTAATTTAAATAGATAATTTCAACTTGTATATACGTTTTCAATAAATAAAACTTACGTTTTAAAAAAAAAAAAAAAAAAAAAAAAAAACATAAAACATGAATTATCGGTATATTTACGAGTACGAGTTCTACCGTGGCACCAGTGCTGCAGAAACAACTCGAAGGATTAATGATGTGTACGGCGCTGGTGTTGCAAAAGAAAACACGGTACGTTTTTGGTTTCAACGTTTTTATTCTGGAAAATTCCACCTTCAGAACCAATCTCGTGGACCGCCGGAGACAAAAGTGGAAAATGAGAATTAAATGGTATTGTGGAAGCAGATCCATCAGAAAGCACTTCAGAGATAGCTGCAGGCTTCGGGGGTAAGTGATAAAACTGTATTAATCCACTTGAAGCAAATTGGGAAATTAAAGAAACTTGAACGATGGGTACCTCATGAATTGACTGAATCGAACTTGCAAACACGCGTCGACTGCTGTGTTACTTTGCTCAACCGACACAATAATGAAGGATTTTAAATCGAATAATTACTTGTAATGAAAAGTAGATACTGTACGATAATCGGAAGCGCTCGTCACAATGGCTGAAAAGTTACTTGTGAGTGTTAGGTGGAATAGCGCCGGTGTCGTTCACTACAGCTTTCTAAAATCTGCCCAAACGATTACGGCATTA
The DNA here is from genome assembly GCA_949774965.1 of Diarsia brunnea. NCBI lineage: Eukaryota > Metazoa > Arthropoda > Insecta > Lepidoptera > Noctuidae > Diarsia > Diarsia brunnea. Next base: position 19,599,941 of record OX459003.1, read on the forward strand.
TCATATCTATTGTCAGCAACTGCAAACCATGAAGGAAGAACTAGCTGCTACACAACAGAGATTGGTCTATCGCTCTAGGCCACTGCTGCTTCACGACAACGCAAGACCACACACTGCACAACAAACAACCACTAAGTTAGGTCAGCTACAATTGGAATGTCTGCGACAACCACCGTACTCCCCGGACCTTGTTCTAACATAATTATTACCATTTTATCCGGAATTTGAACAACTTCTTACAAGAAAAAAAGTCCAACTCCGATGTGGCAGTCCAAACCGCCTTCAAAGAGTTTATTGATTCTCGCCCCCATGGTTTTTTTAGTAAAGGGATCAATGAAGTACCTATAAGATGGCAAAAGTGCACAGATAACAACGGTGCATACTTTGATTAATTAAATATAATTTACAAAAAAATAACTTTAAAATCCTCCCGTACAAAACGCCAATTTCATATGTAAGGACCTAATATATTTGTTCTGTCTGTTCATTTTATATATTAATCAAAATCCACCTGTACACTAAAAACAGTGATATTCACAACTTTAACACTAGAAATAAGCATAAACTACGCGTTCCTTTTCACCGGCTTCACAAAGTTCACAATTCATTCGTAGGGCTCGGTATAACATTTTATAACAAACTGCCATCTTCTTTTCTAGACTTGCCATTTTATGCGTTTAAAGCCAAAGTAAAATCTAATCTTTGTTTAAAAGCTTAGGTACTATTCCATTAACGACTACATAAATGATAAGAATAGTTGGTCGCTGAGTTGAACACAAGACAATGTTTGTTATTTATGTTTTTTCTCCAAAATTTGTTTACTGATTTATGTTACGTCTTTTTTATATTTTTTTTATTATTGTATACTTTTTTTATTATTGATTTGTGTCTGTAGTCAATCGTAATATTAACGAACACCTTATTATTGTATCGAGTCTGGCTCTTCTAACCTAACAGACAGATGTGTTGCTGGGGAGTTTGTTCCGCCACTTCTTCTTTCCAGCAAAAACACTAGGAAGTGTCGAAGGGTGGGCGTTTTAGGGGACTGTCACTTGTAAATAAGTAAATTAAATTTTGACCTTCGAAAAGTGCCGATTATCAGCCTAGTTTGAATAAATGACTTTTGATTTTGAATTGTAAATTCGTTTGTTAGTATTTAAGGAACACTCAGTCTATTTAGTTATTTTTTATTATTTACCTACTCAAGAGTAGAATCCTTTTAAATATTTTTTTCTTAAAAAAAATATTTAAAAATATATTAAACAATAGAACTGTTGTTATCGTTTCGTTTTTTTTTTTCAAAATTAGGACTTAGTCAAATCAAAGAACCACTGTTGACTATGATGTATAATATGTATACTGATTTTCTCCTCTTATTTCATTTAACTAGTCAAAATTTAATTTAAATTAAAAATGTAAGAAATAAATCTGTAATTATACTATTATATTATATTATTATACTATGATACTTACAGAAAAAAAGGTGATGATTGTAAGCTAAAGAAATAAAAACTGATTATTTTTACATTAACAACTATTTTTCGATTGACTGTACTTCACTTGTACTTGTGTCCATTAAATAAACGAAAGGGGATCAGAACGGAATGATAAATTACAGTGGATCAGAAAGGAATTTAAAAAAATTGGCAGTGGATCGGTTTGGGGGATCAGACCGAAATACACACATCAAAAGTGTCTAGGGATCAAGCATTTTTATGCGGATTTCTTGAGATTGAGATGTGGCTTTGTAATAAATTTATGATTTTATAAATTTATATGGATCCTTTTTGGTGCATTTCATAATTTGAATCAGGAACTGTGAATCAAATTCGAGTAAAAGATGAAAATCAGCTGTCAATATTTTCCCTATAAAAACATACAACGCATTGAAGACATTATTAGTGCTACTGTTTCCCTACTACTGATTAAAACCAACGTTATTATGGAGCGGCGACGTCATTTAAGCAGGGAAGAAATGCTCAGAGCCGTGGGAATGATAGAAGCTGGTTCCCGGCAACGTACTGTGGCTTTAGCTCTGAATACAAGTCAGAGTGTTATCAGTCGACTTTGGACACGTTACCGAAGCACTGGTACCGTGGCTGAGCGCCATGGAGGACGGTATCGCTGCACCACACGGAGACAAGACCGATACATTCAAATCTTAACTCGAAGAGCTCCAACAATAACCGCCATGATGTTAGCCGTGAGGCTTCATCACTCTTCAGGGAACTTAATTAGCGACCAAACAGTCAGAAACCGCTTACATGAAGTGAACCTTCATTCCCGAAGACCGCTACGGGTACCACCTATAGCAATGCACAATCGTAGGATTCGATATCAATGGGCTCTTGAACACAGAAATTGGGCAGAAGAACAATGGCGTTTCGTGTGCTTTTCTGATGAGTCTCGTTTTGGTATGAGACCGGATACAAGACGTATACGACACTGGAGAACCCCTGGACGCCAACAGCGATTAAAATCCTGCCAGGAAGTCCATCCTTATAGTGGTGGAACCATCATGGTATGGGCGGGTATTTGGATCGGCGGAAGAACTGAGTTGATTTGGATCAGAGGCAACCTCAACGCTCAAATTTATGCTGAGACGATTGTATCAGACGTCATCGTTCCTCTACAAGTGCAAATCGGTCCCTTATTTCAGTTAATGCATGATAATGCACGACCGCACACCGCAAGAGTTGTAAGACAGACTCTCGCCGCAGCTAACATCAATGTCCTGCCCTGGCCTGCTCAGTCGCCAGACTTGAACCCGATTGAGCATGCATGGGATATGCTACAGAGAAGAGCTCTGCCCAGTCGCAAGAAGACCTTTTTTTGTTGTTGCAACGAACATGGGCGGCCATTCCACAGCGTGATTTGGATGAACTCATTTTGAGTATGCCAAACCGATGTTCTTGTGTTGTTAGTGTTCGCGGTAGAAACACGGATTATTAATTGTTTAAGTTACCCAATAACATTTTAAAGAAAACTGTTATTTCAGTCTTTTTTTCGAACTTTAATGTTAGTGGTTCAAATGTCAAAAATCCCTTTATTAGGAAAATGGCAAATTTCTTAATTAATGCAAAGGTGACTTGGTTTATCGTTACTGTGACAAACGAAAACACTTTATTTGATGAATCCTTAAAGAAAATTTTAATTAATATCAATCAGGAGAAAAGTTATTGCAAAAATATATGTTGATCCCTAGACACTTTTGATGTGTGTAACTCAAAATTTAGCATCTGCGCCTAAAGGATTCTGCCCACTACATCGTAGCATGCAATACGGAATAATATAGGAGAGGAAAAAATGTTTTGAAAAGCATGAAACTAGATCGTTCCATCACCGACATACACCACCGTGACGTACCCGTAGAAATATTCTCGACGACAATAATTATTGTTGACTCTCCGTGCATGCCACGTGACGATGACGGAACGGTTTAGTCGGTACTTTCATACTTTCAATACAAAAAATATAGAATTTAACCACGTATGGCCGTTGTAAGCTCGTTATAAACGGGTAAGTAATCATGCTGCATTTTATGGCGGTAACGATTAAAACTCAGTACGGACCGAGTAAACTAAAGGTATGCAAGATGATCTTACGGTTAGCTCATTCAGGAAAAAAACGGCAATCTGTCTTATTTCTTATGAAGATCAAAAATCTATGTGGGACTAGGAGTGCCAGAAAAACATAGGAAATCGCAAAACAAAACATAATCATCTCATCTCATCTAGACGGCAGAACTGGACGTCAAGACTTTGGACTGCCCAAAAATAAAGTTTTTATTTCAAACAAATACTTGTCACAATTTTATTTGCTCTGAGAAAAATCCATACAGAAACCTTTTACATACCCACTTCATGATGTGCAATTCTTTTATTTACAAATTTTTTGTTTTTCTTTTTTTTTACTTATCAAAAATTTGGTTAAATGAAATGCAGTGTCATATTAAAATTTTTACTTTTCTAACAAATTAGCTAATTACTGTTTCACGGATTACTTATTTACTAAATTCTAGGAAACATAAATATAATTAGTATTATAAGTTCTTATTTGCGTAACTGTACAAAAATAACCCGTGATTACAACTTTAATTAAGTAGATTTAATAAAAGTCCGCGCCGAGGTCCAGTTTACAATTGCATGCCTTGTTCCGGTGGAAGAACTGAAAAAATATAAAATTGCTACATTTTTAATTTATTCATAATATAATATTTACAATAAGCTCGTGGCTTAAATATAACAGCCACTCGGATCGACCTTTAGGTGAAGCCGTGCTTGAATAGGTTGCTCCGTGGATGGTCAACCACATCACACACCGAGTTTCCTCCGTGCCTCGGAAAGGTCCCGACTGCCATATATTGATATTTGGCAGTCGTTACAGGTAGTCAGTGCCCGAAAGTCTGACAACCAGTCTTACCAAAGGGAATTTTATTACTGAGTTGTGGACGTGAGATCGGCAGTCACACCATGTAAAATACTGGTATTTAGCTGCATCCAGTTAGACTGGAAGCCAACCCCAACGTAGTTGGGAAAAGGTTAGGCAGATGACATTCATAATGGGAGAAAAAACTGTCTGCCTGTCAGTCTGTCGGTACGTTAACTCATAACGCCTACAAAAGGAAACAGGGCCTGCGAGGTGGGTATTTGAAGAAATGATTGCCGTCGTGCTGCGTCAAGCCGGCTCTCATAGGCCCGAATTACACAGAAGCGGCGTACGGTGAAGGCGCGGCGGACTGCTAGCAACGCGGAACGTGCCTGCGCCAAGCCGCCGCACCGCTTGAGTACAATTCACATCGTGTCGCCTACCTACATTTTGTATTGAAACGTTTTGAAGCGGCAAGATGCCTGCGCCGCGCCTTCACCTTACGCCGCTTCTGTGTAATTCGGGCTATAGAGTGAGATGAGTGAGTGAGTGCAGTTTTTAATGACCGGCCGATTATAAATTCTCTGACTAGCCTACATGTGTTACTAATATAGCTTTAAGTCTTATGTTTACTAACAATCTATGCATGTTATAAATCTGATATAAATGATAATAAATATAAATAAAATACTCAGAGATGGTACAGAAGCGATAACATTCTCTATGAAAAAACAATAATCTAGAATTTCGTCATTTTTCAAACTACATGGAGCACAAACTGATTAGGATACCTTCCAACTTGGAAAGATACTCGTACTATGTTTTATAACCTGCATTCATATCATAGCTTTTGCCCGCAGCTTTGCCTGCATGATTATGGGAAATTGTGGTAAATGTAAACAAGACGCAAACACTGACTTTTGGAGACTCAAAAGCATTACTGTGTAGGTTTAGTTGCAACATAATGATGGAAATACATAATTATGCATTAATTCTAACGCAAAGCAGGCATATATGGAAGTAGGGGTTTGCTGATGTTTCTTTGTGTTCATGTTATTTAATGGAGGAAAGGTTTTAATTAGGACTATACGAGCTTTGACGGGCCGACTACCAACAACACTACCTAATAGTAGCAGTCTGATGTTTGACCTGTTTTAGATATAAACTGTTTTAACCGTTTTCCATAGCCGTGTAGCGACAACAGCAGATAAATAAAATAAAAAAATAATATAAATACCGTAAGATCGTTTCCTGTAGCGATCATATGCCAACTTCCCTCCAATGGCAACAAGAATGCCAGCGCCGAATGAGCAGAACAGTATTAGGAGCAGAGTTTGCAATGCATATTTATTGTCTTCCTTTGGTGTGAGTCCCCCTTGACCACTAGCGCTGAAACATATTAACAAAATAGGTTAGCTTTAACAATGACAATAATTACTTGTTCGGTGTTCCGGCTGACCGTTTACAATGTTTTTGATATTAATTTCAGTATATTGGCACATATTTTTAAATGTTCATAACCGCTAATCCTCGTCGTCTTTTTCACTTTTTTATGGTTCATATGTGCTTACCCCTTTACAGTGTACCGGCGTAATGTTATGTTATGAACTGGTGTAAATAATAGACAGACATGAGATTTCAACAATCTCAGTCCATTTGCTATAATTTATTGAGAAGTTCCGTTGCCTATCTCGAAGTTCTTCATCAAATTGAAATGAGACCACTCCGAGAAAGTACTCCTCCAAAAACTACCCAAATCGCTTCAAGAGTGCCTATTCTTAAAGCGATTTGTGTAGTTAAAAAAATGGTTAAAGAATTCTCTCTTTAAACATTTTTTTCTTTCATTCTTTCTATTTCTCCAGAATCCCATCATCAGATCCTGACTTGATGATCATGGGACCACCTGGAAAGTATACCCTTTCAAACAATATAAAAAACCTAAATCGGTCCAGCCATTTTCGCGTAATCGAGGAACATACGAGTATATATAAAAAAAATAGATTACGACGAATTAATAACTTCTTCCTTTTTGAAGTCGGTTAAAAACCCTTGATATTGTTAACAAAATATGACTATTAAAAAAGTGATGGATATTAATGTTGATAAATGGATGGATGATGCGAGGAATGATTTAAAAGATAAAGGCAAGGGCAGGAAGATTACGATATTGTTAACAACATCCCATTAAATTAGAGCACTTTTTTTTCAAACTTTTTCACGCGAATGAAGGTCGCGGGGCACTACTAGTGTTGATTAAATTAAGATATTTAATTTGAAATATGTAGTTAGAATTTGGTCATGTTTACTTACGTTCCTGTATGAGTTTCTGCTTTCACGGTTGTTGCAGATGGCACTCCACCTGATGCGGCTTCTGTGGTAGTCGTCACTCCAGCTGATCCACCTGATGCGGCTTCTGTGGTAGTCGTCACTCCAGCTGGTCCACCTCGTGCGGCTTCTGTGGTAGTCGTCACTCCAGCTGGTCCACCTCGTGCGGCTTCTGTGGTAGTCGTCACTCCAGCTGGTCCACCTGATGCGGCTTCTGTGGTAGTCGTCACTCCAGCTGGTCCACCTGATGCGGCTTCTGTGGTAGTCGTCACTCCAGCTGGTCCACCTCGTGCGGCTTCTGTGGTAGTCGTCACTCCAGCTGGTCCACCTCGTGCGGCTTCTGTGGTAGTCGTCACTCCAGCTGGTCCACCTGATGCGGCTTCTGTGGTAGTCGTCACTCCAGCTGGTCCACCTGATGCGGCTTCTGTGGTAGTCGTCACTCCAGCTGGTCCACCTGATGCGGCTTCTGTGGTAGTCGTCACTCCAGCTGATCCACCTCGTGCGGCTTCTGTGGTAGTCGTCACTCCAGCTGATCCACCTGATGCGGCTTCTGTGGTAGTCGTCACTCCAGCTGGTCCACCTGATGCGGCTTCTGTGGTAGTCGTCACTCCAGCTGATCCACCTCGTGCGGCTTCTGTGGTAGTCGTCACTCCAGCTGGTCCACCTGATGCGGCTTCTGTGGTAGTCGTCACTTCACCTGATAAAACTGGTGGTGCGTCTTCTGTGGTAGTCGTCACTCCAGCTGATCCACCTGATGCGGCTTCTGTGGTAGTCGTCACTCCAGCTGATCCACCTCGTGCGGCTTCTGTGGTAGTCGTCACTCCAGCTGATCCACCTGATGCGGCTTCTGTGGTAGTCGTCACTCCAGCTGATCCACCTCGTGCGGCTTCTGTGGTAGTCGTCACTTCACCTGATAAAACTGATGCGGCTTCTGTGGTAGTCGTCACTCCAGCTACCGGTGGTGAAACCTTTACATAGAGTGATCTGCAAGAAAAGCATCACATTGTATAGAATTTTCATTTACTGATAGTTCAAATATATTGTAAACGTGATTATATATTTTTGCACTTACTGAATGATTTCACATGCATTATTCACTTTGGTCCCCCTGAAATTATTTTAGACTTTGTATTAATTTGTTATTATTTGTTATTGCAAGGGTGCTGTGAAGGCTCGTTTAAGAATTAACTCTGGTACGTTGTAAAGAAAAAAGAAATAGTTAACATAACACAAACATCATGCCTGTAAAGGATTCATTCAGAGGTATAAGTAAAAGTACCCACATTTTGCCAGATTTGTTTAAGTCCTTTGTAATGGGGGGCGAGCCTATTGCCATCAAATTCCTGATAGAAAGACCCAGTAACACTTTCCGTAACCTGGGAATCGAACCCAAGACCTCGTGCACAATAACGTTGTAATTAGAATAAAAAAAGTTTTGTGAGCTTGATCATCCGCCAAAACTAGACAATATAAAAATAGAAAGAAAGAAAAAAAGAAAAGGACTGTTATTCATTCACCACATATTATCATTATAGGAGACGCCTTCATTTCACCACATATAGACACACACATGTAGCTATGTGTGTGTCAATATGTAGTGAAATGACAGAAAATTTACCAAATGTTCGTTGTAGGAGTCGTTTTAAAGTTGTTTATCGCTGATGCCGATAATGATGATAGTGACAATCCACAATGAAATCTATTTGTTCGAATTTATAAAACAGACAGAAGAAGTTCCGGCGGATTATAATGAAAAATTGTGTTCTGTAAAACTCACGAAGGGAATCTGAACAGTAATCCATGAGTCAGCATCTTTTAATCAATAAATAATTCAAATAAAATCCTATAAAAATGAGATTGCGATCGAATATTTATTTATGACGGCAGTAGACTTTCTGGTCTATGCCGCTATCTCTACCGCTATGTGTCATGGTTTACATCAGGGATGTTACAAATATTCGCCGATGCGGATCCGCAATTGCGCAGCTTCCGCAACGATTTGGACATCTGCATCCGCAAAAACCGTTGCGGATGTTCATGCGGATGCAGATGTAGCATATTTCGCGGCAAAAAAGAAACAGGCGAAGCCCTACGATTGACGCGTGCCTCGCACATACATCATTTGCCTTTTTGACCAATAGAAGCGTAGATTTTGCTGACGCGTTTGTTATTTTGCTTCATTTGTTTCTCCTAAATCAGTCACTATAACGTGGTTTGAAGCGCTTGTCGAGAATAAAAAATCTGTTTTCGAGTCTTATTTTAAATTTTTGGATCACAAATATAGTTTGGATTATGAAATATCTTAAAATTCGCATCCGCGGATGTTAGCCCTCAAGTATCCGCAACTTCATCCGCATCCGCGGATGTGAAAAAAGCCACGCTATATCTGCATCTGCATGAACATACGCAATGACTTTTGCGGATGCAGATGTCCAAATCGATGCGGAAGCTCCGTAATTGCGGATGCGGATGCCAACATTCGCAGCATCCCTGCTCTACATAGTGTGCGTAGACCTTAGGAAAGAGAAGTCAGCCTACGCTACTACTGCTACTACTAAGCGTCGGTTTACAGAATTCAGTCGTAAAAAGTTATTTTACCACTGAGTTAAACTTTATGTTACCGAGAATAAAAGTCATTGTCCAGCAAAATCATGGATTAAAATAACAATGCAAGGACAGCAGATAAAGAACAAACATTGTTGCATAGCATAGCATACAATTCTTGTTCTAGGATATACCGGTTTCTACACGATGTTTTCCTTCAACGCTGAGAGCAGTGATGATGAAATAAATTACACAAAGGATGAGCGCCTGCCTGAGATAGAACTCACGACTTACTGCTCATAAGACGGGGCCACCACAACTGTGCCACCGCCACTCTCGTTTTGGTTGCTTCAGAAATAATGTAATTTATAATAGGTACTTACATTGCTGACCCAAGGGCGTGATATCCTGGCCGATCTACGCACTGAAAACAAAAAACTACAGTTTTAATAGTATCCCTTACTTGCTAACACCAACAAAAAATAACCTAAATAGTTGTTAGAACCTTTTTGGATGACGGAATTGAGGACGCTAGATAATTTAATGAAGGCTTTGTATCCACCTTAAAACACGACTTCTACTAACGGACATGAACTACTGAACACACGGCACCTAGGCCGTAACTCAGTGATAAAACCTGTCGCGCATTCTGTTATAACTCTGTACACCTTAGGCCAGCTCAAGATGGCAACAAGTGGCTCTCGCTTCAATGTGTTTAGTATTTCTATTAAGATTGACCATTCGGTACTGAATTTAAATAAAATTGTCACTTTGTCTTGCATTTGCATCCATCAACAATGTCACTTTGCCAAGATACCAGATCAAAGCGTTACCACCGACGACCTACAGAATTGCGTATATTCTTACATCCCGCTTAAGATCGATCTTCACCCATTTGTTTACCGAATGAAAGGTCGATCTTGGGCAGGATATTAAAGCGGTATAATTACGTACAGTTTTGCTTCAAACACAATGTATGTTAGAATTCATAACATATCATCACGCCTGTAATCCCCGAAGGATTAGGCAGAGGTGTACCCATTAGTACACTGACATTATGTTGAAGTCCTATGTAATAAGAGGTGAAGCTATCGCCAACAATCGGGCATAGATGCAGACTCCGTGGCTGCTACTGAGAAATTCCTGATGGCAAAACCCAAGATACCTTTGCGTGAGCAGGGAATCGTGCCCAGCAGCTCATGTCCAGCAGTCGCGCGGCTACTAGATCAACTAGTTTAGTAGAATTCACATCTACATTTTGGTTTAAGTGACTAAATGTATACAGGGTGGTGCCGACAATACGACAATAAATGAAACCACTGGTAGTTCTAGTTCATAGGAACATTTTTAAACTATGAAATAAATCCTAACACCGTCGTGGTTCCGACGATACGACAATAACCTACCTAAATATCTTTGCCAAATTCGTTTGTTACATTTTATTTCCACACGTTAATCGGTGCAAATTATTCCTAAGGTTAGTAAACCACTATTTGTTTGTAAATTGTAATGTATTTCGTTTACAGTTTTATGCTACTTAGTTTCATTGTTTTTTTTTCAACTTTTTTTTTTGGTGTTAAGATTTATTTGATAGTTCCTATGAACTAGAACTACCAGTGGTTTCATTTATTATCGTATTGTCGGTACCACCCTGTTTAATTCAGAAATAGCGTTAATATTTATTATTTTATCTCCTCGTTCAAACTCATTATAAAAAATATGTTCAATTCGAAAATAATAGCGTCATTAACGATCTTGCTTTGTTATCAAAATGAGGAAATTACGATGAATAAACAGTGTGTACTCTGTGTTGTGCACGACACATATGAATTGTAACGGAATTAGTGTAATGAGTTCGTTCATTTTCATAGCGCTACAATGTCACATCTGTCAACAATTTCTGAGAGAGTATGATAGCACCGACATCTCTCATCATCATCATCTGCCTAGCCTTTTCCCAACCATGTTGGGGTCGGCTTCCAGTCTAACCGGATGCAGCTGAATACCAGTATTTTACATGGCGTGACCACCTATCTGGCCTCCACAACCCAGTTAATACTAGGTACCCTTTTATAAGACTGGTTGTCAGACTTTCAGGTCACTACCTGTAACGACTGGCAAAAATCTATATATGGCAGCCGTGTCTAACAACTTAACGTGCTTTCCGAGGCACGGAGGAAACTTGGCATGTAATGGGTGGTCACCTATTCTCAGACCAACCTGCCTGCCAGGCAAGCGTGGCTTAACCTAAAGGTCGACCCGAGTTGCAGCTCCGACATCTCTATTTAAAGTGATGAATGAATGTGGACGAGGCAAAAGGAGTATGTAAAAATCGTAGCAGGTGGCGTTCTGTGGTTTCTACCTACCCCCATGGGAAAAGGGCGTTTATGTATGTATTTCTTTTTTTTTTGTTTGCCTGTACTATCCCACTGCTGGGCAAAGATCTCCCCCAATTTCTTCCAAGTGCTCTTTTCCTGAGCCACTTCGAACCAGCCCTCGTGGTGCCCGTCCAGATCGTCACGCCACCTCTTTCTGGGCCAGCCTCGGCGGAGCCGTCCGTCTTCCAGCAACCATCGTGTTGAAACCCAGCGGTCATCGTGCATACGGCTGACGTGACCCACCCAATCCCATTTTAGCCTAGCAGCCTTCTTATCAACGTCCACTATGCCCGTTTTGGAGCGCAGCGTGGTGTTTCTAATTCTATCTTGTCTTTTGACTCCCACAATGCTGCGTCCCATTGGCATACTCCAAGGCGGATCTTCTGAGTCTCGGTGAGAGACCTTGTCTGAGCACCGTAGGTTAGGACGGGCAGAATGCACATGTCAATGAGTTTGCGCTTCAGGGAGACCGGAAGATCGTCCTTCATTAGCGTCTTCATGGACCAGTAGCTTTTCCAGGCGTTTTCGACACTGCGATCGATTTCTCTTTCTTGCCTGTTTTCGAAAGATGAAACATATCGATGAAGATAAAGATATCGACATAATGCATTTCCTGCCCATCTACCTCGCCTCTACGCTTAGTGATGTTGGTCATGAGCTGGGTTTTAGACCGTATGTAGGTATGTCTATTTAATAAAAATCGTCCATTCCTTTAATAGGCGTAAAACTAAAAGTCTAGAAGCTTCAATTTTTTTTTATACTTAAACAGACTGGAAGGGACACCGACGCATAATGTAAACATTATCATTATCATATAAAATAAAATAAATATATTTTTTAACAAAATTGCAATACTTATGGAACAACTGTTCCCTCTCTGTATCAGTACGTCACTGAATACGTGTAACCGTTTCCGCGACGGTGTCTTCCACCCTGTTTGCATAATATTTATCTATTGACACACTAACGACTTATTCCCTCAATCCTTACATTAATATATTCTATTTAACAGTTTTGCGGTGAATTCGTCACTTATAGGTGTGCACAGCACTGGTTATATAACGTAGGTTAGCACAAATTTTCGAAGATTCAGAGCGGTTTCGCACCACGTCCGATCCACCATAGAACTATTTCTATGGCAGTCTGCCCTGTGTATCCGATTTCTTTCCGTTCTAGTGCGTAAACTACCATAGAAATAGTTCTACGACTACTCCTGACCGTATTTTCACGGGTTTTCATTAGATTGGATTGGGATCGGACTATCGGACGCAGTGCAAAACCGCTCTCAACCTTTAAAGAGAGTAAATTGGAAAAATATAATTAGGCATGTTAGTACTTCATTGTGGTCCAAATACGACGGCTAACTTGTACTTGTGTTATACATCTAAGTGTTCATACGATGCCAAATAATGAAATAGCGATCAGGTATGTAAACGACAAAAAAAAGGATGTTTTGTGACTTACAATATCGGTTTTCTGTATCATGTAACTGAAAAGAAAAAAAATATTATATCTTTTTAAGAAAATGAATGTAACTAAAAGATTATCGCAAGTTTGCGCAAAAAATGCTCGCAAGAACTCGTAAAATATAAACATGCATTGATTTAAAACTTAGGTTAGGTACTTACTCAGTACATGCGCAAACGGGTCTGGTTTTGTCTATACTGTAAAAGAAATATTAAAATAGATTAGTAAAATATTATTCAAAAAATCAAAAAAAAACCAAAAGTCATTTATTCAAACTAGGCTGATAATCAGCACTTTTCGAACGTCAAAATTTACTTTACTTATTTACAAGAGACAGTCCCCCAAAACGCCCACCCTTCGACACTTCCTAGTGTTTTAGCTGGAAAGAAAAAGTGGCGGAACAAACTCCCCAGCAACACATCTGTCTGTTAGGTTAGAAGAACCAGACTCGATACAATAGTAAGGTGTAAGTTAATATTACGATTCACTACAGACACAAATCAATAATAAAAAAGTATATAATAATAAAAAATATAAAAAAGACATAACATATCAGTGAACAAATTTTGGAGAAAGAACATAAATAACAAACAACAAATATTTGTCTTGTGTTCAACACAGCGACCAACTATTGTTATCATTTAAGTACTCGTTAATGGAATAGTAAGCTTTTAAACAAAGATTAGATTTTACTTTGGCTTTGTACAACCAACAGCTGGGTGAATCACTGCTCTCCTAGCTAGATTGCTGAGTAATCTGTATTTAGAAGAGACAGTTTCGATTCCCTATTTGAGTATCACAATAATTATGCATATATTAGCGCTTATAATAGTAAGCAAAACACAAAACCAAAAATCTAAATCTTAAAACTAAAATTAATTAAAACAAATAGTTTACAGAATGAAAAGATGCCTTAAGTTGAGGACCCCACAATTTTTGTGAAGTTCTACGGTTGGAAACAGAATAGGTCAAAACCGTTCAGTATAACCCTGTGGGATATTTCCAAAGGTTTATGGGTGGTTTTTGTGGCGCCACCCCAGCAGCTAATACAATAAGTGATTATTGATTGGCATATGGCGTAACATACATTGCGAATAACAGACTGCTTGGCGACGAGTCGAAGGGTTTTAAAAATATATATATAAGTTTTCTGACCCTGCCCGTTACCAAATCAATATGGGTTTTATAATTCAGGTATCGATCCAACGTCATACCCAGGTACTTAATACTATCGATAGTGGCAATGGATGAAGATTGACATGAGTGTAAAAGTGTATTGTTACATGAGTGACCCTATAAAGTGATTGGAATATCAAGTTGTGTGGTCGGTGAGATAGAGAACGTCATCAATTTCGTCTTGGATATGTTAAGCGTTAGAGGGTGGTATCGAAGCCAGTTAAAGGCAGAATCACAAACAAATTGTGCAATAATCTGAAGTTCTGTCCATGAGTTAGCAAAAAAGGTAAGAGCTTAATAAATACGAATCTATCACATTTGGGGCCTCATTTTAAACACCGTAATGACGCAGTTTACGTAAAAGTGTGTCGTGATACTCGTGATGTACGCAATCAAAAGCTTTAAAGAGATCGCAGAAAACACCGATTTCATTTTGCGAGTTCTCCCATGCGTTATATATGTGTTTTAGCAAAGCAACACCTGCATTCAAATTTAAATTCATTTATTTGTCCGAACATGGTACAATACAAGGTCTCAAATAACATAAAGGTCTCATCACATTCTGCCACATGGGGCGTGCAAATATCAGGTACACATAATAAATTCGTAGTCGAACGACCCTTTGTAAAGCCATATTGATCATTGTGAAGGAGATTATTTAAATTAAAATGTACTAACACCTGTTTGAGAAATATTTTTTCAAAAATTTTGCTAAATGACCGACGACCCGTCGCTATAGGTATGCTAGCAAAATACTCATTAAAGCCTCGGCTACGTCGGCTGCTCTAATAACTAATTTGTTACCCACCATGATCTCTGGGTGATTATCTTGTTTGACAGATTAACCCGTTTCATTGTTAATGATTTTCCAAGTGGCTTTAACTTTATTATTGGAATTTTTAATGGTCTCGTTTAAGAATTTTGATTTTGCAATAATACAAATCTTTTTAAATCATTTGGAATAATTTTTAACATACTATATTGTTGTGTATCAAACCTGTATTGTTTAAGACCATACAACTCGTATAATCAGGCTCGACTTTTGTAAATACCTGGTGTGGCCCATTGGTTGAAGCCCACAGAAGGTCCCTTAATGGTAATAGTTTTAGACTTAAAAATAGATTAGTATTCATTGTGCACCACATCAAAAAGGGCGTTTTAATTTCATTAGGAGTTTCGTGCTCTACTTTTGATGGTGTTACTTTAAGTGCTACATTATTTAAAAATTTATTGCAACGACTAGCTGTATGAGGCCTGGATTCTAGTTGGCGCGGCTTTCTTTTAATGGCATAGGGAAGCTAGCTTTTAAGCCACAGTGATCAGACGATAAGTCACTTAACACTAATTTGTCCTCGGCAACACAATCACTAAATATATTTTCAAGGCAAGTTGATGAAGAAGCCGTGATCCTTGTTGGTTCAAAAAACAGGTTAACTAAATAAAACGATCTAAACAGATTGAGAAATCTGATGCTTGATGGAGTAACATCTAAGATATTAACATTAAAATCTCCACATAAAATTGTACATTTATTATTTGATTTTAACTTATTAAGTGAATCCTCCATTACAGATTCGAACCAAGTAAAGGCCCCAGAAAGGGGTCTATAAACACAAATTATTAAGTATCGCTCGAGTTCAATACAAGACAACTCAATACACTCAAACGTAGTTTACATTTTAATTTGTTTGATACAAGAATTAAAGATCCACCGCGAATAGCATTTTTTCTCACAAAGGCACTCTGTACGGTATAGAAATCATCATTGATAAATGCTACTTTATGTTCCTTCAACCAATGTTCAGTTAGGCATAAAACCTGAACATCATAATTCTCCATAAACAAATTCTTTGCCAGATAACCCCTGCATATTTTGATGAACAACATTCAACATATGCAGCCTACCTGTTGTCGCACCGAACAGTTTAAACTACAAGGTGTTTGTTAGTAACAAAAGCAGTATTAGCATCACTACTAACAGAAAACGTTGGCAAACACATACCGG
The DNA here is from genome assembly GCA_949774965.1 of Diarsia brunnea. Taxonomy (NCBI): domain Eukaryota; kingdom Metazoa; phylum Arthropoda; class Insecta; order Lepidoptera; family Noctuidae; genus Diarsia; species Diarsia brunnea. Next base: position 19,616,204 of record OX459003.1, read on the forward strand.
TGTTGCTGTGTATATTGTATGCTAAAATACGTCGAATAAAAAAAAGCAATACGTCGCTTAGAACTAGTTGGTAAAAACATTGTGAAGTTAGTGAGTCTGTAATCAGAGATAAATTGATAACAGTCAAAATACAAAATGGCGTCATTGTTACGACATGTTCTATTATAAATTAACAAGTTTAAATTATAAATGTACCAATTTTGCTCAACGGACAAATATTGAGAATAAGGCAAGGTACAGAAAATGAATTTACAATTAATGGTCTTGTTGAGATGTAACATCAAATTGACACATTCAACTGTCTTTTTCCACACATTAAAACTATTCCCATATAATAAAATAACAGTAGAATTGGGATTTATTTTAGTCACCGCCTTTATCCAAAACAATCTGTTACGCAGTTTGGTGGGTGATTAAAAAAATATAATATTTGAATATTTTTGGAACGAAGTTCCTCATCGCGCGTTGCGAAAGGGGGCTAGACGGAAAAAATTAAAACCAAAAGTTGTAACGACACTTTTTGCTATATTTCGCATTGAACAGTGTGGTGTCGCGACGATTATTTTTGTTGAGTGTATACTGGTTTTTTGTACATAATAAATAATAAAATTCGTTTGAAAAATAATAAAGAATAATAAATAAATAAATAATAATAATATATATTTTTTTTAATAATAATAAATGCTTAGGAACTTCGTTCCATCCGGGTGTCCCTTGACACCTCTCAAGTTTTTTTTATTTCCTAAAACATAAATTACCAAACAGGTATACAAAAATCCAACGATTTACGCGCCCCTAAGTAGGTAATATAGGAAGTGAGATAACAATAAAAAAACGTTTGCTTTACTTACAAATCATTCCATAGTTTTTCTTCAATTAGGACTTCCTTCGCAATGGTATTTGCTACCTGAAATAAAAGAAAATATAATAAATATATAATAAATTTATTAAAGCAGTTGTGGTATATTAAGATATGTATGTTTCAACGGTCCCTCGAATTGATACATAACCTATACACACATACGCCTACTACACACGCGTAGAGATTAAAAAATATGTTAGGATCCGTTTCCCGTACAACCGGATGCTGCTGAATACCAGTATTTTACACAGAGCGGCTGCCTATCTGATCTCTTCAACCTTTCGGATTTCTGATTGTAACGACTGCTTAAGATCTACAAAATATAACCAAAGATTTAACATGGTTTCCAACGCACGAAGGGTTCTCAACTTTTCTTAGGCTTGGAAGCTTTTTTTCAGTTCCAGGTACCAAATAGGGATCGAACTAGAGGTTGCAAACCGTACCCTTTTAGGCACCCACCGAACCCAGCCATTGTTACTGGGCCCGGTCACCGGACCCGGTAAGTAAACCGTACCATTGTTTTGTTATATTATACTTATTAAGTCTACGTAAAGTAACCAATTAATTTTACCTTACGTTTTGTTAGTTAAGACTATACAAGTTTAGTTGTTTACAGTTACAGTGCAGTCTAGCCTATAGATTTCACTATTTGCTCAATTAATAATAGTAACACTCACTAATCTTACCAGCCAAAGTCTAAGATAAAACATAACATAATACATAGTACTTTACTTTTAGCAAATAAAAATTTGATTGGTTTATACCAAAGTTTATCTATCTATCTAATCTAAGTTGTTATGACTTGTTTAGTACTTTTAGCTGCGTTATTAGTTACTTATTTTAATACTATGTTTTCAAATAGACACTTACTGCGGTACTCAGAGATATTTAATGATTACTTAGGCCTTCGCTTAGTAAAGATTTGACATACTTTTGTATAACAAAACTGTCAAAACCTTTACTAAGTGATGACCTAAGTAATCATTAAAGCTCTCTGAGTGCAGCAGTATATGGAGTAAAGAGAAAGACCTATTTGTTTAAACCGTCCATAAGTAAAAGTAATCAATTCTGTATTAAGTGTGATTTTGAGACTTGAGTAAGACCCGATTATTGCGATAATTGCTCATAAACCAGCCAGAAATAAATTTTAACCTTGAACCTTGTCTTTACCCATTCATACAGATTTTTTTCATAAAATACTTTAAAGGTTTCATCGCTACCACACAACCCGGCCGTACTCGGTGGTCCCGGCGGACCCAGCCGTATTGGCGACGAATGCAACCGGGCGCAGCCGGGTTGAGAAACATTCCGGGTTGCAATCTCAAGATCGAACCTATTACCTCATTATGTCTATCTTTGGTTACAAGCACTACTGAGAAGACTGCAGGTCAAATTTTCGTTTCCCGAAGGCAAAGCCAAGTAAGTAGTTCGGTAAACAATAAATCAAATTATGTGTAAGTAGGTACCTACTCGTAGCATGAAATTCATGGTGTCACATTTATTTCAATCTTTTTCCCTAAGCGAATTGAAATCGATAACCAAATACAATTTTAAATAAATAGGTGATTGGAGCATTTAAATTACGCCTATAATCTCTAAAGGGAATGGGCAGAGCTGTACGTGTACATATCTGTTATACGCCCCATATTTGGTCAGTCATGAGTAAGACTCCTGTAAAAGAGGACGAGCATTATTGTTATTAAGGTGCACAAATCCTCGGCGGCGGCAACCTCTGGCGTCCGGCCCTGGTGCAAGCCATGGTCCAGGGCGAGGAGGAATGGGACACCGTCGCCTCCTTCTGCGAAGCAGTGATGCTAGCTAAAGAGGTGGCGGAACGTGAGAGGGAGAGAACCTCTCGTCCCAGCCGCCCCGGGAGGCGCTCCGGGCGTCGGGGGCCACGTGATGGTTTCCGGCCATCGTAGACGCGGGCCTGTGAACGGTGAGTGAATGGTAAGCTCGCCGTCCGTCTGTCTTATGACAACGACAGGCCGTGTCGACGGCGCGTTCGTGTTCCACGCGCGCCTCAAAGAGATGTCAGCAACATGGAAGGGGCCCGCAAGGGCCGACGCTGATTTTACTATCGCGCTTGTACACGATTGTGAACGGAAGACCACAGAATAGACGGATGGAAACCGTGATGTGTGAAACATAATAGGGCTTGAAAAGAAGTGACTTACGAGGATGGAAGTAATATAGAAGGCTAGAAGAAGAAGACATGCTGCGCCGACCCCAAATTAAATGGGATGAGGGTAGAATGATGATGATGCATCGTCATACCCGTATCGCGATACCAATAAACTTTGGTGGAAAAAACACAGCTTCACTGCAATCTCTCTAGCTACCTCTACATGCATCCTATATTTTGAAACGAATTTCAGAAAACTCCACTATCGCCATGACGCATACTATTCGTTTCGTGTATAATCCGGCCCGCAGTAGTACTTATCACATGCTTATCAATAAGGTAGCCTCGTTTTGACTGCTATAGTTTATATTAAATTATTCATGAATGTAATCATCACGCATTTATTCTTCAGCGTATTAGGCAGAGGTGCATAATACATCTAACATGATCCGTTTAAGGTAAATAAAGTAAGGTCCAATTGTAAAATTATTAACTAGGTAATGTGCAAATTCTAATTCCTAGGAGTTAATTAAGCAAGCTGCTATTTGACAAATTCCTTAATGAAAACCCAATGACACTTTACAACAAACGAAATATTTTGTATATTACAATAAGAAAAATCTTCTGCACTAGATGTATATGCCGTCAAGAAATATCTCTAGGGCGTGCTGGTGTCCTCGCGATATTTTTCTTCACCGAAGGAAACGGACATGAATCCCAAAAAACAGAGGTCAAACTTTATGATTACTTTTAATTGTTAGCGCTCTTAGCTTTAAACACATTATTGTGCATACTGTATTTTTGTAATTCACTAATAAATTAATAAATAAAAATGGAATAGAATAAGTTAGATTAAGATCATACGTAAATGTGTACAGGGTCCATGATTGTTTCTTTTCAAAAATGTTTACCACCTAAGCCTACATTGTGGAATGCAATAAAGAATTGAGTATTGAGTATAACTTAAGACTCTATGACTTGGCAGTCCAACTGTCACACCTGTCACTGTTTGATGAAAAAATAAAAACAGGTTTTAAAATAATAAAATATCACTCACCAAAATGGAAATCAATAATAATGAAAAATAATACATTTTGAAATAATTAACGAACACTAATAATTATTATTTGTTGTGTCTCAAATGGTCAACTTTGCTCGATGTCGCTACACAAAATGAATGCTGTACTAGTGATTTTTAAAACACTGCGCTTGAGTGTGTGCTCGTGTACCATGTATTGCGATATTGTGATAATACATGAAAACCACAACCAATTGTATAAATAACTGTCAAAAACCCACATTTTTCCTGGATTGATACTAATATTTTTGCAATTGCGTTTCATGGGTTCCGTAAAAGGGAGTAGCATTTATTTAACTGAAAACTTTTAAAAGTTATAATTTTATTTATTTAATGTTACGGGTGTGTCACAAAAAATGTCACGGCCGTTTGGGGAAGAGATATCTGGGAAATACTGCATGGAATTGAATAGTTATTTTTGTGTTGGATAGTCTATTTATCGAAGAAGGCTATAAACGATATAACATTATGCTACGACCAATAGGAGCAGAGCATAAAAGAAAATTGTTGCAAAAACGGGAAAAAAATATTCCTTTTTGAGAAATCACTTAGTGAGCTTGATCGTTGAGGGTTGTAGTCCTTATATTGTATTGATGGCAATGGGCTTGCTCCCAGTAACATCGGTTGATGGCAATAGGCTTGCTTTACTTTAATGTTTTATATACTTAATAAATAAGTTTAAATAAAAAAATGCATTCATTAAAATGTACATAACCTAACCAAAACATAATTTGCAGTAAACCTGCGAAAAAATCGAAATGTGTGGTGGGACACATAGTAGAAGTGAAACTTCAAAGGACAAGTGGAAAAATGATTCGCAACTAAATTTTAACTTGAAGTACTTGTCTTTGAAAACCTACCCGTAAAGATTTTCAAAGACAAGTACGAGTAGATACATTAACAATCTGCCAAATCGGTTCATCTGTTTAGGAGTAATGGGAGAAACAACACATATTAACCCTCCTTTTGGGCTTCGCCATATTCGGGAATGAGGGTGCACTATTAAGGGCACGGCACGATAACGGCGGTAAGTCCCCCCATGAGGAGTGGCTGGAGAGGCGCCACGGCGCCCTCACCTTCCGTCTGACGCAGGTACTCACCGGACATGGTTGTTTCGGGAGGAACCTGCACCGAAACAGGCGGGAGGAAACGACCGGATGCCACCATTGTGAGGATCGGCTGGAGGACACCGTGGAGCACACCAAGCAGGTATGTCCCGCTTGGGCGGAGCTCCGTCGTGTTCTCGTAGCGGCGATCGGCGGCGGCGACCTCTCGCGTCCGGCCCTGGTGCAAGCCATGGTCCGGGACGAGGAGGAATGGGACGCCGTCGCCTCCTTCTGCGAAGCAGTGATGATGGCGCGTTTGTGTTCCACGCGCGCTTCAAAGAGATGTCAGCAACATTGCAGGGTCCCGCAAGGTCCGACACCCGTCGGGGCTGCGGGTTGTTCACAAGAGATACCGCGGCCACGATATGAAGGGCTAAGAAGGAACATGGGTGGTTTTTAGTCAGTAGAAGTCTGACACTCCCTTTCGCTCTGCCTAAGAGCGGGAGGGGTTATTTGATGATTTTCCATCCGGCAAAAAAAAAAGGGTGCACTATTATATACCTTTGCCTAACCCTCATCATTTACTTCTTAGCTAGTACACCATCGAAAGCAAGGCCTCCCTCTTTGGCGTTGCCCGTCTTCTGACGTCCAATACGTGACCAGCAGGTGCTCGTAAAACAACTCGGGGAGAGTTTAAAAACACCCAAACCAAACTCACCAAGCGCATGTCGGACCACGTGCAGTCAGTCAAGCTTTCAGTATGACTACTCAAAGCTTGTTTAAAATATTCCTGCTGACTCGACAGTCACCAAGAATATTTTAAACGCATGACTACGTAGTATTAATTTTATGTAAAGGATGGATGATAATTATGGCTACAAAGGAGGTGACTGCTGAGGTAACGAGTAATAGAGAAGTATGAAAGCAAAAGACAGCTGCGGCGACCCCAAATAAATTGGGCTAAGAATCAACCACAAGAATGAGTTTGTATTTTGTACAACTTCTTTATGGAACTATCTACACTAATATTATAAAGAGGAAAGATTTGTTTGTTTGTTAGTTTGTAACGAATAGGCTCCGAAACTACTGGACCAATTTCAAAAATTCTTTCACCGTTGGGAAGCTACACTATTCCCGAGTGACATATGCTACTTTTTATCCCTGTATTCTCACGGAAACGGGAACTACGCGAGTGAAATCGCGTGACGTCCGCTAGTGATGAATAAAGTTATTTCTGGCGGGCTAACCAAAAAAAGACACTCCGAAGCATCATCATCACGTTTTTAGTTACGAGATCCAACCGGGGTCCTGAGGTGCATGTTTTCTTTTATCATTCCGGTTAAATGTATTTGAACTGGAGACTGCCACCTCTAGTTATAATGTTTTTTTTTACCACACTTTCTTTTGCGGCGTACAGAATATTTATATAACTGCTCCAATTTCCATCGATATAGTGTCGATCAATAGTCCCCGAGTAAAACGGACAAAAAGAACGTGAGGCAAACGGGAGGACCCCGATACTGCGGGTTGTTCGCAAGAGATACCGCGGCCTCGACATAAAGGGCTAAGAAGGAACATGGCTGGTTTTTAGTCAGTAGAAGTCTGACACTCCCTTTCGCTCTGCCCAAGAGCGGGAGGGGTAATTTGATCATTACCACCCACCAAAAAAAAAAAAAAGGCAAACGGGAGGACAAACGACATTACGGAGGTTCTGCTTTTCCCTTTTATTAAGGAACCCTACAATCGTTATCGACCAAATTACAGGCTAGCTACAAAATGTCAATCCTTTTATGGCAAAAACGGGGAAATACTCGTTTGTGTAAAGATTTTGGTGTATTTGACAGTAGGAAAATTAGTTATATTTTTATTGTTTGAAATTCAACAGCTAATTAAAACCTAAAAATAGACTTTTCACGTGTCTATAGGCGTTTATTATTAATATTACTGTTTTTTAAAAGAGTGGTAGGTACATTACATGCTACTAAGAGCACGACAAAACTATTTTTTGACAATATATAGTATGTATGAACTTGTAATAAAATCTCCAAAACTTTTTTTAGCATTTAATTGCAATGCGATGCGATTTTCTCGTGCGCATAATAATAACCCATAATACCTGGAAACAATTATTTGGATACAATTTAACGCATATACACGTAATAAGTCTTTTTTTAACCCCCGACGCAAAAACGACGGGGTGTTATAAGTTTGACGTCTCTGTGTGTGTGTGTGTCTGTCTCTGGCATCGTAGCTCCCGAACGCATGTACCGATCTTGATTCTGTTTTTTTTTTGTTTGAAAGGTGAATTAGTCGAGAGTGTTCTTAGCTATGTTTGATAAAAATCAGTCCAAGATGGCCGCCGCCACAAAATGGCGGATTACATATTGTTCCACATCTTTATCAACATGGGTATCAAATGAAAGAGCTTGATTAGTAGAATACTATACACTATTATAAATTTCAAATCCAAGATGGCCGCCGCCAGAAAATGGCAGATTACATATTTTTTCACAGCTTTATCAATATGGGTATCAAATGAAAGGGCTTGATTAGTAGAATACTATACACTGTGACAAATTTCAAATCTAAGATGGCCGCCAGCACAAAATGGTGTTTTTTTTTAAACTCCCTCAATATGGGTAGCAAGAAGTGTAAGGGATTGTAAAATATTGTACACTGTATTGAAAGGGAATGAGGAATATAAATTAGGTAACGAAATTAAAACTAAAAGCTTGAAAATTGATTTTTTGGTGACCAAGTTTCATTTAAAAGGAGTGAAAGTGGAGAACCAATTTTTAATATTTATTGCTTCATTTATTGCTTATATTTTTACATTGCGATGTCTTCTAAGATATTTGTTTTTGTTGTAGGATGTAAAAGTACCCTTAACGCAAACGAAGGGCATTTGTTCTCCTCACCACTGCGATAATTTTTTTGTTCTAGACCATACCTGGGAACCTCCTAGTTACGGAGATATTAGGGGTCAAAGTTCCAAATTCTTCACAGCTGTTTTTGTAAATACTAGTATTTCAGGTTTTAACTTTACTTAAATTACCTCCATGACCCGTTTACTATTCAAAGCACCCACTAGCACAATGTTTTAAGAGTGCTACTTTGAGTTTTACCGTAAAATGAGATTTTTGACCCAAAAAAAAAAGTCATTTCCCAGCAAAAATTTTTACGTAGGGGTACTTAGTTTGATGTACAGAATGCTTGGTTGACGGATGCGTGAAGGGTTCGTTTACACCCTGTATAGAGTAAAGGGCACAAATATTCTTTATTGAATTTCCGTTCTAACAATCATATTTATTTAGATATAGATTAATACCATATGGGTTAATAAGCATCGCAAGAATAATCGAGTCGGGGGTTTAATAAATTTTTAATTTATACTCGTTAATGATTGTCGTTGTGCTCATTTGTCGATCTTTCCCTTCAAAAATCTCGGTAACGTGACACTTTGGGGTACCATGTTACAGGACATTTTTGTTTGTCTATATGTCGTCTATCCATACCTTTTTTTTTTTTTTGGGGGGTGGGAAATTATCAAATAACCCCTCCCGCTCTTGGGCAGAGCAAAAGGGAGTGTCAGACTTCTACTGACTAAAAACCACCCATGTTCCTTCTTCGCCCTTTATGTCGAGGCCGCGGTATCCCTTGCGGACAACCCGCAGCCTCGACAGGCCTTGCCCCTTCCATGTTGCTGACTTCTCTTTGAGGCGCGCGTGGAACACGAACGCGCCGTCGACACGGCCTGTCGTCGTCATAAGACGGACGGACGGCGAGCTTACCCATCACTCACCGTCCACAGGCCCGCGTCTACGGTGGCCGGAAGCCATCACGTGGCCCCCGACGCCCGGAGCGCCTCCCGCGGGTCTATCCATACCTACCACTTTCATCGTGGGCCGCAATTTCGAAAAAAAATCTAAATGGTGGGCAGGTTGATATGCCACATCGGTTCTATCCCCTTTCTTCCGTCTCTCCGTATGATAGTTTAGCAAACCATTTTATTAGTTTTCTTACACAAAAACAGATTTCATTGAAATATGAACCGATTTGAATGAAATCTGGTACACAGAGTCTAGAGCTTGAGAAAGGACATAAGTTACTTTTTAATTCGAAAAAAGGGTTGTAAGGGGTTAAATATAACTAGGAAATATATATATGCCAATAGTGCAAGCGTAACTTACTTTTTAACAAAATAATGGTATTTAATACTAAATAAACAATTCAAGGTTTTCCTGGAATTTGAAACCGTTGCTAATTATTTCATTTATATATTTAGAACTCATACATGGGTCAATTTTCCTACAGTAGGTAGCTGATAGTTCCAGGAAAAAGATATAAAAAGTTTAGCATTGCAACATAGGTACTGATGGAAGCACTATATATAGGTATTATTAATACACTTCATTAAAATTATTTAAATAGAGGTGCATTAAATGTACAAAACAATACTTAATATTTAATATCTGATTCACGCCATACTGTTTAACTTGCGCAGATGTGCGAGGATAAAAAAAAATGGGACAAGCCCGCCACACTATTCCCAAACCACTGTAACTCCTGTAAGCCAGAATCAACAGTGGCGACCACAAGAAAAGTGCCGAGACAATGAAGCCCGACGAAGTCCCAGAAAAACGATTTACGATTTTTTCTTGGATCAACAAAATTTATCAGAAAAGAATAGCGGAGGAGTGGTATAAACATAATTTCCAGGATGTTTGTAGAACTAACAAATTGTATCGTTTCTTATTGACAACTTGAGCTAAAGTAGTTATGTCATTGGTTAGTTTATATCCCCACATATATATGTCGGAAACCCCGCATTTAGGAACTTTATATCTTATGTTATGACTAATTATGAGAGATAACAGCAGCCAGTCTTGCCAAACGGTAACGTATTATCCAGAACTATCCGATTGTGGAGGTCATGTAAAATAGCCGACCGCAACATAGTTGGGAATAGGCTAGCCAGATGATAATGATGACTAGTAATGAGAGCACAGAAAATATAGAGTGCACGTCATAGCAGTGGTAACACTAGGTGACACTAGATGAGACTCGTAAAACTACCTGTATTATTTAATAGGTTCAGTCCAGGGCAATATGTTTAACAGATATTGGGTAAACTTAAGACAGAGAGCAGCGGTGGTCCAGTGGTGGCGGCCCCGACTTCCGAACAGTTAGTCATGGGTCTGAACCCAGGCAGGCGCATTTCTTTGTATAATTTATTTCATCATCACCGCTCTCGAAACGGTAAAGAAAAACAACTTGAGGAAACTGGCATGTCCTAGAACCGAAAATTCGGAGATATATGACATCTACTAACTTCTACTGAGCCCGCTTGGTGAATTATAGCCCATTCGCTTTCATAGATAGGAAGCCTAGAGCAATGGGAACATTATAGGCTGAAGCCTATGCTAAACTTAAAATGCTAGATGCTAAGAATAACTAAAGATGCATCTTCGTTATGTATGGTGAGCGGGAACTTCCAAAGAAATCAATAAATTAGTCCATTTAAGAATAAGGCATTGCCAGAATTAGTCCTTTTAAAAATTGGGCATTTTAAAAATAAGTCCGTTTTCAAGCTGTTAGGCATTTTAAGAATTAGGCAGTTATCGACTAAGCCAATCTACCTATCTATCTTTATCTCTGAATACAAAACCGTCTAAGTTCCACTCAAATTAAAAGATAAATCATAGAGCCATTATTTATTTGGAGATCAGTAAATGGCCTTCAGTCATTAGTGCATACTTTTGAATTCCATTTTTTTTATTAATATTATTTTAAAGTTTGTGAAACGATTATAGGTACAATAACAGGAATAACTGTGTTATCAGGACATTTTAGTTAGTTTTTAACTATCCTGTTTAAAAACATCCAAATGAAGTTGGTACCTAGCTGCCTAGATATTACCTACAAATACTTTATCCAGTAGTTTGGTAAAATTTGGCTGGCAAGAAGTTTTAAAGTTATATACAAAGTAATTGTATTTTTTCCAATTCTAAAAAATATATTGAAATGTGTTTTGATTGTACTTTTTTATTTTGGTTTTATTTTTTTTGCGACGTCTGGCTCGAGAAGGGGCAGGAAAAGAGCTCTTGGAAGGAATTGGGGTAGGCCTTTAGGTACCCAGTAGTGGAATATTTCGCCAGTTATGTTGAAGTTCCATGTCATAGGGGGTGAGCCTAATGCCATCAACCGGGCACAAATCCAGACTCCGTGGCTGCTACTGAGAAATTCCTGAAGGAAAAACCACCACATTCAATTACCATTCATTTCACAATCTTGCGAAAATTTCAAACCAGACTTGTCATAAGTCATTTATTTCGGAACAATAATATACATTGTGTAGAAATTTTGTAAAATAAACAGTAATAAAAAAAAAGTACAACTTTATTAAAACATTACAATCAAAAACATGTGTAAAATACTAAAAAAAAAATCAATAACTAATTAAAAACGATAATAATTTACATTCAATTTAAAAATAATTAATAACACAATAATAACGAAAAGTGACAAAAAAGGCTAAACAAAAATTAAATTAAATTGTATAAAAAAAAAAAAAATTATATCATCAATTTTTTTTTTTTTTGAGAATAATCAATAAAATAGAATGTTAAATAAAATAAAAGTAAACTACAAATTGTTATAAAAGATCAGTCATAATAATTATTTCATCTCAATGTAAAATACAACAGAAAAAATTTGATATCAAAGATAAATTTTATTTCGTGCGTATTGTACTTCAAAGGCATGCAGCGCCCTTCGAGTCCAGTACCTATAACAACGCGTTTCGGGTTCTGATGGGGTTGCCGCGTTTCTGTAGTACTTCAGGGATGTTTGCAGAAGCCCGCGTAGATAGCTTTTATACAGTAATGCGCAAGAGATGCGCATCCCTCGTACGCAGGGTACGTGGCAGCTCCAACAGCATCCTAAAAATGATTTCTGGCCGACTGGATTGCGCGATGGACAACCGGTGCTGTAAGGTCTCTGCTGGACCCGTATACTAGTAGCGATGTGTTCAATTATTTTGATGGTTTCATGTTTTGTTCTGTTTGTTTTCTTTTGTGTTTAATATAGTTTACTAACATAGATATAAGGGAAATTGTTACTAACACTATGAGTCATGTTACTTAAATAAATAATTTAATCATAATAAAAAATAAAATAAAATAAAATATACTGGGTAGGTACCGTGTGTACCTTTCACTGACTCGAATTTGCCATGATTGGTGGTTGAGAGAATGACATGCTCACTCAAAGGTCTCGCTGATGGTTCCTTTCCTTCTCAATGCAGCACCCTGCAGTTATTTATTGCGTACTCTGTAGAATAACCATCATATCATCATCACACCATCATTTGAGTTCTACCGTAAACCGTGATTTCTCACCCCTTAAAAAACATCGTATCCGCAATATTTTTTTGTTATAAAGTTACTTTATTTTGATATGCAGAATGCTTGGTTGACGGCTTCTTGACGGATTCGTTTTACACCTTGTATGTTTATTTAAATCGTAAGTGGGACTAGCAACTTCGTTGGCAAGCACCACCAAGATCATTTCATCCCTTTTTTTATGGTGGGTTGAAAATCATCAAATAACCCCTCCCGCTCTTGGGCAGAGCGAAAGGGAGACTCAGAGTCAGACTTCTACTGACTAAAAACCACCCATGTTCCTTCTTAGCCCTTCATGTCGAGGCCGCGGTATCTCTTGCGAACAACCCGCAGCCCATCATTTCATCCCTCAGTTCGGTATTAAAAAAACCTCCTTTTCGTCATAGATTAATGACAAAGATTGTCTTAACACTTTTAACTTACCATGTCAAACACTTTTCACTGGAATAACAAAAACAAAACAATTGTAATACGACAACTAAAACAATTATTCTCGTGTCATTCTCGTGTCCATTTTGTTTAACACGGTGTTCTTTAGTTAAATCAGCGATTTGACGCAAATTGAGTCATGGGTTTGTCAACAGGATACACATGTGTTCCTATGATGTTATAATCACTGAAATAACAGACATTGATAAGTGTATACCGCAAAACGCCTTTCCCAGTTTTGTTTTAATTTTACTGTTCGTTGTGATCTGCGACCTTGATGACTGATGAATACTTTATGGATAGCATTATCAGCCTATAATGTTCCCACTGCTGCACAGACCTCCCTCTGTGAGATGGAATAGGCTATAATATATCTACCTACCACACGGTCTCAGTGCGGGTTGGTAGATGTCACATGTCTTCCAATTTTGGTCCTATGGAATGCCAGTTTCCTCACGATGTTTTTCTTCACCGTTTTGAGAACACTGGTGATGAAACAAATGACAAAAAGTAATGCGCCTGCCTGGGTTCGAATCCATGATATTGCTTGTAAGTCAGGGCCGCTATCACTGGGCCACCGCTGCTATGATATCTATGCATATTTTATCAATTTTAAAATGACGTTCACATTGCAAATTGTTAAGAATTGGTGATCGAGAGTGTAGTCGCGAACCGTCTTCACAGGAGACGTAACGAGTTTTAATCACCAACAATAAGCTGGCTTTCAAAAATGTTTCAGACCACATCTGTAGAGTTCGGTAAACTGTACGGAAATCTGAAAAGTGCCATAAGTTGCTATGTGTGGTACCTGTAGACTTCGATACAGCCTTTGACTCCAGCTAAATGAGGGCAGTTATGGCATGTTTGCAACAATTTCGAATTGATTGGTACAATATTGAAGGACTGCCTCGGTAGCTGTTTAGAACTTTAGACAGGATAGGAAAACCAGCCTCATCACCTTGTGCATACCTACTACTATATAATATATAATACTATCTACTCAAGATAATGATGCTGGTTCGTGGCAAGGGGATGTGATTTGCCCAAAACTGTTCACTACTGCTGGAATTGGGTAGAGCAGTTTTCAACGTGTACAGACAGTACATCGCCTTAAAAGCAATATCATTGGAACAGTTGGACCGGATGTTTCACAATCTAAGTCATCCGATTTGTAGAAACAACTACTAGAAATATAGCATCAAAAGAATCCAGTTAAGTTGAGTAGAGGTTTCCAAAAAAACTGTTTGAATTTATGAAATTGTTTGTATTATAAAAAACCAGAGTAGAAAATTTAGCTTACTTTTTTTTTATATATTACTTACAAGACGTATCACGAGTATTACACCAAAACACGTAAGTAACTTTAAGAGTGAGGTAAAGTGCCTAAATAATAAAAACTTTCTTTAAAAATATAAACTTCAGCAGAAAAATCTGATTTTTGACATTGTTTTCTTTTATTTCGTTTTTTTGCCACCGACTTCAGAAGCAGATTTTTCTTCTGAAGTTACTTTTTTCACTTTTTTGTGTTTTAGTTTTTTCACGTTTGGTTTTTTTTTTTTGAGGTTCCTTTTTTATTTACTATGAATTTAACATTCAACTAAGAAACCTAACCCTTAACCTTCAAGATTCCCTTATTATTGCTTTCAACTCCTAATCGTTGAGGAGTAGTACCTTCCATAATGAGCTCACCCAGATAACCTGAAAGAATACAACCATTATATACGTCCCCATAATAATGTGAAAGAAAAATCTGTGTCTGAAGTCGGTGGCAATAAATACGAAATCAAACAAACAAATGTCACCGACTTTAGAAGCAGATTTTTCTTCTGAAGTATATTTTTCACTTATTTTGTGTTTTAGTTGTAACACTGTACACATATTTACTATACATTTAACATTCAACCAAGAAACCTAATGCCCTTATTATTGCTTTTGGCTCCTAACCGTTGAAGAGTAGTACCTTCCATCATCAGCTCATCAACATGAAGTGATAACTGCTAGATGCGACGCAACTACTTGAATAGCGTCAGAAAAAGCACAAAATACGTGCCTATGAAATTTGAGGGTTGCCCTCGATTTCTTTGAGATTTCATCACCAGGTCCTGGTTTCCATAGCATGGTACCACCCTTAAAATATCTCCTTTCCAATAAAAAAATAATCATCAAAATTGGTTTATGAACGACGATGTTATTCGCGAACACACATAAACAAATAATGTTCATAAATTAAAAAAAAAATATCATAAAATGAAAGTTCTGGGCCAAACTATGTTAAATTTTTATGGGACCAAATGCCAACTATTTCGCATCAAACTAAAAAAGAAACACGTAAATTGGATCATAAATCTCAGCGTAATATGTGTACATACATTAAAATATATATGATATAATACCAATCGAATTGAGAACCTCGTCCTTTTTGGGAAGTCGGTTAATGAAGCGAATCGCGCTGGACCACTAGACCAACCGGGTAAACAAACTAAATATTGTCCCCTTTTTCTTTGATTTGCAGGCGCAGTTGCTTGGTCGCGTGCAGTACCCATGATTGCAAATTACGGAGCAAGAAAGGTCATAGCCTTTGTTACAGATGCATTGATCGGTTCCTGCGCAGTACGCATTGATGCATGGCGGGGAACATGTTGGTGTGTATTGCCTTTCCGTCGGGGTCTCAGTAACGGGAGATTGGCATGTCTCTGGTGCGGCACACTTCGGTTTGCATGTTGAATTTATACGTTCATAACCTACAAAACCGAAGCAGGTGTTGGGCGCGATACACTGTCCAAATTCGCAACCAACACAAGTAGGCTTACACACCGATTTTATCTCTGCTTTTTCATATCCTATATTGCATTCACATTGGTTAGGCGCTGAACAAAATCCATGAATACACTCGGTCTCGCAAATTGGGATACAATTAAATGTATTGTTGGGGTCAGTTGTATAGCCGTCATTACATTTGCATTTGTCTGGATCGACACATTGGCTGTTCTTGCATCTCGGGCTGCATATCGGCATGCACTGGTCCAAATCCTCGTCGTACTCGTATTTGTCACAGCATTCCGGACGCTGAAATTTTAAAACGATTTTTAGTTAAACTACTACTGTCTTATAAAAAACTATGAAAAGCAAATAACGGAAAATAGAGTATACATACCTTTGGTAATGTATCTGTGCGAGCAATATCAGGACTGGAAACAAAAATATAGTTTTTAACAAGTTAGCAGAAGTTTTAGTAAAGGGATATTATAATCAAGTGTAGTAAAGGTGATAGGTATCGTCAAAAGGCCTTGCCTTAACTTGTTGATTCAAATTGACATACAGAAAACTATCAAGAATGGAACCTTCATTGTGTTTACTGATGATATTTTTATGAGTATAGATCAAAATTATAAAGTTGGAAGTGTAACTTCAATTTCAGGAATAATCACTGCAGTATAAAAGACTTAGCAATACTAGCCTGCAAGGTTTGCTGCCAATACCTCGGTCGATAAAACCACAAGAAACACAGTTATCGCAGAACATAACTATAAATATTACAAAAATAACAACACTAGTTCCCGTTAGTGACAACATACTGTCCACAATTGATTGTTCTCTGGTAAATTCGAACCCGTAACCGAGTCCTGGGTTTTCTCGTTAAATTACCTGTATTTGTACAGAAAATAATTACATCCTGAAAGATAAGTAATCATTACTACTTCTGTTATTCTACGTCCGTTCATTATTTCAGGACCCGTTGTGTTTCAGAAGCATGTTTATCCTCAATTTTTGCATCTGCATGGCAAAACGAATGGTAGGACAATGTTGTTTTTTTGCTAAAAAACGGGTTAATTAGGCTGATTAAAAAATAAAAAATCCAGTGTTATCAGACCAAATAAGTTAAATGAAATATTTAATTTTTTGAAAAACCTGTAAACGGAATTTTGCTTTCGATATTATTTCTAACACATGGAACCCAAATCTCGGGAAATGATTTGCTATAAAAAAAAAAGTTTACTGGTGAATTATATTATCGATCTGGTACCGTAATTTAAATTGATATAAGTATGTCTTTTATGACAATCTCCTGAATCTTGAGGGGTATGTGAAACAGCACCTTGTATAATATGGTATTTTTCAACTCCATAGTAACAAAGTAAAATGTAATATAAATAAATTAAAAAAAAAAAATATTGTGAACTATAATAGGGATGTTTCCTGACCAAAAAAAAATATGATTATAATTAGTCCGTCTGTTAGATTATCGAAAAATGTTGGATACGTATTTTTTGTTTTATCAAATCAATAAAAATTGACGAAGATAAAACATGTCTAAGATTTGAGTGGGGCTTGTGACGTCATTCACCGGTGAAAAATGTCATACTAATGTCTTAGAATATGACGTCACACGAGTTTTCAAAGAACTGTATCATCTTTATTATTTTGTTTACATGAAAAAAAAAATATATGTGGCCAATATTTTTTGGAACTCTATCTGACGGACTAATTAGATTTTTTTTGTTAACTATCCTATTGTGTGGCTTATTTTTTTTAATAACGATTTTTTATTCTTATTTCCTTCCTGATATAACTATACACAAATCTAAACTCCGCGGCTTCTACTGAGAAATTCCTGATATACAAACCCATTCAGTCGAATATTTTAATTGACCGATCAATAATTATTTCCAATTCACACTCTTATCCTAATATATATTAATATGTTCAAATTGAGGACTGAGGACTTTTTAGTAGATACTACATTTATTTATTACTTTCGAGTTTGAAGTGGATCCCCAGTTCAGATGTTTTGATTTAGGAGTCATTTTTAAATTGATTACGCCACGCACGATCACCATCTTTGAGAACATGGTTGAACTTTTTTATCCCACTATGATATCTGTGAGAACAAAGGGCACGGTGGTGCCTAGGGATAGTCGGTGAAGCAGTGCCTGCAGGACAGCCACAATAGTTAAATAAGGTGGACATGCATGGTGGTAGCTGTTAGTGGGTGGGTGACTTCGAGGAGGACCGGAACCTGCCAAAGTGCACACCGTACTAATTTAAAAGTAATAAACGAATGTTATCCAACACCTTATTTAGCTGAATGAGTGAAAAAATGCCCATGGTTTGACATCAGAAGTGGGATCAGCTCAGGCAGAATTCTAGATAAATCTGACAAAACAAATGAAAGCTGGAGATGAGCAGACTTTGTCAAAAGCCTGAGCTGTGAATAAGAATGTCCACATTAATGTGGGCACAGACACAATCCCACTGGACAGTGGAATATGATGGGACCTGACTGGTACCCTTAAATTATCTGGATCTAACCCTGGCAAAGTGTACACCGTCTCATGGGAATAAAGTGAGAATTCTATTACATGTCTATCTACAGAAAACTCAAACAGAGGCGAAGCGTTCTCGTCGTTGCAATGATCAGGTACCTACAAATTAGGAAGAATGTGATTAGCCATTGAAAGTGATTGTGACTATATTATAAAGATGGCGACACATACTCGTAATAAGGACAGGCCTTCTGCTACCTGTCCAAAGCACGATGAATTTAGGCCCAGTTGTTTCAATGTTGTTTACTCGAAGTGCTGTGTGTATGTGTGTGCTGTGTACTATGGAAAGCATTCATAAACCAATGTTGCTGATAAAAGCGATGATAGCTCGATTAAGAAGAGCCCGATGAGATAACAAACTGTAGCATTTGCAGCGTCTTTCAAGACAGCACAGATTGTAATGTTACTATCATTTTGAATCTGACTACGCTGCTTTCATAGCAAGATGCCTAGAGTCGTGCACCGTGCATCATCTGACGGGGTACGCAGATGTGTACAGGACGCCCAGATTTCGAGAGTTAGGTATGTTAAGTTCCATTTTATTGCGGATAAGCGTATTACCGTGACATGTATTGTTAACAACGTAAAATTAATGAATATCAAATATTTGTAAAGGATATTACAACTAAAAATGGAAAAATAAAAAAACTTTTTTGCAAAAAATAAAACCGACTTCAAAAACACAAAAAAGTGAAAAATAACAGTCGGTGACAAAAAAACTGAAAAAAACAAACAAAAGTCACCGACTTCAGAAGCTAAAGTTATTTTTCACTTTTTTGTGTTTTTGAAGTCGGTTTTATTTTTTAGGACTATTCACAAGGACAGGAAATTGGAGCAGTGACTAGAACCGAGATTTTAGTAGACGGTTTTAGTACCAGTTTCCCTAACGTGGAGAACGTTGGAGGAACTGGCTTATCTGGTGGCCATGGTGATAAATTCAAAAAGTTGTAACAGCCTCCAGTCGTTTGGACGACCAGTACGTAGCAACATAGAGAGTTATGTCCAATTCCTCATTCAAAACCTGGAGGGTGCAATTTGTTATGCAGAACGGGCAGGAGAAAAGATGCGGCATTACTTGTGTTGGAATATGTAAAATCTAAGACAAAGAAAGAAAAAGATCGATAAAAGAGTGATTTGTCACCATAACGTTTGAGTTTCATGAGATTTAAATAATTCAATACAAATAATTACAAGCACTAATAGATAAAAGCTCTCGACGGACCCAATTACTACCCGACCCTAGGTTTCAAAAATGGCGCAGTGTCCGAAAAAAAACTCAAGTTTAGTAATAACATTTTATCTTCCTTAGAACCTAAAAATTTGGCTTAACTAGACACCGATGACATCGATGTGGGCAGGTACATTCTATGGTAGTTGAGCTTCGCGTCGTATTAAGTTGTCGGTCGTGGTTACTTCGTCGCCTGAGCCATCCTTTGTGAAGGAGTCTCCGCTCGTTCTTGGATTGAGCAACGTATTTGCTGCTGTGTGATGGTATACGACACTGCCGCCGCCAAAAGTTGTATCTGGAAATTGATATAATAATATTTTATAAACATCATTCAGATAAATCTTCTGTTTATAGAAATCAACTGCAGTAAGTGCTCGCAAAATCTCCAAAATGCCTCGACCATTTCGGCCAGTTGGTTAATGTAATTCGTAATTGTCGGGAGAAAATTTGTATGAAAGTGTAGCGACAAGACGTACTAAACTTAGAAAAAAAGAGTAATAAAATTCAAGTGCATAACTTTTAAAGTGCGGCAAAAGATCAGACTCAATATAAACGACATGAATGAAATCAATATTCAAATGGTCACTTTGACACACGCTCATAATAGATTGAAACAAACCAAACATGATTAACAATTCATCACCATCCGCGATTGTCGTGAGAATAATCGTGAGAGATAGTTCAAAACGCTTGATTATTTGCACCAACACGTTTCACGTACACTTCCTGACGCGAATATCATATCGCCAGTATTTCCGCCGGTCTCCTATCAGTGACGAGACTGCCGTTCGCTGCAATACCGTGAATTTATATTGGCAATCAAGATTTTCCTTTGTAATTTCTGCTTTAGTTTTGTCAAAAACAGGAACAACTAGTGCTTCAGCTAGTAAACGTAAAATCGTCACGAACGTGAGGTGTGCGTGTGCGTATAGGAATGCAACTTTCCTCTCTTTTCTTACGAAAAACTTTTTAAATATGAAACTCACAATTCGAAACGTTTCAAACATGTATCGATAGTTAATAATATTGTATATGGTTACTATCATTATCTACCTTTCCTTGTCTTATTCTATTTCGGGTTGCCGTAACACAAGTTCTATTTCCATTCTTGTGGTCAGAAGTCATAGCTTCATTTCCTCCTTTCTCTTTCATACCATTCCTCACTCCTCACACAATGCATCCATCTTTTATTTGGTTGTATTAGATAGATATTATTATGTTTCAGAAAAATTTAAAAGGGAATCACCAGTCTTGGTATAGGCATAATAATAATAAGGACGAATAAAACGCATGTGACGAAAAAGTGTCGGATATTTTAAAGTACGAGTAGTTGGGTGGAGAGCGCGAAGAAGTGTTTTTTTAAACGATTTCCATAAAAAAATTTAGAAATTAAACAGAAAAAAATATAACTCGAATACTATCAATAATTGCACTACATTAAAATAAGGTATTTTATATCCCCTGGGCATGAGGAGTTAAATTGTTTTATGACGTCACTTTTTGGAACCGCTGCATACCTACCGTTTCTTCATTTATCCGTTGTGTCATTTCCTTTGTTTTTTTTTGTAAATTTTGTTCAATTCTATGGTGCGGTAGTTGTTTGTTTTTTTTTTTCAAACGTTGCCCCACACTAGGAATTTCTCCTGTATCGTGGGTGCGTTTACAAACACTTAAACTCACATACACAAACACACCCAGACCCGAAACAACTATCTGCAGGCCATACAAATGTTTGTTCCGTGCGGGGATCGAACCCGCGACACGCAGCGCAGCTGTCCAATTGCTCAGCCACTGCGCCAACCGTGCCGTGCCGATGTATCACGCATGCATACATAATACTAAAATAATTTATTGTAACACTTACTATCATTGGCAGTAGGCTTGTTTTCGTCATACTCGTTTCTCTTATGCCAGATCCGCTGCATTACGATCACAACCATTATGAGGAGTAGCAGACAGGATCCGACGATCGCTATCATCATCATACTCATACTGGCCATTCTGGAGATTACAAAAAATAACACTTGAATACTACTACTATTAAAAAATATACCTTTTCTAATACAGTAGGGACAGAAAAATGGGACAAAAGAAATTTGAACGGGGGCAATACTTTTCGAATTCATGGTTTTTCGTTGATCGTTTTGTTCCCCAGAAGTGCAAATGCATCTTTAGACACTGCAACATATGGTACATGGTTTGATTAATAGCACCTCATTGGCACTGTGGGTCGGTATATTCTCTCATTTCTGATAGACTACGTTGGCAGCAAAAAAAACATACCAATTCAAGAATCAGTTCTAATACAACGCCAGTCACTTCTGCCACAGTGAACTTCGGTATCAATGAAAATGGTGTCTTACTTGACATCAGAATGATGCTCCTCCGGAGGGATGGGATCCACAACCAAGATGCAAAGCGTGTTGTTTTCACAGCGACACTCTTTCTTGTCATCTTCTCCTGAACATTTACCATTGCATAAGATGCAGTCAATCCTGAAATGAAATACATCAAATATGTTATTTTCCAAAGTTTTTCACGCAGATATAGAATGGTAAGGTGTTTAAAAGAAAGTGTTTGTTAAAAACCTGTTCATTACGAAACTATGTATTATTTTATCATTATTGTATCTATTATTTTGCAGTGAAATTGAAAAAAATACACCGAGTTTTTTACTTACGGCTTCACAGCTATGCACGACTTTGTGCTGTCATCATATTCGAAGTCGGCAAAACATATACACTCTCCGTGCATATCGCAATTGCCATTCAAACATGGCTTCTCACAAGGCTTGTAACATGTTGTGCTATGGTTTTTGTCATTCTTTAGATATCCACTATTACAGGTGCAGGAGTTAGGTGCTGAGCAGTACCCATTAACACAAGTTGGGGAACAATAAGGTTTACAGACTTCTCCTTCTAATATATAGCCCGTGTGACATTGACATTCCTCAGGCGCTACACAATCTCCGTTTTCGCAAGAAAGACATTTCGGCTTGCAGGTGGAGCCAATGAGTTCATATCCCTTATTGCAGGAACAGGTGTTCGGCGCGATACATTCCCCAAAATCGCATCCAAGGCAAGAAGGTTTACAAACTGAATCATTTGTTGTTTTTTCATATCCTATATTGCATTTGCACTTGTTAGGCGCTGAACAGAATCCATTAACACACTCGGTCTCGCAAATTGGGAGACAATTAAATGCGTCTTTGGGGTCAGTCTTATAGCCGTCATTGCAGTTGCATTTGTTAGGCGCAGAGCATTGACCATGCACACAGATTGGACTACAAACCGGTGCACAGGTATCATTTAATCGTATGTAGCCTTTGTGGCACCTGCAGTCGTTTGGTGCGACACAGTTCCCGTGCTCACAGCCGTCGCATGTGGATGGGATGCAGATTGTGTGGTTGACAAGGGTTAGCGGGGGCGTGCACGAGCATACGTCGACGTCAATGCAAATGCCGTTGAAGCAACTCGGATTGCATATCGGCACGCACTTGTCCAAGTCAACGTCGTAGTCGTATTTTGGGCAGCAAGCTGGTATCCTCTGTAATTAGATTATAAAATTATATTTATTAATTTAGTTTAGTGTTCTTTTCAAAAATACCAAAATAATTTAATTTGAATTAATCATTAAAATTTCATAGAGTCAAGAGGATTACGAATTTAAAGCTCTTTGAGAAATCAGTATCTAAGCCAAACTTACTTGAGTAGTTCTCCCTCTGGCTCTGCAAACAAGAAAAGTGTACATTAGACACATTGGTTTAGAAATATCGTAAATTGAATTAGTACCCCGAAAAACAAAAGAAACCAAGAAATACAAGAAAATGGAACAAAAGGCTTAAACAAGAGTGAAAGTTGTAGTTGCAGTTGTTTCACATTTCCACAACAACTTCAATATGATTGACATAAAGTTTGCGGTACTAAGCTTATGACAAAACAATACATTTGTAACTCAAGATAGTCCTGACACTACCTAGGACCTTAGGAACTTAGATAAGACTAGTAGCCACCAGTCTTATCTATATTATCGTTTCTAGAACTCCAGCCATTAATTTCTTGCATGTTCCTAAGGTCCTAGGTTCCGGGCTATTGACTACCCTGACAACTGCCAAATATCTACAAATAACAGCTGAAACCATCGCGCTTTCCGAGGCACGGAGGAAACTCAGCATGTAATGGATAGCCACCCATCTAGAGACCATTATGATAAGAGCTAGCAGGGCATATAACTCGATGTGCCAGACTTATAATCTTAATTTATTCTCCACCAGTGTTCCTAAACTAAAAAAATATTATGCAAAGATTTCTTTGGTGTTCACTAAAATTTTTTTTTTTAAATTCTCTATGAGTGTTTAATTCTTATTTTCTCTTGCATGTCTACTGTTTCTTGTGCTATCCTTATAATGACAGTGAAAACTTTTAATTTTCCTTCTTTCACTAACTGTTATGTATCTGTATCCTAGCTGTAAGTTTTCTTAATAAATAAATAGTATATTATGCAACTAGTGAATAAAGGACGAATTTAAAGCGAGGGCCGTAGATGAGTCACGAGCAAGTGAAGGATTCTAATGATTGAATCACGAACGCAGCGAGTGATTCAACTGTTAGAATCCTGAACGACGCGAGTGATTCATGGCCCTCGATATAAATTCGTACTTTATTCATGAGTTGCATACTATACTTTATATCATGACTACGAGAAAAGACATAATTTAAGCGAAAATTGAAATTTAATCAAGAAAAAACTTTTGTTTGTTTTATTCAGTTTTTTGTCACCGACTTCAGAAGCAAAAGTTATTTTTCACTTTTTTGTGTTTTTGAAGTCGGTTTTATTTTTTGCAAAAAAGTTTTTTTATTTTTCCATCCTTTACAAATATTTCATATTCATTAATTTTACGTTGTTAACAATACATGTCACGGTATTAAGCTTATCCGCAATAAAATGGAACTTAACATACTTAACTCTCGAAATCTGGGCGTCCTGTACACATCTGCGTACCCCGTCAGAGCATACAGGCGTGATGGTAAGTTAAGATGTTGCGTAAACAATAAACATCCAAGCGATTGCAGCAATCACGACAGATTTGCCGTCTATTTTTGAAGAGTTCTATTGTATATCTCCGAAGATCAGGATCAGATCTTCACCAAATTTTAATGGGACCACCTCAGGAGTATACTCTTTCAAATAAAAAAAGAATTTTAAGAATCGGTTAACAAATGGAGGAGAAATCAGGTAACATACATAAAAAAAAAAAAAAAAAATACATACACACGAACATAATTTTATAACCTCCTCCTTTTTTGAAGTCGGTTAATAAGAATTGTTACATTAATTGAAACGGACATTAAAATTAGAGCAATGACTGAAATTAAGCGTAATTTTCTTATTATTATCATTAGGGTGGTCAACTTGTGAAACAATATTATTTATACTGAAAACGGGATATTTACCATGTTTACTGATTGTTGCTAGTGACCATGTCAGTTTAAAATCTTATATTGTGAAACAATATTTATTAATCTAATGCCAAACTCCTTGTCGCAAATATCGACCAATCAAATCTCGAGAATTTATTTGCACCAAAGAGTTTTGAATTTCGAATCTTAGCGCAAGGAGTTTGTGTAAGCATTGAAATAGAGACCGGATACATTTTTGTGTTCCAAATTCAAACACCAAAATAGTGAATAAAAACAAAACAGTGAATAAAAGGCCTTTTTATTCACTGTTTTGCGTGAATAAAATAAGCTTTTTAGAGTAGGTATGGTATAAATAAAATTTTCATAGACAAGCGTGTGGCTGCGATATTTAACCACGATTTATTATAATTTTATCATCAGCGACATTGAGAATTCAGATATGTAATGGAAAATTTAGCGAATTAAAACAATATTAACGTTCTTAATAAATAGGTAGGTAGTTGTGTTTATGACATTGGACTATATCGTTCAGTTGGACTGCGGATGTATCGTCATACTTCCAACTATATGTGATACATCTGAACGATACCCGTAATTACGACATCTAGAATAGCAAGCTGTATTTTTAACAAAAACAGAGGGTTTTTCATTTCAAAGTAATAATATACAACGTAAAAATTAACAGCGTGGCTTGATTACACAAATTGTTTTTAGTACCACATATATAGGTCCTAGTACACCGCACAAAGGAAATATAATGTATATTTTTGATAACTTAAAGTTGATAAGCAGCGAATCATTCTGTACTATGCTGTTTATAAACATAGCGTTACGCCACTAATCCCATAGACCCGTCGGGGCTGCGAGTTGTTCGCAAGAGATACCGCGGCCTCAACATGAAGGGCTAAGAAGGAACATGGGTGGTTTTTAATCAGTAGAAGTCTGACACTCCCTTTCGCTCTGCCCAAGAGTGGGAGGGGTTATTTGATGATTTTCCACCCGCCAAAAAAAAAATGTATTCCCATTAGTTCACCCACATATCGCAAGTTATGTTTAAGTCCCATGTAAAAGAGGATGAGCCTATTGCCTTTAACGGGCACAAATCCGGACCCAGTGGCTGCTACTAAGAAATTTCTGATAGAAATCCAATAACATTTTGTCCGATCTGGGAATAGAGTCAAAGACCTTATGCACTGCTGTCGCGCTTGCAACCACTACACCAACGAGGTAGTCATATACATTTAATTAAGAGAAGAAATCATGAGAAAAATAAAGTAAGAAACATGAAACACGGCCATTTCCCTCTTACAGGGATATCCCAGTAGTCAAAACATTTTTGCCTCATTCTGGTCATTAGCAGGACCTACGTACTCGTACCAAGTCAAATGTGCTTTTTTTTTTTCGGGGGGTGGAAAATCATCAAATAACCCCTCCCGCTCTTGGGCAGAGCGAAAGGGAGTGTCAGACTTCTACTGACTAAAAACCACCCATGTTCCTTCTTAGCCCTTCATGTCGAGGCCGCGGTATCTCTTGCGAACAACCCGCAGCTCCGACGGGAAGTCAAATGTCCTTTAAAGATAAGTCGGCCAGAATTTTCGTAATCTTTATCTACTTAGAAATTATGCATGTATCAAAGCTCATATTCCTAGGTTTTCACGAGATAATTCAAGCTAAATTACTCTAGTAGTTACAACGGTATCCTCTACCGGTATCGGATACCGTAGCTGTGTCCTTAACTTAGGTTCCTCCAGTAGAGCATCCTCACTGAGATTACTTTATATACTGAGTATAATTTTGCAATACATGATAACATTAAGTAACTTTGTACATCTTTTTGTTATCCATTGTGGCACACTATCACTTACAAAACGGAAAACTATCGAAGCATTCGAAATGTGGGCCTATAGACGCATGTTGGCCATTAACTGGACACATCGAGTGACCAACGTTGAAGTGCTACACCGTGCTAGGAGGACACGCCAATTAATGCAGACCATCAAAAAAAGGGAAGTTGCCTATCTCGGTCACGTATTAAGATACGACAGAAACGAACTATTGCAACTGAAAATGATGGGCAAAGTGGCAGGCAAAAGAGCTGTGGGTCGTAGGAAGAAATCGTGGGTGCGCAATATCCGGGAATGGACGGGAATTAAAAGCCCCGCGGAACTTTTTAGACTGGCAAAAGATCGAATCGGATATGCGGAGCTGACTGCCAACCTTTACTAGTTGGAGAGGCACCTGAAGAGTGATCACTTACAAACGTTGCTACACAAAAAGTAACTTCGGTGAAGATGCAGCATAAGAGGGCTTATTCTTGAAGTAAGTTTCTTGTCGTTGCCTTGGGCGAAGTATGTCTTAGTTAAGTTGTAGAAGAGCTTAACTTATCTTAAGTCAACTGTAAAGTCTAGAGAAGATATCGGAAAGTGAACATAGGTGGTGGTGTATACAGTGATGATAATAAGTTGAATGGTTGATGTCGTGTGATAATAAGAGATAATGTGTGTGATTATGATCGTACACAGAGTGACAATATATTATGTACAGTGGTGGAAGGTGGTATGTGCAATGTGCATCATAATAAAACAGCCAATCCAACCCTTGCAGCTTGCGCGGTTCTAATAACAGTAAACGTAGCGTTTTGTTTACTAGAAAAATAATCTCTGTCACGTTTCTATAAAGTTTATGACACACGACAATTGAATAGATACCTATAGCACATCAATATTAATAGATAATATAATAAATAAACAAATTGTAACAACAAACATGCATTGGAGTTATCCTGATCTTAAAATGCGAGAAGATATCGCTCGAAGCTGTAGACTACAAGAGCTTGTGAATTTTTACTGTTACATCTATGAAGTTGAACCAGAAGCCCCTGAAAAACTAGTAGAATTGGTTGGTTTGGCTGTTCTACTTTGACAAAATGATAGTATCTGTCATGTTATCCGCTTACCTTATCTCTTTCTCACATGCTATTCTATTCACTTTATGTTCACACGTTGGTTCACTAGAAGAACAATCGATTATTTGTGTTGTGTGTGTTTGTGTATTTTTAAAGTCTTATGTTTCGAGCTAATTGTGGTCTGGTTTGTAAGTACCTAATAGAATATTCGAGAATGTATTTGATTGTTTTATGTAAGTTATGTTCGTAACATTAACATGATTGCTGTTTTATTGCAAATTGTACTTATATATTTTTTATTTTGTATGCAATAAAGAATAAGAATTGATACATAAATAAATCAAATATGGATTTAATAGGGGTCTATGATCTAAACTATAAGCATTGCGTTAAAGCGTCACAGTCTATCACAAAACAAAAATAATAGCGGTGAAGAATCTTCAGAATTGCAACTATATAAATAAAACTCCGAATTAAGTAATAAAGAAAATGCCTTACGCAACAGATTCTTCACAAACACCTTTGTCCTTCAGATTCAAACATTCACAAAACTGAAACACCTGTAGTAGAAGTGTCACAAGGAGCACATCACGCGCGGGCTTACGGCCCAACATTTTGTTCACATAGGATCTTATTCCACGGTCTCTATGCAAATGCACGTTGCTGTTCTATTTCCCTTGTTTTATAACTCATTAATGTACCACTCAGTAGTGGACACTGAGTAATGAGCGATAACAATAATCGCTTTCCGCAGAGGAGCCCACTATGTCCGTCCAATATTATTTATTGTCTAAACAGTGATTTGATGAACTTGATCAACACGTTTGTTGTAACAAAAACCGAACAACTGTGAAATAAAAATACATGAAATCAAAATCCCTAATTAAAGGTTGAAATGTTATAAATGTACAGGATGATTGTTTTGTGGCGGTAACGTACTAATTCTAGCTGAATGTGTTTGATACGCGCACTATGCGGACGAAAGCTCGCGAGTGTAATGCGGTGAAGACTTGATGTCGATTACTTTAACATCTTAATGCGGAGTGCGAGTGACGAACAATGCCATTTTGCATAACGTTAGACAGTTTTATAGACGTCCGGCGCTTTGTAATAAATTTTCGTCGTGACGTCGATCGGGATAAGAATACATAATTTATAAAACCACAACGCAATATTAGTGGAATGTAAACGCACTGTGTACACTGGCGCGTGAGGATGAACACTATATGTCACGTTTGCTCGCGGCTACGGCAAATGAAACTGTGATTTTAAACAGACGAATTGAATTAATATTCTTATCAGCCTGTGCATTGGTTGTTCATAAGTGTACATATATTTGCATTTTAAAGTTATATTTGTAGTGGTTCAATTAAACGAAGCCAATGAAAGTACAATGCCTAATAAAACGCATTAACCTAATGACCAATAAACAATCAACACAACACTATAGCCAATCATTTTTAAACAATGAGTAATTAATAAAAACGTTCAAAATAAGACGCATTTATAAACTCACTCTTTTCCTATGTAGTTAGGCAAAAACTACATATATTAAATAGAATTGTAACATATAAAAATATGCTGTGTGTGAGATCCTTTCAAATTTCTTTTGCTTCGCCCACTCATAAATATGACCGTAAACGACATAGATTGTAAGTTTTTTGACAGGTATTGCTCATAGAGTATAGTGTGAACATGTAAACAAATTGTAACGTCCTCTCTGGGCGTTTTCATAAACTTCTGCCTTTAAAATATCGATAATTTCATTGTCAATCTTTTTATGATCAATCATGTTTTAAGACTTTTACTCTATAGTCTCTATAGAGTCTATCGTCTTTGACTATTTACATACAAACAGCCTTTCAACCTTACATTATCAAACTTATGCAGAAAGTTTACCTAGTCTTTGCCTACCTTGCCTTTCCTACCTATGACGAGGATTTGGCTTAATAAATGCTCATCATCATTCTCTCACACTTATCCAATTCTTTGGGGTCGGCGCTGCGTCTTCTTCTTCTATGTATATCTCTCTTCCTCTTGTTTTTTTTTTTTGTTAATTTTTTATTATTGATTTCTTGTCCTGTGTGAGACCAATAAATACTTTTTCTTTCTTTCTTGTTCGTCACGTCATGATACACCATTCATCCATCGTTTCTTTGGTCTTTCTCTACTCTTAAACCCATCCACATTCATAATCAAAAATTTCATCCCAACATTTTTCTCATTCCTCCGAATTACAAGCCCATACCACGACAACCGATCACCACCAAAAAGTTACAACGTCGTAAAAAACAAATAAAGAGCATTGAGTCACATTGTATAGACTAGTGGCGTCATTTTTTTTTTCAGCGGCCACTTTTAATTTTCATGTCATTTTGTTGTGCTGTGTTAAATACACATAATATATATGTTCAATTATTTTTGTCCTAAGGATTTTTCTAAGGTGATATATTTGCGTTTGAAGATTATAAAAATGTCGTCATTATAAATACTTCAATTACTGTCCTGCGTAAAGAAATCTTAGTTATGTTTTTAGAAGGTTGATATTAGAGCTGGCTTAATAATAACTGCCACTCGGGTCGATCTTTAGGTTAAGCCACGCTTGCCTAGGTTGGTCTGTGGATGGGTGGACATACCGAGTTTTCTCCGTGCCTTGGAAAGCACGTTAAGCTGTTGGTCCCGGCAGCCATATATAGATTTTTAGCAGGCGTTACAGGTAGTCAGTGACCTGAAAGTCTGACAACCAGTCTTACGAAAGGGTATCGTATTACCCAGTATTAACTGGGTCGTGGAGGTCAGATAAGCTGTCGCTCCATGTGAAATACTGGTATTTAGCTGCGTCCCATAAGTTTTCTTTTTTAATTTTTTTGTCAATTTGTTTTGTCCTGTGAGAAACCAATAAATACTTTTTCTTTCTTTCTTTCTCTTTCATCCAGTTAAACTGAAAGTCGACCCCAACATAGTTGGGAAAAGGCTAGGCATACGATGATATTAGAGCTGGCTTCACTGTTTTACAACCGTCTGTCAAAGTGAAGTTGGTTTTGTGTGTTTATGGAAATAATAAAAACACATTGCCATACTTGATTGCATTTCATTACATTATAAATAAAAACACATTTTTTAACTCACTTCGTACATTATTTTAATTATCTATGTCATGTCGAATAATCGTAAAGTCCATTTCACGAAAGAAGTCCCGCGGACAATTGTGGAACTAAATTTAACAGATCGGCCATGTTGCCGTTTGTCGATGTTATCAAGGTGCGTTTGTTGTGGTAGATATTTTGTGAGTTTATTATTGGATTAGTGCGTTATAAGGTTTATT
Source organism: Diarsia brunnea (assembly GCA_949774965.1). NCBI lineage: Eukaryota > Metazoa > Arthropoda > Insecta > Lepidoptera > Noctuidae > Diarsia > Diarsia brunnea. The sequence goes on from OX459003.1 coordinate 19,647,349, forward strand.
TACGATGCCAAAAGTTGTGAAACAACATTATGTCGCGCGACATACAGCGCTGCGTCTGCGGGACTTCTTTCGTGAAATGGACTTTATCTAAACTTGTGCTGGCGGAGTCAGATTATTTTGATATCTGCCCGACCCAAGTATCATATTACATTTGACATTACATGCGAGCAGCAGTCTAAGCTCTGTTTCCCAATAATCTGTCTCTCTGCTGAGCTCTGTGGCCCAATATTGCATCCAGCCCTTGTGTAGCTCTTTCTACGAGAATGTACGCGTAGCAAAATGTCCATCTAGATGAATGCCCAATACGAGTCCCGTCAACACGATTCAGACTTCGCCAGCAACAAATGCAAAATGCTCTGTTAATTACATTCATGGCGTTATACATCCAAATCGTAAAAATATAAGAGTCCAATAAGGTATGCTAGGTCAGTCACAATACGCAAACGATCAAAATGTTCAGGAAATGGCAAGTCTTTATAATGCATAGGCCCATAGATAACAGACATTGAGCCATGCAATCTACGTACGTAATTTTTTTTTTTTTTAAACGTTGGCCTGCACTAGGAATTTGTCTTGTATCGTGGGTGCGGTCACAAACATTTAAACTCAATTACATTTGTGTATGACCCAGACCCGAAACAACTATCTGTAGGTCATACAAATATTTGTTCCGTGCCGGGATCGAACCCGCGACACGTAGCGCAGCAGTCAACTGCTTGAGCCACTACGCCAACCGTGCCGTCTGAATTCTCAAAAAAATACGGCAGGAACCTAAAACAGTGCAATATAGTATAATTACTTCTTTTATTTTAATGAGCAATACAAAACCAAATATCTCCTTCCGGATTAGATTTAGAGAAATGCGTCCATAATAACTTTTGATCGCTTTATTCTGTTCTTTCAAAATATTCAAGTTTCATTACTGGCCGCGCAACTTCAAAACGACGCCAAGTTTACTCAAACCCCTTTATAGAACAACCTGTATAGCTGTAGTACAGTATCAGTCTAACAACAGTAACGACTGCCTCGTAATAGTTAACAACATACATAGTTTATAACAAGGTATGACTACATTTAGCTTAATTAACTATTTATCAAATTTATGTAAATAAAGCCAACAGGAGTATTAAATTAATAACTATTTTATCGTTATATCTGCATCCCAATTTATTTGTGAACGGCGCAGTGGATTTTCCTTCTACACGCCTCCATTAGTAGTCATTGAAGTGCCTTTTCAAGTCTTACATAATAATATCATCTTCCTCAAAACTCTTTTAATACATCTTATGCGTACACTTTTCTTACTCACGTTACTGGTATGATTACTTTAACTAAAGTTTAAGGGCCTGTTCCACAATGTCCAAATAGCCACAACTCATTAACAAAAAAAAGTCACAAACATTTTCTATGGAATTATGTGCCAAGTAATTAAAGGGAACTTAATCGTAGGTGGTGAAACAGGTCCAAAGATTGCTGGAGATGTCTACTAAAGTAAGTCTTGTACCTAATTAATTGGAACCTAAACAAAATGGTCTTGAAAAATAGTGCTCTAATGAGAGCAGTGGTAATGAGTGGTGGTCTGATAGTTAGAACATTATTTTATTCGTGGTCATTATTTTTAAACAAGTGACAATGTGAAAACATAAACAAAGCCGTAAATATTCTACTTTCAAATCGGTGACAGCATGCGTAAATCTGATTATTCACACTGGCCAGTGCATACATCGTATATTATGTGTGTCGCTTAACTTCAAACTCGGATAAATCCAATTCTGAGACTTTTGAAGATTTTGGTATCAAATAAAAGGTAAAATAAAAAGTTTTGTCACTATTTTACCAGTTATGGATAAATCCGCATGGTTCTTTAGAAATAAACCGTTAAAATCATAATATTTTATCATAGTCGGATAGATCCATGAGACAGTTTTTTTCAAATGTAGATAAGTCCATGATAGCCAATCAGCGAATTGCATTTGTTCAACATGGCCGTCAGTCGACGTAAAAGACCTCTATAAATCCACACTGAGATTTTTCAAAGATGGATAAATTGCATTCTATTATATCGAATGAAGGTAAATCCAAACTAAATATTACATTTTTGAAATAATGTATGGTTCTAATACTAAATTTGCTTAACAGGGTCGTTTTATTCAATATCGTTGCCATATTAAAGGAAAAACTGTAATAAAAATAATTAAAGCATGATTATTAACACTTTTTTTTACATATCTCCCAAGAAGGTACAGTGGATTTATCCGAGTTTGAAGTTAAGCGACACATGTGACCTCCAATAAATACTCAATACCCTTTTTTTTTTGGCGGGTGGAAAATCATCAAATAGTCCCGCTCTTGGGCAGAGCGGAAGGGAGTGTCAGACTTCTACTGACTAAAAACCACCCATATTCCTTCTTAGCCCTTCATGTCCAAGCCGCGGTATCTCTTGCGAACAACCCGCAGCCCCGACGGAGCCCTGACGGGATACGCATCACCCTTATCAACATCAACTTTAAGTCGTTCGTGGTACGAGTTCCAACCCAGCATCTACAGACCTGCATGAAAGAGGACTTTTGGCCGAAAGGTGTCTTATATCGACGTTTCCGTGGACGATTACGTGACACCTCGCAGCGAAACACGACGCCGACAACGTTACGTGTGTAGTTATAGTTTATAAGGTTTTTTTTACTATGTGTTAGTTTGTTATTATTATTTTATATTATTTGTGTATTTTACCAATGGGCCTTAGATGCCTGCAATAAAATGATTTATTATTATTATCCCAATTTATATTGGGTCGGTGTAGCTTGTCTTCTTCTTCCATACTTCTCTATTAGTCACCCCTAAAGAATAATATACTTGTACAAAATAATTTAAACTCGCTAGAGAAACTCGACAGACGTGTGATAAATATCTAAACACGGTATGAAATTGATTCGATATGTTTTCGAGGTCGATGACCGCTGGTTGTGTATTTTTTTTTATGGCTGTTGCCCGCGACCTTCGTAGTAATACGTGTAAAATTATTATAAAATATTACTTCCCTTGAATCAAGTTTTGTTTACAATTTCAATGATCGTAATTGTTTTGCACGGAAACGTAATCCATATTATAGTAGAATAAAAGTAGCTTAAGTTACTCCTTTTGTTTTTGTTTGTTGTTGTTGTTGTTTGTTTGTTTGTTTGTTTCTTGTTGTTGTTGTTGTTTTTTTTTTGTTTTTGTTGCTTTTGTTTGTTTTTATTTTGAAATGGTTGTGTATTTAATTTTTATGTATCTCGTGTCTCGTAACTTGTCATTTTAATATGGTGGAACCTGAAATAAATGGATTTTATTTTTTATTTATTTATTAAACGAATCAGTAAAGATGCTGTCAAAATCGGTACCGCCTCAACGGCTGACGGGTGTCAGTAAAACAGTTAAATAAATTCATGTCCATGTACCTCGCTTAAAACACTTTTGGCATAATAAAATACGACAAAACTGTCTACCAAGATAAAAGTGAAAAGACTCGCGTTTGTGTAATTAACAAGCTTGGAATAACTAGTATCCAATAGTGCATGGTGGCAAGCAAATCTCCTGAACCACTATCACAGTAACTGTCTGTGACAACATGTTCCATCCCTTCTCAAGAACCTCCTATGTTAATAACTAACCTTATTGTTCCACATGGTAAACCTATGTACAGTAAGGGCTATTCTGTACGAAAGGTGTATTTATACTGACAAATGCATCATCTGCCAAGCCTTTTCCCAAATACCTTGGGGCTGGCTTCCAGTCCAACCGAATGCTGCTGAAAAATACAGGTAGTATTCAACATGGAGCGACTAGCTGTATGCCCTCCAAATCCTAGTTACGTACTGTGCAATATGACCTTTTGGAAAGTCTGATTGTCAGACATTCGGGCCACTGATAAACGTTACGGCTATCAAAAATCTACAAATGGCAGCTGGAATCAATGTTGGTCCCGGCTGACATTTGTAGTTCTTTGGCAGTCGTTACAGGTCGGTTCGTTACTGGGCCGAAAGTCTGACAACCGGTTTTACCGGTTTTAAACTAGATTAAAACTCAAGATATGAACACAGTATTTATCTTACTTCACATAAACTCACAACACCAGCAAGGGGGGGGTATGCAGAAACTTCAGAACTCCACCTGCTACGACACTCCTTTGGCCTAGCCCACGTCAAAACAACCGGTAATACGCGCACGCCCGGTTGCCTGACCGTCTATTACGCAATAAGTTGGTTTCAAGTGGACATGTAGAAGGCTTCCTTCTGCAGTGTAAGGTGATAAGTTAACAATTACAATGATGTTGATAAACTTTTAAGTTGCACTATAAACACACACTAATATTAAACACTGAAAACATCCTATTTTCGTCAAGAAACACGTTTCGTCACGATCAAACACATTCAGCAATCACATTTTGGGACTAACAACTATATTTTTAGACACAAAAATCACCTAATTCTATATATATAAATAAATATATATGTAAATATATAGTGTTGGTTGTGTATCGTGTATTTTATGTTTGAATATGTTTTTTGCGTAAAGTTATATCCACTGGTATTCAAGAAACACTGCACTTATCCGTCTGGCATATCACTAACTTATCCAGGACCCATACAAGGATAATGTTACGTTTGAGGTAAATTTTAGAAACTCGTGTAAACACGAATTTAACGTAGGTACTGTGGTCAGTGGGTCCCGTATTACTTAATTCATTAAATTAAATTGACTTGATATAAAATAATATACTTTATCTTTTTCTATCACCAAGTATGCTGATTTGTGTTTGAAATTGTGATGAAATGTTTGAACGTTGTTACACAAACTTTAACCTTAGACCTCTGCCTACTCGTAAACCATCGATGATTTCAGGTGTGATGTTATGATCGCTAGGTTTTTTAAAGTCTATAGGTGACAATTAAACAATGCAATGACGTTTAAGGTCCCTGAAGACGTTGTCAGTTTTAGTTACCAGAGGTCACCGTATTCCAGCTGATGGGCCATCCGCCAATAAAGTAAGCCTTAAGAGTGTTATAAAGATAATCAACTACATTGTATGTATAAAAGATGACGCATAAGAGCCAATAAAGTATTTTTAGGGAAGCTGCCATTGATATAAAAGTTTGTATTGTTTGGCATTGACTTTTCTTATTAGATTAAGGCTGTGTTTAGACATAGGTAAATGAAAACTATCAAAATATTCGCAGGAACTTTGACTTTTACTTGCGAAACTTTAACTTAGCACGATTGCTAGAATTAATTGATGATTGAACCACAAAATATATTCTATTCACGAGCCTGTGTCAGCAGTAAGGTCTGACGCTATGGTAAGTACAGTCTATTTTATTTACTTGGCTTCCGTTTGTTTTTTACCCGAAATAAAAACCACACAGCATCATACTGAGTGTTAACCCGCTCGTTGTAGCCACGAGCGACGTGAAGCTGTTTTCAAATTTTTTTGTTCCACCTTTTGTATTTACAAATATTTGTTATAGGTAGGTACGTTATATGTTTACTGTCTATTTTTTTGTAATTTTGTATATGAAAACATATTTATTAATATTTTTCTTTCAATAATGGTTTTAGGGTTTTAATGTAAGGAACGCTCTTTCAAACACATTTTAAAATTATCTGTACTATGATAAACTATAAAGATAAATATATGATAATATATAAACTGATAACCAACATAAGTTTTATTAAAAACCTCGTTAAATTCGTAGTTCCTCAACGAAACCAGGAAATATTATTTAATAAATATATGAGGATACTGCACAAATTAAACAAATTATAGCTTGTTTACTCATGTATGTAGGTACGTACTCACACATTGACCGCCCAAGTATAAATGTGAGCTAATTCCACAGTATGAAAGAAAGAAAGTAAGAAAAAGTATTTATTGGTTTCACACAGGACAAAACAAATTTACAAAAAATTAAAAAGTAAACATAAGAGAAACACTTAAAATAACCCAAACCGAACCGAACCGATAAGCTGCAGAAAAACTACCTATTATAGAAAATAGTTAATTACCTTTTTCTGTAAAAGATCAGTAGCTAATGGTTTTATGTATGAGCATAACCACACATGCAATTCTAGTTTGGTAAATCCAATCGCGATAATTAAACATAAAGAATATTCCACCTGTGGATTCTTCATTTTAACCAATATGGTATTTTTTGGGCCATCCCGCCACGCTATTCCCAAACCACTGTAACTCCTGAAAGCCAGAATTAAAAGTGGAGACCACCAGAAAAGCGCTGAGTCATTGAAGTTCGACGAAGACCCAGATAAACAATGTAACTGTCTTGGATTCCGTAACGAAATTAATCAGAAAAGAATAGCGAAGGAGTAGGAAAAAGGAAAAATGAATCCTACACTAATACTGTGTGGGATGGTTTTACTAGGTAGATAAATCTCAGTCTTGGGAGGAGCTCGTGGCTTAATAAGAACTGCTTGCCTAGGTTGGTCTGTGGATGGGTGACCGCCCGACATACCGAGTTTCCTCCGTGCCTCGGAGAGCACGTTAAGCTGTTGGTCCCGGCTGCCATATATAGATCTTTGGCAGTCGTTACAGGTAGTCAGTGACCTGAAATTCTGACATCCAGTCTTACCAAAGAGTATCGTATTACCTAGTATTAACTGGGTTGTGGAGGTCAGATAGGCAGTCGCTCCATGTAAAATACTGGTATTTAGCTGCATCCGGTTAGACTGGAAGCCGACCCTAACATAGTTGGGAAAAGGCTAGGCAGATGATGATAAATCTCAGTCTTACAGTGGCCTGCTTTCTATCAGTCCCCTGGCAGGCATCCGTTCTATGCTGATGGTGATCATAGTGAAAATCTCTTGATATTTGAGGTAGCACGTTTCTTTCTCCCCTGTCAATTGTCGCTATCATTTACTCCTTTTTCCTTCAAAATATAATTCATAATTTATAATTAATATAATTCCTAACAAAATCCATTCTTCTTTTTTCTGAAAATTTTCACCCATTCCATCCACTTTTACTTTATGATGCTGCTCAATTGTTTTTATCTTTTTATATTTATGTCTATTTCCACTGTTTTTCACAATGCACTTGCCAATTATTTCAAACTAAAGAAAATAGGTTCAGTCCCATCTCGGCATCCATGAATTTATTTATCATATCTACGAAAAATTCCCATCTCGGCACCCTCGATCTCCTGAATAATTTTACTAAGGTACACATAAAGGAAAGGAAACACATTATCAGTATAGTAAGTTAATCAACTTTATTATTTATTAAATCATTTTTGTTTCTTTTTAAATTACCATTTTGACAGGCAAGCCTTTGGGGGGGGAGAAATCATTAAATAACCCCTTCCGCTCTTGGGCAGAGCGAAAGGGAGTGTCAGACTTCTACTGACTAAAAACCACCCATGTTCCTGCTTGGTCCTTGCGTCGAGGCCGCGGTATCTCTTTCGAACAACCCGCAGCCCCGACGGGGACAGACAAGCCCTTGAATCGCTTTTTAGAGGCTTCATTATTTTGCCTTGGCAGTAAAAAAAAAAAAAAAAATACAAATCTTAAAATATATGAAAAATTCCCGGTTCGTTGGAACAATCGTTTTAAAATCTTCAAAGCAATTATGTAAAGACATATTATTACAAAAATCAACAGATAGGACATGCATTGTGACCGTTTTAAGTAACTAGGTTGCTAAACTGCGTAGAAGAGTAGCCATTGTTCTCTCCTAGGCATAGTTCATGTAATGGCGTTCATTCTCGAGCGTAATAAGTACCTAACACTTTTATATACAAACATACCTAGTAGTTACGTAGACCATAATTACATGAGACTGAAACATAACAGGAAAAATGTACACCTCTGCCTATTCTTAGATAAAAACCAGCTTGATGTTACACAGATCGTTGTCTAGGAACATTCCTGCGATGAAATGGAGGATTCTTGATTCGTCCTGAGTTCGATTGGTTAAATTTTCTGCCAGACTTTCGGTCTGAAAATTAGAAATCCATGAAAGCCACAATGCTTTCGAACCGGTGAAATATAAATGAGGAAATAATACATACAAAGATTTCTATTTTCCTGACTATTACATATGAAATAACAACAAACACAACTACAGGAAACGAAATAATGAAATAAAGTAACTATTTAAAAATGTCTTGAAGTCTTGTAACGGTGGCGGTGCAACAGATACCAGGAAAACATAGCAGACAAAGAGAACAACATGAACGGTATGCTATAGGAAAACAACAACCTAAACGATCCCAGTCCCATCCTGTCACGTGTGGCAGTTGCGCAGGAGTCGTTATCGATGGGCTAGTACTAGCTGCATTTAACCGCACTCATTAGGGAAATAACTAGTCATTATTGCATGTTGTTGCTATTTACTGTAAACAGCTAGGATTCAAGGTTATATGCAATAGCAATGCCGATGGAAGGACACACCCGTAAACAGAAAATTCCAGGCAACTCGGATTTAAATGCATTCCTGAAACGTAGCTCATTTTATTCTGTACTGCAGACTAAGATGGCAAGTTTTTAAAATGACATGGTCACTAACACTATTATTAATACTGAAAACGGGATGTTTACTTTTTGTTTCGAGTTCCCGAAATTGCGCCAAAATATCAATATGGCAAAGTGTATCGTCTTATGCTAGTAACTGAGTTACGGAAGTCAGATAGTCGCTAAGTACATTTTAAATTCTGACATTCAGTGACAGCGGCAATTGAATGCCGACACCAACATAGTTGAAATGATACAGAAATTGTCACTATCTTTTATGAAAAGCAAGAATAAGGTAAACTAATCGTCACCGATGCCGCCTGAGGGACCACAGCGTTCTTCCCCATCACAGAGAGGAAGTCAATACCCCGTGGAACAATCCTATAAACAGATGATGTCCAAAGATAGTAGATGGTAGCAGGGCTGAATATGCTCAGGGTGTGATTATCTTGCATGCTTGGTTTCGTCACTTACGGAGTATTACTATTTCAAAATGCTATCATGAAAATGTGCAATTCAATGATCAATACAATTAGTCACAATGAGTAATAAAAATTGATCAATAAAACTTTGAGGAAGTAAAAATACTACCTAAACACTAACCTACCTAGTATCTATATTTTTGTAGGTACCGCATTTATTTAATACCTATTGTTGTCGAAACAAGCGAATATTGTCAAATAATATTGTAATACTGAAATATGTACCTACATGACACAAGTACTATTGTAACCACGATTGTAACTTACTGGGGTTGCCTCAGTTTATGTATGACACAGTGTTATAAGATGAAATAAATATTTTTGTATTTTTTTTTTACATGTAATTTAAAATGTCGCTCGAACAAAAACTACTATGAAAACCGTGTGGATTCTATTATTTTCTATTTTAAAGTATGTTATTTTTTTATGAGTAAATCGACAAACTTTCGTGCCCTATTTAACACATTGGGGATGCACTTTCCAACCATTTGACTCGGTTCTTTATAAACCAAAAAAAAAACTCAAATCTCGTGCAAAATGTCATGCTTCTAGTACCATCGGGTTATGTGTTGTCTGTTTGTGAATTAATGTAAATTAGGACCTTTACAAAAAAAATACCTTAAGGCACGCCAATGACCTTGTGCATTTGGGCGGAGCTTACTACCCCTCTCGGTCGTAGACACGAACTTTAAACGGACGCATTTTTAATTTATTATAATTAAAATTATGCATGTTTTTAAAAAGTAACAAAACCAAATCATTTTCCTTTGTATTACAAAGCAGTATATATTTTTTTATATTATTTTGATAAAAAATTAAGGAGTAAAATGGTTCAACGCAACGATTTCGAGGTGATTTTGTGATTTTTTTTCTTATTATGTGATACCGATAGACAAATTATGGCTAAACCAAATTACGTATCATGTCATGTAGATTACTAACAATTTTTCTCAGATGTAATTTATCTGTAAGTGCTGGTGAAAAGCTGCTTCATCTGCACGCTGTTTTTAAGCTTTTTCGAGAGAGCAGCCTTAACACATTCTTACTTACGTACCTATGCGAGTGCATCGATCGTAACAAACACGGAACACTTTCCTGACGCTCTCCGGAACACTAGTAGTCTCGGTTTCGACCGTCACGTCCCTAATATTTGGCACTCGCAAAATCTAGGCAGCATACTTTCTTCCTTCACTAGAATGTACTGTACATGGCACGTGACAGGATGTCAGCACCTTGGATAGCCCGGCTTTATAACTGCTGCAGCTTTATTGCCTACCTAACAGGAAGTTAACGGCCTATGAGAACCTATGTTCGAACGATACCTAAGTCTTTCGCTAATAAAAAACTACATTGTCCCCGAGCGTGATGCAGCGTATATCTATATTTAATACGATCCCATAGGATAACTTCATGACGCGGTCGAGGCCTTTAGTTGTGAGCCGGGTACAAAAGCTGGTAAATAATAATTGATAATATTAAAACAAAAAGAAATATTATTTATTACCCGCAAAATTACCACTTTACTTTTCTTAACCTAAACTGGAGACTGCAAACCTAGACCACTAAAATCTAGAAGACATTTTATGGCAAAATTAAAGTTACTTAAAAGTTTTCTCATGAACTCAGCTCAACTACAAACTATAGTGAGCTAATTAGACTGCATTTTTATAAACATTAAAAAATATGTTTATACATTTTAATTGCTATTACTATGTACCGCACAAACGATAACATTCTATTGTCGATACGAACAAAGCCGGCAAAGTTATCAAACAAGGAAAGTTATTTATACGCGGGTATTGTGGTGATATTACTCTATTTGTGTGGATGCAACTCTGCGAGGTAGCCCTTTATCTATAGTTCAAGGAATTGAAGGACATCCGGTTGTTGCACTAGATTGTTATAAAGTTACTATAGCACTTTACCCGCGACTTCACTCGTAAAAAATGTGATAGCGCGGCTTATTTGCATGATATAAATGTAATTAATAGCCTATAATAGCACCTACGAACAATTAAGCTTTTTGCCAGACAAATCATTTTAAGAGTTGGATCATTGGTTACGGAGATTACCCGCTACATACAAACGTACAAACAAATTTATTGTTATTTATTACATAGATATTAAATAAGCTTTTGCCGGTTCTCCTTACAAAGTGGGCGGCGACTCTACCAATGCGTTATGAAAATTATCTTGTGTAACATCCGCCATTTCTGAGAAACACTATGATGTTTGCAATTGGTGATTTGTTTATAAAATCTAAGTTGATGGCTGTTTTCACTCAACGGCATGCTAAAGTAGAAATACAAGCAGTGGAATAATATTTAGGTTTTGTATTAATACTATAACTACGATTTTAACTACGGGTTGAACAATATTCCCCTAGCCATAGATAGCCCTTTCGGCATTATTATTAGTTTTGTTTATTTATTTTCGTTGTTCTTTCTTTCTATTCTACTCTCATCATCATCTGCTGAGCCTTTTCCCAACTATGTTGGGGTCGGCTCCCAGTCTAACCGGATTCAGCTGATTACCAGAATTTTACATAGAGTGACTGCCTATCTGACCTCCACAACCCAGTTAATAAGATACCGGTTGAACTGCTACAAGCGGGTGGTGAACCAGTTCAGAAGATTCTAGTGGAACTTTTTAATAAAGTCTGATGAAAAATGTATGATGTTCGTACTCCGGAATCATGGAAGAATGCCATCGTCACAATCATCCACAAAAAAAGCGATACTTCAAAACTAGCTAACTATCGTCCAATTAGTCTTCTCTCTAAAATATACAAACTCTTTTCTAAGATCCTGACAAATCGTCTTACCCGAAATCTTGACGAAGCCCAGCCCATCGAGCAGGCCGGTTTCCGCAGCGGGTATTCGACCACCGACCATATCCACACGGTAAAGCAGCTAATGGAGAAGTGCCAAGAATATAACCGACCTATATGCATGGCTTTCGTCGACTATGAGAAAGCTTTCGACAGTGTCGAGCATTGGGCCTTGTTCCACGCTCTTCATCGCTGCCAAATCGATTCCCGCTACGTGGATGTGCTGCAAGAATTATACACCTCAGCCACTCTACAGGTTCGCATGCATACCCTGTCTAAACCCGTACAGATCAAGCGGGGAGTGCGACAGGGCGACACCATTTCACCAAAACTTTTCACAGCAGTCCTTGAAAATATCATGAAATTCCTATAATGGGACAGTTGCGGTGTTAACATAAATGGTGCCTACCTGTCGCACTTAAGATTTGCTGACGACCTCGTTCTATTTGCTGAAAACTTCGAAGATCTTCAGAATATGCTCCAAGACCTACATGATGTCTCTTCCAAAGTAGGACTTAGGATGAATATGGCCAAGACGAAGATTATGGCAAATATCAACAGCTATTCATATTCTTCTGTCAAAGTTGAAAATGAAGAGTTGGAGATAGTTGATCAGTATGTCTATCTTGGTCATATTCTTTCTTTCCTTTGGCAAAGAACATCAACAAAAGGAGATATCCCGAAGAATACAGCTTGGGTGGGCCGCGTTTGGCAAATTGGATGACCTTTTGAAATCAGCCAAAATTCCGCTGTCTGAAGTCCCGTCTCTATAACCAGTGTGTTCTGCCCACAATGACGTACGGTGCTGAAACATAGACGCTCACGCAGGAAGCTGTGTACAGATTGAGAGTGGCACAGAGAGCCATGGAGCGTTCCAAGCTCGGCATAAAACTAATAGATCGAGTTCCTTTTTTTTTTTTTTTTTGGGGGGTGGGAAATCATCAAATAACCCCTCCCGCTCTTGGGCAGAGCGAAAGGGAGTGTCAGACTTCTACTGACTAAAAACCACCCATGTTCCTTCTTCGCCCTTCATGTCGAGGCCGCGGTATCCCTTGCGGACAACCCGCAGCCTCGACAGGCGTCGGCCCTTGCGGGCCCCTTCCATGTTGCTGACATCTCTTTGAGGCGCGCGTGGAACACGAACGCGCCGTCGACACGGCCTGTCGTCGTCATAAGACGGACGGACGGCGAGCTTACCCATCACTCACCGTCCACAGGCCCGCGTCTACGGTGGCTGGAAGCCATCGCGTGGCCCCCGACGCCCGGAGCGCCTCCCGCGGCGGCTGGGACGAGAGGTTCTCTCCCTCTCACGTTCCGCCACCTCCTTCGCTAGCATCACTGCTTCGCAGAAGGAGGCGACGACGTCCCATTCCTCCTCGCCCCGGACCATGGCTTGCACCAGGGCCGGGCGCGAGAGGTCGCCGCCGCCGATCGCCGCTAATAGATCGAGTTCCTAACGTCGAAATCCGAAGAAGCACAAAAGTTTTCGAAATTGGGAATCGCGTTACGGAACTCAAATGGAGTTGGGCAGGACACCTAGCAAGGCGCAGTGATGACAGGTGGACTAAGGCTGTCACCGAATGGCGTCCGAGAACTGGCAATAGAAGTGTAGGTCGTCCGGCGGCAAGATGGGCAGACGACATAGTTGCCATCGGGGGCGAAACCTGGATGAGGCTTGCACAGGACCGTGGAGATTGGCACAAGAAAAGAGAGGCCTATACCCAGCAGTGGGTGAGTTCGGGCTGTGGATGATGATGATGATGAATACGATACCCATTGGTAAGACTGGTTGTCAGACTTTCAGGTCACTGACTAGGTAGTCAGTCGTTACAGGTGTAACGACTTCCAAATACTACACTATTACCACCAAACTATCACTATTGTACTCTCAATTAGACAAAATGATTTAGAAACTAATGAACAGGCTCCAAAGGCTACGTTATTATACCTATGTGCATTATGGGTCAGTGGCATTTACTGGGTCAAAGGTGACTAAACGGGCCTTAAAATAAAATCCAATGAATGGGATAATCCACAGAATAATGAACCAGTGCAGAGGGTGGAAATGATGCTCCACACTCCCCGAACACGCTGTAGCTACTGATAACGTTTGCAGGCTGCGGTCACATGGATCACAGGCCCTCAGCTGACGCATCAGTCGCGTTCACACTCCCACTGTGTGACCGCGATAAGATAAACGTTGCCAATTTATAAATAATGTACTTTTTAAAAAAGTTTTATTTTGGGTAATTTTGAATAGCATCACATAAGCAGATTGTAATTCTTCCACTGGCCTCCTGCATGTGAAAGAGGCCAACCAGCAATGGGCCTGCGTGGTAATTAAGGTCCCTGACGCCGAGATCCTAAACAAAATGTCTTTTTTTCTGCGATATTGTGATGGAAAAGTACTCTTAGAGTGTTTTTGATCGACATGAACCACTGAAACGCTTCTAACATTTAGCTGAAAGTCCTTGCAGAACTGTTATCGAAAGTGGGTGGATTAGAGTCCCGTGGGAATAATACTATTAGCATGGTGTTTAAATGTGTTTATATCCAGCAGTTACTGCGACCTTCATAGGTCAACGGTCCATTTAGCACGGAAGTCGTCCCACGCAGTTGAGTCAGTGCGGTCAATATACAAATTGTAATAGCAACGGTTTTCTTATGAATAATAATACTATTATCGCCATCTAGCGGCTATGAGGTAATTTATGTAGTGTTGAAGAACCTACATACCAACACTTTTCAGGTTTTGTCGTAATATTCCACTCTCTCTCTCTGACCAATTATAATTATTTTGAAAAGTGAACATAATAATCATAAGCCTCTAGCGCACGGCGTATTTTTTTTTAACAAGCAGACGACGCGCGGATGAAGCGCGTATACGCGCTTCAAACGAAATTTGAACGCAACCTTGTAACCTAAGCACACGGGGCATTCATGAAACGCGCGTCCTCTGTGCGTATACGCGGACGCACAGATACAGTGATCTCAAGCCGACCCTTTGTACGCGCTTCAAACGAGTTTCAAACGCGCTTCACACCCGCGTTTGTATCGTGACTTACGCGCGATTGAATCTATAAAACCGCAAAAAGTGGCCGTAGATGCGCGGCGCCGGCCGACGCGACGCGCGTTTCTGAAACTCGCTTCGTCGCGTAGCTTAGGTCTTACGTGCTCCCAAATGTCACATTACATCGAATCTCAGCATGATTATGGAATCTAAAGTGGTTCTTATGTGGTTCATAAATTCTCACAGAAAGAAGAATTATTAGGTACCTATGAACCAGCAGTGGGAACATTAGGGGTTATTTATGCTGTACAGATTGTTAATTAGTTACCCTTACTCCTCCTTGCATACTTAGCTACACCTATTCACATATTTCAATATTAAAAAGTGGAAAGATTTGTATTATTGTATGTAACGAATAAACTTAAAAACTACTGGACTGATTTGGAAAATTCTATCACCGTTGGGAAGCTACACTATCCCCGGGTGACAAAGGCTACTTTTTATCCCTGTATTCCCATGGGAACGGGGACTACGCGGGTGAAACCGTGACGTCCGCTAGTTATTTATAATTATACTGGATACATTCTACGAATAAGGAAACTACCTATACCTATAATTATTTATAATAAATACAGTTACCTCCTTATATAGGCCCGATAACAAAAACGTGGTAATTATTATGTACCGTTTTATTATATTAGTTTTATTCAACAAACAGAACGTTTACAGGCTAAATTCCATAACCTATGAAATTCAATCAATCTCCAGACGACTTAGGCAGAGGTACATAAATACTAATAATACGAATTCCGAACATTGAATTCAAAACTATGCTCAGTATTTGTGCTTTGGACCACTAGATGAGACCGAGGCAATTTTAAAGAGACCATACATATTTTTTTATGGGATTATGGGGTAGCTGACAAAAAAAATCAAATTAGTCCGTCAGATAGATTTCCAAAAAATATTGGACACATATTTTTTTCTTTTTTCACGTAAACAATAAATGAAGACGATACAGTGCTTCGAAAAGTTTGGTACATTTTATATTACCAGAAAGTGACGTCACAAGCCCCATCTTTGACACGTTTTATCTTCGTCAATTTTTATTAATTTGATAAAACAAAAAACACGTATCCAATATTTTACGATAATCTAACAGAAGACGTACTAAACAGAATCATATTTTTTTTGTCAGGAAACATCTCTATTTTCTGCATGTCATACAGCCACCTAATTAAATAATAAACTACCACTGTGACACGCCTACAAGTCACAGATAAACCAAAAATTTTATTCTGGTAACGAAAAACCACAAAATGTCGGGACGGGCTTATCAAACTTAGCCCAGGCGTACCTAAATATGGATTCCCCAATTCAAACATTGCGGAAAAGATTAGCATAAAATGTACGGTACAATTACGCGACTAGTACCTACTAAGTTTCGATATAGAAGCAGTTTCGGTATAGAAGAAGTTTTGTTATAAAATCGCAAGAGATAAAATAGAGAAATTAGTCAAGTACCTACTTAGCGAATGTCTGCAAGAATGTCTTGCAGTCATTCTGCAAGACATTTTCCGCTATTTATCATCATTTTCCTGCCCTCACCCCATTCTATTTGGGTTCGGCGCAACACGTTTTCTTTTTCCATTTTTCCCTGTTAGACATATTTTTTTATAAAATTAAAATAAAATAATATTCAAATTAA
The DNA here is from genome assembly GCA_949774965.1 of Diarsia brunnea. Classification (NCBI taxonomy): domain Eukaryota; kingdom Metazoa; phylum Arthropoda; class Insecta; order Lepidoptera; family Noctuidae; genus Diarsia; species Diarsia brunnea. Next base: position 19,663,878 of record OX459003.1, read on the forward strand.
GCCATATCGATGCACATAGCTTAATACTGATAAGTAAAATAATATTTAAAATAAAGCGTTAATAACTCAATTTTCCGACTTCTTTTCCTCATTCAAGTCACCATAAACACGACCAAATAAAAAACAGTATAACAACCGCCATCTAGTTTTGCACTGTGGAATGAATTGCCGTGATTACAGTCTGTTCACGGCACGGATTCCACATTGACATTATTGTTGTAATATCTCGGTTGTGTGAAACACTGGCGATATAGATGGCGCGACTTGTTCTGATTAACGTTAAACTTCGCTGTTTAATAATATTTAATTAATGTTCAAGAACAGCAATTACCGAAAATAATTTATTAGGGTAAATACAAGAGAATAGGAATATTATTTTTATTATTAAACTAAATACAGCTTATCTTCAACTATGAGGACAAAACCATCGTGAAAACCAGAGTAAAACGGGTAAGAAACAACTTTCATTGTCATATTTTTTATAGAAAAGAATGCGAAATAATTTAAATTAATTAAAGTAAATTAAATACACCGATTTTTTTTCCTCGTCAAAGTTAATATACACACATCAAAAGTGTCTAGGGATCAAGCATTTTTATGCGGATTTCTTGAGATTGAGATGTGGCTTTGTAATAAATTTATGATTTTATAAATTTATATGGATCCTTTTTGGTGCATTTCATAATTTGAATCAGGAACTGTGAATCAAATTCGAGTAAAAGATGAAAATCAGCTGTCAATATTTTCCCTATAAAAACATACAACGCATTGAAGACATTATTAGTGCTACTGTTTCCCTACTACTGATTAAAACCAACGTTATTATGGAGCGGCGACGTCATTTAAGCAGGGAAGAAATGCTCAGAGCCGTGGGAATGATAGAAGCTGGTTCCCGGCAACGTACTGTGGCTTTAGCTCTGAATACAAGTCAGAGTGTTATCAGTCGACTTTGGACACGTTACCGAAGCACTGGTACCGTGGCTGAGCGCCATGGAGGACGGTATCGCTGCACCACACGGAGACAAGACCGATACATTCAAATCTTAACTCGAAGAGCTCCAACAATAACCGCCATGATGTTAGCCGTGAGGCTTCATCACTCTTCAGGGAACTTAATTAGCGACCAAACAGTCAGAAACCGCTTGCATGAAGTGAACCTTCATTCCCGAAGACCGCTACGGGTACCACCTATAGCAATGCACAATCGTAGGATTCGATATCAATGGGCTCTTGAACACAGAAATTGGGCAGAAGAACAATGGCGTTTCGTGTGCTTTTCTTATGAGTCTCGTTTTGGTATGAGACCGGATACAAGACGTATACGACACTGGAGAACCCCTGGACGCCAACAGCGATTAAAATCCTGCCAGGAAGTCCATCCTTATAGTGGTGGAACCATCATGGTATGGGCGGGTATTTGGATCGGCGGAAGAACTGAGTTGATTTGGATCAGAGGCAACCTCAACGCTCAAATTTATGCTGAGACGATTGTATCAGACGTCATCGTTCCTCTACAAGTGCAAATCGGTCCCTTATTTCAGTTAATGCATGATAATGCACGACCGCACACCGCAAGAGTTGTAAGACAAACTCTCGCCGCAGCTAACATCAATGTCCTGCCCTGGCCTGCTCAGTCGCCAGACTTGAACCCGATTGAGCATGCATGGGATATGCTACAGAGAAGAGCTCTGCCGAATATGGAGGGTATCAAGTCGCAAGAAGACCTTTTTTTGTTGTTGCAACGAACATGGGCGGCCATTCCACAGCGTGATTTGGATGAACTCATTTTGAGTATGCCAAACCGATGTTCTTGTGTTGTTAGTGTTCGCGGTAGAAACATGGATTATTAATTGTTTAAGTTACCCAATAAAATTTTAAAGAAAACTGTTATTTCAGTCTTTTTTTCGAACTTTAATGTTAGTGGTTCAAATGTCAAAAATCCCTTTATTAGGAAAATGGCAAATTTCTTTATTAATGCAAAGGTGACTTGGTTTATCGTTACTGTGACAAACGAAAACACTTTATTTGATGAATCCTTAAAGAAAATTTTAATTAATATCAATCAGGAGAAAAGTTATTGCAAAAATATAATATGTTGATCCCTAGACACTTTTGATGTGTGTAGTTAACAAGTTAACATAAATACGACCAAATTAAAAACAGTACACCTAACACCATCTAGTCTTGCACTTTGGAATTAGTTTAAGTCCTGAAGAATAGATGGTGCTACTTGTTCTGATTAACATTAAAATACGCAGTTTAACAGTTACTAATTTATGTTAAGGAATAGGATACAATTTATTTTATTTTAAATCCAATAAAATAATACTAATCGACACTTCCTTAACACGGCACACGATACTTGTGTGCCTATTACTAATGACTGGGGTAATTAGTGCACATAAAGCACTTACTAGCTACTAATCAACGACTATTTTTTAACGAATTAAATAAAGTTAATTTTCATAAAAAAAACCCCGTGGTTAAATAAGTTTGGTGTTCGTCTCAAATAATGTGATATACCCATAAATGCTTTAAAATAATATCAAAGCGCATACGCAAAATATTTGAATGAGTCCACGCTTCCTTCCCTGGCATCCAATAAAAATGCAAGCGCCGCCGTATGTAAGCACAGTGTACACAGTCACCGGACCCGCGTCAATCGTGGCCATGCATACGCAATATCGAGCGACGTCCTGCCAGCCGATAAATCTGATATACACTGATGAATGAACCTGTCACTGCACTTCCTTACGTGTGCAACTCGCCTTTGATTTGTTTCTACTATTACAATGATTTACGAGCCCTTATCGCGTTCGTCTCATCTTTGTGTTTTGTCGCGTTGGGGTCAGGAAGCGAAGTTCTGGGACAGTTCATTCATGACGAGAATATAACTTAATACTTTGTCTTCTTCACTTTTATAATATTTTGCTTATATAAACACTTGCTCTTCTCTACCTGACACTTAGGACTCTGGTCTCTCTAGTCTGGTCTGGACATCATAATCAACCTATATTATCACTACTGGAATACAGGCTTCCTCTCTGGGAGAGAAAGAGTGGGTTATAATCGGCCACCACGCGGACCCAGTGCGGGTTAGTGGATGGCAAATGTTATCGAATTCTTCGGATCTAGAATATGCTCCGGTTTCTTTTTGTCCTTCACTGTTTTAAGAGCAGAGGCCATTCAACTTATACATAGTAACGCAATAGCGGTTCAAACTCACGACCATACACGAAATTCGTACTATATTTCTCTACTTGATATGAAAAGAACTCCAACCAAAACGTGATATACTTTTGCAAAAACAATAAAACGTACTCACCGTATCGGCGTCGAGGAGCAGTTCCACTTGACACACCCACCATGTTCATCGCAGTATCCCTTACAGTTCTCATCACACGGTATCACACATATGTTATCACTAACGTTACTCTTCACGTAACCATTCTTACAGGAACACACGTTTGGCGCGGTGCAGAAACTATCTACACAGGCTTTGGAACACTGGGGCTTGCAAAGACCTTTGATTTTGATGTAGCCATTGTGGCAGGTACAGTTTTTGGGAGAAACACAGTCTCCATTGGCACAGCTGTTACACTTTGGAGAGCACGTGGTCTTGTTTACGGAAGTGTAGCCTTTGAAGCAGGAGCATGTGTGCGGCGCAACACAGTCAGCGTTTACACAGTCGCATATCGGTTCACAAACGGTACTTGACTTCAGTCTATAGCCGTCAGAGCAAGTGCAGGTGTTGGGAGCAGTGCAGGTGGAGTTGATGCAGGATTTATCGCAGATAGGAACACAGTTGAGGTTTTCATCCGCAGTATAACCCTCATCACATTTGAAGCAATGTGTGGAGTTGTAAGGCGTGTAGTCAGGCTCGCAGATGCAAGTGTTGTTGGCATGGCAGTCGGCGTTGACACAGGTTGGGTCACAGACAGGTGTGACGCAAGTGTTGGGGCGTTCAGGGTCGAGGTGCGCGGGGGGGAGGCACTGGCACTGGTCCGGGGAGACGCACTTGCCTCCATAGCAGCCAGTGCTGCAGATGGCCTGACAGATATCCAGCTCACTTTCGTGCTGCCAGCCGTTGCAGCAGACCGTGTGGTTCGTCCAAGTTAAATATGTCTGTAAATAAAATTTAAAACGTCATTTTTGAATTTAAATAGTTTATAGGAATATAAGGAAATTCATTATTATTTCCATAAAGGTTATAATGTAAATTACCTCAAATCTATATTTCTTGACGACACACTTTCTTCTTCCACACCATTTGTTGATGGCTACGTTATATGGCTTTTTTCTTCGATTTCGGGAACTAGAATACAATTGAAAGAGGTAAGTAAGTTATAGCCATATTGTAATTAAGTATTTGATTCTTCATCAATAGCTCAATATTGTGTTTTTGCTGAATATTTGCATTTTTGCAAGCTTTAGTATTAGTTTCAAATAAAGCTTTAGATTTAATTGATTTAATGGTAGTAATTTATTGAATACGTAAATATTCAATAACACAAATATTGTTAAAAGAAAACATTGGTTACTTTTTGGGTAAACAGTCGGTAAACAAATCTTTAAAGCATAAACAAAACAAGAGATAACAGAGTCACAATTAAAATTTTATTAAAGTTCGTCACCAGGCACAAGACGAAACTTTTACCTGAGTTTTACTATACACACTCCATCACCATTTTCATCTAAAGCTTCCGTATAACAAACAAAATCTACCAGCAGCACCACTAATAAACAGAACACTATCGTTTTCAAACACATCCTAACAACGTTTCAATTTTTATTTTATACCAAAACTAATTTATTAAAAAAAACTTTTTTTGTCAAAGGGGTAAGTATTTTTTTGTCCAAATAATCGTTGTGTCTCACACCACTGTGTCACTCAGTCAACTACAATATAATGATGTTCACTATCTCCTAAACTATACTGGCAATAGTCTTAATATAGGCACAGGCGATATTGCGAGCGATTTTGACGTAACTTCAAGTTGAGCTTTTATTGTTAAAGCTTTCAAGAACTGCTAATGATATAAAGTAATTATCAGATTACTGACATACCTTCTTACTGCCGCATTATTAGTAAAGAATTTGACACTTTAGTGAAGGTTTTGTATGTCAAATCTTTACTAAGTGATGGCTCAAGTAATCATTAAATATCTCTGAGTAGGCAGTTAGTAGTTAATTTGTGTATAAGTTCATGGTAATGAGTTACTTTTCAATATAATAACTTACAATAATTAGGCCTCATTTACGGACACGCGGGGCGTCGCGCGGCGCGTTGTGCGTTTTTAATTCAAACACATGGCGATGTATGAAAACGTTAACGATTTCAAACGTCGATTTTACGAGAAGCGATTTTTCGCTCGTTAGTTTAAAATGCAGCGTTCGTTGCGGTGGACGCGCCTCTCAGTAAATGAATAAAAAAGCTCGAGCCTTCTGCACGCGCCGCGCGACGCCCCGCGTCTCCATAAACGAGCCCTTACAGCTTCATAGACTTGCACTGATAAGAACGGATCCTGCCCCAGGACAGCTCGTTGTAAGAATTCTCCTACATCGTTTTCGTATTTCACGTAACAGGCAAAGCACTTTTTAATATTGACAAATGAGATGTAACGTAATCCAGAGTTCTTAGCTTAAGAATGAAGAAATGGATTCTGCGGTTATTTACTAGGACGGGGGAAATAAGATGGGACTGTTGATGTTGTCAACTTAAACCTTTGTCGTTTAGTCTGATCGTTGATTGTAAACGCAGCTACATTAACCGAAATTAAGTTTTGCTCTGAAAACTAAGAACTATGTTTTTGTTTTTGATACAAAATACTTATGGGATAGAAATATACTAGTTCATTCAAATAGATTTACACCATGCTCAATATTAACAACGGAGGCAATTACCAAAAACGTAAGCTAAACAAAAGAAGGAATGAAATCACTCTAATGAATTAATTATTTTAACCACTTCCATCATAACAACAAAAGGTTTCAACGACGTCCATCGCATTCTCACTTAAATTCTAACAAATCGTCGCTTACAATGGGACACGTCCTTCTATCATTATGGTTATTGAAATGATAATTTATAATTTGCTAATTTGCGCCCTATAGCTGTTAGTCATAAGGCTGTGATTGTCTACTAGTGACCGCACCAGACAATGAGTGTACGTCCTGTTTATTTGCATGCAAGCCATTATCCTTTTATTCTTTTCTATTTGTAGAACTGTACTGGAAGAAATTGAGGTAACAAAACTCGGTAATTAACACCTTTAAAAGGTGATTTATAAATGAACAATTAGTTATTTACTAAATTGTCATCAAATTATGCACTTGACTTAACAACTACGTAATGACGGAGAAAGTAATAACATCCCTAGTACACACATTACTTTGTGTAATTTATTTCATCACCACTGCTCTCAAAACGGTGAAGGAAAACATCGTGAGAAAACCGCCATGTCTTAGAACCAATAAATTCGAATACATGTGATATCTATAAACCCGCACTGGGCCCGCGTGGTGGAGAGGAGGCCTGACTCCCTTCAGTGGGAACATTATAGGTTGATGATGATGATGTTCCCTAGTTTAAAGTTCAACTAGCGTGGAGCTTGGCACAAGCAAAGAGAGGCCTATACCCAGCACTGGGTGAAGTCGGGCTGCGGATGATGATGACAGTAAGTACGGTTGCTTTTACATCACTTCGATGATTGAGCCCGATATCAGACTTTACTATGAGCTAGTTACATAAGAGCACATGATTTTAGTTTTCGTTTTAGTAATTATAATTAATTGTAGTTTCGGAATCACTTTCGCTGTGTGTGATACGGAAAATGGATAGCAATAAATAATTTATATATGTTGCCAATTTATTATTAACAATACTGTCAGAAAACGGGGAAAAGTAATGTACCTTTGTAATAATTTATAATTATTACAAAAAGGCATGACATAATTATAAAGTCTGTTTGGTTCACAGAAAGCAACGTTTCGCAAGAGCAATGACACTCAGTGAAATGTGACGGATGCTGCTGATAAAACATATATTTATTATTAATGTTATATTCCTGTGAAATGCTCATTAAACATAATTGTATCATGTACGAATTGGTTATCCTTTAATTTGGGTATCTTCCTCTATGTTGACCTAAAATGGTTGTGATGCGATAACGAGATTACTCAATCCGGTTATTGTATTCGTGGCTAATAATAATATATCATTTGGACATACAAGCACGCCACGATAAAATAATAATAATCCATTCATTCCAGGTAACAAAACCCATTGATTAATGCCCATGCCCATGGCCATTGATACATGCTAATAACACTTGTGTTCATAAACATACTTAAAACTATGTTAGTGTGGAATTTGTAGTTTGTATTGTCTGTGGCCAAAATCTTTTGTCAGCACCAGGCCGTGTCGACGGCGCGTTCGTGTTCCATGCACGCGCGCTTCAAAGAGATGTCAGTAACACTGCAGGGCCGACGCCTATCGGAGCTGTGGGGCTGTTCGAAAGAGAAGGGCTACGAAGGAACAAGAGTGGTTTTTAGTCAGTAGAAGGCTGACACTCCCTACCGCTCAGCCCAGAGCGGGGGGAGTCGTTTAATGATGAAAATAAAAGAAAAGCAACCGAGGAGTAAACACATTGGTACGCGCACCACTAACTCCAAACACACACACACGAACACACACTGGAACACGTTAGCGGCATGAACACTGACCGGTGGGAAAGAGCCGGCGTGGTGACCATGTGTGAAGACGCATGGTCACCACACTGGTTCCCGAAGATGGATGTTCTTAGTTTTTTCCGAGAAGTATTCCTCAAAAACAATCTGTAGTCTGAAATAAACTCACTTACTGCCGCACTCAGAGAGCTTTAATGATTACTTAGGCCATCACTTAGTAAAGGTTTTGACAGTTTAGTCATACAAAAGTATGTCAAATCTTTACTTAGGGACGGCTTAAGTAATCATTAAATATCTCTGAGTACCGCAGTTAGTGACAAAAGGTTTTCCCCGGTCACAGAGGATTAAAATATAACTAGTGATGTCCGACATGTCCGTGTATTATCTGTTTCGGGGAAAATAGCATGCCTTTTATAATTATGCTTCAATATTAATATATGGCACGTAGCGGATTAAGGGCAGAGGATCTTGTTGTGCATGATGAATATAATCATACACCTGTGCATAGTGTGCATAGATTACATTGTTCTTAGATGCCTGGCTTCAGTATCTACAGCGATAGCACACAATGCAGGTTGTAAGGGGCGGCAGCAGTTTACTGTTACCATGAATTCACACTGTAAACATGATTCTCGATCCGGTATACCGATATGAATAATTTGATGTTCTGATCTTGTTGACCTGGTCTACACTTTCGTTACCACTTTCGCCGTATATGAATAGATTATTTAAACTGTGTTGTTTTTCTTGAAAAGATTTTCTCAAAAGTTTCTAAGTGTGTCGATAAGTTATTTAATAGTTATTTGTTGCAATTATAAATATGAGACTGCATTTAGGTTCTTTGCTTTTAATATTATGTCGTTTCCTATTTTACTCAAGCTCTATCTTTTCTTTGGAGGGTGTGAAATCAACAAATGGCTAGGGAGTGTCAGACTTCTACTGACTAAAAATCACCCATGTACCTTCTTAGACCTTTGTGTCGAGGCCGCAGTATCTGTCTCGAACAACCCGCAGCCCTGACGCGGACGGGATCAACTTGTAGGTGCATTCAGCAAGGTGTCACTTATTGTCAGGAAAAACGGTCACCAGACTCGCACTTATGTACAGTCACGAGCAATATGTATGTACAAACTTAAGTTTAGTGAAAAAAAAAATTGTACATTTCAAAATAGCAATGACCTGATGGTATTTACCTACAATTCTCTTTAGTTCTAACACAATATTACTGAAGGAAATAAACGTAAATATTTTTCATCCTCATAAATTCCGAATAGCCAACTATGAATGACTATTGCTATTTATGGTCGTGGTCACTTCTATTATTATAACTAACTCAAGGTAAAATTTATATTTTTTTACTTGAATGAATTATGTTGTCACTACCTTGCCTCGAGCATTCGCCGTAAGTAGCACCTAGAATTATTTCAAGGAAGAGGTTTTACTGTTTCAGTTATTAAGGGTCGGTTACGTTGGTACCTATGGCATTATATAAAATACCTACTTAGTTACTATTTTTGTTCTATGGTTGCAAAAATGTGGATGGTTAGCGCAGACGAAGACCAAAGATTTGTTGGACGAATTGTGTGTACGTGAAAGATATACGAGTACTAGTCGAAATGGAGAACACTGAGACGATAACTGATAATTAATTGCTTAGGAAAATAGAACACCATACTGAGCAGATGTGTTACAGAAATTGACGCGCAAACTGTTATCTCATAAAACATTATCAAACAAAAGCCGAAATAGCGACACTGTCAAAATGTAATAATTTTACATACACCCTGTATATATACCTACTTATATTACAGATCTGTCACTGTCAAATGATTTGGTTGGAGGAATACATAACTGACCTATTTTAGTGTTATAAAGGCTGCGGGTTGTTCGCAAGGGATAACGCGGCCTCGACATGAAGGGCGAAGAAGGAACATGGGTGGTTTTTAGTCAGTAGAAGTCTGACACTCCCTTTCGCTCTGCCCAAGAGCGGGAGGGGTTATTTGATGATTTCCCACCCCCCCAAAAAAAAAAAAAAGCGTCCCTATAAAGAATACATAATTTTAAATATAATATCAACATGAATGTTGTAACCAAGATTTTGTAATTATATATTGATTTAAAAGAGTGTAAGTGGAGTTTCTTGCCCGTTCTTCTCCATAGAGATCTACGCTTTGGAGTGGGCAACTACAGTGCTTTCACAAGTTGTAATGTTTCGTGTAGCTTCGTTTTATTTGTTTTTGTGACTTTCAAAAGGGTCTGTAATGGTCTAATTGAAATAAATGCTTTGAATTTGAGTTTATGATAGCTTTATTCCCAGTCCTGGCCAACCGATTAGAGACGAACAAGGCTAGGTTAAGGAAACTCCCCGTACAAGGAAATCCCTTCACTGGAACTGATTTATTTCAAATAATAAATTATAGTTTATATATAATGAATCATATTGACCAATGCACATCATTGTGTCCAAAACTCTGGTTCAATCACTAGTGGGTTTGTTAAAATGTAATTTAATACATTTTTCTAGAATAAGAGACAGGTTTGAAAACATAGCACTTTCTATTTTGGGTAAATATATTGTGTAGTGTGTGAAAATGGTGTTGTGTAGAGTGAATATACTTGGATTATGCACAGTTTTGTGTTTGATGGTAAGTTACTTACGTAGTTAGCAATCTCCGTTTTTTATGTAAATTGTAAATATAATGTAAAAAAGAAGAGACATACTTAAAGGAAGTACCTACTCATGAAAATTAACAAACATAAAACATAAAATTAAGAAAAAAATCAGCTGTTTCACACATTTTGATCGTGTTACAATATGTTATGACACTGTTGTTTGTCCTCAAAATTATTGTCCCATAGTAGACGTTGTTCTTTTTCAGAAGTAGTTCTTAACTAGAATTCTTACATAGTATCAAACTCAAAGTAACTATTTCAAATAAATATTTAAAATAGACCAATTCCAAAATCTTTGGGAATTAAATAAAACCGGCCAAGTGCATGTCGGACCACGCACAATGTAGGGTTCCGCAGTTGCCCATGAAAATATGTGAACTTACTAAACTGATTAACCACCCTATCTACCTGTCTCCGATCGATGCCTTTTATTGTAAAAATAAAACAAACTTACATTTGCAGTTTTGAGAACTGCGCTCCCATACATTATGTATAGGAAAATATTTCATACAAGTACATTTTATAAGTTTTCGACTACTACTCGTAAACTTGTATAGCCTACTTAGGTGTGATAGTTTTCCTTTTATTTTCGTTTTATATGCTACTGCCATGATTTTTTTCATACACCCAAACGCAACCCGTATAGGTGGTTTTGGTTACCACACTTGAGTCTTACAAAAATTATCACTTCAAAGCTTAATATTTCACAAACAAATCCCTTAATCGAAAAAATGTTTGAGCAAACAAATTGTCGTTGAATAGGTCGTGGCTTAATAAGAACTGCCACTCGGGTCGATCTTTAGGTAAAGCTGTGCTTGCCTAGGTCGGTCTGTGGATGGGTGACCGCCCGACATACCGAGTTTCCTCCGTGCCTCGGAAAGCACCTTAAGCTATTGGTCCCGGCTGCCATATTATAGATCTTTGGTAGTCGTTACGGGTGGTCAGTGACCTGAAATTCTGACATCCAGTCTTGCCAAAGATTATTACCTAGTATTAACTGGGTTGTGGAGGTCAGATAGGCAGTCAGTCAGTCATTCAGCTGCATCCGGTTAGAATGGAAGCCGACCCCAACATAGTTTGGAAAAGGCTAGGCAGATGATGATGAGGTCTTTAAAAAATATTTTTTAAAGACCTATCCAACGACATCCCACACAAAGGACTTCGCGAGAAAAAAAAATCTTTCTCTCACTTTAGTATGTACTGAAAAGACCCTAAAAATAATAATTTCCAATATTACCTTAGCACTTTGTCGGCGTAACTCATTTGTATATTCATGCCAAATTACAGCTTTCTAGTACTAAGATTTCTATGGCGAAGCCAGGGCCAGAAATTGCATAGACCCTTAAAAAAATATTTTTGAAATTCAATACAGGGTGTAATTAGAAAAAAGAAGGGACACACGAACACATTGAAAATGTGTGGAACAGTTGTTTCTTTTTTACAAATTTCCCTATAAAACATTCTAGTGGGTGGGTTCAGAAAGATGTACGGAATATGACGTACTGTATACTTGTGTATCCTTCCGAAAGAAAAACATGATGACTCACGTCACCATGACATCTTAAACCAGGATTGTTTTAATGTTATTCCAGTGTATGAAAGTGACACAGCTATACAGGTTGTCTAGCGCCATTTCTTTTCCACACTGGAATAGGTTAAAACAATCCTCCTTTTAGACGTCATGGTTGGCCACCTGATGTTTAACATCTGTGTCCGAAACAGGGCGTCACAATTACTTAGTTAAGTCAGCACGTGCTTCTGTAATTAATCTATACTTGTACTTTACGAGTATCGAATCAACTCATGTATATTTTTTTTATATTGTTTCGCAAGATGTTTATATATCTACAGATGTTGACGCTAGCAGGGGAGTCCTTGGGTGGTATAAATATAGGCTAAACATTGTATACAAGGTGTGAACGAACCCTTCACGAGGCGTCGATATAAACGCCAACCAATCAAGCTACCCAAAAATGTCAAATTAAAGAAAAAAAATATCTTAATTTGGAAAATTTGCTTTAACGATAAAGTTCAAAATGTATTAAAGTTTGACAGATGTAGTAGTTTGATGTGCTGCTAGCATCTGCTGTACCTACATCAAACCAAGTCACTCAAAAATTAATTAATGTAACGTACTCAAAACATTGAACTGATCATTGAATAGTGAAACGGTCATAGAGAATACCGACCGAATAATGACCGCTAACAAATAATTTTTTTTTTTTTTTTTGTTTTTAGTTAAATTAAAATTTGTGAAAAAGTTGGAACCACTCCAATATCTCCTTAAATAATAATATCCCTCCTTCCGGGGACAAAAAAGGTTTTTCGGTTTTGTTAAGGGTGTATCTACGCCCATTAGCCCTATAGTAGGGTCATGCATGACTCATTGCTTAAATTAGGCAGATGATAATAACCTTAATCTGTGTATTTTATTACAGATCATCTACGGTGTTGATGTTTGTGACGCCGAATGTGGCGAATATTTTGTTATATTCGAACAAACAACTTGTCGCAATAAGGATAAATACGAGTACAAGTTAAGGCCACTGACAAAGTAAGTTCCCACATTTACCATTTCCATACTGGCTACGTGTCATAATTTACGTGTCAATCATTCATACAAATTTATTTACCTATAAAAATACAAATAAAATTATACACTAGTTTCTTATAATAAGGAATCTATTATATTTTCCATTCAGCATGTGGTCTTAGGTTCGATTCCTAGGTAGGACAATGTGTGTCTCAGTTTGTCTATCTAAGATCTACAACCCAATTAATAAAATATATATCCAGTACATACAAACTAGTCAGACTTTCGGGCCCGTGAATACCTGTAACGACTGTCAAAGGTCTACATATGACAGTCTAGACCAACAGCTTAACGTGTTTTCCGAGACATACAGGAAACTTGGTAGATAATGATTATTCACAAACTAGACAATTTTTTTTATCATGTCTAAATAAACTTTAATTATTTTAGAGATGAAATAAATCGGAATAACTTGACCTACCCATGCAATTCTACAAACAAAGATCAGGGAAAGAAGAAATGCCTTATTGAATACGACTGCATGGGTAAACAGTCTCGTTGTCCAAGGCATGTCATCCCACATACCTTCCAAACCCACTCCTTGATAGCTGACAGCCATATAGCGACACCGACTGTAAACACAACAAAACCAGTTGGTCTACTAACAACAACTACTGACCACCATACAGTGACACCGGTTGAAATCACAACTGAAGGAGTTGGACTACCAACCACAACTACTGACACCCATACACTGACACCAGTTGATAGCACAGCAGAAGCAGTTGGACTACCAACCACAACTACTGACACCCATACACTGACACCAGTTGATAGCACAGCAGAAGCAGTTGGACTACCAACCACAACTACTGACACCCATACAGTGACACCAGTTGATAGCACAGCAGAAGCAGTTGGACTACCAACCACAACTACTGACACCCATAGAGTGACACCGGTCGAAAGCACAACAGAAGCAGTTGGTGTAAGAAACAACAATATTACGAATGTGTATGCAGTATTCAATCAGACAATGTACGATGTAAATATTATTTACATACAAAACAGTTCAGAGAGAACCAATGAGACATTAAAACCTCGAAACCAAGTATTCCAATGCAAATATGCCGAAATTGTTTGTGAGAATTACAGCTTACGTGACATCACAAATAGTACTAATGATACCCATCACTACGAACCCCCAGAAACACTTCAAATAGAAATAAGTAGAGATGAAACGAGTTCAGTTCAACCACTCTTTACTGGTTACTTTCCTGAATCAGCAAACGATAGCGCTGCAAATTTGAACCATAATTTTCAGGGAGTTATGAATACATTATGTTCAATTCAGAAATACAGCAGTTGCAAACAAAACATTGACTCTTTAAAATACATAAATATATATTTTGAAACAAATTATGTCGAAAATAACACAATAACGAAGTATCCTAACTGTACAAAAGACTCACTTACTTCAAAAAATGAACTTATAGTAAAATGCGAAGATATATCATTTGCCAAACATAATCAACATATTTTACAAGTACCACCACAAAAACAAGAACTTTGGACCTGTCAAATTACAGAATTTAAAAATTCATCATCTAAAGAACAACGTGAAAACAACCACATACATTTTGTCAATTGTTCCAATAAAACAAAAATTATTGACATTAATGTGGTGCCAAACTCGGGTATTAAAAACATATTTGGTACAAAAACAAACATAGATATTTTTTCACAAACAAATCTAGAAAAAATTATAACAATTCTAATAACAGAAAAACCAAATAAGTGTAGCCACAACACATCTTTTAATATCAATGAAGGAAAAATCATCGACTTGGGCTTAAACAATAGTAAAGAAATGACAATTCAAAATAATAATCTAGATATAATACTATCCAATTGTGTACATGATCGCTCTGCTAAAATCAACAATAAGCAGCCACCCTCAAGAACAAAACTAATCATTATTTTGAAAAATGAGTCCTTGAATACTTCAGATCTAAAACAATTCAATGGAACTCTGAACGATGAAAGTGTAAAACAAACAATATTACTACTATGTGATCAGAGTATCCTATATTCAAGCGGTAACATTACTATGAATACAACGGAATTGCATTGTGAGTCCATAGATTTGGTTTTCCATAATATTACTGGCATAGAAATTACACCTTCCAGCCAAATAACCAGCAAAAAAGCAGCAATCAAACCAGAAACTGAAAAAAAGCAGGAACTGGTTACTTGGAACTGTATAATAATAGAAGAACAACAAAAGAACAAATTGGGTTTTGGAAACTGTTCTAACAATGTGAATATGAATGATAACAAAAATAAATCTGGAGAAAACAATGTTACGGCAATTTCTGATAAAAATACCGAAATACCTAGTGGAAAACTTGAACAGAACAAAGATAATTTGTTAAAGCCAAAACATATCATTAAAATTGTCATAACGGAAAAAGAGAATAATTGTAACAATAACTCATTTTTGAGTATTGACGGTGGAAAGATCATTGATTTAGGCGTGTATAATAACAAAGAGGAAATTCTTAAAAATAATAATGTAGAATTAAAACTTTCCGACTGTATAAATATTGAGTCATCCATAATCAATGAAACACAAGTTAATTTGAAGGATCTAACGATAATTTTGAAAACTGAGTCTTTAAACGCAACAGATCTACAACAATTCAATGGAATTCCGGAGGAAAGAAATGTAAAACAAAGAATTCTTTTACGATGTGACCGTTCGAATCGAGATTATCGCATTGACTCTACCAGTTATATGACAGTATTGCAATGTGAGTCCGTAGACTTGGATGTATACAATATTACTGGTATAGAAATAATTACAAATTTAACCCAGTTATCGCACGTAAAGAGTCTTAAAAATGATAATACAACCCAAGCAAATGCGACCAAGATTTTCAATACAAACCAAACAGTTGGAAAGAATGATAGTATAGTTAAGAACAACAGGAATGAAAATAAGACAAAAAATGTTGATAATAAAGGAGTTCAGAAAAATATTCCAGATCCTAAAAGTCTAAATCAAAATATAAATAGAAGAAAAGACATTCCTGATGATATGGAGCAAAATAGCCTTGCCCTACAAAGCGCTGAACCAGAAAAGATATTGCTAATAGCACTATTGTCTATAGTCGGTGCCTCCATACTGATAGTGATCGTGTTAAGAGTGTGCACCAAGAAAAAAGAGTACAGTAAGTTATCTTATACAAATGTTAAACAATTTAAAATCCAGTATGTTTCTTGACTGCCTCGTTGGTCTAGTGGTCGCAAGCGTGGCTACCGAGCATGGGGTTTTGGGTTGGATTCCCAGGTCTAGCAAAGTGTTATTGAATTTTCCATCAAGATTTTCTCAGTAGCAGCCACTAAGTGTAAATTTGTGGCCGGTTATTTTCCCTTATACATTTCAATTAACAAATTGCTACAGTTTAGTCTAAAGATTCATGCCCATTAATGTCAAATTGTGGAACATTTCAACGTCCAAAGTGATGTCATATTCGCCATAGGTATAAACTGCTTAACTGTGAGGTTTATCATCATCATCTAGCCTTTTCCCAACTATATCAGAGTTAGGTTCCAATCTACCCGCATGCAGCTGAATACCAGTATTTACATGGAGCATCGTAAAAATTATCATCGATAGTTATCATCACAGTATTCTGTATCCCCATCTACTTGGAACAACTGGAAATCATGGAGAGACTTTTGCCCAGCTATGGGAGTATGCAATGTATGCATGCTAGCAGTATCCGTATCTTAAAAATAATTATTTTTATTCTTACTTTAGTGTTGCAAAAAGATGGAGCTATTCAGGACGTGCAGTCTCAATATCAGACATTTTATAATTAATTTTATAATTTCAGATCCCGCTCCTACAAGGGAACCACCAGATGATGAAGAGACAGCGTTTTAAAATACTTATTTTAATTTTGAAAAATTGTACATAGTCATATTACCCTTAGATTTAGAATATTGTATACTTATTAAGTGAAAAATAAAAACAAAAATCCTTCTAATGTAAACTATTGAATTCAGTAGTTATTTTTGAATGGATCAGTCCCTTTTTTTTTTTTTTTTTGGGGGTTGGGAAATCATTAAATAACCCCTCCCGCTCTTGGGCAGAGCGAAAGGGAGTGTCAGACTTCTACTGACTAAAAACCACCCATGTTCCTTCTTCGCCCTCCATGTCGAGGCCGCGGTATCCCTTGCGGACAACCCGCAGCCTCGACAGGCGTCGGCCCCTTCCATGTTGCTGACATCTCTCTGACGCGCGCGTGGAACACGAACGCGCCGTCGACACGGCCTGTCGTCGTCATAAGACGGACGGACGGCGAGCTTACCCATCACTCACCGTCCACAGGCCCGCGTCTACGGTGGCCGGAAGCCATCACGTGGCCCCCGACGCCCGGAGCGCCTCCCGCGGCGGCTGGGACGAAAGGTTCTCTCCCTCTCACGTTCCGCCACCTCCTTCGCTAGCATCACTGCTTCGCAGAAGGAGGCGACGGCGTCCCATTCCTCCTCGCCCCGGACCATGGCTTGCACCAGGGCCGGACGCGAGAGGTCGCCGCCGCCGATCGCCGCTACGAGAACACGGCGGGGCTCCGCCCAAGCGGGACACACCTCCACAGTGTGCTCCACCGTATCCTCCGATGGATCAGTCCCTAAGGCACAAGGTATTTGAGGAAGCTCTTGCTGTATTTATAGGAATATTATGCTTTATTATACAATACTAATAGTCAAAACTCCACTTGCCTCGAGGGACCTATTTTAGAAAGTATTAAACGTAATTAAAGCACTAGGTATATATTTAAAAAGTTGAAGACTTTTAGCATAAATAATGACAAAAGAAAACGTTTAAAATAAAAACCTAAAAAGACTTCGTTGCTCAGCGTGTGGTTGAAGCCGACTTAATCAAAAGAACATTTTTAATTACGTTACTTAATCCACTAGCAACCCTTGCAGCAGTTTCCAAGCAAAAAATAAATCTTCCGAAGTGAATATATGATTCAGATTGTTCTTGCTTTTTTGTCAAGATTATAATTTTCTTTCAAAAGTGGTTTTCTGAATATCTATAATTGGACCCTATCCAAATATATTATGATTATATTTAAACACATAAACGACTAGTACTCTGCAAACACCTGGCTTCACCCGATCCATCGATGTGCGACGCGCATGCCCCGTTGGGCCTGACCACGATAAAGAGAACCCTAAAGTCAAACATTATTACGTTCTTTGCACCTTATAAAGGAGATTTTCAAGGCGGGGGAGGAGCTAAACTTATACTGGGCAACGTAACAACTTCAGACAGGTTGGTCTTCGGCAGATCTCGGGAACGATCGGGCGTTTCCGTTATGAGTGAAAACTCCGTAGATTTTCAGACGACATGGGCCCGACTTGGGGACGACACTTGGTCTGGAGGTTTTAAATGGTTATGTAATAGTACCTATTCTTTTTTATGGCAGTTAGGCTTTCATAAATTCATTAATATCTCGTGTAGACATATAAATTCATGTAATTGGTAACCCAATCGTCCATCTCTAAAGTTTACAACAAAATGATAAAATTTAAGGATAGGGACGAGAATAATTTGGTCATTTAGCTTCTTAGGCCGCTCCTACCTAAGAAAATAAATGGACAATTAACGAAAAATGCCAAATATACGTTCAGACATTTGCTTTTGCCAATCAGATAACAATCCTTAGTGGAAAAAACTGAATTCCAGCCCTATGGCGCAATTTCATTGATCGTTAACTCGTTCAGTATACAGCATACGGGGAGTAAATATCATACATAATTATAAACGGTTCCCCGAATGCGGGGCCTTTTGTTCGGGGTGCGACTAATGAAATTGCGCCATCACGGCTGGAGGCTGACTATTCAATAATTGAGACATCTCTAGGCAGTTATGGAGTTATCGTGCAAATTCACCATTTAAACCTGTAAATGTTTGTCACTCAATATCGGAGTACTTCGTGTTTGGAGTCCGTCCCTGAGGACAGGGGTGCAACGCCCGCGCCGGCGCGCCCCGACGATCCGCCGCCACACCGCCGCCCCTGCCCGAGCGGCCGAATGCACGCGCTCCGCACAACGCTGACAACTAACATTCACACAAATTAATTCAACCAAAAAGCACTAAATATCCCAAATTATAACATAACATCACAAAAACCCGCGCAATTTTGACATATAGAAGTGAAACCGCCATCTTAGAAATATTTAAATTTCGAATTTATACTTTTTTTGTTAGTGTGCCAGTGACACAATGACTGCAAGAGTGCTGTGATTTTAAATTGGAATTATTTTTTATAGTCAGTGTTAATTTTGATATACTTTATTGATGGTTGCCATAATATATTGGTAATTTAGGACGCATAAATAAATTGGTGATGTGACAAGCCGCTTGCGTAACAATCAGTAGGTAAGTATCGGCTCTTTTAACTTAATTTTGAAATAACTGACTTCTGTAATCAATCTGAATGTTCCGATTGAAAATATTGCTAGTTTTTCCTTCATTTTCTTTCGCGGTCTCTACAAGTAACTTTTATTACTTTAGATCAAGCAATTATAAACTTTTATGAGGGCTACAGTTACCCGCACGATGTACCTACATGCCGATCCTGGCTTACTATAGCTTAATTAATTACAGCTGTTTATTTGAATGTTCTTTAAATAAACAGGGTAGACGAGTGCTTAAGGGCAGGTACCTTAACCACGAATTGGATCTATTGGAAAACTTTTTAGGAGACTGTCCGTAAAATTTGGGTTGGAAAATGACATCCACAAGATCGCAGGCATAGCCTAGTGGTGTGACCGTCAGACTGCCTAGTCATAGCTCTCGAGTTTAAACCCATCACACGCACCTCCGATTTTTGGATTAATTTGCGTATTGAATAGTTATCACTTGCTAAGGATAAGCTAAAGGAAAACATCGTGACGAAACTAGCATACCTGAGAGATACATTAAAATTCTGAAACCAGGTTAGGCGCCAAGCACATAATCAGGAAATACAAGGTCGCGGGTAAGACCTGGTTGACACCCGCACAGACCATCCTGGTCTGTGCGGGTGTCAACCAGGGCCAGCCATGACAGGGAGGATACCAATACTCAGCTGTGGGTGCAATAACGCTGACAAAAACCTCGACAATCCAGATTTGTACCGACCGTCCTTCACAATAGAATCACAATTAGGTTAACAGTTAATCTTATCTAGTAGGCTTCCGCTTAACGCCCTTAAGACGGTAAAAATAAGTACTGTTTTTAATTAATTATTTATTCCTGAAGCAATAAACTTCACACACACACTAAGTGATTTATATATTCTTTAACGGCTTTCATTTCAGTAGTAATGCGAAAATGTTTGATCAAGAACCAAGCGTAAAACCCTGGCGGGGAGGGGGGACTTATCGCTTGCAATATTCTTCTTTTAAAATAAACGACTTCGAAGAATTAAATACATAAAACTAACTTTTGAAAATAAGAAAACTGTTCAATAAGAGAGCCTAGAAACGTGACAATCGGTTTCAAAGCGTTTCATATTTCTAGAATGTAGTACACAGGACATTAAGCTACTCTACAACCTTAAACCTAATTCTTTAGCAATAAAGTTGAAAATCTATTAAAGAACTTTTCAGCTTGATGTGCTGATTCTGTACAACAAGATTAACACAAGCTTGTCCGGTGCTAATGTCAACGCAATCCTCCTGGCTTGCCTATCGCTGAGCCAGGATCGCATAGGCGAACCAGGTTTTCATTATCAAGTATTAAAACGGATCGTCTATTCCTCCAAGCTCCTTTCTTGAAAGAATTAAAAACTTTAGTCGGTTATCAAGTTATACATTCACATGGTAACTGATCGCTTGGTCACGTATCCAACAAAGATTTAGAAAATCAACTTCACTGTTATCTGAACTTGAAAGCAGTATGCCATCATATGCTTTATGGTAGACGCCATCACCAAAGGCAATCATTTTTCATGCTGGCTTCAGTAGGAATACTGCGTTTCTTTTTAAATGTTAGTGTCATAGTGTCCATCGATTAACTGTCAAATGGTTATGGTTTGGAAATTTGGAATAGTCGGCGGGCTTGTCCCATAATTAACCATTTGACAGTGAGAGTTCCCCGTCAAACAACATTTTTATATGAAGACCTATAGATATCAACGAAATTTTCTACAATTTTATTCTATTGGTGGTCTATTACAAAAAAGGTCCATCCTGATGGCAGGTTACTTATCTGACTATCAGTTAATGTAGATAGTAGTCAAATATGATGATTTAAAAAAAGAAACATAGGTGCCAACCAGAATACGTCGCCACAGATATCGTAGAAAAAGACTACAAGATGAGCTACACAAACCAAAAGTCAGTGATCTACAGACCACTTCATCAAAAGAACTAGAAGTCATTAAGAATATATAATAATTACCCATTACTTCTTAATGATAATACAAACGATCCTCCGCCCTAAATACACACATTCCTAAGTAAAACGGACAATAAATAACCTCATTTAACCCTTACAGTCACTTTATCTGCATACTTGCACAAGTATACTTTACGGCGCGGCGGTGCGCAAACTTGTTCACTCGACGTCACTAAACAGCCTGAGATAACTTCTGCACGCTTCAACCAAGCATACTTGTCATTTTAATGTAGTGGCGTGTGGGGCTGCATTGTAAAACAAAAATATAAGAGGATCGGACTGATTCAAAAAAATATGATTCTAATTAGTGCGTCAGTTAGATTATCGAAAAATATTGGATACGTGTTTTTTGTTTTATCAAATTAATAAAAATTGACGAAGATAAAACGCGTCAAAGATCATGAGTGGGGGGTTGTGACGTCATTTGTAGGTAAAAAATGTACTGACATGTGACATTTTCGAGGAGTTCACGAGTTTTGGAAGCACTGTATCGTCTTCATTTTTTGTTTATGTGAAAAAAAAAATATGTGTTCAATATTTTTTTGGAAATCTATCTGACGGACTAATTGTTTTTTTTTTTATCCGATCCCCTATTATGCGTTACGTGAATAAGTTGGTTGACCATTAGGAAAACATGCAAAAGAACAAGTATGAAACAGTCTATAATACAAAAAAAAACATAACCCTTTCCTTGCAGTCGGGTAATAAGAGCGGGAGTCAGCACTTTTGGAACGAAAAATTACATAAAATAGTCCTCCAAAGCGGCCTCCTTTCAAAGATGATTATGTGATAATGCACAACATAACATAACATCACGCCATTTTTACCCGCGGTTTCGTTTTAGCGAAGGTGGGAAATGGTCCTACAGGAACATTAGCACTATCAAGATAAGAAATATCTAAAGTATATAGGTGTATTTTTTCCTAAACTAGTTAATAGTCCATCCGTGTATGAAATATAAATCACATCAGCTGTATAGCGGTGACAATTCAAATAAATGCTAAAAACAAACGGATAAACAGGTTTGCATTCATGATATGAGTATCTATTTGAAAATATTTTTGGATTTGTCCTTGTGGATGTATTTTGCTCTATTTAACTATAACCTAGCAGCAGGAATATTCAAATTATTTCTAAAGCTACCGGCCAGTTTGTCGATAACAAATTAAAACATTTTCTTATCCGTAACGTCAATGTAATTAATTTAGGGAAGGTCATGTCAAACCCCTAAGGGTAACACAAATCCCTACTCAACCCCTTTGGGATGCATTTCCGAAGACGGGCAGCACAAATCATGTTAAGATGAAGTTAGTGTTGTCTTTAATCTTATCAGGATCAGAGTAGACACAAATTTACTCTAACTGCGGTACTCAGAGATATTTAATGATTACTTAAACCGTCACTTAGTAAAGGTTTGACATACTTTTGTATGACAAAACTGTCAAAACCTTTATTAAATGATGGCCTAAGTAATCATTAAAGCTATCTGAGTGCGGCAGTAAGTGATCGAGCTCACACGGTAGCTCATAACTCTACAAATACCTATAGATTGATGAGAAATAGAGTATTATTTTTAAAGATTGAAATCATGATATAAAGGGGCCCTTGGAGTTGAACATTTTTGAAAAATAGAGGTGGTGATAATCTTTCTTGACCACACTTTAATTACTTATCAGCTCAGACGCTACATTGAAGTATCACCAACTGTGATACTACATACACATGCTTGAAAAAAACACAACCAATAAAAGATCGCTTTTTGCTACAATGGGGTAAGTAACTAAAAAAGTCAGATAGATTTCCAAAAAATATTGGACACGTATTTTTTCTTTTTTCATGTAAACAAACAATGAAAACAATACAGTGCTTTGAAAACTCGTGTGACGTCATTTTCTAAGACATTAGTATGACATTTTTTACCGGTGAGTGACGTCACAACCCCCCACTCAAATCTTTGACGCGTTTTATCTTCGTAATTTTTTATTGATTTAATAAAACAAAAAATACGTTTCCAATATTTTTCGATAATCTAACAAACGAACTAATTAGAATCATATTTTTTATAGTCGATAAACATTCCTATTATTGAAAATGTTCACAGTAATCGAAATATCTTAAAACCCGCTTTAATATCCACAAGTTCATTCCATAATAATATCAGTTGACCTAGTCTAGCCGAATACCAGCAAAAAACGTCCAACACCGAATCAGTCAGGTGTAGATATAGCTCGTATAGACAGACGGGCCGCCACTCAATCTGAGGGAAACATTAATCTAACCTGGGCTTTTTGTTTGCGCCCTAGAAACCATATCGACCCATAAGTTCTTTGTTGCAGCGACTATGAAGGCCAACAAATTCAATTGTTACTTTTGCTATTGATCTGTTCCGTATTGGGATTTGATTTTAGTGTAAGTTTGGAGAAATGTGTCTGAGATTCAGTTAAATACGAGCCTAAAACATTCCGTTGGTTTTTTGTGATTTTCTCAACAGGCAACTCTGCAGAGACAAAAACCCTGAAAAGCTTAAAAAACCTCATAGAAACACCAATCTTTTTTTTATTTTAAATCTGCCATTACAGTTTTATTTTTATCACTGTTAAATCCATCTTATACAAAAAAGGTCATATCAGAGGTTCCTTTCCTCTGATCCTTGTCTCCATTTCCTTCACTGCCTGTTACTTGAAAACTTTCGCTCAATCGAACTTAACTTCCGTGACCCGTCGTCGGGTTTGAATCGGATAATGTGAAAGATAAACGTACAATGTACATGTACGAGTAGCACTGCTCCAACTTCCGACTTCTAGGAGCAACTGCCTATTAAGGCTGCTCTCTCGAAAAAGCTTAAAAGCAGCGTGCAGATGAAGCAGCTTTCCACCGGTACTTACAGAGAAAGTACATCTGAGAAAAATTGTTAGTATTCTACATGATATGACACGTAATTTGGTTTAGCCATAATTTTTCTATCGGTATCACATAATAAGGAAAAAAATCCACAAAATCACCTCCAAATCGTTGATTTGAACCATTTTACTCCTTCATTTTTTAACAAAACAATATAAAAAAAATATCTACTGCTTTGCAATACAAAGGAAAATAATTTGGTTTTGTTACTTTTTAAAAACATGCATTATTTTATTTATAATAAATTAAAATGCGTCCGTTTGAAGTCCGTGTCTACGATCGAGAGGGGTAGTTAGCTATGCACAAGGTCATTGGCGTGAATACAAGCCTTAAACTACTACCTTACTATCTTGAGTTTATTCGCAGATAGATGGGAGTCTCCAATGCTGCGTCATTGGATGAAACTCCATACTGTTTAATTTGTGTATTATGTCTACTAACACTAGTATTTAAGATCATTGTTACTAACACTATGGGCGCTGCCCGAAATAAATGCAATTATTATTTATTTATTTATTTGGTTCACCAACAATAATTGTATACACTGGTACATGGTAAATCAAAATCAAATCAAAAGTCATTTATTCAAATTAGGCTGATAATCAGCACTTTTCGAACGTCAAAATTTACTTTACTTTACTTTACTCATTTACAAGTGACAGTCCCCCAAATGAAATACAAGCAAAAAAAAACAGAATAGAGTGTAGCAATCACTTACAGGCAAACTCTGCATGCACACAAAACGTTGTCGTAACTTACAAAATAATAAAAACACAGTATATCATCAAAGTTACAAACTTAACAAATTAATTAAACTAAGTCAAAATGAAATACATTAGATAAGTTAAAACTAAATAAAACTAGGTAACACCATTGATTTAAAAACTAAAGATGCGGTCGTCCGAACATTTGCTCGACGCGTTCGCCATACAGAGAATCGGTGTAGTCTGCTCGTTAATGTAACCTTGTATAAGCGGCGTGGTATTTTCGAGGTATAAAGAACATAAATAAAGCTTTTAATTAAATTTACGACCGAACCCGAAGCGAGCCGATCGTGGACTAGTTCACTTCGGCTTAGGAAAGACCATATTGGGACCACGTTTGAGGCGTCATTTTAACATGCCGTCCGCCCAGTCCTTACGCAGTAATATATAAGTCAATGGGTAACACTTATTATTATTATTAGACCTCCACAACCTAGTTAGACTGAATAATACATAGACAACCGGTCTCACCAATGGGTAAGACTGGTTGTCAGACTTTCGTGCCACTGACTACAAGTGACCATTGGTCAGCCAGGCCAAGTGGCCAGTGGTCATTTTATAAGTATTTCTCATGTTTTCTTTTTTTCATGTATTTTTCATTGATTTGTTATCCTGTGTGAGACCAATAAATACTTTGTCTTCTTTCTTTCTCCTTCTTCTACAAGTAACGACTGTCTGATCTTCAAATGTCAGCCGAGACCAACGGATTAACGTGCTGTCCGAGGCACGGAGGAAACTCGGTATGTAGAATGTGTGTGTCACCCATCCACGGACGAACCTAAGCAAGCACGACTTAACCTAAAGATCGACCCTAGCGCCTGTTCTTATTAAGCCAAATGCTTTTCAATTAACTTTAAAAACTACTGCTCCCAATATGGTGAAAGAAAACGCTATCTGCAATTCAAAGATATGTGACATCTCGCAATTCGCACTAGACCCGTATTGTGGATACTGATCTGTTTTCTATGAGTGGAAGTGAGCTCCACCACGTCCACTAACAGAGGAGGAGCCTTGTAGCAATGGGAACAATCGGATGCAAGATGAAAATCTGGTGCTCCGTATATTTTGACTAGTTAAGTGTACATAAATGTTTATTTATTTATTTATATATGCTTACATGTACAACACTGGTTAGTGGCATGCATTAAAATTTCATGGCACAGTATTAACATGCACCCTGTAAGGGCACTGCAAATTGCTGGATATAAAATTATTAGATTAAAGTCATTATATAATATTAATTATTATTAATAACACTAAACATTTTTATAGAATGAAAATTGCGAAATTTATTGTAAATTGAATCTAATGAACAATTTCTTACAATAATTTAGGTCTATTATTAAGGTCACGGTAGTCATTTATTAGTAAGTCAGTATTAACAGTAAGGGTTCTGAAAATTGTTAGAAATAAAATTATTAAACTACATAATATATAAAATTGATTCTTATTGATTATTACGTTATTACACTAAGCATTAATAAAAAAAGAATGAAAATTGCGAAATTGGTTGAATTGATCGAAAATTAAATTGAATTACTATTTATTACAATTATTAGATTATATTATAGGTATCTGTAGTCACTTAAGAGTTAAAAAATAATGTCAAGTAGGTTATAATATTACAGGATCGATTGATTCATAATTTGTCAAGTTTAAATTCCTCAACGGTATAGTAGCCTTTCTTTATTAACAAAGATTTCAACTGTTTCGTGAAAATTGAGTCATTTGGTAAGGATTTTAGACTTTCTGGTAGTTTATTAAATACGTTAGCTAGCCTAGAGTACGGGCTTTTACCAATAACTTTTAAGTTTGTGATGGGTAATATTAGTCTATTTCTGTTCCGTCGGTTATAATTTTCATTAATTTCGATATTAGATTTGAAGAAGTGCCTATTTTTCCTAACGAATAAACAACTTTGCAGTATATATATTGCCGGTAGTGTGAGAATTTGTTGTTTAATAAAGTGTGGCCTACAACTCACTCGTTGGTCGATGTTCAGTAGAATTCTGATGCATTTCTTTTGCTGGATAAAGAGATCCAAAAAGTCAGTACTTTCTCCCCACAGAATGATACCATAATTAAGCCAGGAGTAGGCGTACGCATAATAGGCCGATAGGGCGGTGTTGTAGTCTGTATTACGCTTCAATATGCTTAGTGCATAAATAAATTGGGACAATTTTGCTCGTGTGTTATCAATATGTTTCTTCCAATTTAGGTTTGAGTCTAACGTTAGGCCTAATAGTGTAAATTCATTTACTTCTTCTAATTTAATTTTTTGTTTTAGTGTATCTAAATTTATTGGGGTTCTTTGGTAAGTTCTGAATTGACACATTTTTGTTTTAGATAGGTTTATTTCTAAATTGTGATCGTTTAACCATTGTTCAGTTTCTGTGAATGTTTTTAAAATAGTTAGGTGGTCAACATTCGCTGGCGTTTTAAATAATAGGGAAACATCATCAGCGAACAAAATACACGTGGAACTTATCTTTTTTGGCAAGTCGTTTACGTATACTATAAATAGAGTACATCCTAAGACACTTCCTTGGGGTATTGAATTATTAATAGTAGCAATGTCTGATTGTATGCTACAAATTTCCTGATTGGTTTTATCGAAATATTCAATTTCTACGAATTGTACTCTATCCTGTAAATATGATTTAAACCAATTAAAAGCTTGTCCCCTAATACCCGATCCGTAAAGTTTTTGTAACAAAATGTTATGTGACACTCTGTCATATGCCTTCGTCATATCTAGGAATAGTCCAACGGCGTACTTTCGTTCGTTAATGCAACTGTAAATTTCCTGTACGTAGTTGTATACCGCTAAAGTAGTTGAGCACTTTTTCCTAAAACCGAATTGGTTTTTATCTAGGATATTGAATTTCTCTAAAAACGTGTTAACCCGATTTGCCATTGCTTTTTCGAAAATTTTTGAGAAAGTTGGTAATAGTGCAATAGGCCTATAATTACTAGGATTCTCTGAATTTCCTCCTTTTTTCGCAATTGGGCGTACTTTTGCAATTTTAAGTTTTTCTGGGAAACGTCCCTCTTCGAAAGAAATGTTTATTAGTTTAGTGAGAGGCGACGTCAGCTCCTTTGCACATTTTTTTACTAGTAGCGGTGGGATATCGTCCACTCCAAAGCTACGTTTATTTTGCATTCCGCGTATAATATTAAAAACCTCTCGCTCGGTTACCGGTTCGATGTACATAGAATTTATTGCGGGCGCATGCACTGAATGTACCGATGGCCTACACTTCGTTGGCGCCGCCGCAGCTTTCGCAGTTTTATCTACCCCCACCGAGACGAAATAATCATTAAATGCGGTGCAAACTTGTAGCGGTGATTTTGTCATTACGTTATTTAATTTTAAATTAATGTTCTTTAGATTTTGTTTAGTTTTATTGACCACCTGTTTTTTTCGCGATTTCAGGTTTGGCCCCGCAGTAAAATTTATTCGTTATCATGAGTACAATCACGTGTTTAAGTATCGGTACTAACCACAAGTCACCATATAGGGTGTAAAAGTACCCTTAACGCAAACGAAGGGCACTTGTTCTCCACACCACTGCGATCATTTTCTTGTTCTAGACCATACCTGGGAACCTCTTAGTTACGGAGATATTAGGGGTCAAAGTTCCAAATTTTATACAGCTGTTTTTGTAAATACTAATTTTTCAGGTTATAACATTACTTAAATTACCTCCATGACCCGTTCACTATTCAAAGCATCCACTAGCACAATGTTTTAACAGTGCTACATTGAGTTTTACCGTAAAATGTGATTTTTGACCCAAAAAAAAAGTCGTTTGCAGCAAAAAATTTTGCGTAGGGGTACTTAGTTTGATGTACAGAATGCTTGGTTGACGGATGCGTGAAGGGTTCGTTTACACCCTGTATATAAATATGCCAGCTGTAACTGTGGCGTTTAAAATGGTTAAGTCACTAAAATCACGATGTGTTAACATTGTTAATGTCTATTTACTAGTCATATTTCATGAACAGCACACCATCATCATCATCATCAGCCTATTGCAATCCACTGCTGGTTAAAGGCCTCTTTAATCAAACGCTGCCCTGCCCAGCTGGACACACACCACATAACCAAACTATTTCTCACATCGATCACTTCTATTGTGTAGCTTTATCGCAAATTCCGAATCAAGTTTAAAATAAAAGCTCGTTTATTACAATACACTAGCACAATATCACAATCTAGTCAGTAATATCGGTCTAACAAACGATATGGGAAAGCATTACATAAGCCACCAGGCAAGGTATATCGATACCTTTTACCTAAACAGCTTTTCGCTTCCGACTAGACTGGTATTACTTAATGATAGTCGAGTCTGATATCAGTAATAGAAATCGATTTTCATAAACTCTACTTCCTACATGAATACCTATTACAATAAAATATATGTTCCGTATGGTGTCGGACGTAAAGAATAGCACCATCCCATATCTTCCCGTGGGTGTCGTAAGAAGCGACTAAGGGACTTACTAGAGAATGGGCAGCAGCGTTCTCTGTGCCTTCGTAACAACCATACTGCTATCGCCAACCTGCTTACCAAGCGTGGCGATTATGGCAAATTCCCCCCGTTCTGGGGGAGGCCAGGCGGGTGGAAAATCATCAAATAACCCCTCCCGCTCCTGGGTAGAGCGAAAGGGAGTGTCAGACTTCTACTGACTAAAAACCACCCATGTTCCTTCTTAGCCCTTCATGTCGAGGCAGTGGTATCTCTTGCGAACATCCTTAGTTAACGCAAACGAAGGGCACTTGTTATCCCGTCGGGACTTACAGCCCCGACGGGACTCGCAGCCCCGACGGGACTCGCAGCCCCGACGGGAGAACAAGTGCCCTTCGTTTGCGTTAAAGGTAGTTTTAAACCCTTTATACTGGTCTATTACTTCTCATCTCTGCACTTCTGCAGTCACGTCTTTACATGCCATATCCTTCTCACAGTCCATCCATCGTATCATTCAACATTTTCCTCATTCCTCTGCATCCCATGTCCATACCACGATAACCAATTACCCCACACCTTTTCAGTCACCAGCGCCACTTTCAGACTTATGTACCGAAATTCGTCTATGTATCTTCTTCTCGTTTTTAGTATTAGTAAATAACATAATTATGAATACCACATTCAATTTTCTTTTTTTAACGATACTTTTGAGCCCCAGAACGCCTCGAGAAAATGTTAATGATTTCCGTAGGTAATATATGCTTTGCATTCTGTGCTAGGGCGTTGAATGCCATATAAACTATTTAATTAAAACTTGCAATAACGTCATTTAAATTAATGAGCGGCAGTTATCAACGTAGTTCCGTTAATTATTTACGCCATGCAATTGTTTTATGATTTTCCATACGTGATTCACAACGGCTCATTGTCATCCAGGTCTGTAGATTAAGTTCTAAATTCTTCTTCTTCTTTCTTTTTTTATAAAACGTTGTCCCACACTAGGAAATTCTCCAGTATCGTGGGTGCGTTCACAAACATATAAACTAACATACACAAATACCCAGACCCGAAACAACTATCTGCAGGCCATACAAATATTTGTTCCGTGCGGAGATCGAACCCGCGACACGCAGCGCAGCAGTCCAATCGTTCAGCCACTGCGCCAGCCGTGCCAATTAATGTTATAATACATCATTTTATATTCTAAAAATACAGTGCCTTCAGTGCATGAGTCGTATACCTGCACGCCTGTGACGTGACTAGGACGCCATCCTTTTTTACCCCTGGAAATCATCAAATGACTCCTCCCGCCGTGGACAGAGCGGTAAGGAGTGTCAGACTTCTACTGACTAAAACCACCCATGTTCCTTCTTAGCCCTTCATGTCGAGGCCGCGTTATCTCTTGCGAACAACCCGCAGCCCCGACGGGAGGACGCTAACCCTAAGTTTAAATTCTACGAAAATCGGTTATTGAGTCAATTTTCGTTTTTACTTTAATTTTGAGCTTGTGGTTAAATAATAACAGCACTTCCCTCCGGGCGTTCCGTGCGAACGGTTTGAACTTTTTTCGCTGCTGCTTTTTAATTACGATTGTCGTGTTTCGCGTTCGAATTGCGGCTCGTGATTGATTTCCAATTCTGTGATTTAGTGTTGAGTGCTCGTGTAGTAAGTTTTTCTAGCATTTTATCGTCGGTTTTATTGGTAATAAGTTAATTTCGTTAACATTCGGTGAGTACATTTATATTTTTGGGTGTGTGGGTACTTTGTCATAAATTTGTCGTCTGGTATTTCTTTTACTGTTTACGATCTAATTACGTTTTGGTTTGGATTCCGTAATTTATAATATGTTGACCACAAACGACGAACCCCCGGACCGCGGGAAAGAAACAATGCGCCGGAATAATAAAACACCCACACCCGGTAATTCTAAACGTTTGTTCAGTGAAATGTCTCCGACGTACATTTCGCCCGACGATAGATCAAAACGGCTTCAAACATCCAATTCCATTGAAAAGTCTTCGCCGTTATTAAGTGCCAGTCCAACTGTGAGCCATGACGACTATTACGATTTAGTTTCTCAGGCGTCTGCATATGTAACAAAAATTAACGAACTTGTTAATGACCAAGGTTCCCGCATTAATGTTGCAAATAAATCAGCCATCATGGACATGACTCAGCGCATAACATCAATCGTTTCTTTGTTAGCCATAAAATCATCCTCCAATGAAACGAAATTAGCCAATACGGAACGCGAATTGGATAAAATGAAATCAAATAATAATATCAATACAAGTAACTGTAACAAAGTTTCGTATGCGGATTCCTTAAAACTTCGACTACCTAAAACTAAACCTGCGCCGGTTGTCGACTCGCGCGCACCCGTACCCTGTGTCGTGGCTTACCCCACCGCTGAGCGATTAGCCGATTACTCATCCTCCTCTGCTACTAAGCAAGCACTCATGAAGGTGATCAAGCCCAGTGACGACGGGTTTCAAATTGTAGGCGTTAAAAAAACCGCAAAATCTGGCGTCGTATTACGTGTCGCTAATGACAGCCAAATTAAGAAGTTACAATCGGTCGACGCTATTAGGTCCGCCGGCTTGCGACTTGAAAAACCAAAAGGCCGACAGCCTCGTATACTAGTTAAGGACGTGCCATCCTCAATGGAAGACAATGCTTTTTTGCACGCGCTATACCGTCAGAATATTCAAGACGAGCTGCCAATAAAAGAGGATGATTTTATTAAATCCACTAAAATTTATCGTCGGCGTTCTTTAGATAACGGTCGCAAGTGGATAGGTATTGAAATCGAGTCCACCGTGCGTAAACATTTGGTGTCCAAAAGGAAAAATTATTTATTGATTGGGCGACTTGTCGGTTCAACGACGACGTTGATATAGTCCGTTGTCTACATTGTCAACAGTTCGGTCACGTTAAGAAATACTGCGATAACAAGTCACCTACCTGTGCAAATTGCTCCGAAGCACATGAAACAAACAACTGCCCGCATAAGGACAATTTAAATTTTATACCAACTTGCGTGGCCTGTAAACGTTTTAAAAAACCATTTGACCATCGTTGTGGGTCACCAGAGTGTACAACCTACAAAGTTAAGCTCGAACAGTTAATCCTCAACACAAACTACTAAAACAATGGATAGTTTAAACATAGGACAATTAAATCTCCACAACGACAGAGTAGCGACTTCTGAACTGGACAAATTAATTATCGATTACAGCTTAGACATAGTGCTTGTGCAAGAACAATATCAAAACGCGCGCTTACGTCATAAAGTAGTTCAGCTGGATTCAAAATCACGAGCCGGAATTTACGTGGCGCGTTCTTCTAACTTTACAGTAACGTCTTTGCGTAACCTCATGACGCCGCACTGTGCCGTTGCGGAAGTCTCCTCGGCTTTCTATAAAGTTTACGTTGTGAGCTGTTACTTTCAATATTCAGACCCTGTTGGTCCTCACATACATAACCTCCGTCATGTCTTGCGGTCACTCGCGGGCTGTAAAGTTATCGTTGGCGCGGATGTTAACGCATCCTCGTCTCTGTGGTATGGCAAGGTTCGGCCTACGGATTCCGACCGACGTTCTGCTGTTGAAGATTTCATTGCTGAAATTAACCTATCGATTCATAATACCCCAGATGCACCACCTACCTTTTGCAGCCAAATGGGCGAATCTTGTATTGACGTCACACTTTCTAGTGCAGACGTTCGTTTGGATAGGTGGCGTGTCCTACCGGATGCGTCATGTAGCGATCATCGGCTTATCGTGTACGAATTTGTTCCGACGTTTACTCAAGGTCCGTCACATATCATTGGTAACTTTAGGTATAAAAGTAAAGGCGCGAATTGGGAATTCTTTAGCTTGCTTTTTGCGTCAAACACCAAAGACTTCACTCGAGACGGGCTGTCAGCTGAAGAAAGTGCTGAAATTATGTCAGACGCCTTCACTTACTGTGCTGACATCGCCATTGGTCGCGGATCTATGACCAATATCCGTAGATGTGATTGGTGGTGTGACTACTTAAACGAACAACGTAAAAGTTATCGCCGTGCGCGTAGAAATTTAAATAAGCTTAAAAAGCGAAAGGTCACCGGAGACCCACTCACCTCTGCTTTAAATGCGTTTAGAGTTGCCAAGTCCCGCTACAGAGCATCGGTAGAAAAATCTAAAGGTAATTTACTGCGGAAAATAGTAGAAAAATTAGATAAAGAAGGTCCGTGGTCTCCTTTGTATCACGAGTTCAAAGCAAATCGATCAGTTGATCTTGCGTTCGTCGAAAACATTAAAGTAAACAACAAACACACCACCGGTATTGAGGAGACAACCGAAGTTCTATTAAATACTTTGATACCTGATGATTTGCCTGATAATGACAATGCCTACCATCAGCAGATCAGGGCGTGGGCGGCTGTTCCACCTGAATCACCAGCGTCAGACCTTCCATCCATTGACGAATTCATGAAAGTTGTCAGGAAACTTCCACTTAACAAATCGTCAGGTGAAGATAAAATATCTAATCGGATGATAATAGAAGCATGTAAAACAGCGGCCGACGCAATTTTAAGTGTTTACAACCGTTGTATTGCAGAAGGCGTTTTTCCTCGTATATGGCGACGCGGCTTTATACGAATAATTCCGAAAAGTGGCGACAAGCCACCGGACGACCCTAAGTCTTACCGCCCTATAACACTACTACCATCTTTGGGGAAACTCCTGGAGCGTCTTATCGTTCCACGTTTACTACCAGACGGACCGAAATTTCACAACAACCAATTCGGTTTTACCGTGGGAAAATCTACCGTAGATGCGGCACTTTCTGTCAGGAAAATTGTCAATACATCCGAACATAAGTATGTAGTTGGGATATTTCTAGATATTTCTGGGGCTTTTGATAACGCATGGTGGCCGATGCTACTCCTTAAACTAAAAATTCGTGGTTGCCCTAAAAACATATACAATCTTGTTTACTCGTACTTCTTAAATGGTTCCGCGAAACTAAAACTCGGACATCATTCTATGTCAAAGTCCCTTACCATGGGATGTCCTCAGGGTTCGGTTATGGGTCCGTATGTATGGAACGTAGGCTTCGATGACTTCCTCGCGATTCCACTTCCATGCGGGTGTTCATTAACCGGTTACGCGGACGACGGCCTGCTGCTCATTCAGTCAAGTACTCGGGCTGGACTCGAAAATTTGGCAGATACTTGCCTAAAATTAATATCCCAGTGGGGCGATCGTAACCGTCTGTCCTTTGCACCACACAAAACTTATCAACTTCTTTTAAAAGGTAATCTTAAATCATGGCCTAGTATTAAATTTAATAACGTCCCCGTGAAAAAGAAGGAGTCCGTGTGCTACCTTGGGTTTGTCTTGGAGAGGAATTTTTCATTTATTGAACACATAAAAACCGTCGGTGAAAAAGCTAAAAAAAACTTTTATGCCTTAACGAGAATATCCAAATCTACGTGGGGTTTGTCATTTTTAACTCTAAAGACGATCTATGGGGCTACTTACTTGGGGTGTATGTGCTACGGGGCACCAGTTTGGGCCGATAGGGCCTCCATAGGAGCGGTACGACGTAAATTGCTTCAAAGCCAGCGGTTGGCCTTAATTTTCTTGTGTAAAGCATATAGGACGGTTAGTACTGAAGCCTTACCGGTACTGGCAGGGGTACTTCCAGTCGATCTTGAAGTGCAGCGTCGTGCTTCAATGTACTACTGCGCACGAGAGACCGCAGACGCAGACTTTTTAACGCAACGCGACCGTGCTAAAATAGCTAGATTACTTAAGCCACAGGCTGACGTCTGGGAGGAACTTTTGTCCGAATGGCAATGTAGGTGGGATAATTCCATCAAAGGCCGACACCTCCATCAGTTCTTTCCATCCGTTCGTGAGCGGCTGGCCAGGACATGGCTGGAGGTGGATCACTGTGTTGCCCAATTTCTCACAGGTCATGGTAACTTTAAGAGTAAATTGTTTTCCTTCAAGCTTGTTGACTCACCTTTTTGTCAATGTTCTACATCTGACTGCGAATTTGAACAATCTGCACATCACATTTTATGGGAGTGTAGTCTTTGGCAGAATGAACGTAATATTATGTTAAATAGTGTACGGGTTACATCCGGAGTTATTTACTATACGGACCTTGTAGAAACTAGAACAAATTTCCGTGCGTTCAAGCATTTTTGTCATACCTATTATTGGAATCAAATATAACAGCTCACAACTTAGGACCCAGTAATATTAATGACAATAATATCCGTGGTGCTAGGCAACTGGGCCTATTCCAGTTGTATACGTCCCTGTATGCCTATTGGCCTTGTTCTGTTCTGTCTCCTGCTGATATGGAGGGAAGTGGAAATTATGTTTTTCCTACTCCTCCGCTATTCTTTTCTGATTAATTTCGTTGCGGGATCCAAGACAGTTAAATCGTTTCCCTGGGACTTCGTCGAGCTTCATTGTCTCGGCGCTTTTCTTGTGGTCGCCACTGTTGATTCTGGCTAACAGGAGTTACAGTGGTTTGGGAATAGTGTGGCGGGCTTGTCCCATTTAAAAAAAAAAAAAAAAAAAAAAAAAAAATAATAACAGCCGCTCAGGTCAATCTTCAGGTTAAGCGGCGCTTACTAAGGTTGGTCTATGGATGGGTGACCACTCATTGCATACCGAGTTTCGTCCGTTTTCGGAAAGCACATTAAGTCGTTAGTTTTGGCCGTCATTTGTAGTTGTATATCAGTTACAGGTAGTCAGTGACCTGAAATTCTGACATCCAGTCTTACCAAAGAGGTATCGTATTACCTAGTATTAACTGGGTTGTGGAGGTCAGATAGGCAGTCGCTCCATGTAAAATACTGGTATTCAGCTGCATCCGGTTAGACTGGAAGCCAACCCTAACATAGTTGGGAAAAGGCTAGACAGATGATGAACTAAAAATTCACTAATTACAACATCAAGAATTATAACCGCAAAGTTACAAGAACCTGCTGCACCACATTTCAGCGGCTTGGCGAGTTGAAAGGAACTCGATACAGTCGCGTGTGTATCTAGGTTAACGGTCGCAGCTAAATATTCATTCCTTTCAGAAACGCTATCGCAACGGGTGCCGGCTTAATTGTATGTCATTATCGGGGAATACATCACGGATAGGGCCATTAAATTGATTAGGAAGAGGATGATATGTGTGTAGGCAGTGCGAGAAAACATCATTATCTGCCCAGCCCAATTTATTAGGTCGGCTTTCCGTCTAACCGAAAGCCGCTGAAACCCTCCACAAACTACGAACAACCAACATCACAAACTTAGGGGTCGCGGCTGAGAGTTGTTCGAAAGAGATACAGCGGCCTCGGCACAAAGGGCTAAGAAGGAACCTGGGTGGTTTGTAGTCACTAGAAGTCTAACACTCCCTACCGCTCTGCCCAGAGCGGGAGGAGTCATTTGATGATTTACCACTCTCCAAAAAAAAAAAGGCGTATTTCGGATCAGGCATTACGTTATGGCAATAGGATCGCCCTCTATTACATGGGACTTAAAATAACTGGCGAAATGTGGGTGTGCTTGTTAGTTACATCTCTGCCTAAACCTTCGGCGAAGACAAGTCATGGTATTATGTTATGTATTCTTTTTTTTGTTTTTTTAGGGTATGGGAAATCATCAAATAACCCCTCCCGCTCTGGGCAGAGCGAAAGGGAGTGTCAGCCTTGTACTGACTAAAAAACCTGCCATGTTCCTTCTTAGCTCTTTGTATCGAGGCCGCGGTATTAATTTATTTATTAATTTTTATTTCAATTTTTAATTTACTTAAGTTAGTATTAGGTAATTAAGGCGCAATGTAAGTTGATAAATAAATAAAACTCATTTAATTCAGTGTTTTATGTTCTCTTTTGCCCAGACGGACATAACTGATTTTGTAAAAATGCGTTTAAAATTAGGCTAGTGTACCTTCACAATAAAGACAAATATAATTCCTTGCCGTACGCAAAAGCGTGCCGTGCGTAAAAGCGTGTGCTGTCATTAGTTTTGTGATAAACAGGTTTTCGGGGCGGTCTCAGGGATTCGATTAATTAAAACTAGCTGATGCCCGCGGCTTCGCCCGCGTGGTTGTCGGTCAAATTATATACTAAAACCTTCCTCGAGAACTACTCTATTCATTGGTGAGAACAGCATAAAAATCGGTGCAGTAGTTTTTGAGTTTATCGCGAACAAACAGACAGACAGACGTGGTGGAGGGCTTTGTTTTATAATATGTAGTGATAACTCAAATTCTCACTGTAAAATAACACGCATCGTGTAGCTTGTGGTTGCATTATAAATAAATTGTGACAAATAATTAAACCCCTATGCTTAGATCATAATTAATATTATGTTCTAACAACTTGTTTATAAACGTGATCTGCTGATGTCATCACTTTGAAGCGGCTTGATCCTTTGCTTAGCATTGAGCTCAGTTACGTCAATATCCATCAACGTCTGCCTAGCTTTTTTCCAACAATATTGTTTGTTTGTTTTTGTTTTTAAAAACGTTCCCCCAACACTGGGAATTTCTCCTGTTTCGTAGATGCTTCACAAACATTTAAACTCACATACACAAAGACCCAGACCCGAAACAACTATCTGTAGGCCATACAAATATTTGTTACGTGCGGGGATCGAACCCGCGACACGCAGCGCAGCAGTCCAATCGCTCAGCCACTGCACCAACCATGCCGTCGATTGTTGTTTTCCAATTATATTATTATTATATTATACAGATTGTAAATATAGTGTTTAACTTATCTTATCTGAGAGAGGAAACATAATTACACATTAGGCAACATATTTGAGTAACAGCTGATACGCAATATATTCCAATTAAAATCGAACTAAATATAAACATAAAATAAATTATTAATTTTACTATGTAATATAAAATAAACAATTTAATATTATGTTAACTTTTGGGTTTGAAGTTTAAACACTGAATGTCATATTTTCATAAAATTCCAAACTTTCTATCGAAAATATTATGTTGGTCCAAAACTTTGTAAAATTATTTCTTGAAAACTTTCCATAATGGTAATTGTTTTAACCTCAGATTTCTATCTTTTGCTCAAACTTTTGAGATAGGTTTCCTCGAATAATTAGGTTCCGGAGGTCAGATGTGTAATGGATCTAACAAAAATATCTTTATTTTACACAAATACTGACCTTATTCCGACACATATAACATTAGAACAACATTATGTTTGGTATTCTCTTGGCTAAATTGATGTTTGCCTGGGTAGGTCCGTGGATGGGTAACCACTCATTATCTACCGCATTTCCATGCCTCGGAAATCACGTGAAGCCGTTGACCCCCACTCTCATTTACACGTCTTTGAGAGTCATTACAGGTAGTCAGTTTCCCGAAAGTAGACTTTGAGATAAAAGTTAGTAAAACATCTAAAAATAACTAAATATGAGCATGTCGATGGCAAACTAAATCGTGTTGGCAACGAGCTTAGCATATTTATGAGACGCAGGACCGATATCAAGTGTCCCATCGTTTGTGAAATATCTCTAGCTTTGGCGGTATTCTATAATTATGAAGACTTTCAAGTTCAAAAAAATACCAAGGACTCATGTCAAGTATCAATAAGTCATAATCACAATATCATACAACTTACTAAAAAGACAACATGAAGACAGAGATGGTTTTTTAGTAATTACATACAGTATCTAATGTACTTAACATTGAAGACTGTATCCTTTGTGCAAGGCTTGCACCTTGATGTCGCATTTTTTGCGACAAATATTCACGACGGCTGAAGGCGACTTACAGAAATAAAACTCTAACATAATGCACATTTTTACCGCTCAACATGTCCAAACAAACATTGTGTTACCACAAACAGAATAGTTACAAAACACAAAAGGGAAGTTGTGCCTTTTATGCCTTTTCATTCCTAACTTGTTTAAACCGACGAGACGAGTGTACACACTCTATTATACTCAGGCATTTTTCACATTTCGCCGTGTGTAAGCACTTCTATAAGTGGGCATTTCATAAAATGCCCGCCATTTGACTGCGGATATACTGCGCAACTAACACCGCACTGCAGAACTGTGCAATTTAGTACTTTAAATAAACGACTGTAGGTTTTAAATATATGAAAAATCGTTCATTTTAAATATTTGGTCGTTATTTTGTGTTTAGTTTTCACAAGATACGTGGTTGATACTACAAGAAGTACATACATAATAGATGAAGAGCGTCTGGATGTCTACGTGACTTCCCATAATGAAAATCAAAGCTCTATCAAGCTTGAACATCAGAAGTAGGATATTGTTGCCATAGTGACAGACATTGATTTTGTATCTTGCAGCTGCTTATTTCGTTAATAAATTATTTTCTTATGTATAGCTCGTTATATATGGCTTAGGTTTAAGCAATCACCAGATATAATGAAATATAACGCCCAAAAAATCGTAAGTACTTACCAGAATTTAATCCCCATTTTAATATGAAATTATCACCATCATCTTCCTGCCCTTATCCCATTCTAATTGGGGTCGGCGCAACACGTTTTCTTCTTCCATTCTTCCCTGTTACACGTCAAGTTGGCATTTATTCCTTTCTCATTCATATCATTCCTCATACAATCCATTCATCTTTTCTTTGGCCTTCCTCTCCCTCTCCATCCATCAATATTTATATCCATCACTTTTTTAGTCACATGCATTTCATCCCTCCTCATTACATGACCATACCAAGATAAAGATAATATGAAATTATCACCAATAAACTTAAAGTCTGCTAACCTACAAAAGGCAAGTATCTTTAGAATAATCGCTGAGCTACCCAAAAAGGCCACGTATGCACCAAATATGTACTCGCATTTTATTTAAAAATTTCATCCAAATATGTTACACAATTTTATCCTAATAAAGTAAATTAATATACAAAAATCATTGTTTACCCAAAAAATATAAATGAAATTCTAAAGGGTCACCGATACTACCGTAAAATGTTTACTAAAGGCTGAGCTTCTTAGAGCTTTCATTAAAATAACGGCCATAGGCCCAGTCGACGGAGCCCCGCTTCGCGGGGCTTCTACTTCTGGGTGGTTTAAAAAAAAAGGGGGTGCCCCAAGTCCCGAGCTCGCTTCGCTCGCTCTTGCATCCAAGTTTTCCTAGCAGCGGGTTCGCAGGGTATGTCGGGGTCAATTTAATATACTTGGTTCTATGCATACATTTTATGGCAAACGTAGTGATATATTTGGGTAGTAATGACACAAAACTTTGCTAGTTAAAATTTGGTGCACGCGTGGCCTTTTTGGGTTATGAAAAGTTTTAGTAGTGCAGGCATGACTTAAATAGCCCGAAAGATTTTGGTACAGGTTTCATTTATTTGTACATATTATATTTTTTTTGGATGAGGCTGTTTAGGGTAACGATTGTTTTTTTGGTGGTCATTCAATTTCATCCCGTTTTATATTAATCTCTAATATCAATAAAAACGATTAAGAACAGTTCATGCCATGGTCAAATTATATTATAGGCAGTCAGTGCTGTAATAACGGGATAAGCGACCATTTTTGTTTTCGTTAGAAATATTTTCAGTTTATTGTTCTTATTTTACTTAGTTCGTAGTTCACCGTAGAGTTCCTTGAACCTAACTCCTCTTGTCTTTCTCAAAACCATGACTACCAACTTAAGTTTCCTCCATCTCTAAACATTATGGGAGCAACCACAAAACATTCCAACGATATCTTGGTTAACAAATAGCTTTACGATCCGTCACGGCACAACATAGTCGCATTAATCAAAGTCAAGTGTTATTACTAACATTCCTGAATGTACGACGGTTCCCCACCACAATGTGAGAGGTCGCTCTATAATAGTGGAGCGTGTAATATGTAAGACATCCAGTGTCACTTGATCTATGTGGTGATTTAGCAATTTTGTTGCTAGGTTTTAAAGTTGTGGTTGAAAGCACTTAAATTCTGCGCGGTTTTAGTATTAAACGTTTTTGCTTAATACTAACATTTTTAAGTCTTCATCAGTAATCATTTTCAAATTACTTTGACTTATAGTCTAACGGGATGTAGCTAAATATTATATAGAACGACTGCTTATCTGCCCTCCGTGACCCCGTTAGTGGGTTACACCATACCCATTGCAAAACTGATTATTACACAATCGGGCTTTTAACTATCCGTACCGACTCTGCAAGATCTACAAAATAAAATTACTTCCGATAACAATGGACTTGGAAAACACGCATGCCCCGATTATTTTTAATAGTTAAAGTATTTTACACAATATTTTCCTATAGGGAAACCCATTTTCATAGTACTAGAACATCATAGCAACAGTTCTGTGTTACTATTTTTATTTTTATCCCTTACTTCTCCTTTTTCCCTGAATTGGGATAAGGACAACAGAATGATGATGACTTCTCCCTCATAGTTATTTAATTGAGTGCATCGCTTCCTCCCCATCATCATCATTCTCTTGCCCTTATCCCAATTCATTTGGGGTCGGCGCAGCATGTCTTCCTCTTCCATACTTCTCTGTTTCTCGTCATCTCATGAGACACCTCCTTTTTTACCATATAATTTTTAACACAGTCCATCCATCGTTTCTTTGGTCTTCCTCTACTCGTATATCCTTCCACATTCATATTTAAAACCTTCCTCACAACATTTTCCCCATATAAGATGTATAAGATTTGAACCGCAGTTGGAACACTTGATCGGGGTAAAGCTCCTAAAGCTTGGACTTAGCATACATAGTAGTTGTTTCTACCGATAAGTATATTCTTATGTAATCTTCTTCCTCGGTGCATGGTACGACAATATTCAGGTCAATATATTTTCTACCTCTATGGTGTTAGTATTGAAAGTATTGATTTCACTATAGACCATACATAGTCAGAAGTAAGTTCTGATCCGTTTGTTCTCACCTTCATCCGTATGTGAATATTATAGTCAACATCCAACGGTAATTTAAATTAAGCGACTGTATATCTGAGCCCCTTAACTGAATTACTGACAGACGGACTAATTAGATTTTTTTGGTGAAATACCCTATCAAGGGTGTAACCTTTGATAGGACTGGATGTCAGACTGACGGGGTTCTGACTATCAGTCTGAACTGTCAAATATCTACAAACCGTTAATAGGGTATTTCACCAAAAAAATCTAATTAGTCCGTCTGTTAGATTTTCAAAAATATTGGATACGTGTTTTTTGTTTTAGCAAACTAATAAAAATGTATGAAGATAAAACGTGTCAAAGATCATGAGTGAATTTGATTATATTATTAAAGTAACAATTACTACAGGTATCTCTTACTGTTTAATATACAGTAACACCTTGTACTTGTAAACATTATGGTGCAGTAAATATTTTGAATTTGAATGTCTCCTGAGCCCCCAGATGCAGAGGCCAGAATCCCCACGTACCTACCGCACCGGACCGAATGACTGCCACGCGCTTAATTATTTTGTCGCCCGTATATTTTTACATTACGATATCTTCTAAGATATTTGTTTAAACTGTATAGAGTAAAAAGCACAAATATTCTATATAAAATTTCCGTGCTAGCAAATACATTTATTTAGATATAGATTAATACCATATGGGTTAAATAAGCTTCGCAAAATATAATTCTTTTTAACCTAACATTTTAATATAAAAAATGGTTACAGTGAGTCAATCGTAAAAGATAAACATAATTATGCTGTTGCGGACTTTTTTTTAGAACTTTAAAAGAGGAACAATTCCTTGATACATGATATTTACGTAACTTAAACCGTTTTCGCAGCGCACGCAACGGAAGCTCTCAAAAAGGAATATCTTTTCCTGTTTTTGCAACATTTTTCATTTATGCTCCGCTCCTATTGATCGTGGCGTGATGTTATATAGCCTTCCTCGATAAATGGACTATCCAACACTAAAATATTTTTTTCAATTCCAACCAGTAGTCCCTGAGTTTACCGCGTTCAAACAAACAAACAAACTCTTCAGCTTTATAATATTAGTATAGATTTTATTTTAGGTATAAAACTTTCTTAAAGTATTTATTATCCAAAAAAGTATTTACTATTTTAGTCCCTCCTTTGTATACACATTAGGAAAACTGGCCATAACCTCTCAAAGAACCCATGGATGCCCTTAGAATTTCTTTTTAATTTATTTTTTAATTTTGATTAAATGTCAATACTCATTTTTTTGTAAAATCGGCCAGCAATGGCAATCAAATATTTGATTGTAACCTTTTTACGATTGCGATATTGAATAATTTAATTTAAAATATGATGTGAAGTGTAATAAGCTATGGAATATCTCGCTTTTCTAACTGTAAATTAAAAAAAAACATAGACCTACTACACGGGTACTTATAAAACACCGACCAAAGGTGCACGGTTCGGGTTGGTCGTTTCCTATGGAGAAGAACCGGCAAGAAACTCCATGGTAACTCTTTTAAAATGGTTTGGTTTTACTACTTCGAAATGAGGGGACAACGTAGGCCCAACAATACGTCGTAGAATATAAGATTAGGGTCCAACATTTTGATGAACACTAGGATAGGAGAAAAAAAACAATCAACTAAAGAAACCGTTGCAATCAATCAAAGGAAACATTTTATGAAAAGCAC
This sequence comes from Diarsia brunnea, assembly GCA_949774965.1. Lineage (NCBI taxonomy): Eukaryota > Metazoa > Arthropoda > Insecta > Lepidoptera > Noctuidae > Diarsia > Diarsia brunnea. Next base: position 19,708,007 of record OX459003.1, read on the forward strand.
AGCATTACCTACAGTTAAGTGCCATAAAAGCATAAAATGTACAACACACAGCTTACGGTCGTAAAATACAAGCCAAGCTAAGCTGTTCGAACATTTGCCGTGACTATTAATCACTGGGAACGATAAAAAAGCCATAGGTTTCTTGAGCTCACGCTATACCGTACGTTGCTGACGTGTATTGAATTTTCTTATACATTAATAGTAAGTTTACTATTTTTCTAGGTAATAAATAGATTGACACAAGGGGCTAAGAAAGAACATGGGTGGTTTTTAGTCAGTAGAAGTCTGACACTCCCTACCGCTCCGCCCAGAGCAGGAGGAGTCATTTGTCATTTATAGTCATTCAGCAATTTGCATTTACCAACACAACCTCCTAATATTTTTATTACACACCTCAATGCATCTCAAGACGTTTTTGTGATCCGATTCGTAGCAGATTGCTACGAGATCATCTCGGTCTCAGAGCTACGCGCGTCACTGCTACGCGGTTGCTACGCCGCGTCTACGCGGCCAGACGCGTAGCAATCTTTCGTTTATTTTAGTATGATTGGAAAAGGAGATTACGTTTTCTTTCGTCACAATTTATATGCGGACGTGGTCGCATTGTTTCTACTTTAAGACTTGTTTAAATTACGAATGATATTGAGAGTATGACCTCCACAAACATTCTTGTCTTTTTTTTGTAAGCCGGAACTAACCCACTCCTGGGCAAAGGTCTCTCTCCATACCTTCCAGTTCCACTAAAAGGATAAGTGCAGTTAGCGAAAGATTTCTATCATAAAAACATTGTCCTGACAATTAGGGACCCCCCAAAAGAAATCTGCCAAATTGATCCGTCAATTGATGCTGATACATAAAGCAATTGATTTTTATGTATAAGAATATAATATGTCGGCTATCCATTTCTTTAAAAATATAAACGTGTCATTGCTGTTTTTCCGTTACATCCCCGCTGATCCTCTTACACAACACCTCGTGAACTGGCCTTTTATTCTCCAGTACCGTGACCTCCTCAGGTGCGAACCAAACATTTTATATTCCGAAGCGGCGCGAGTAAAGGAACGCTTTCTTTAAGGTTCTCTCCAATTAGCAAGACGTAAATAGAACCGGTTTTTAGTCTGGGATTAGATTAGACAGGGGTATTTCAAGCTGGGTTATGTTTTATGGGACAAGCCCGCCACACTATTCCCAAACCACTGTAACTCCTGTTAGCCAGAATCAACAGTGGAGACCACAAGAAAAGCGCCGAGACAATGAAGCTCGACGAAGTCCCAGGTAAACGATTTAACTGTCTTGGATCCCGCAACGAAATTAACCAGAAAAGAATAGCGGAGGAGTTGGAAAAAAAACATGATTTCTACTTCCCCCCATATCAGCAGGAGACAGAACAGAACAAGGCCAATAGGCACACAGGGACGTATTTAAGCTGGGTTACTTGGTTGTTTTCATTTTTCCTTGGTTATTTGTATACGCTGCCCCGTTTTTTTTTGGAGGTTGGGAAATTATCAAATGACTCCTCCCGCTCTGGGCAGAGCGGTAGGGAGTGTCAGACTTCTACTGACTAAAAACCACCCATGTTCCTTCTTAGCCCTTTGTATCGAGGCCGCGAACAACCCGTAGCCATACGCTGCACCCTTGTAGCGCTGTTTTTCTTTCTTTGCCGATCAATCAAATCATATATTTGTAATATATATAATACAGTGTTAAGTTAAAGACCTAATATACCTGACATAATTAAAATGCAACAACAGTATATACTCCCGAAGTACAACAATTAATATCGAATATCAATTATCCTGGTAGGTAGTGCGTGTAATACGTACAATAATTGTACATGTGTTAAAACCAGTAAACATTGGTATCGCGTGTCGCTGCTGATCGTACAAGATTACTAATTGTTATGTACTACACTTTATTTAACACCTATATTCGTTATCGTCATACATTACTATTATATTACAAACAAATTAATTTCACACGTAAATTATTCAGAAGTAAGTTGGTTTTATTCTCTGATCGGTACCTATGTTAATTTTTACTCTGCAAAGAATAGAGGATCGAGACAAGTCAGAATCGCTTTCAAATCTTTATGTATTTCTTGAACACGCCTTTAGATAGCGTCAGTCCATCAAAAGTAAAACTATTCTATCATCGTTATCACTGATATATTACCCGCTCTTGGGCAGAGCGGAAGGGAGTGTCAGACTTCTACTGACTAAAAACCACCCATGTTCCTTCTTAGCCCTTGTCCTGGGGCCGCGGTATCTCTTGTTCAGGCCTCAGAACTCGTAAGTGATGTAAGTAATATTCTATATAGCTCTGGCTTAATAAAAGTGGCTAAGGCCCAAAATAGTCACAACTTTGCCCCACACTAGGAATTTCTCCTGTATTTTGGGAGCGTTTACAAACATTAAAACTCATATAATACAAACATCCGGAACATGTACCTGTAGTCGTACGAATATTTGTTCGTTGCGGTGGTCAGCCAATCGTTTAACCACTGCGCCAGCCGTGCCGTCAAATGTATGATACTAAAGCAAACAGTAGAAAAAAGTCGTTAATGGCCGCATAAGACAGAATACTTAGATACAGTAAATATAGTTCTTTGCCGGTCGAACGATTTCATAAGAACGCAACCTCTCCCTATAAACAGAGATATAAACTTCAACTGACCCAAAAGTTTATCCTCGAAACTTTCACACTAGCGCAATCTCCTAGCTACAGGAACTCGCTTATCTAACAGCGTTCCAATACACATTTATAAAGATGTATGAGAACAGTTGCACGTGTCTTGTGTCGAGAAACATAGAGGAAACGACACATGCCTGTGTCTACGGCGTGTAATTTCCGGAGAAGGAACATCTTCCTACGCTGTCTTCTTGTGTATAACTTACACATTCTAATTATTAATTAGACATAATAATGATCTAGTATAGGTAGGTTGGGTAACGGTGAAGGAAATCATCGTGAAGAAACTGCCATGACGTTTAATGTAAAATTTTAAGACAAGTGACAACCCGTTACTTATTTACTTAGGGTTTGTTTCCTCGCACAGAAAGAAGACGCTTGTCATAGTGAAGTGAGAAGATGGTAGGCTGATCATGCTTATGGTTATGCTCTAAGGTCGCTAATATTCAACTTTTTCAAATGAAAATTTAACACCATACTGAATACTATTCCTGTGCAAATAGCAACTGCTTCCCTCTCCTTTTGTCATAAAACTTACGAAATATAAGTGAACTTACATACTAAAAACCCTTGCCAATAGGGTAAAAAAATTAGTCCGTCAGATAGATTTCCAAAAAATATTGGACACGTATATTTTCTTTTTTCACGTAAACAATAAATTAAGACGATACAGTGCTTCGAAAAGTCGCGCGACGTCACAGTTTGGTACATTTTTACCAGAAAGCGACGTCACCAGCCCCCACTCACGATCTTTGACAAGTTTTATTTTTGTCAATTTATATTAATTTGATAAAACAAAAAACACGTATCAAATATTTTTCGATAATCTAACAGACGGACTAAATAGAATCATATTTTTTTTAGACAGTCAACTAACCTATTATATTATGATTGTCTGGTATACATATACATCTATCAACGTACCAAACTTCAGCTGGGCACAAACCCATTTCAAATGCCAGGACAGCTCAAAACTTTGACTCATTCGTCCTAATTTGTAACACATTCCCCGGGAGACCAAGAAATCCGAGTCGTGACGTCAGATTACCTAGGTTACATTAGACCATACAGACACAAACTCCACTTCATCTAACAAAGCATATCGCAGTAAGCGATGGGCCTACCTACGTCACCGACACAGTGCCGAGCGCCTGCCCCAACGCGTTGACCGACCGCCGCGAACGCTTGACTGACGTCGCGTCGCACTGGGATAACGTGACGTCAGCACCGCACCCATGATAAATTGTATTTGTTAGCGCCTAAATTGCATACTGATGAAGTGCGGTGAATTGGGTTATTGATTGTGACGGTAGGGCGACACGTCGATCTTTATATAGGTATACATTTGCATTTTTCAGGTTTACATTTTACACAAGAATAAGAGATTTATTAGTCGGAGGAGGTGATTGTTGAGATGACGAGAGATAGACATGCTGAACCGATCGCAAATGAATTAGAATAAGGGCAGGAGAAAATGATGTTCCTCAGAGAGCAGACGTGCCTTAAAAAAGTATTTTAGAAACTTATTTGTTGAACATTCCATCCGAGTTATTTTTCATAATCCAGCGAATTTCATTAATGAAATTGACACCTATATCGAGGTGGGTTCATGAACCTCGTGCTTGGGTGGGTTGTTAATTAATAGTAATGACATCATTATCACTGCTATTGACCTTTTACCAGTTTATCTATATGAACATAAAGTAACAAATGTGTCACAACCTCTCAATTTAGTTTGGAGCGTTTCTTCTTAACGTATACGTTTTTCATCAAAGAGAAAAGTTCCATAATAGCATCTTATATTAACGCATTTAAGTTTATCCGTTATTGGTAATTTTATTTATCGATTTTTTCCTTCGCATGGCATCTCCAAATAGCAAATACGGCCACCGATGAAAACAACAACCGTCAATTCTTGGCCACCAGCTTGACGTGACAATGTCGTTTACGCCGACTGACATAATTTGACTAAGTGAAGTCCTCCATTTTGACGCTGCACACCCAATGGACTCGTCTATTGCCCACTTTTAAGCAATATAAGTAGGGACAATGACATTAATTTATTCGTATCACGCAGTCATTTCTTGCCGGTTCTTCTTCAATAGAAACGACCAACCCAAACCGTGCACCTTTTCTGAATGTTTTAGAAGTGCCCTTGAAGTGTAGGCCTATGTGAAATAAAATATTTTGACTTTGAACATTCACGCCAGTTTTGGTTTAGCCAAAAAACTGTGCTAAAAGTATAATGAAGGCAGTCATTATTTTTATTCAGACATGGCCAGTAAGAATATGTGCATATGTCACAAATATTTTAATTTCAAGATTGCATTATAATAAAGTCATCGTACTGAATTAAATGCATTTTATACCTAAAGCTGACTGGTGGTCATCAATAGATATTGAATTAGAGAAAGAAGTAATTTCCAGGCATTATATAGGGCAACCTTTCATGGAAAAAGGGTCCCTTATTCATAGCCTCAGATTGGAGGAATGCCCGATAAAGGGGATAGGCACGTCCCTTATACCTGAGTACGTCGGTATGACGTATTGAGTAACGTCGGTGACCCGTTCATGTGCGATAGTTTACCCTTCGCTTCCATGGCCCGTTGGGGATACGGACGTGACGGCCATTCAGTTATTTATCGAGAATAACGAAAATATACGATGTTTTCTTTTAGCTTATAAATAGATATTTAGTTTATTTATGAAACCAGAAACCAGTAACCTAATCTGGCTGTATTTCCTAGATTATTAGCAACGTAATATCAATAACATTCCGATTAAAACTTTTCCGGTCGTTCAATCGTGGCCCCGTTCTCCATATTTATCTTAACGACATCTCCAAATTGCTTAAAAATGTATCTGGATGAATACCACCACAAGAAAGTGGAAAAAATAATCAGAAAGGGCGGAAAAGGTCGGGGGAGATATCATATTTAAATTGTCAATTTGTTGGCGACAATACGATTGTGCCCGAAGCCATTGGGCCCGCAAGCCGAAGGTATCCGACTGCCGTTTTGAAACACGACAATGTCGACTTTCCGGATCTCTCTGTTGTGACCAGTGCAAACACTTGTAGTTATTTAGACACGTTTACAGGGTTTATTTTTGTTAAATCCGTGTTAAAATAGAATGTTTTCTATTTGGAGGCCATCTGGGACAATGCTGGGATCGATACGGATTGTAAAAGTTTATTTTTTCTTTTTATATATAGGATGGTAGGTTTGTGTCGATAGCGTAAGATACGAGGTGCATTAGTATATTAAATACCTACCTTGTGTTTCTAGTGATAAAGGAGTATTTGCAAGGGTTTGGGGTATACCTTTGGCCAGCAGTGAGGCAGAAATGCCTAACTGAACATTACTTGTATAAAAAAAATCTTTTCTACAGGGTAACAAATTTCGATTATTTTTAGAGCAGGTCATTTATTTATTTCCGATGTTATCTGTAAAGATTCTAGTTAAAAAAAATATCATTAAGAAAAGTAGAGAGATAACTCTGGTGTGGTTTTGTATGAAAAGGGGTTGAATACCCTACAATACAATTAAGAATAACTGGATCGCTAGTGATTAGTTTCCAACCACAAAAACAATTTTTTGTTTTTTTTTAAACTTATCTTTGGTCTACGTGTCCCACGAAGTTAAACCAAAATTTCTTCTCAGCTACCACATAAAGAAACAATATTCTAGTCTGAAATACAGGCGGCTGAGGAAACTTTCCATCGGCTATCTGTCAGAAAAAGCTGCCAACAACAAATAATAGAACAGCTCCACGCCAACCTGTTGGTCGTCAGACTAACTAATGTTATATATAGTGTTTTGTGGCTTAAAGAGGTGGAATTATTAAACGACGCACGTGGCCAAGGAAGTGTCGGAAATGAAAAATGATTAAAAATATCCCTCAGTTGTGTCCACCTGGCCCAAACCCTGACTCCGGGTGTACGGGGGCTGAGAACTTCTGATGGAAGAAGATGTCGTCATCATCTGGCTACTGGCTAGCCTTTTCCCAACTGTGTTGGGGACGGCTTCTAGTCTAACCGGATGCCGTTGAATATCTGTATTTTACATGAAGCGACTGCTTGTCTGTCGTCCACATTGCAGTTACTCGTAGTACTGGATCGAAGAAAAAGTATGTAAACTTAATGAGACCGCCTATCAGAACACAGCCAGGCCTTGATTTAAAGGCCCCAGAGTCAACTTTACTGTATATAAGGTATCAACAGTAATTATGTGGATACAGACATAAGAGAATCTGATATAACCACTTCACCTCATCTACGCCAATGGAGGATTTCGGTCCTCCGTTAAAAAACTCAACCGGTTAAAAAAGTTTCACCACCTTACATGCGTGCTCAACAGTAATATGTCATGAACTCATGGCGATAAAATTATAATTATTGCTTGTAACAGTTAATTTTTGGGTAGTTTTCCATACAATACTAGTTGTAGACACGTCAACAATTATGTGGCAAGCATTATAATTGATACTTATCATGACTTTATTGTACAATGTACAAGTCGTTTGTCAGAAAAGATTACTCATCGCAAAAATGAACTTCACAAACTTTCATCCCTTTTATCGTTTCTTTGGTCTTCTACCCCATCAGATTCAGACACATACTCAAAACTTCCCTCACGACATTTTCCTCGTAAGAAATGTTTTGAGTATGAAGGTCCCCTTCACATTCTATAAGCCCTTCTGTTGAGAATAGTAATAAATGATACTACTCAGCCTTGTTATAAATGAAAACTGTTATATTCAGTATAATATTACATTTATAATAAACGCGACATAAAATCTATGGATTGGCCGGTGTTCTCTTGCCGAATATTGGTGCGCGCGCGCTGCCCGCTGCTTCCGTCGTCTCGTTCGGAAACAGCGCTTATGGGCGCGTTCACCTTCAAACCCCTTTAAGGGGTGAATTTTCAGTTTAAGGAACTATTTAACAAAATTTCAAGCTTCTAAATGAAGTGGTTCAGGCAGGGCGTTATTTTTCAGGGAATTTAAGAATATTAAATTAAAGAATATTAAAGAATATAAATAAAATAGAAATTACATAAAATAGGCATATCTAAGTCGTGTGCTCGAGTCGTGCATAGGTTATAAACCAAATTGTATATTAAATTCTCTTAATGAAATTAATTGCACCACGGTTTCCTGAAGGTAAAAAGACGTCATCGATACACTATCATCAGGTAGGTCTTTTTGTACTCAAATGACGTAGGTACGTATCCATTTTGCAAAACAGTGCTATCGTTAAAGGAAAATATCGCGAGAGACCCAAAATAACTGTGTATAAGTAAACGGTACCTAACAGGTATGACAAGTCCTAACTGTAATACCAATTTTAGTGTAAAGTTATTTAATTATTCTAAGAGAGGCGAACTGTTACCCTATAACAGCTGCACGAGTCGATCTTCAAGGTTTAACATGTACAAAGCCGGAAGTTTGACGTCCAGTCTTTCTAAAGTGGTATCGTATAAATTTGCCAGTAAATGGGTTTTGGAGGTCATTATGGGCAGTCGCTCCCTATAAAATAATAGTATTTTGTTGCATTTGATGCGGACACATTAGAAGCGAACCCCAACATAGTTGGGAAACGGCTATCAGGCAGATGATGATGATGTTATTTATTCTATTATTCTTTTGTTCACCAAGCATAAATATTTCCAAACTATTTCATTTTCGGAACACATCCACTTCACAACATTTACCTCCGCGTTTCACCAACCGATCTGCCGGCTGAATAACTAACAAATCGCTACAAATTCCCGGCATATGAGCGTAATTAATTTGGCTGCAGTCAGGCTGGTTGCTAACTTGGAGCAGTTCCCAATTAGACAGGTGTTGGTACCGCACGGCTACCTTGCAGGCTTACACTGTACATACATACGCCTGTTGTAAACCATTACAAAGGATTATGTCCAAAAGAGTACGAGGGACTGGAATAGAGCTATAAGAAAGAAGAAAGAAAGAAAATTGTGTTTATTTGGCAAAAAATCCTTAAAAATTAACAAAACAGATTCAATATAATACAAATTAATAATGCCAAAAGGGTCTCAGCTCAGCATAATGCCAGATGGCAACACAATGTGCACCACCGGACGCTGATTTTCAGCTGCTGCCCTATAGAACTCGAGATATTACGTGCTATGGAAAACCCGCAGTTAAAGGCATCTCGTTGCTTCGTAAGGGTGTTAGCTCGACGTAAATTAGGATTAGCGTAAAGCGTTATTATGACTGCAGAGACACAGTAAGCCTTCAACAGGGTAGAGAAGGGGGGAGGGGGGGGAGCCACCACGAGGGTTTAGAGTGTGTTAAATAATATAATTTAAGTAACAAAAATAAAAGTTGAGAAATATTTCCTCATCAAGTAAGGTTTTTTGCCAGTCATCGAAGTCAACGTTTTATCAAATTACTGGTTAGAAGTAAAAACTTTAAGTCTGACCTCAATATAATAGGGGATCGGACTGGGTCAAAAAAATATGATTCTAATTAGTCCGTCAGTTAGATTATTTTAAATGTATATAAATATTGGACACGTGCTTTTTGTTTTATCAAATTAATAAAAATTGACGAAGATAAAACGCGTCAAAGATCATGAGTTGGGGGTTGTGACGTCATTTGTAGGTAAAAAATTATATGTAATGATACCTACTGGTATGTGACGTTTTCGCGGAGTTCACGAGTTTTCGAAGCACTGTATCGTCTTCATTTTTTGTTTATGTAAAAAATGAAAAAATATGTGTTCAATATTTTTTAGAAATCTATCTGACGGACTAATTAGTTTTTTTTGTCCGATCCCCCATTCC